>VDFB02271358.1:749202598-749394828 GCA_007258455.2 Sequoia sempervirens
TGAAATTTTCCATATTTTGTTTAGGCACACTCTGAAATTGATTTTAATCATATGATTCTTAGAGAATTCTAATGCAACTTTTTAGACTTGGGTATGTATAGTGATGTATATTCAACATTGTTCTTAATGCAATTTAAAAGATTATTACTTGTAATTTTATTTTCAAAAATATTATTTTGAATGTCCTGATGTCAATTGAACATGTTGACCTAGTATAGCTTTGTTCTTGAATCTTTTGTATTTTCTTACTATAGACACGTAAAATGTACCGATTGACGCTACACGCATGATCCCAATTACTAACACCATTTCAACCTAAATCATTCTCTTATCTTGTCATCACTCTTCGTCCCTTAATTAAATAAATAATCATTTATCTGATTAAGTCATTCTCTCTTGTTAATTAAATCAATCTAATCTAATTAACCATGTGTCTTTATTTAATTAAATAAATTCATTTTATTTTATTAAATCTCTAAAGTCATCTTATTAAATTAAATAAATTAAAATCTTATTTGATTTAATCTAACATTCATCCCTTTTAATTAAATAAATCAAAAATCTTTATTTAATTAATCTCTAAATCACATTCTTCTCATCTTTTGATTTAAATAAACCTATAAATCTAAATCAATTGGTCACATCATCTAATCCCTCATTAAATTAATTAACCCTTGATTAATTTAATTTTAATCCATGTCCCATCCTCTAACTTTTGCCACTTGCACATGAAAATACATTTAATTCATTTATTAAATCTCTATTTTCTCTCAACTTGGCATCTTTTAGAGAATATTCCTCCAAATTTGAAATCCTTCCAAGTGGACTTTGTCCTTCCAACAAGACATTTATTCCATCTTATGCATTGAGCCAATTGGCATTTAAAACATTATTTTTTCCCTCTTACATGTCATTTCACTATTTTCAAATTCCACCTAATTGCATTTATGGGCACATTCATCAAAATGTGCACATCCTTTTCCCATTCACATCTTGACAAGTGGCATTTGGCCATTGGTTGAAAATTAGTCCCACATTGCTTCATTTTGGGCATTTCTCCATCTTGTCTTTCTATAAATAAGAGGTTTCTCTCCTCATTTGATCATCCACAATTTGAGCAAACTTACTATACTCATTTTCATCTTCAAGCATTAGCATTTTCATCAATTTCATCAAGGCATAGCTAGGTTATTGCAGGTTTTCTCCATGGAGTTCATTTGAAGCAATCACCAAGTGGATCAATCATCACCAAATCATCAAAAGCTTGCATAGGAGTTGGGAAAGGGCCAATTTCCACATCAAATTGACACCAACCCCCCCATAAGATCAAGAGTTTGCATGTTTTTAATAGGATTTGATCTATCTCCTTGCTTTTTCATTGTGTTCTTGCTTTTATTCTTATTTTGAGCATTGCTAATGGATTTTATGGGGAACTTTGATCTTGGCTTGCATTTGAATTTTCTAATGTGTTTGTTTATTGTGTTTTGCAGGTGCTAGGATTGGGGTTCTACACTTACTAAGAAATTTGATTTTTTTCTATGATTGTACTATCATTTTTTCACACATGCATGTGTACGCGCGCACACACACATGCACACACACACACTTACTTACACTTTACTATCTTAAATTTTAGTCCTTTTATATTCGTGGGTAATGTTTTCATTTTTCATATTTTCTTATTGTGTTGAATATTGTTCTTTTTTATATTTAGGGCTATTACAAGATTTAGATTATGTTATTATGTCTAACTTTTTTAATGATGTCAATTCTATGCCTACTTTATGCAATTTATCTCTAAGGTATATTGGTGATGGGAATACCCAAATTTTTATTATGAACTTAATTATGGGACTATTGAATGTTTTAAGGCTTTGAAGGAGGGAGGATTTATGTGGGATGAATTAAAATTTATTTCTAATTAATGCATAGTTGATTAAATTTGTTTCATGTTAAGAAAAGATCAAACCATTTCACAAAACAATATACATGGACATATTAAACTCATATATATGTTGTGAATGTTGGGAAAAGGAAATGAAAATAATAAAAAATCATGAATAAAGGAAAAATATATTACTATTGTAATAGCAATAACGTCTAGCTTCTTGAAGATAAAAACCTCAAGTCATTACTTACACCATTTGGTTGTAGATTATCTATACGAACTTGAAAATTTTCATAACAAAATTCAATAGATTTAGAAACAAGTGTAACTTCAACTACATACCTTCTTTCCACAATGCATTAAATTTTCCTTATTATTTAATTTATCTCACAAGATATTTAGATTGAAGTAAGATTTCATGAGATCAAATAGTTTTCCTTTGTCCAACCCCATTTTAATAAGAGCAATAAATGTTTAAATATGAATTATTGTCCTATAAATTATACTAAAAAAAATAGCACAAGAAGTTGATTCATTCTTATCAGTAGAAAAATGCATTAAGCTACACATGATTTTAGGGGCACACCTTAGGTCTAGAGTACACACACATTACAACTTTTTAGATATGTTGTCCACATTTTTAAACCTAGCCAATTTAAAACTTTCCTAATTTTCCATAGCATTGTCATTTTGACCATCATGAGCATATTTGCAATCGCGCACAAAATAGTTCTCAACACACCTTGAGAAGTTCAACCTGCCAGATCACAAAAAAAAAAAATTTAAAAATCAATAATAACTAATGTAAAATCCTTTGGTGGGATCCATCCTAACTTAATTTTGTCTCTATAGTATAGGAAATTATACTCCCTTGTAGGTGATAGTATAATTTCATTCTTAGTTTGGACCTATTTTAGTGACCTCACATTTATGCATTTTCAACCTTCTCAAATAGGCCCTAATTCCCTTTATTAAATGCATCCCAAAGCCTTAATTTTCTCATTTTTCAAAACGAGAAATGACATTTAATTGATGCAACCAATAATTAAAACATCATGGCATATGTGTGTTCTAGACTTATGGGCCAGGACCCATTTTCCCAAGGGCAAATGGGTGCCCTATAAGTCTTAAGACCCAATTTTTTATATGTTTTTGGTGGCATTTTAATGATTCAAATTTCATAGGAAAATTTTGACTATCAGGATCTAATATTCATGAAATTAGAGAAGAAGCCTATAAAGCCTAGTCTTTTCACCATTTCAAACTAGAGATGAAGATTGTAAAAGAGATTAGGAGATCAAGAAAAGATATTTTGAAGAGCAAGAAAGAAAGCAAGTTTGAAGTCTTCGAGCAACATTATTTGTATTTGTAGGTCTTCAAGCTCATTTTTCAAGATTTGATCAAGCATTGTTCATGATTGAAGGTTGATCCCAATGGTGGAACATGATGGATTCTTGGTTTGGGAGATGCATTTGGCCATTTCTTATACCATAATAACTTGTTTTCTAGTGTTCCCATCTTCAAGATTCATTTTACT
The DNA here is from genome assembly GCA_007258455.2 of Sequoia sempervirens. Taxonomy (NCBI): domain Eukaryota; kingdom Viridiplantae; phylum Streptophyta; class Pinopsida; order Cupressales; family Cupressaceae; genus Sequoia; species Sequoia sempervirens. The sequence goes on from VDFB02271358.1 coordinate 749,206,024, forward strand.
AGCAACCTATAGAAAGGTATCATTGTGTTTTAGATTTATTTGGGGTGTTTTGACTTCTCCCTAAGTGAATCTTTATCATTTATCATTTAGAAATCATGTACTCTAATGTACTTGAGTAGGGTTTCTTTACATTTTAGCTCATAACAACCTTAGATGAACTTAAGTTTAGGGCTCACACACTATCATTTATCAAGGTTTAAATAACAAACTTGGGATTTGAACAAGGAAAACCCCTATACAAAAACAAATTGTTGCAAATTTACTGCAAGTCTAGATTCAAAAATGAAGATTTGCAGGTACAGGGGAAGAGTGCAAACAGAGGGCTACAACTTCAGTTTTTACAATTCTGGAAAATCCTACCAAGACTCATTCACCCTAGGGAAAACTTGTCTTTCAACAGAGATCATAACCAACTTTTTATTCCATGTACATGTGTCTAGACCCTTCTCAAATTTTCCTGCAAACTATGATTTCAGTTTTTGTATCTTCAAGAATTTGTATTTTATCATCTAGGTATTATTGTTCATTAGGTTTAAGTGCATCAAATCATTTCCATTTAGTTTCAGATCTTCTTACTATTATAATAAATTAGATATTCAAGTTTTATTGGCTCACCTTAGGGTTGAAAGTCAATCTTCACACCTTGTGATCTCTCTTTCCTAATGAAATGTGTGAAAAGAGACACCCTTAGTTCCAAAGTTTTTTGCATGAAGGACCTAGGACGCCTCTTTCCCACCATTTTATTTTGCGTGAACCCCTCTTTTCCCTTCATTTCATTTTGGTGAACTTGACATTATGCATCATAATTTTTCTAATTTGGAGATCATTCAAACCCTAGATCTAGGTTTTGTAGTATCTTGTTTTACATTGCATTTAGGGTTACATATTGCATATTTGCATCATTCAAATTCATAAAAATCCAAAAAAAATTCATACATTTTGCATAGTAGATTACATAAAAGCATGTTTTAATCATTTAGATCAAAATTACATCCAAAATTGCACTCTAAAAAGTTATCATTTTACCCATACATTGCCACAAAATTGCATTTACATTTCATCAACATTCTAGAAAATATTGTCATTGTAGTAACATATTGCAACTGGAAACAACAAACTTAAATAGTAATGCAGACTATCAGTTTTTCATTTTCCAGAACCCTGAGCAAGGACTCATTTTCCCCAGGGCGAATCTGTCCTCATACAGGTATCCTGACAAGTTTTTTTGTGATTTTTTTGTTTGTGTTTGCTTTCTATTTTTGTTGGTACATCTGTATTTTGGAATTCTAGAACAATGCTTTTGTTGGTACATGTTAGATGAAGCTCTTGAGGATTTCAACTCACCAAAATTATCCACTAAGGCTTATCATAACAAAACAAAACAAAGATAATTTAATACAATCACACCTCAAATTATCATCTATCCACCTTCACAACATCAACAAATCAAACTAAACATGTGCTTATCATAGGACCACATCAAAACAAACTAAAACCTCTAGGGTTATTTTGAACTTTGCAAGGCAAATCGATAGTGAATTTTTTTCACAGAAATCAAGTTATGATATTGTTGCTCATACATATAACACAAGGAATAATAGAAAGCCACAAACCATTCCTACATCGATACCACTTCCCCAACCCATTTTTCCTAGTGCTCCTTGTTTACCTTTGCATAGTGGGAAGGAGTATGATCTTGTGGAGCAACTTTGAAATACTCCTACTAAGATTTCTTTATGGGATCTCATTCAAGCATCACCTAATTATCATAGCATGCTCCAAATTATTTCCAACAAGTTGTGGTCCCTCCTAGTATGCAAACAAATGATGTAACAACCCTAATTCAAGGAATGAACTTGGTCAATATAGATATTATTTTTCATCAAGAAGAGTTACCTCCATTGGAAATACAAAAACAAAATAAATCTTTGATGATAGTGGCTAGCATTAAAAATTGGCATTAAGTGTACTCTCATTGATAATGATTCGAAACTCAATGTTTGTAGTGTAAAATTTTTTGGATAAAATTGGAGTGGACAAGACTAAAATTCAACCATATTCTCTATCAATCTATGGTTTTGATAATGTGGGAAATAAATTCTAGTGTGATAACATTACCTATAAAAGTTGGTAGGGTTACATTACAAACTACTATCCATGTCAAGCCCTAAGAACTCTCATATAATCTTCTCTTGTGTAGGTCTTGGATTCATGAAATGAATGCAATCCCTTCAACACTTCATCGCCTAATAAAATACACTTATAAAAAAAAAGTGTACACAATTAAAGTGGAATTACAATCAAAAAAAAAAATTGAAAATTGAAAAAGGAAGGAAAATCCCTTTGAGAATATCAATACCATCTTCAAAAGTGGAATGATGCAAGAAGAAGAAAAAGAAAAGAGATTTTCAACAATCACAAAACTATTGGATGGTGATTGGGGTTCATTAGATTTTACACCTACATTCATGGGAGAATATAAAACAATCAAAGATTCAAATATATCTCAAACACAAAGGGATACTTTTGAGATGAAGTTAAAACAAGTCATATTGAACAAAATGAAGAGAAACAAATTTCTAAGCTTCCTAATCAAAGTGCATTACTTGTATGAGATACAACACATATACCAATGGATCTACATCTAATAAAGAGAAGGTGATTCAAATAGGAAAGTGTCTTGATGATGATGAAAAATAAGATCATGCAACATTATTACATGAATTTCCTAAAATATTTTCTTTGACTTATTCAGATATGTCAGGTATTGATGCTAAGATAGTAACACAACATTATTCTTGAAAAAGATGCTAAACCCATGAGATAAAAGATATGCAAGATGAATCCTAAAATAGCTTTTTTGGTGAAATTTAAAATTAAAAAGCTCTTGCATGGTGTTTTTATTCATTTAAATATTGATTATTCACCTTGGATATCCAACATTGTAGTGGTGGCAAAGCTCGATAATTGTATTAGGATGTGTACAGATTTTTCGTGATCTAAATAAATAATTTCTAAAAGATAATTTTCCCCTTCTTAATATCGACATGATAGTTGATTCCACCATAGAACATGCTTTATGTAGACACTCAAATAATTCCAACATTGAACATCTAACTCTGATTTAATTATCATTTCTCCTATTAATCAAATAAAGCAATTTTTTCAATTAATTCACTAATGTTCATCATGTTTGATTAAATAAATCAATTTATTTAATCAAAAATCCCTAAAGTCATCTCATTTGATTTAATAAACCAAATTATTTAAATCAAATGTCAAATCCCCTCAATTCCTCCAAGTTAATTAATTCTAAATTAATTAACTCCTAATCATCATTACCCATCCTCTAGCTTTTGACTTAACCTTGGTCAAACCTAAACCCCTAATTAACCAACCCACTTGCACATGAAAATCAATTCTTTTAATTATCTAATTCCTCATTTATCCTCTCAAAAGCATATTCTAGGGAATATTCCTTCATTAACTGCCTTTATTTGACTTTCTTGCCCAAACAATTTCCCTCCAAAACATCTCAACCACATTCATTTAATTCATCTTACAAATGCATTAATATCTCTTACACCCCTCTTACATCTCAACCACATGCATTAACTATGCACATTATCCAAAATGTGCTCAATCCTCACCCATTAGATTTGTGACAAGTGTCACAATCTGATTGAATCTCCTTTAGTCCCACATTCCTCCCATCTCTCCATTATTCAACCCTTCAACCTATAAATGGAGGGCACTTCTACTTGAAAATCATCCACAATCTTAGAATTCTCACTATAGGAACTTTCATCTTCATCTCCATCACTTGGATCTTTGCATCTTCATCACCATCTTCAAGGGATCAAGAAGCTTATCAAAAGGAGTTGGGAAAGGGCTACTTTCCAAATCAAAGTAGCACCAATCCCCCTATGGGATGATGGTTTGAGTAGTTTAGGAATAGATTTCATGTTCATCTTGCTTGTAGTTTCATGTTAGTTTGATAATATTGTAATTTCCTTTACATTTCTCAACAATTTCATGTGGAAGTATTTTATTTCATTTGTTCAATATTGACTAATTTAACTCATATTTGTCAATCTTTGATAAATGCAGATTTTAGCTTTCACACTTTATTATCATTCACGGATGTATCTTTAGGGTATAATAAAATCTTTATCAATCCCCAAGATCAATATAAGACAACTTTTGGGTAAGATCAAGAAGATGAGTCCATGAAATGTGGAAGTTTTTTCCTTAGGAAAAAATTCGAAATCAGCATACAGAAAACAAGATCCCACTTTTTAATAAACAAGCTCTTGCTTTTAAAAAATGCGATACCATTTAGCTTGGAGATCCCAAGCCTAAAATCTCAATGGGATCAATGGGATCCTGTTTATTAATGGGTCCCGAACTGGCCTTCGTGAAACGAGATCCCACTCTTTACAAAACGAGATCTCGATTTGTAAAAATTAGGATCTCGTTTTAAAGTGATATTTTTATTTATTTTTAAATGAAACTCAATCATTTTAACATCACAGGAAATCTCGATTGTGGAGAGCAAACAGCGACCTCCGGGTACACGCCCCACCCCCATTTTTTTTTTTCATGTTTTTCTAAAAAAATTAATATAATGATAGATTTTAGTATATTTTTTTCAATTTGTTAAGATTTTTATGTACATTTTTATTTACTTGTAATAGAAGAAATGGTGATTTGTAGAAGAAGAAACAATGAAATGAAACCCTCAAATATTTAATAGAAACGAAAAAATTGACCTTAAATCATATCCTAAGAAGAAAATTTAGCTTTTGAAACCTAAATTGTTCAATCAAAAAAAAAAATTGCATTTGAAAACCCTAAATTGAAATGAAATAAAAAATGCATTTGAAAACCCTAATTGCTTTTTGAAACCCTAAATTGAAATCAAACAAAAAAAATTGCATTAAAACCCTAATTGCTTCTTGAAACCCTAAATTGAATTCAAACAAAAAAAATTGCATTTGAAAATCTTGATTTCAAGCTCAAAAATATTTGATAATGGAAAAAATTCATTTGCATTGCTTAAATGTTTTAAATTTCATTTGCATTGTATGGAGACAAGTATGTAGGCATGCCTATGGAAGAAATTATTTGATAGATTTAGGTTGATACATAGTAAATTAGGGTCCTTGATATTGACAATGAAATAGAATTTGATAAATATTATGCATTTAAATGTGTATGCGTTAAGTTAGATAGATTTCAAGAGACAATCAATTAAGCATTATGAACATAGATATAATTATATTAGAAAACAATATGTTAAACCTTACTTGTGGGACTAATGGATCATTAGAATTGATATAAATTATGTTTCTATTACAGATTGTGCTCAATTAGTTTATGTATTTATTACCACATGATAAATTAATAGATCTAAATGTATGCATAATTTATGATGCTTCATTATGTTCTATTGAGATGTTAAATTATTAGTTTGACCTTACAATGAAAAATATATTTAGCATACATACTTTGATGTTTTATAATGTTTTCTAATGGCCAATTAAAGGGTAATTGTATGTGGTACCTTAATTTAGTTAATAATATGGGCCTTATGCATCTATTATGATTCATACTATCTTACAACATGATACTATGCCATAATATGTTACAATTTAAACATGATTGTTAAAAATTCAGTAGATAGTTAAATTTCCTCACTAGAAGAGTAGAGACCTCAACATAATTTTATGATCACTTATATACTTATATGGTAATGATATATATTTTATTTTTATGGATCTTCTATGAGTAAACATATGTATGAAGCCTAGGATCAAACCCATGTTTGCAAGGTATCTAGCTAGAGCATTATAAAACTTGGTCAATAATTATATGGGAAAATACTCTTAAAATAACCCTACATTGACTCACCTCTTAAGGATTTTATTGACCTTGTTCCCAAGAATAAAGTAGCTAGTTTAGGATCAATTAATCATTTTGTCATATGCTTGAATGCTTAACAATCCTCAAATTACTATGGATGATTGCCTTGATCTAGATAGAAAATTAATCCAACTTTGGTCATAGGTTATATTTCCACACCTTTCATTCATAGACATCGAAGACGATTAGGGAAGGAATAGAAATTACCAATACTAATCAAGGATTCAATAACCAAATTTTAAGATCTAGCTCCAACAACTTGTCAAGACACATTTTGATTTTCTCTAAATATACGTATTTCTATAAATTCAAGGGTAAACCATAGAGATTGTCCTAAATTGTCAAAAGTGGGCTATTTTATAGTTGTGTGCTTAATTCCTCCATCATAGAAGTAATCTAAGGAAATAGTCAATCTACTCATAAAATAAAAAATATTCATAAAATAATGTTCTTGCATATGTGATGAATCAAAAATATTAGCCCCCTTACTTGCCATCCTATTACCCTAAACCCTAAACCGATGTCTTAAGGGGTCCTAATATGACATTTCTTAAGGGGATCAAAGAACTCAAAATTTGGTGAAGTTTCCCAAGGCAACCAAATTTAACAATAATAAGATCATGCAAAATTATAATATGAATGAGATTTCATGAGAGGTTGGTCAATCCGAACAAGAGCTATCTCAATCAATTGTTCCACAAGAAAATGTTATTCACTAACTTGCAATTCCATTATTCCAAGGGCCACCCAAAATTCAACATTTTTAGGTTCTATCAAGTCCATATTTCCAAGGGCCACCCAAACTTCACCATAAACCCTAAACCCTAAACTCTAAACCCTAAACCCTAAAGCATTCATTTTGTCCTAGGACCTTAAAATGAAATTTGGTTGCCTTGGGAAACTCCACCAATTTTTATTCCCTTAAGCCATATCATTTTGTCCTAGGACCTTACTACATAGATCCCCTTAAGCCATCCTATTACCCTAAACCCTAAACTCTAAACTCTAAAACCTAAACCCTAAAGCCATCATTTTGTCCTAGGACCTGTTACCCAATTTTCACCTACGGGCTCAATTGGGTAGGACTCTATGTTTTAGGTGTTCATGAAGGAAAAATGGGGGCATTTTTTGTGCAGGATTAAATCATACATCTGATGCTAAGTCACAAGAAGGTCTATTGGAAGGCATCCCTCAATCAGTTTTGGTGAAAAAACTATTAGAGAAGAAGTCGGCAAGACCTTCCAGTTGTCTTGCTAACTAGTAGGGGTTCTATTCATTATGTCTCGGTCGGCCAGACATTTTAATCATCGTGAGTCTTTATGTATCCCTCCGCTTGGAAGGAAATCATGTTGATCATTGTTCACAAGGCTAGCGTCGCCGAAATAATTTGGGTTCGGGGTGAAGTCTTCCCGACTGATGGAGCTCTCAGCGAAAGGAAGTAGTCTCAATGTAGTGTCTCATCGACACATGGGAGTCTTCCCAAGTAGCCTCAGCTCACCAAAAGTTTGTCATTTCGTTGAGAAGTCTTGGCAACTGCTAGGAAGTCACACTGAAGAAGGATGTCATTGGGTGAGGTTTCGCTAAAGCTAGGTGGCTTCGGGGTGACGTCTCGCTGATGAGGGAGAGTCTCACCGACATGGAGTCTCATTGATATAACCTCTCCCCGACTAGCGGAGGTCTTCTCAATACGAAATGAGCTCAATGAGAGGTCTTCTCGACCCACTAGTGTCCTGTTGAAGTGTTCTTATTTCATAGAAGGTTTTTCCTTTGGCATGAAGTCTTGGCAACTATCAAATGTCTCACTGAGAGGAATTGATATCGGCGTAAAGTCTCACCAAAGTCTTTGGGTCTTGTCGAAGAAATAGGAGCTCGGCGAGATGTCTCGATGACGGAGTGAGGTCTCGCCAAAATGAAGCAGTCTCGGTGAAGGAAAAAGCTTCGGCATAAGGTCTTGCCAACATGGTGTGGTCTCAGTGAATGGAGATGTCTCCCCAACCGAGGGTGGTTTCACTGAAACAAAAGGGGCTCGATGTAAGTTTTGGCATTCAGCGTGAGGTCTCACCGAAAGAAAAATAATGAGCTCGGGGGGAGCGGAGGTCTCGGCGAAAGAGTTGAGTTTGTCGTAATGTCTCAACGACCATGTAGAGTCTCGCCGAAGGGGGTTATGTTCGGCATAAGGTTTCACCGACACACGGGTGTCTCACCAACGGAGGAGCACGGTGGTATAACCTACGGAGCTCGCTTTGACCTCCTTCCGACTGATTGTGGCCTCGCCGAAGGTTTATGCCTTTGGTGTGACATCAATAAACTCTTGCCGATATGGTTCATAAGGTTGAGATCGGAGAGACTCCAAGAGGAAGTTTTACGTTAGGTAGGATGTCTTGCCAAGAGGATGAGGTATTTTTGATGGTTTCAGGGATGTCGATGTGACTTTTGTAGCTCGATATAACTCCCGCCAACAATCCCAAGCTATGACGATAGCTACTATGTGGTATAATCGTATCAGTGAGACACTTCTAGTGTCTCACCGAGATGCGATTCTGATGAAGAGATTTTGACTACCCGAAGTAGCTTGTGTGGCATTTTTTCGACCAATCAGGGGTAGCTACAGGTGGACCGTTGGTAGCTTGACCAGTGCCAAGAAGATCAACAAAGTGAAAGTGACGTGGATCGGCTTTGAGCTCAAAAGCATTCAAAGCGGCTTTGGTGGAAGCTCGAGGATGGACATGGAGGCCAGAAGTAAATGTGTTTTGTTTCAAAAGGTCTAAAGGCTTCTCCTAAGGGTGATCTTTCACACCGAAATGAACATGGGGATACAACATTAACTTCATCTGAAAAGATCTAAGGGAAAATCTTTCGAAAGTCAGATATTTTTGTAAGCCCTAAGGGGCCGACATCTTTTTGTATATAAGGCATTTTTGCCTCTTTGTAAAAGACTTCTCCTGATGTTTTTCTGAATTTTGTGACTTTTTGCGGTCCTCTCTCAAATTAGCAAACTTTTGTAACTCATTTTAGAGCATGTTATATAAAATTTACCTTGGTTACCATTGATGGTTCATTTTTTGACTTCTGGTTCTTGTGAAGTATTGTGCATTTTCAAGTGATTCATCAAGCTACTTAGTGAAATATTTCTTTTCCTTATAGCTTTATTTCATGTTAGCATGCCTTTATTTGCAAAAGTAGCATCATGTAGGTTACAAACTGTGTTTACTCAATTGCACATGAGCTTTTAATTTGTGAAAAATTTACTTTTCCTTCTTGAAAGTGTGTGCATGTCGAACCTGTTTGTATGCATAATCTACATAATCTAGTTGTGTAGTCCCATGTCCATCATCAGTATTCAAGTGTAACTTGAGTATCTCATTTCTCTTATCAGTTCGGTGTATCACCATAGTATTTAGTTTTATTTTTATGCATTCCTTCTCCCTTTTCCTTTACAAAATCAGTAGTTTAGGTGATACCAAAGGAATCCGGCCTTCTCTAGAGGTTGACCTCTGCCTACAAGTGACCCACAGCTTTAGAGGTCTTCCCATGTTACATTGAGGTGTTGAACATCAGGTTCAATAGGGTGCAACTTCAGGTGATAACAGGACCTTAATGAAATTTGGTTGCCTTGGGAAACTTCACCAAATTTTACAACCAAATTTCATTCCCTTAAGCCATGTCATTTTGTCCTATGACCTTACTACATAGATCCCTTTAGTCCATCCTATTACCCTAAACCCTAAACTCTAAACTCTAAACCCTAAACCCTAAACCCTAAAGCCATCATTTTGTCCTAGGACCTTAATGAAATTTGGTTGCCTTGGGAAACTTCACCAAATTTTGCAACCAAATTTCATTCCCTTAAGCCATGTCATTATGTCCCAAGACCTTACTACATAGATCCCCTTAAGCCATCATATTACCCTAAACCCTAAACCCTAAACTCTAAATCATAAACCCTAAAGCATTCATTTTGTCCTAGGACCTTAATGAAATTTGGTTTCCTTGGGCAACTTCACCAAATTTTATTCCCTTGAGCCATGTCATTTTGTATACATAGATCCCCTTAAGCCATCCTATATTAATAGTTAATTTTTTTTTCATTAATAAAGTAACATGCTTTAGACATAAATGAGGCTTACACATTTTATTATTTGTATTAAATTAGGCCATTTATATTGAATGGTTTAATTTTATTTCCTAAACATGTATCTTACATTTAGAAATTACAAATCTAATGCAGGTTCACTTATATCATAGAGATTGTGGATCAATTCAATAATATATGTAATCTGCCTCCACGCCCTCCATCTCCACCACCTTCACCTCCACCTCCACCCACTCCACCAACCCCCCACCTCCACCACCTGAAACTGATGGTGCTCGCTTGCAAGATCAATACTAATGTTAGATCCATTCAGGATCAAATCAACATTATTTAGAATGTTGTTGATGCTATTAGGTCCATGTATGTGATCTTAGATGAGCATCGACGATGGATAGAGGAGAGGAGAAAGTCTGATTCTAAAAAGGAAAACACAAAGAAATGAAGAGATGCAATAGAGAGCCGCAACACTTTATAAATTAAGACATTGATCTTATAGTTATGAATTTATGAATTTGGTTGGATGAATATTTTTTGTGATGAATTCGTGAATTTGGTTGGATGGATATTTTTAGTGATGAATTTATGAATTTGGTTGGATGGATATTTTTTAGTGTTGAATTTATGAAGATAATAACTTATAATGATGAATTTATAATAGTATATTTTATGACTACTATCATAATTTCTCCTATTGGAAACATGTAATTTATATGTGTTAGACATAAATGAGCTTTTTGTGAATGTTTTAATTTTATTTTTTAGTATGTACATGTAAAATTACATAGTTCTAGATCTTAAATTTTGAAATTTGTATGTATACATAGTTTATTTGAATGATGTATGCATGCATTATGCATCGTATTTTTTATTTTAAATGTATGTACATCTTAAATTTTGAAATTTATATGCACATGCTCAAGTTGAATCAATGTATGTATGTGTATGTATATGTATGCACATCCTATTTAAACAAATTCGCAAGTACGTTTAAAATTTAACTAAATTTCTTATAATTTTGTAAGTTTGTATGTTAATTTTGTATAATTTAATGCAGGTGAACACTTATATAGATATCATGGATCAATTTGACATTGATGATATCATTAATCCACCACCTCAGCAACCTCCCCCTCCACCCCCTCCACCTCATATCCCACCTCCACCACCTGCTAGATCAGATGAGGCTCACTTGCGAGCATGTATCAATTAAAATGTGACATCCATTCATAACCAAATAAATGCTATTCAAAATTAAGCATTGATTCCACCAAATGTGAGATGTTTCGATGCAAAACATTGTTGATGCCATTAGGTCTATTGATTCTAAATTAGATAGGCATCGATGAGATAGGGAGGAGATAAGATGATTTTATGTAGATGGCCTCTCATATAAACAAATTTTAGACCTAAAAATAACAAAATCCCATCTAGCACCTTATTTTATCAACCCTAATACTCACCATCCCATTATTGCAACTAAATCTAGAATATCCATGAGGTGGTGTATTCATCCACAGATGAGTGCACATTTTTGGGATCGATGGTGGATGGTATTTGACAATCCACCACATGCTAATCCAGAGGTCCCATTATATTTTTTGAGGAAACTATATGTAGATTTTGTTTTGGGGTAAAATCCCAACTATTTTGATTTTAAATCATTTTAGGGTGTTAGTGGTGGCATGCCGCAACAAAGGTTAGGGGTAAGGGTTGATCCCCAATGCCCCGTGCATGTGCAACCCCTTGTTTCTCCTCTTGGTCCTGTCATTCATGCACCTGTGCATCAACATGCAGTGACATCCACATTAGGATCCCTAAGTACGCTCGCATGAGACCTTGATTAGCATGATTTTGCGATAGCGGCTAGGGAGCCTAAAGACCGCGATGATGGAGGAGCATTCTATGGAGTTGGTCCTAGTACCACTCCACGAGTTTTGACACCACATGTATGCACTAGTTGTTATTAGCTATGTTATGGACCTGATTAAGCCACACCCAATTCGGGTGGACATGGAGATTCTAGTGGATCATCTGGTCGCCTTAGTTCATTTGTAGAATTTCTTACTGCAGAGCATCACCTTGAGGACAATGCGACACATGTATAAATATGCATCTACATGTAGAATTTATAAGAATTTTAATGAACATATATCAAAAAAAATTGCAATACATTTTAATAATCAAACTATTTGGTGTAGATGACACTAACCATAGGGAAATCATCTGCACCTCAAGTATATATATCGACACCAGTCGAAGTTGACAACCCTTATGGGGTATTTTGATTTTGATTTTTTAAATAATATATGAAATAATTTTTTAACTTGAATTTTTAATTTATAATTCAATCATGAACATATGTTTTAAATATTTATGTTGGTTCAAGGGACTCAATTGACTTCCACATCGATTCCACCCAAGGGGTTTTCAAGCGCTCATCCACTATCGAGTGTCTTAGATCAGGGGCAGGTACATTTATATTGTAAATTATTTAACTTGCATTATTATAACTTTACAATTATGAAAATTTTGAATTCACTATATATCAAATGTGCATATACACTTGTAAATATTATAAGCATTAAATGTCTATATGTATGTCTAGGTTGACATGTCAATGGGAATGAGGATCGAACAAACATTAGATGTGGCGGCTATGCATGAGGCATCTAAATTTCAAGTTTAAAAAAGTTTCTACATAAAATGTGCAAAATTGAATATATATTTTAACCTAATTCAAGTATACATGCTTTAAATTTGACCTTGTAGGACTTTGTTAGTGCCACTTTCTGCCCTAACTCAGTCATAGTTACACCTCAAGGAGGACATGCAGAGCAGTCAGATATCATGGTAATTTAAATTTTTTTATTATATTTAAATTCAATTACAAATTATACATTGTGAATAACTTTAATTAAATTTAAAATTGAATATATATATATATATATTATATATATATGAGCTCATACATGATAAATTCTTTTTCTTTTATAGCATGAGACACATCTTGTAGTTGAGCATGTACAAACAAGTCTTGGAATAGAGGGTGCACAACCTCTTACAGTACAATTTAAATATGATAAATTATAAATTAAATTGAATTAAACCATTTTTAATTGTAGACTTTCATCTAATTTCAACTTTCTTTCTCTTGTATATGTAGATTGATTTCGAGAATTTAGAGGTTGGTCCAGGTGTACCAAAGCATCCAAAACTAGATACCATGGTAATTTAATTTTATGATGAATTATAAATTAAATTGTCATTAAATCATTTTTAATCGTCTTACATTTGATTCCATCTTTCTCTTGTACAGAGTGGTTCAAGTCATTTGTGTAGTCTGCATGGTGTGAAGAGGTCTCTTGATTATAGAGACAATATGAGTTAGACATGATTTCATGGGTTGTATTTGATTATTTCATGCTCTTAATATTTTGTTTCATGGACTTTATGTAATGGGTTGTACTTTGATGGACTTAATATATATTGGTTTCATGGACTTAATATATTGTAAATAATGGACTTTATTATTGTTTAATTTTAATTTACACATGTACATTTATGCATTTTATGTGAAATTTTAATATGTAATTGATAGGACATATTTGTACTTTTAAAAAGATCCATATTCAATACATTAATAAGACATTAATGTGAAATTAAATACAAATATGAAATTAAAGTTTAAATTAATAAGACATTTCAGTATTTGTACTTTGCAAAATTAGTAATACATACATGATATAATCAGTGATAATTAGTCAATGAACTTATTTAATCCATGTCCTAATAGGATGTATTAAGGGGACCTAATACACAGGTTATCTAATAAAATGAGAAAATAAATCATAATCTACAGACAAAAGCAATCTATTTATATACCACAAAGGGTGAAATTTTAAGAAATAAACAATACCATACAAGATTAGAGAACAAAAGCATTAATAAATTCTATAAACTAAACATAAATACCAATCAAAATGCAATAAGTTTTCCCAAAAAAATTGTTCTATTAGCATACACCATATTTCCTAGTTCTTTTACAACATAAAATTAAAGAACAATCATACAACTTAATTATCCAAAAATAGGCTAAAGTTTTGAAATTAAATCATGTACTCCCATATTTACAAATCATGCAAAGTGCTAGAGAAAACCTAAGAACATAAAAGTCCTCTTGACCTCATGTTCCACAAAAAACACTAATTTATAAGTCGCTAAAACAAATAATAGCATCCAAAAAAAATACCACAATGTTCTTCCTCTACGTCCACCCTTTCTTCTGGTACTATCTGTTGTAATGGGAGTCACACCCTCTGTCAAAAGATACAACTAAGTTGATCTACTAGTTTCCATGTAATTGGCATCATCCCAAACCAAATTATTTCAAAATACAATTGAATAATAGCAAACATCTTCACCTATGGACATCTTAAGGGGATGAAATTCTTCAAAGTACATGTCTCATATTTAATTGCAATTGATATAATTAACTTAGAATTTAGGATGACTCATCATAACAATCAAATTCTATACAATTTAAATGAGTCACTGTTTATTTAATTCATGTCATAATAGGATGTCTTAAGGGGTCCTAATACGACGTCTTAAGGGGATCAAAGAAGAGTATAATTAAGTATAAATATTAAGATATAAACAAGTATTAGACTTTAGGGTGACTCATCATAACAAATGATATAATTAAGTATAATATTTAGGATATGTCCTAATAGGATGTCTTCAGGGGATGAAATACTTCAGAGTACATGTCTCATAGTTAATCACAATTGATATAATTAACTTAGAATTGAGGATGACTCATCATAACCATCACATTCTACATGATTTAAATAGTGTCAATGTTTATTTAATTCATGTTGTAATAGGATGTCTTAAGGGTTCCTAATAGGATGTCTTAAGGGGATCAAAGAAGTTGTCAAAATTTGGTGAAGTTGACCAAGGAAACCAAATTTAACAGTAATATACATGCTGTTTAGTGTTTATACAATCAAATTTAAAGTTTCAAAGTAGGGTGGGTCATCATAACAAATGATATAATTAAGTATAATATTTAGGATATGTCCTAAAAGGACATCTTAAGGGGATGAAATACTTCAAAGTACATGTCTCATATTTAATTGCAATTGATATAATTGATTTAACAATAATATACATGATATTTAGTGATTATACAAATAAATTTAAAGTTTTAAAGTAGGAAAATATGTGCATTTAACAAACAAAATATATAGAATATTGATTTTGATACATAAAAATATAGAGTATAATTGTGTATGTACATGTATTTGTAATTTGTACAAAATTTTTAATTGTGTAAGTATGTATGTACATATATGTCAACTCAAAACAATGTTTACAAAATTTGGCTATGCCATCTCAAGAACATCTGAAACTTGTGCTCGAAATGTAGTAGGTCTTCATGCCACTTGATATAAAAATGGTACAAGCAATATCAATGAAATCATCAAAACATACATATTTTAATTTATATAAAACTATCTATATGTACACAACTCAAGTACATGTATTTAAAAGTATTCCACACATGTGTGTAGGTTGAATCTGCATCCTCTCCTTTTTGTTTTAAAGTATGAGATCAATGTGATGATGGCTTAAGGATACAAAAAAGGATAATAAATCAATTTTCACTATTAATGTACAAGAGATATCAATATATAATCAAAACATGTATTTAAATATAATTTAACTAATAATTAGCTATTTTTACCAAGTATTCCATGTTGTCTAGGTTGAATCTACATGGACTCTCCTTTTTGTCGTAGAGTTGTGATGAATTTGTGATAATGGCTTAAGGATCTATAAAAGGACAATTTAAATCAATTTCAACTAATAACACACTTGAGCAATATCAAAACATGTATTCAATCTATTTAAAAGGACAATATAAAACTAAAACTATATTTACTTGTATTTACTTATTCCATTGTACCATTTGCATCCTCTCTTTTTTGCAACACATCTATGATTGTATCATGCTCTTCCATATAAATTATCCAAAGCTATTTATTTGTAGGTCTTCCACGATACCGATCTAGTTTTATATTTGTTTCCACCACCAAATGTGAGTAGTGTATAATCTTCTTATGTGTTTCATAATCTTTGAATGTAGGCAGACCATTCTTCCTTATCAAGTATTTTCATAGCCAAGTGCTAACAACCACCACCAATCCTATTGGATAACATGATAGCCATCATCAAAGAAGTTCTCAAAATTTGCTTAAGGGGATCAAAGAAATTCTAAAAATTCTCTTAAGAGGATCAAAAACTTGTTATCAAAATTTGCTTAAGGGGATGTCTTAAGGGGATCACCATACCTGTTGGATAATGATAGCCATCATCATCTTCTTGATGTAATATTAACTTATGTTTATTCTCCACATAAAAAGCCAACCAATATTGTGTTTACTTTTCATTCCCCTCACATGCAACAACATACACATGTCCTACAAAAAAAAATTGATTTAATAACTTGCGTGTGTCCATATAATTTAACCAATCTATATACATCCATTCATATACATATAAAAATAAATAATCTAGTATTACAAAATAACTTAATAAAGTGAAATAAAATGAAATAAATTGAATTAAATTACCTTCTTATACAAGGTCTAAAACACGGTCATAGTCTTCAGATGCAAACACTTGATCATTGTCTTCAATTGTTGTTTCATATTAATCGTGTGCTTGTGCAGGTGTCAACGATCTTTCCATCCACTCTTCAACCCATTATGTATTTTCACATGCTTCTCAATCTCATAAGATACAAAATTGAAAAAAAATGCAAGATCCCTTGTCCAGATAGTCCATGTGCTTGCATTTGAACTCTTAAATGAATGCCATTTAGTAGTGTTACCCATTTTTCACCTATGGGCTCAATCAGGCAGGGTAACCCATGCTTTCAAATGTTCTCGAAGACCAAATGGAGGGGCACTTGCATCAAGATTACCTATTTTCTAACTTGTTTGCTTCTTGTGTAGATGCAGGGGAAAATGGTGTCTTTCTATTTTTAGCACGTGGATTAAATGTGGCTCCCAAGAGGGTTGAGCCCAGCGTGCATATCTTTAGTTTGGGGGTGGGATTTTCTTTTTATGTTTTTTTCCTTGTCTTTCCCTCTTTCCTTTTTGCTTCCTTCTTGTCTTTTCTTTGTTCTGTCAGGGACAAAACCGAGTCGAACTTGGAACTTTTCCAAAAGTTTTGGTTCCTGTTTCTGATCCAGTTTCAACCCTGATTCCGCCTTTTCTTTCTTTGTCGGGCCCCTTCCTCACCTTTGTCGGAGGCGGGTTCGAGACAGAGTTCGAACTTGAAGCTTGGTGAAAGTTTCAGTTTTGGGTTTGTTTTTGCCCCCGCCCCCGCTGTGTTTTGCCCAAGATCAATTTCAGTTCTGATCCCGTCTTTCTTTCTTTCCTTGTGCATTTTCTTTTTTTTCTTGGGCTTGGGACTGGGTCAGAACCCGAAATTGGAAATTTTCCAAAAGTTCTGGTTCCTAGTTTCGTTCCAGTTCCGGCCCCGATCCCACTCTTTCTTCTTTCCTTTTTCTTCGTGGCCTTGGATCGAGGGTTGTCTCTTCCTTCTTGGTTCCCCCTTATGTTTTTCTTTTCTTCTTTCGTGTTTTGAGTTTTGTCGGGGGTGGAACTGAGACGGAGTCTGAACTTGAAACTTGAAGAAAGTTTTAGGCCTAGATTTAGTCTCGGTTTCGGTTCTGTTGCTTCTTTGTTTTTCCCCTATTCCGCCCCAATCCCGTTTCCACCAGTCTTTTTCCTTTCTTCCTTGTGTTTCATTGGGGTTGCTCTCTCCCATTTGTCTTTCTTCCTTTTCTTCCCTTCCTTCGCCTTCCTTTGAGTTTTGTCAGGTGCAGGACCGGGTTAGAATCCAAACTTGAAACTTGAAGAAAAGTTTTAGTGATGGATTTGGTCCCAATCCCAGTTCCGCCAGGATTCATCTGTCTTCGCTTCCATCCCCTTTCTCCCCAGGTCTAGGTTCTGGTCTCGTCTTGGCCCTGCCCCCACCAATTTTGAAAAGCCTCAGTGAAAAGGAGTTCCTTCACCAGGAGATGAGGATATCGACAAGAGGTCCTGCCGATAGCAGGGTGGTCTCAGCGAAATGAAATGAGTTTGGAGGAATGTCTCCCCGACATGGAGTAGGCTCGCTGAAGGACCTTGCCTTCACCATAGTGTCTTGCCGACCTATGGGGTCTCGCCGATGGTTTTTGTGAGATCGATATAACTCTGTGAGCTCGCCATGAGGTCTTATCGACCATTGTGTGTCTTGTTGAATGAATTGGCATATCGGTATGACTCTATCTACCCGCTATGACTTCTCCTCGACATCCAAAGTCTCGCCAACATGCGATCCTTCTGAGGCAACCTTTGACTGGCTTGGAATCCACCTAGCACAAACTCGACCAATCAAAAGGCGCTAGGGCTTATCACAGGTGGTTTGACTGTTCGACTTCCCCCTGCGAATGAAATCGATGGAGCATGATGACATCGCTCTACTCTAGATCAGAGGTGATCAGTCTATAATGGCGCTTGAATCTAACAGATAGATCTGATGCTACTTCTCGAAGGGGAGGTAGTCGTGAGTCACCATGGCAGCTGGGGATGTCAGCTGGAGAGGTGGAGTGAAGGGGCATTAATGACCACATCGCAGGGCATTCAAGGTGACTCTGACAAATCTTAATGGCAGACTTGAAGGCTGCGAGTTAATGGCGATGGTTGTAAAAGATCTTAAGACATCCCTGGAGCGATATCTTGCTGACATGGAGGAGGGATGCGCATTGAATGCTTCATTGACTTCTTTCCAAAACACTTTTAGGGCCAACAAGTCCAAGTGCCAACTCATATTTTTGAAAACCCTAGGGCAGGGACCAACATTCTTTGGTTGTATATATGGCTTTTTTTTCCTTTTTGTAAAGCAGTTCTTAGTTAGGAGACTGTTGAAAGAGCATTATTTAGACTTTGTAACTCATTTTCTTAATATTACAGACCTGTAACACAGGAACTCCTCATTTCCTTTCAGATTTTCTTTGTTGTCCTAGTATTGTTTGTGAGTTGCATGATAAAATCCTGTGTAATCCTCTCTGTATTGTGAGATTGTTTAGTTCTATTGAGATTTTCTATGAGTTTTCTGCAGTGTTGTCATATTTTATCTTTGGTGTATCAACTGTTAGTGATAGGTTTTGGATTCAAGTACATCCTTCTTACTCTTTCCCTTATCATTTTTTAGTTTTTCTCAAAGTATCTTAAGGGGAACCAACCCATAATCTAGAGGTTCACTTCATTCCTAGGTCACCCACAACCTCGAAGTGTTCCCATGTGTCGATAGGTTGCTATAGTTGATAGCTTAGCAAGGGTGCAAACTTTATTCGACAACAGTTTCTGGCACGCCTGGTGGGACAAAAATTAGATTTAACTGCTTGTTTAGTATGCAACTAGCGAGTCTCAGACTTTATAGAAGTCATTTTGCATACTTGGCAACTCCACAAGAAGGAAGAACTCCAGAAATCAGTTCCTTCTACAGTTTATGAGAAGAGTTTAGACAAGGAGCAGCTTAGGTCCTTTTGAATATTTGTAGCTCTCACCACCAAGAAGACAAGGTAGAGCAATAGAAAGGTGTGGAACAACAATTATCTATTATAGGAAAACTCAATCCACTCCTCCATCTCTAGGGTCACATATTGTTGTTTCGTCCTTGGTTTCATTTAGAGTGCCAGTAAATCCTCTTCAGCCACCTCCAAAGGCCACTCCAAGGAATCAACCATTTGTTGCTTTTAACCAAGGCAGCCCACTGAATCTGACGCAGCATGATGACATTCATGTCGCTACCTTAAGAAGCCTGCCATATTTTTATGGGGAGGATCATACCACCCCATCAGAGCATATACAAGACGTTGCCAACTTGTGTGTCGTTCACCATGTGATTGAAGAAAATGTTGCACTTAGATTGTTGGCAGCATCTTTTAAAGAAAAGGCCTTACAATGGTTCAGAGGCCTGCCTATCAACTCCATAGCAACATGGGATGAGTTATCCAATCAGTTGTGCAAATTTTTTGAAGATAAATTAGACCACTTGTCATTGATGGAGCAACTGTCTACAATCAAAAGAGCTCCACATGAAGTTATGTCAGATTTCAATCACCGTTTCCAAAGGACATGGGATAGAATCCCACAAATGGTAAGACCTACTGCTAATCATGCATTCTTATACTATTTAAGAGCTTTACATAGTGATATTTCTATGATGATTCAATCAATGGGAGATGATACACTTCCTACAACATATAGTATAGTTGTTAGAGCTGAAAACAACCTTATTCAGGCTAGTAAAATTGCCCCAAGACCACCCATGCCAATATTTCCCACTTTTCAGCCTCCAACCCCTATGCAAGTTCCTCCTTTGGCTATTTTTCCAAGTGCACCAACATTGCCAGCACCTGATACCCAGCCTAATGGTCAATTAAATGCATCTCCAGCTCAGTCTAACGAACTGCAAGAGATAAAGTCCTTCTAACAACTTTTGGCAATGAAATGGTTAGTCTTAGAAAATAGCAAAATCAAGGTTTTAAGCCTTATCAGCCCTTATTTCAGTCTAGTTACTAGCAAAATCGGACCAATAGACCATCTTATCAACCTTATAATCAAGGCCAAAAATTTGTTTCTAACCCAAGGCCATATCAAGCTTATGATTCTAATGCTACAAGCACTTCCAAAGAGCTTGCCCCTGTCCATAACAACTTAGTCCAAGATTATGAGTGGTGCTTTCTGTGTAACCAACCCCATAATCAGGGTACCTATGTGAATGGGATGCTTAACCAAGCCTTGATGGTTCAGAACAATAATGGGCCTGTAACAACTGAGGTACAATAGCAAGAGCAATAAGCGCATGAGTCTGCATTCCTAAACTGGTAGGGGGAAGAATTTTGTGGAGTGATCCACATTGATTCTTTGATTGTGGACAATACACATAGTAAGAAGAGGGGAATAGGTGAAGGACATCAACCTGATATAGTTTAGACTCAATTAAAATAGGGGCTGAACCAAAACCAGAATGCCCCTAGCTCATCAAAAGTTGACCAGATCCCAATGCTACCAAGAGGCCAGCCTTTGGTAGGCAAGCAGCAATCTGATTCTTCAGCCCAAGTTCCTTCAGTTAAAGGTGATTTTATTCCTCCCAAAGGTCAGGTTAAACCTGCTACATCTTTCAATATATTGGAGCATATGAAGAAAATTAATGTCAATGTGGGATTTTCTAAGTATTCCAGGTCAAAAAGACCTGCTTCAATCTGCTTTGTCAGGTTTGAGTGTCTCAAATGGACATGGTGTAGAAAAGGAGAAGGTTGCATTGGCTAATACCACTATTGGTGATAAGGAACAACAAGCTGCTAAGGCTAAGCCGCCCCCCTTTTATTTGACATTGATAATAGGAGATCATTTGGTTCATAATTGTATGATTGACTCAGGGGCTAGTAGTTCGGTTATGCCCAAACAAATTGTCGAAAAGTTGGGAATCGAGTATGAGCCACTAGAAAAGGGGGTAGTACAATTGGATGGTATTTCTATTAACATAGTAGGGGTCATTAGAAATTTGAGCTTAACTCTACATGTCTGTCCAAATTTTGCAATACCACAGGATGTATACATTATTGAGTTGCCCCCGTACTTTTCCCTTTGTTTATCTAGGGATTTTACGGCCAAGATAGGTGGTTACCTATCCTCTGATGGGTCTCACATGTTGTTCAAAACTAGATATGGTACTAAAGCCACTATTAAATCAGAACCCATAGCCAAGGTTCATATCGAACCTTACAATCCCCCCTATCAATGCTAACTTATTTACAAGTATGCAATTGGAGCAGCCTGCTGTTCAGGAGGCTGAGATTCAAATAGAAAGAACATCAGATATTCTTCCTAAAGTGTGGAAACCTCAAGTTCATGAGGTGGGTACGGGTAAGCAGTTGGAAGAGGTTGACATCGGTGTTTATATGATGCACAAGACAGACTCTTTTGTGCCTAATATTGAAAAGAACAAGGAATAGCATAGTGTGTAGCATGAAAATGATCTGTGGAAGCTGTATTTTGATGGCTTAAGGAGTAGGGTAGGCGTTGGTGGTGGATATATGCTCATATCACCGAAAGGTCAGAAGTACTATTTAGCTTTCAGATTCTATTTTTTCTATTCTAATAATTTTGCTGAGTATGAAGCTCTGGTCCAAGGTTTGGAATGGGTGAGACAAAGGGGTATCTTCTATATAAAATTTTATGGTGATAGCGAGTTGGTTGTCAATCAAGTGAGAAAGCTTAATGTTGTTAAAAATGATGTGCTCAGGTCTTACAAGAATAGGGTATGGGACCTCTTAGAGGGGTTTGAGGCATTTAATCTAATTTCCATTCCTAGAGCTCATAATAAACATGATGATAGATTAGCTACCGTAGAAGCTAAACATGATATTTCGAAGGAGATTTGGAGTGACAAAGCTAGTCAGCATATCAAAATTGTATTTAGGTATGTTGTGCCTGATAATAATATACACTGGCAGGTCTTTGATAGTGACCAACAGTTAGTCAGCTTTTTGAGAGAAGAAGCTGAGTTCTCACATGTTAACCAGGAAAAGTTGCAGCACCAATATAGTGACCAGATTATCCAACTAAAAAACAAGTTGCCCAAAGGCCTGGTCACTTTAGAATCTGTCTTTAATACTGATGATGAAGATAGGAATCCCAAGGGGAGTATTCAAGTTCAGCAAGATCACTACGAAGAGGTTGAAGTCTTCAAAGAAAAGCTTCTTAAGTTAGGCAAGGTATGTACAGTTGAAGAGAAGCATGTTTTTATTCAACTTTGTCAGGAATTTAATGATATTTTTACCTGGCAATATAGTGATTTAAAGGGATTCAATCCCTAGCTTGCTCAACATACCATTGAACTCGAACCTAATGTTAAACCTGTTAGGCAAAAGCAGAGGCCCTTGAATCCTAAGTTAGATCCTTTAATGAAGAAGGAGCTAGATAGGTTGATTGAGAGCAACATTATTTTTCCTATCAAGCATACCTCATGGGTTTCAAATCTTGTACCAGTAAGGAAGAAAAATGATGAAATAAGGCTCTATGTAGATTTTTGTGATTTAAATAGAGCCTCCTTTAAAGACCGTCATCCTTTGCCTTCTATGGAGCAGATACTTCAAGTAGTTTCAGGGGCTGAAAGGTTTTTCTTACTAGATGGTTATTCTGGTTACAACCAAATATTGGTAAAAAGGGAAGATCAGTACAAAACAACCTTCACCACAAAATGGGGGACTATGGCCTATCTGAAAATGCCTTTTGATTTGTCTAATGCTGGGGCAACCTTTCAAAAAGCCATGGATATGGCCTTTCAGGGTTTAATGTACAAGATAGTCTTAGTCTATCTTGATGATATCATTGTTTTTTCCAAGGAAGCTAAACATCATTTGAGTCACTTGAGGCAGATTTTTGAAAAATGCAGGGAATTTGGGATATCACTAAACCCCAAGAAATGTGTGTTTGTTGTTCATGAAGGAAAATTGCTTGGTTATGTGGTATCTAAACAGGGTATTACTATTGACCCTAAAAGAATAGGTGCTATCTTAACTCTCCCTTTACTAGTGCACAAGAAAGGTTTGCAGAGTTTTATTGGTAGAATTAACTTTGTTAGGAGATTTATTCCTGACATTGCTGATTTGTTATGTCCACTAACTCATATGTTGAGAAAGAATGTACTTTCAGCTGGACTAAGGATGGGAAAAGAAGTTTTGAGCTTATAAAAGAGGCATTGGCAACCGTGCCTATGCTTCTAAATCCTGACTTTTCCAAATATTTCATCTTATATGCCTATGGAAATACCGATTCACTTCCAGCCATGCTAGTGCAGCGAAATGATGAGGGGTCTGAATAGCCAGTGGCATTTTTCAGTCAGGGACTTAAGGATTACGAGCTCAAGTATACCTTTGTTGAGAAACATGTTCTTGTTGTCATAAGAAGCTTAAAGAAGTTCAGGCACATGCTTTCCAATAACAAGATTATGCTGATGGTTGCCCATCCTAGTGTAAAAGAGTTTTTATTAAACAAAGATTCAAGTGATAGGAGAACTGGTTGGGTCACAAAGGTGATGGAGTATGACTTTGAAATAAAGGTTACGAAACTAATAAGAGGTATATGTCTCTGCGAACAGCTTACTGAGGATAGCAACATCAGTACAATGGAGGAGAAAATTTTTGTTTTAGCACTCCAAGATGGACAACAGACTGCTATACCTGCTCCTACTGGTTGGATTACAGAGATGACACATTTTTTATTGACTTGTGAGTGCCCTCCCAATCTGACTAAATCTAGAAGAAGGTATTATCGACTGCAATCTATACCTTTTGTTCTTTTAAATGGTTTTATGTTTAGAAGAGACTTCCATGGTGTCCTATTAAGATGTATTGAAGTTGATCAGGTTGATAGAGTATTGTATGAATTCCATCAAGGGTCAGCTGGCGGACACTTTTCTCCAAGAGCCACAACTCTTAAAATAATGAAAGGAGGCTATTACTAGCCTACCTTATTCAAAGATGCTCATGCATGGGTAAGAAGGTGCAAGGAGTGTGCTATTTTTTTTGAAAAAGAGAAACTGACAGCCCTCTCGCTACAACCAATTCAAGTTGATCAGCCCTTCATGAAATGGGGTTTGGATTTCATTGGGGTTATAAACCCACCATCAAGTGCAGGCCACAAGTGGATACTCACAGCCACTGATTATTTTTTGAAATGGACTGAAGCTATGGCCCTCAGAGAAGCTAATGAATCTGTTGTCTTAAATTTCTACGAAGAGCTAGTTACCAGATTTGGTATCCCAGATTCTATTGTGTCAGACAATGCTTTGGCTTTTGTAAGTGTTAAAATTTCTGACTGGGCTGTCAAAAATGGTATATATCTGAGTACATCCTCTAATTATTATCCACAGGGGAATGGACAGGCTGAGTCCACTAACAAAAATCTCTTGAGGATCATTAAGAGAACTATGGAGGACAATCAAAGGGCCTGGCACACCAAGCTTAAATCAGCCTTGTGGGCTGATAGGATTATGCCAAAAAGGTCTACAGGACTTTCTCCATACATGTTAGTGTATGGAAAAGAAGCAAGACTGCCCATTTCAATTGAACTCCCAGCCCTCGATCTGGTAAACCAGCTTGATATGATTGAGGAGGAGCCTTTGACAGCAAGGTTAGCTCAATTATTTGAGCTTGACGAACTTAGAGCTGAAGCGATGAAAAGGACTGAGCAATATTAGGCTCAGATGAAAAGGTCATTTGATAAAGGGGCATCTCCCAGAGTGTTCCAAGAAGGGGACATAGTGCTAAAGTGGGATGAGTTTAAAAGTAGGCTTGGAAGACACTCCAAATGTGATGCACTTTGGACTGGGCCATATGTTATTACTAAGGAGAAGCAACACAATGCTTTCCAGCTATCTAGGTTAGATGGTATAGTGGAACCAATCCCAGTGAATGGTATTCACCTCAAACATTGCTTCTAAGGTATGGACCTAAATTTGTACATAATTGTGAGTTTCTAAAAGGTAGTTGTTGTTTCATTCCCTAAGTGTTGTCCCAGCATGGTAAATAGTTTCATTTCAGCTTTTCCTATTTTAGTAGTTTTTTGGCACCCATTACATTCTATAGGTCTTAGTGAGTTACAACCATACATTAGGCTGCTCTAGGCCTGTTTCTGAGTTTTTCCATGACTCCATGCCCAATGGATAGGCCTAGGCTACTGGTTTCCTTGTTTAGCAGGCAAACATCCAGCGAAGGTCACTAGAAATGTTACCCATTTTTCACCTATGGGCTCAATCAGGAAAGGTAACCCATGCTTTCAGATGTTCTCGAAGACCAAATGGAGGGGAACTTGCATAAAGATTACCTATTTTCTAACTTGTTTGCTTCTTGTGCAGATGTAGGGGAAAATGGTGTCTTTCTAATTTTAGCATGTGGATTAAATGTGGTTCCCAAGAGGGTTGAGCCCAGCATGCATATCTTCAGTTTGGGGGTGGGCTTTTCTTTTTATGTTTTTTTCCTTGTCTTTCCCTCTTTCCTTTTTGCTTCCTTCTTGTCTTTTCTTTGTTCTGCTGGGGACGGAACTGGGTCGAACTTGGAACTTTTCCAAAAGTTTTGGTTCCTATTTCTGATCCGGTTCTGACCCCGGTTTTGCCTTTTCTTTCTTTTTCAGGCCCCTTCCTCGCCTTTGTCGAAGGCGGGTTCGGGATGGAGTTTGAACTTGAAGCTTGGTGAAAGTTTTAGTCTTGGGTTTGTTTCCACCCCCACCCCCACTGTGTTTTTCCTGGGATCGATTTTAGTTCTGATCCCATCTTTCTTTCTTTCCTTGTGCATTTTCTTTCTTTTTCCTAGGACTGGGACCGGGTCGAAACCCGAACTCGGAACTTTTCAAAAAAATTTGGTTCCTGGTTTCGTTCCGATTCCGGCCCCGGTCCTGCTCTTTCTTCTTTCCTTTTTCTTCATGGCCTTGGATCGAGGGTTGTCTCTTCCTTCTTGGTTCCCCCTTATGTTTTTGTTTTCTTCCTTCATGTTTTGAGTTTTGTCGGGGGTGGAACTAGGACGGAGTCCGAACTTGAAACTTGAAGAAAGTTTTAGGCCCGAATTTAGTCCCTGTTCTGGTTCCATTGCTTCTTTGTTTTTCCCCCATTCCACCCCGATCCCATTTTCGCCAGTCTTTTTCCTTTCTTCCTTGTGTTTCGTCAGGGTTTCTCTCTCATGTTTGTCTTTCTTCCTTTTCTTCCCTTCCTTCGCCTTCCTTTGAGTTTTGTCGGGGGCGGGACTGGGTCAGAATCCGAACCTAAAACTTGAAGAAAAGTTTTAGCGACGGATTTGGTCCCGATCCCGGTTCCACCGGGATTCATCTTTCTTCACTTCCATCCCCTTTCTCCCCCTGGTCCTGGTTTCGATCTCATCTTGGCCCCGCCCCCGCTAGTTTTGAAAAGCCTCAATGAAAAGGAGTGCCTTTGCCAAGAGATGAGGATATCGACAAAAGGTCCTGCCGATAGCAGGGTGGTCTCGGTGAAATGAAATGAGTTCAAAGGAATGTCTCCCCAACATCCAAAGTCTCCCCAACATGGAGTAGGCTCGCCAAAGGACCTTTCCTTCGCCATAGTGTCTCGCCGATGGTTTTTGTGAGATCGATATAACTCTAGGAGCTTACCATGAGGTCTCATCGACCATTGTGTGTCTTGCTAAATGAATTGGCATATCGGTATGACTCTATCCACCCGCTATGACTTCTCCCCAACATCCAAAGTCTTGCTGACATGTGATCCTTCTGAGGCAACCTTTGACCACCTTGGAATCCACCTAGCACAAACTCGACCAATCAAAAGGCGCTAGGGCTTATCACAGGTGGTTTGACTGTTTGACTTCCCCCTGCAAACGAGATCGACGGAGCATGACGACATCGCTCTACTTTGGATTGGAGGTGATTAGTCTATAATGGCGCTTCAATCTAACAGATAGATCCAATGCTGCTTCTCGAAGGGGAGGTAGCCATGAGTCACCTTGGCAGTTGGGGATGTTGGCTGGAGAGGTGGAGCAAAGGGGCATTAATGACCACATCGTAGGGCATTCAAGGCGACTCTAACAAATCTTAATGGCTGACTCAAAGGTTGCGAGTTAATGGTGACGGTTGTAAAAGATCTTAAGACATCCCTTGAGTGATCTCTTGCCAACATGGAGGAGGGATGCGCATTGAATACTTCATTGACTTCTTTCCAAAGCACTTCTAGGGCCGATGCTTCCTGGTGCCAACTCATATTTTTGAAAACCCTAGGGCAGGGACCAACATTCTTTGGTTGTATATATGGCTTTTTTTGCCTTTTTGTAAAGCATTTCTTAGTTAGGAGACTGTTGAAAGAGCATTATTCAAACTTTGTAACTCATTTTCTTAATATTATAGACCTGTAACATTGGGACTCCTCATTTCCTTTCAGATTTTCTTTGTTGTCTTAGTATTTTTTGTGAGTTGCATGATAAAATCCTGTGTATTCCTCTATTTTATCAGATTCCTTCAGTACTGGATGCAAATAATATTATGTCATAAAGCTGGTTTATGTTAGTTATCTCTTTCTACTGCGTTTATATATGTGAAGGCATCTTGTTTTCCTTGTGTTAAGCACTAAAATAGTCAGAACCTTACATAGACTCATTTTTATAAACATAAATATTTGTATTATGAGATTTTTTAGTTCTATTGAGATTTTATGGGAGTTTTCTACAGTGTTGTCATATTTTATCTTTGGTGTATCACCTGTTAGTGATAGGTTTTGGATTCAAGTACATCCTTCTTACTCTTTCCCTTATCATTTTTTTAGTTTTTCTCAAAATATCTTAAGGGGAACCAGCCCATAATCTAGAGGTTCACTTCATTCCTAGGTCACCCACAACCTCGAAGTGTTCCCATGTGTCGATAGGTTGCTATAGTTGATAGCTTAGCAAGGGTGAAAACTTTATTCGACAACAAGTAGATCCACTGATTGTCTCACAATCAAGTCTAGGTAGAATGTTATCTTCTTCAACCAACCAAAAGAATCGAGGAACTATAAAGTTTTCACTTGAACTAGGTGTAGATAATCTTGTATTGCACCAATCCACAATCCCACGTGCATCTTAAAATTTTACTACATTCTCAAATTTCAATTGTTCTCTAGCAAGAATTCTTTTAACACACGCACCAGTTCCATCATGTTCTCCTTTACCATGCCTAGCTTCAAAAAACTCCACATATGTTGGACATTAACTTCCTTGTGAACCCTACTTAACCAATAGAAAATTTGAGCATTCTTGAACTACTCCATACAATTATCTAACCATATGAGGTGTTTTTTCATCTAGATTCCCCTTTCTCTTAAATTTTTGTAAAATATATTGAAACAATATTGAACAAACTCTAACGAGTGTAATCAGTTGTCACTCAAATAGAAATGAAATCAAAACTTTTATATCATCCTATGTGCTATCATTTGAATGTATATAAACAATATGGACAAACATAGCCACTTGCACTTAATTATAATACTATGATTGAATTTTCTCTTGTAGAGCTAGAGTATAGTTTTCCACAAAATCAACCACTGATATTATAGTACCAACTGGAAATGTGTTTCTACATGCACAAAATTGGCCATCAAGTCATCGAGCATGTTGAGAGTGCATGACATATTTTGGTACAATCTTATTCTTAAAATATGATATGAATGCATCTACACTTTTTCTGTAACTAAATCACAACGCTTTCCAATTTTTCCATCTTTTAAAGAATAGTCAACATTCTTAAATCTTTTAACATCTACTAATTTTTGTCCAAAATCATTATCAACACTCTCATGCATACAAACTCTTAAGAATGAAATATTTCCACAACTAGTGCATTATTCAAAAATACAAGAACTTCAATAAAACAATTTCCCATTAGATCTTTCACAAAAAAAACTTGATATAAGCTCCCTTATTGTTTCAGGTGGCATATTAATACCACATTCCTACATAATCATGTTCGTATGCAAAGTACAATGTATATATTGAAAAACATCATAAAAACAATTAAATTGAACATGCATTTTACAACAACAAGATATTCATATAATATGATTTTGGCTCTGCTCTGCTTTTCCCGCACTGGCTATTTTTTGAATTTCTGGCACTATTTTTCTGTTGTCTGTTTCATGGGTTGTTCGGGGGGGGGGGGGGAAGGCTCCCCATTCCAAGGAGGTTGTCCCTGCTTCTAGTGTTGTGCCTGTGGTGGCAATGGCTAGTCTGCCTGCTTCTAAAAAGATGTTTTCTCCTTGTACTATTTTCCTTTCCCCTAGGGAAAAGACTAATGAAATCTCTAGGAAGTCACCCTTCTCTCCAACATTTGGGCTTAGTTCCTTTTTTTTGGAGGAAACTCTCACTTCCTACGTGGAAAAGTTGGTGGGGTCTGACTTGCTAGCCCAAAATAAAGAATCATGGAATCTGCTTCTTGCTTGGTTACTGGCTAGGAAGTAGATGTCTCTGAGGCCCTTATGTTGAAGGCGATGAATAACCTCAAAATGGATTTATTTGGAAATTTCTTGGCATTTAGACCAAATATTGAACTAGTTTGTCAGTGGGTTGCTTCCACCTGGAACCTCAAAGGTAGTGTCACCATAAACACCATGCCTCGAGGTATTTTTCTGTTCTCCTTTGTGGTTTATGAGTATATGCTAAAATATTTAACCAGTGGTCCTTGGACCTTTGACTCGAGCTTTAAAAACTTTCTCTTTGTAAATGGAAACTAGGTTTTGACCCGTCGGCTGATTTGGGGGCGTTTATACCTACTTGGGTTCGCCTTCTAGGGCTTCCCTTGGAGTTTTGGGAGAAAGGAATTTTATAGGGTATTGCTAACTCTTTCGGGAGTCTATTGGCCATTGACAAAATCACCTAGGAGAGATCGAGGCTTGTGTATGCTCATATCTATGTCAATCTGGTTGTTAATACGGTTCTTCCCTCTTCTGTTTTGCTTAAGTCCAAGTTTGGTAACTGGACCCAACCCCTGGAATATGAAAATGCTTACCTCTTTTTCCATCATTGTAAGAAGTTTGGTCACCTTATTGACTCTTGTGCAAGACTGGGTGAATGTTCAAAATCTAAGGGTAAGAGGTTTGAAGGTGATATTTCGCCTAAAGCCATGAATTCTAGTGTGCAACCTTCTCTTGTGACCCCCCAAAAGGTTTCCATTCCCCTTCTAAAGAAAAATGTTTCTGAAGTGTTGGTTGTTCCTCGTGTTGAAGCTTGGGAGGTTTTGGTCCAAGTTGAGGATCCCCTGTTGGTGTCGAATGTCCAGGTTCTAAAGGATAATGAGCAGTCAAAAGGTATTGTGGAAGTCCTGGAGGAGGGTGAATATTTTCTTCAAGAAACAACTTCATCTCTAGAGGATTTGATTCTTGTCTCCCAATTTGGTGTTCAAAATATAAATGAGTCGTTGGCCATTCTTGGATTTCCTCAAGGATCAAGTGATAAGGAGGATGATGAGGGATGGTCACAAGCTACCATGAAAAGAAAAAAAGATAAAGAAACTGGATGTTGGAGGGGGAAATAAGGTGGGAAGACCCTCCCAAAAGGAATCAAGATTGA
Source organism: Sequoia sempervirens (assembly GCA_007258455.2). Classification (NCBI taxonomy): domain Eukaryota; kingdom Viridiplantae; phylum Streptophyta; class Pinopsida; order Cupressales; family Cupressaceae; genus Sequoia; species Sequoia sempervirens. Next base: position 749,237,229 of record VDFB02271358.1, read on the forward strand.
AAGACACTGTAAGGGATGTGGTTGCTGGAAAATAGAAAACCTTGGATTTGATCACAGGATGGATGCCCAAGAAAAATTAGTTTGGGAGTTGTTAGGAGTTGGGGGGGAGGGTGCTTTTGATTTTAATGAAGTACATCTCTTGGAATATTAGGGGCCTTAATAGTCCCTATAAACAGTTTTTGGTTAAATCCTGCATCCTGGATAATAAAGTTGATGTCCTCCTATTACAAGAAATGAAGATGAAGAAAGAAACTTTTGAAAAAGCTATTATTAGTTTCTGGCCTGGAGCTAGTTTTTTTGTTTGTGAAGCTGAAGGATCTTTCTGGTGGTATTTATACCCTCTAGAATCCCTCTAAATTGAAAGGATCTTTACTATCAACGAGTAAGAATCACGTTGAGATTACCCTGGAAGAACCTGGCTCTCAGGAGTCTTGGAATCTTGTTAATATCTATGCCCCCAACTCTAGCAGAGACAAAGTTTTGTTATGGGAACAACTTAGTGAAGTTATTTCTAAAAGGTGTGATGAACATTGGATGCTAGGAGGGGACTTTAATTCTCCCCTCCTTCCTTCAAAAAAGTCTGGAGGATTGGATGATTATTCGGATAGTATGATGGAGCTTGTTGAATTCTTCAACTCAACAAGTCTGATTGATATTCCTCTCCAAGGCACTAAATTCACTTGGTCTAATAGGAGGATTGGGAACCATTTAATTCAAGTAAAACTAGATATATTTTTTTATTTTAGCTAATTGGGATATCTCCCAATTCCTTTCTCTCTCTACTCTTCCTAGGTCTAGTTTGGATAATAATGCTTTGGTTCTGAGAAAACATGTGGATCATAATAAGGGCCCCTTCCCTTTCATATTTGAAGCCATGTGCTGCACTCATCTGTATTTTGCTGCTTTAGTTCAATCGTGGTGGGAGGAACCTATCCTTGGAACTCCTATGTTATGTTTGGCTGAAAAACTTTGAAGAGTTATGCAAAAAGTGAAAGGGCGGAATAAGCTTATCTTTGGAAAGATTTTTGAGTTAAAAAATACTCTTGGAAAAATTCTTAAAGTGGTACAAGATAGTATGGAGTCTGGCTTTGTGGATGAAGAGATTTGTGTGAAGGAAAGAGACCTGAGATCTCAATGGTATAAGATTAACAAAAAGGAGAAAATATTTTGGAAACAAAAGTCAAGAGTCCAATGGTTGACGGAAGGGGAAAGGAACACCAAATTTTTCCACCAATCTACGCTCAAACATAGAAGCAGAAACATAATCAGATCGTTGGTTAAAGAGGATGGTTATATTGTTACTAATGAAAGAGAGATTGCCAAGGAAGTTGTTAACTTCTTCTCTTCTTATCCTTTAAATCTTGTCAATGATCCCCAGATTTTTACTAATTTTCTTAATGTTATCCCTAATGTTGTCTCTAACTTAGACTTAAAAATGATGACTAATGTTGCTTCTTTGGATAAAGTAAAAAAGGCCATCTTTTCATTTGGAGCTCTTAAAGCCCCTAGTTCTGATGGATTTCCCCCTATTTTTTTCCAAACCTACTAGGAAATTGTCAAAAATGATCTCTTTAATGTTGCCAAAGACTTTTTTAGGTTGGGAAGGTTGTTAAGTAATCTAAATGCAACTTTTATAGATCTTATCCCTAAATTTTTTGATTCCTTGGCTATGAAAGACTATAGACCTATTAGCCTCTGTAATATGGTTTATAATTTTTTTTCTAAAATTTTGGTGTTTAGACTCAAACTGGTGCTTGGAAAAATGATAACTCCTAATCAAAAAGGTTTTTTTCAAGGAATAAACATTCTTGATGTTGTTATCTCTACTCACGAGATAATCCACTCTATGGAGCACTCAAAAAATCCTAGGATGGCCTTTAAAATTGACATCTCCAAAGCCTATGATAGGGTCTCTTGGCCTTTCCTCTTTGTTGTTCTTAAGAAGTATGGGATAGATGGTAGATTGTTAAAGATGATTTTGGCATGTGTCACTTCTCCTATGTATTCTATTTTGGTTAATGGTGTCCCCCAAGGCTTATTCTCCTGTGGTCGTGTTCTCAGGTAGGGGGATCATCTTTCTCCATACTTATTTATTATAGTTGTTGAAGCCCTGGGAAGGGATATTCAAAGGTTGCTTGATGTGAAAGCTCTTAAAGGTATTAAGGTTGCTTCCTCTCTCAGGTATGATTCCCATCAACAATTCGTTGATGACACCTTATTGTTTGGGGAAGCTTCAGTGGGGGAAGCAGGCGTATGGAAACGGATTCTTAATGATTATGCTACTATTTTTAGTCAATGCATTAACTATGATAAAAGAAAAGTTTACTTTTTCAACACTGATCAGCAAATAGGGGACAAAGTGAAAATAATTTTGGGTTTTCAAGAAGCTGAGTTACCTGATACCTACCTGGGGATCCCTTTGTTTTCCAAGATACTAGAAAATAATTACTGGAACCAATTATTAGAAAGGATTCAAAATAAATTGGCAGGATGGAAGGGAAGCTGCTAAGTTTGGCAAGTAAAATCCAACTCCTTAAAGCCTCTCTTTAGAATATTCCAGTGTATTATCTTTCTTTGTTTAAAATTCTTGCTCATATAGGAGAGAAGATAGAACAGATTCAAAGGAAATTTCTATGGTCAGGAAGAGAGAAAAAAAAATCTATCTCTTGTTAGTTGGGATAAAGTTGGCAGGCCTAAAAGATGTGTGGGGTTAGGGATGCGAAGAATTCATATGATAAACAAAGCCTTAACTGCTAAAATTGGTTGGAACCTTCTTGAAGGTTCTAAAAATTGGGTCAAATTTTTCCAAGCCAAGTACTTAAGAAACAAGAATTTTGGTTGTTTCCTGTCTCAATTGGATCTTCCTCCTAGTTTTTCCTTATGGAACCATCTTACTAGATTAAGGAATATGCTGAAGTTGGGGGAAAGGAAGAGAATAGGGAATGGAATTAACACGGATTTTTGGAAGGATCCTTGGATTGAGAATGCCACCCTATCTGCTAGTAAGGATTTGAATCCCCTAAAGTGTAGCCTCCAAAGAATTTGTGGCAAAAAGGTGAGTGATTATATAATTTGGGAAGGGGAGGAACCAAAATGGAAGGATTTTGATGCCTTGTTAAGGAGAAATAATTTCCAGGATCAAAGACAAGTGAACTGGGATCCTCTCCTTATCAACTTGCACAATTTGATTGGGGAGGCGAAGTGGTTTGATAGAGGTCGAGAGGATGAATGGCTTTGGAAAAGCAGCTCCTGGGGATGTTTCTTGGTTAGAAATACTTATGAAGATTTGGATAGGATCCAAGATGTTGTTCCTAATTCTTTGTGGAGAGTGGTGTGGCTTAAGAATCTGATTCCTAAAATTAATTGTTTCTGGTGGACTGCTACCCATGGAAATATCCTCACCATTGATAACTTGGTTAAGAGAGGGTTCCAGTTGGTTAAATGGTGTTCTCTATGAAAACAAGAGGAAGAATTGATAGCTCATTTTTTCTTTCATTGTAATTATGCAAGGGAAGTGTGGTCCAAGGTGTTGCAGTTGTTGTCTCTGGATTGGGTGTTTCCCAACTCTTTGAAGTTTTTTATTGAAGGATGGTCTAACTGTTCTTTCTCTCATAATGTTATTGTGGAGTTGTGGAATCAAGTCCCCCCTTTTGTTACTTGGGGGCTCTGGAAGGAGAGAAATAATAGAATTTTTAGAGAAGTGGAGAGAAGCAGTGGGGAGGTGTTCTAGATAATTAGAACCCAAATTAAGGAAAATATTGAGGCTTGTAGAAATGGCTTCTCCAACTCCTAGCCGAACTACAAGGAGATAAGAATAAAACAAAATTGGGGTATAAGAAGAGACTTAACCAATTTGAACTGGTCTAAGATGCTTAATAGGATGGGTACTGTCTGGAGTCCTCCTCAGAAAGATTGGGTGAAGTGCAACTTTGACGGCTACTCAAATGGCAACCCAGGTCAGGCTAGAACAAGTGGCTTGGTGAGAAACCAGTTTGGCGACTGTATAATGGCTTTTGGAGTGAACCTTGGTATCTGCTCTAACAACAAAGCTGAAGCAATGGCTGCTCTTGGCACCTTCAATTTCTTAAAGGAGTTGGGTTTCAATAATGTTATCATCGAAGGGAACTCAAAGTTAATTGTGGCCATTTTAAATGATGTTGTTGCACCCTCATGTGAAATAAAAAATATCATAGATAGATGTAAACTAATCAAGAATTTATTTACTATTTGTTGGGTTCAACATGTGTATAGGGAAGGGAATAGAGCTACTGAGTGCACTACCAATGTGGCGCTGGGGTGTAGGGGTTGGCCAGGGTGGAAAAATGGAAATATGTTGTCGCCTCTTAAAGACGTCATCCTCAATGAAAAGTTTGAAAATGAATATCAAGGATAATATGAAAGATTGGATGTTGGTGGGATGGAAGGGTACATAGTGGTGCTATCAAGCTTTCCCAATAATGATGGCTTAAGGTGTACATGCAGGTATAGCAGGATCCTTGAAGCAAATAATCTCATTAATTTCTTGTTAAAGAGTATGATCACAAATCACATGCCGATATTGGTTTTGATAAAGGCTATCATTTCAATATGTGTCGAAAAGCCCTCTGTTAGTTATTCACATATTTCTATAGAGGGAAATGGCAAGAAATTAATTATGGTTGTTATTGCTTGCAAAATTCATAATGATTTTTGGGCTCTGGGAAATGTGAAGTTGTCCCTTAGAAGAAACTTCTTGAATTACAAGTTTTTTGTGACAGTGTTTAGTTTGGGTTTCAAATGCTGGATCTAGTCAGGGAAGAAAGTAGTTTGTGAGGGAGAGCATGAAATCTAGCCAGTCCATGCTTAAGAATTTGCAGAAGAGCAAGATGGGAGACCCAAGAAAAAGAACTAAACCGCCTAACCGCCAAGCACTGAAACAAAATGGCGACCTCTGGAGTATGTTTGAAAATGCGGGAATGGAATCCTTCTTTCAATCTCTCAAAGGCTATAATGAAATTTTAATGGTGAAATTCACTAATTCTTGGAGGAGAGGTTGGGTTTCTATTGGAGCTGTAAAATTTGAGGTTACTTCTCATTTCATAGCCAAGGCCATAGGGTTGCAGAATTCTGGTATGAAGGTTGCTAAAAAAAGTGGAGCCGATTACTAAAGATTTGTGGATAATTTCCTGCATGAAGGAGAAAATCTCAAGTGGTTCCAGCATGGGTATGCAAGACTCAAACTTCCTCCTCCTTTTTCACTTGTGATTCTATTTGTTATGCGCTATTTTACTCTTGAAGGTCACTATATGTCAGTCCATCCTTATTACTTTCCTATTTTCAACCACATTAGACATGGGGAGCACATAAACCTGTCGTTTTACCTTTTGTCCTCTATGTAGCTAAATATTGAGAAAGGTGCTAACCTGTCCCTTCATCAGGGCCTAATGCTTACTCTGTACAAGAATTGAGAACCCTGACCATTCTGATGAGGACAATGTTGAACCGCGGAGGGTGGGTAACCTGGATGTTGTTGAACCCTTGGTTGTTGAACAACTTCCCTACAACCCCCTTGCTATTGTTGCGAGACGTTTTCTTATCCCTGCTAAGAGAAACTCTCCTATGGATAATATACCGAACCCTGCTACCCCTCGATCCCAAAAAAGTGAGGATTCAAAGAATGTTGACTTGCTGCTTTCTAGAGCTACCCCTGAAAAGAGAAAACACTCTCCCTTGTTGCTTGAGCCCCCAAAAGCCAAGAAACTTAGAAGGGAGGTCAATCCTAGTGAAGTTATTCATATTTTTGAGGATGTGAACCAAAAGGAGAAGGTCAAGGAGAATTTATAGGGTCAGGGGAGTGGCAGTAGCAGTGGAAGAAGGTCTGCCTAGTTGGTGAAGGTGGCCTCAAAAGAGAAAAAGGGGAAAGAAAAAGTGTTTGTGGATGTAGAAGATATCCCAGGTTATGAGGAGTTCGAGGCTTAGGAAGATGATGATTCTAAAGATTATGATTTTGAGAAAACTGCCTACGATATGGGGGAAGAATATTTGGAGGAGGAGGAAAAAGATGAGGAAGAGGAGGAGCAAGTGGAGCCATCTAAGGAAAAGAATGAAATTGGGAACGAACAGGATGTTGGGCTTTCTAGGCTAGAGAATAAAAATGAAGAATTAAGTATTGATTTTTTTTCAAAGTAGATTAACTTTTTTGTAGGTCTAATTCGAGGATATGGAAAAGGATTTGGTTTCTCTTATGAGAGTCACTAACAATTTAATGAGACGTTCGATGCTGGGTACGACCTCGGGAGAAGCAAAGATAACCAAAAAATTGAAGAAGCAGGGGAAATCTGATGCCCTCAAACTACTGGATGAAACAGAGGGATCTGATTGGCATGAATATGTGGCTCTCTTAGCTAAGTATGGTGACCTATTTAGGAAAGCCAACTAATGGCTTGGTTTGTTGTTTTCCTTCTTTTTGATGGGTTTTTTGAATTATACCAATTTCTGGGACTGTTCGTTAATTTTGTATAAGATTTGGTGGAATACCACCTAGTATACTATGGACTTAATTAATGGCCTCCGTAGCTCTAATTTAGTTGGTAGTAACTTGTTTTTGATAGTTTTTGGTTGGACTATAGAGATAGTTTTAATTTTGGGCCTGTGTGCCACCCTGAAGTTGTTTTTTGGTTTGGTTGGCGGTGTTGTTTCCCACCTTGACTATTCATTTTGATCTACTTTTGTTCCATGGGATCAGGGCCCTTCCCTGCTTATTCTATCAAAAAAAAGATATTTGTTGTTTATTAATTTTTACATACCAGGGTTTACATTTTTCAAAAGACCTTTGACTTATTTTAATACTACTAGGTAACACTAAATCACCACAAAATTTTCTATAAAATTCAATTTGTGTTGTATCTAATAGGTGTTTTGGATGAGGATCACGAACTTTGGACCCCACTCTTAGTTTTAAAACATCTATAGCATTAGATGATACCCTAGTATTATCATGCCAATATTTTTCAATAAATATTTGATTTGAAAATTTAATTTAATGTTAGACCTTGGGAGTCGACCACTAAAAATCCAACATTGGTTAATTGGATCATTTTCTATACTTTTTCTTCTTTCTTCCGCTCTTAGCAATGTTTTAGGATGTATTTGTAGAACTTCACTAATATTGCTTACCATTCTTTTATTCAAAGTTGCTTTATTAACTATAGTAGTTGTTATAGCTCTTCTTACTGCATTCTTATCTTTAGATCAACTATTCTTTCCAATAGATTGAATGGTACTAGAAAAAGTAGACAACATTTTTTAATGATTGATCTTTTCTTCTTGGTTTAACAAAAAAGCCAAACTTTTTCAATGCTTTTCTCAGTTTTTTGCATTCTCATCAATTGCATCATTATTTGACATTTAAATGCAAGTTTTTTACTATAAAAGAATTTTTTATATAATCTATTGGCATGTGTTCTTATTTGTCTCTAAGAAATATTACCAGGAAGATTATCCAAAACATCACTTTCAATTTAAAAAATATATTTTCATTTTCAACATCACATCCTAGATTTTCATTTCATTTCCATTTTCAACTTCAAAACAATTTTCATTTTCATCTTCATTTTCATCAACAAAACAGTTTTCATTTTCATTTTCATTTTCATCAACAAAACGGTTTTTATTTTCATTTTCAGCAAAAGGATCATTCTTATTGTCATTTTCATTTTCAACAACATTTAAACAATTTTTTTTTTCATTTTCTAATTTATTTTCAAAAAATTGTATAAAAATTTATTCTCTTTGAATATTATCAATGTCAACATCCTTAAGTCTAGCATCTTGTAAAACTTCTAAAAACAAATTTTTCATTTCACTAAAATATGGATTTGAAGACATACCTAGATTTGTGCCTATTGAAACATTCTCCATAGCATTGAAAGGGGGATTTGAAGACATACTAGGACTTGTTTGTATAATGATATTATTTTCCAAATTGACTTGCACCAAATTAGCATCGTCTACAACCATGGTCTCCTCAATGTTTTTATCTTCAATAGTTGTGGAATTGGATGCTTCAGTATTATTCATTGATTGAATCCTCATTCTTCTATCTCTTTTCCTTTTTGCTTCTTTCTCTTTCCTTGCTTCAATTTCTTCAGGAGTCAATGCCTTCCTATCTTTCCTCTTATTACAAGCTTGTGGACCCATGATTATAAAATTCTCAAGCACAAATGAATGTCAATAGTGAAAGTCTTCCTCTTTTGTTCCTCCAAACGAGTAGAAAACTAACAAAATTCCACTTAAAAAATTGTTTGCATGATGCCTCCTTTAAAAAATTCAATCCAAATTGCAAGTTGAAGACCTATAAAGACAAATTTTGATAGAAACTAGCTAAATTTGTCACAGTCGATCGTACATGTGAAGTTACAAAATTCACAATAAAAGTTTTCCAGTAATTTTTTTAAAAAATGGTAAAAATAGAAACGAGATCTCGTTTCATAATCAGGATCCCATAGTAAACGAGGTCATGTTTATAAAACGAGATCCCATTTGTATGTCAATGGTTTGAACATTAAATATGAGGAAATGGGATCCTGATTTACAAAACAAGATCCCGTTTCTAAAATTTGAATTTGTGCTCGGGTTTTTGGCTTGTTTTTTGGTTCGGGAAAAGCCTTGGGGATTTGAACCTAGGCCTTGGACCTGGTTTGACTTGCAAGTTGAAGGTCCTGACAATGTCAGAAAAATATTGACTTTGGACATATGTTTGAAGACTTTTTTTTTAGAATTTTTTGATGAAATTAAAACCCATTATAGATGAGATAGTGTAGATTCTAAATATGTAATTTTTTTACAATAGGATTATTTTTTATATTTTTCAATTAATTTTTGATGAAACTGGTCCATAAACTTGAAATATCAGAGTTTTTTACTATTTTAATAACTTTTTATTAAAATAATTTTTTTGTAAAAGGAATTGCACGAAAATGTACTTTAGACAATTATTTTCAATTTTTAGAAAAATAAAAAAAATGATAAGTTTAGGTCATCTTATGTTTGATGTACACAATGATTTTTCAAAACGACAAATATGGCTAGTAAAAATTTAACAAAAATAATATTCAATAAAAAATTACAAAAAATATCAAAAACGTGCTTCGGTGAGTTAAAAATATTTTTCCAAAAGGATTTAGAAAAATATGATAATTTAGGTCAAAATATGGATGACATACACATGCCTGGTATGATAAAAAAAGTGACTTTTAAACAGTGGTTTATAGAAATGCCTATTGAAAATCAATTTGTAGCATCTAGGTATTGAAATAAATTACATATTTGGAAACTAGACTTTGAGTAGTACATTTTATGATCAAATTTTTTTTTCAAGATTCTATCTCTATGTGCTTCAAATTTTAAGGTCAAATGTGTCAAATTCTGAAAATCAGGGAAAACACTTCCACTTTTTGGCCAAAAAGTGGACTCAACTTCTTTCCAGCACCCTTTTACCACACCTTGGGGAACATTTTGTTGGGTTGTCATGCCTTTTGGATTTAAAGATGATGGAGCAATATATCAAAGAGATATGACACTAATATTTCATGATTTTATCCATAACATTTTGGAAGACTATGTTGATATTTTAGCTAAATCTATCACTCATCAAGATCATGTCAAAATCCTTTGTAAATTCTTTGAAAGAATTCACAAGTACAACATGAGATTGAACCCAAAGAAATGCATCTTTGGTGTAGATATGGAAAATTGTTGGGTTTCATAGTGTCACATAGAGGCATTGAGGTGGAGACAAATAAGATTGATGCTATAATAAATATGCCACCTCCTAAGAACATTTCTCAATTACGTAGTTTACAAGGCAAGATTCAAGCTATCTGTCATTTCATTGTGTCATTGGTGGATCAGACTCTTCCTTTTACCCAACTTTTTAAGAAAGAATCAAAATTTAAATAGAGTGGGTATTTTCAAAAGTTTTTTGAAAGTTTGAAAGGGTATCTTGCTAATCCTCCCATCTTTCAACCCGCTATTAAAGGAAAACCATTCATCCTTTTACATATCAGCACCAACTCATGCTCTAGCTACGTTATTGGATCAGTAAGATGACAATAGCAAAGAAAATCATGTTTATTCAATTAGCCAAACCTTGATTGATTATGAAACTCGATATACAACAATAGAAAGATAATGTTTGGCTCTTGTGTTTGCTACTAGTAAATTGAGACATTATTTTTTAAACGTAGAAGTGCATGTTGTTACGAAATTTGATCATTTAAAACACCTTTTTACTAAAACAGATTTGTCATGATGTTTAGCTAAGTGGGTTATGTTAACTGAATTTGACCTTAAATTTTTTCCTCAAAAGGTAATTAAAGGGCAAGCCTTGACGAACCACTTAGCTGGTTCTCCCTCACCATTAGTGTTACCCACTCATGACTCATTCCTTGATGAGAATGTGTTAAAAATAGAGGATGAATCATGGGAATTTTATTTTGATGGTTCTAAGTGTTGAATGGGCTCTAGAGAGGGTTCAAGAAATCTTATTCCCTTATCTTACCATTTAAACTTCCTATGTACAAAGAACACTACAAAGTATGATGCCCTAATTTTTAGGATATGTGTGGCTTTATCCTTAGGTGTTCAACACATTTGTATATTTGGTGATTCTCAATTAATCATAAACAAACCAATGGATCCCATCAAGAAAAACATGATAAGTTATCTCAATACAAAACTCTTATGATGACATTGCTAGAACATTTTGAATCTTACACAATTGATAATGTTCCATGAAAGGATAATTGACATGAAAATGCAATGGAAAGTGTTGCTTCCCTTGTTTCTCTTGAGGATATTTCCATAGAATTTACATTCATAGTTCACACAGTCACAAAACCATCCATAGATGAAAAGATGAAAGACAAACTAGTTGCCAATATTGAAGCCTCTAATGAGTGGTACTCACCAAAATTTAATTATTTAAAAGAGGGTACCTTTCCTAAACCAACTATTAAAAACACTAGATCTCGTATTTGGGAACTTGCAACTAGATATATAATCCTAGTGGATATCTTATATAGAATATCCTTTTTAAATGGTCTTTACTTCGTTTCCTTAAAAAATCAAAAGTTCCTATAGCCCTTGAGGAAGCTCATGTAATTTATCACTTCATCTTGGAAAACATTATTGCTAGATTTGGTCTTCCTTTTGCAATAGTTTAAGATAATGTTACATAATTTAAGAACAATGAAGAAATTATTGGACGCATTTCACATTCAACATCATTGTTCAACACCATATTACCCATCATCTAATGGTCAAGTTGAAGCAACAAACAAAATGCTCAAAAAAATCTTTAGAAAGATAGTAAGTAAACATAACAAGGATTGGAATGCTCAATTGTCTTATGTGGTATGGGTGTATCGCATAAGTATTCAAACATCTATAGTAAATACACCTTATAACCTTGTCTACGGTGTGGATGCAATAATGCCCTTGTAGTTAGAAATTCCTTCATTGAGAATTTCTCTTGTGGGCCTTATTGATGATAACACCTACAAAGAACAAAAATTAAAACAACTTGAAATGCTTGATGAACAACGCCTAAATGCTCTTGATCATTTCCAAGCTTATTCCAAAATAATGCAACATAGTTACAATGATAATGGAATTCCTTGCTCATTTAACAAAGGGTATTTTGTGTTATATGAAAATCAACACAATGCTAATGTCATGAAAAAGGAAAGTTTAGTCCATGATTGTTAGGCCCTGAAATGAAGAAAAATAGGATAGGGGGGAGATTTCCCCCAAAAATAGAAAAGTGAATCCAAAGAGGGAAAAGGTATCCTATTCTTCTACTTTCATTAGGAAATGAAATCCACACCAAGAATTGACCAACAACCCTTAGGTGATTCAACCTAAGATTTGAATCTACTAATTTCCCTTTTTGATAGGACGGGGGTCTAAGCTAAATAGTACTTTGAGGAGAAAGATTGAGACCATCAAACAAACTCCAAATTACCAACTATAAAGTGAATTTAGAAGCTTAAACATAATACTGATGGAACCTACAGACTTTAGGGAGAGTTTGCAAGGGATAAATTTTGTGTACCTATCACCAAAGTTTCTTTTTAAGACCTCATTAAGTACTCATTCACCCTATGGTGAATGGATCCTGGCTAGGGCTCTTGAAAATCACTTTATGGGTTTTGTTCTCCTATGTCTGCACTCCCAAATTTTAATTGTTCACTATCAGAAAGCTAGAAATAAATTGTGTGGCTCAATTTTTTGTGATTTGAAAACTTCTCTTGAAACTTTGAAAACTTTGCAACTTTCTTCAATTTTTCTCTCCAATTTATCTTCAACCTAAAACCTACAATCACACATCAAAGAGAGAAAAAAGTTGTTTGTTAGGGAATGGGGGTTTGCCTTGGTTAAACCCCATTTTGGTAATTAAACCTTGAAATGAATAAAAGCATGAAGGAATGATGAATTAACAACAATGTGTAACAACTCACCAAACCTTAATTGAAACCTAGAATATAAATCCACAAACTTGCATGAAGTGGCCTCAATGAACATAGATCTTGATCATGAAAATTGATGTGAAACAATGCCTTTGATATGCTTGATTGATCTTGAACACTACATCACCACATTAGCTCAAATATCATACATGATGCAATACATCTTTGATATGATGAAAGGAATCTTGATTGTTGCAATAATCTTCAATAAATCTTCCCTTGAAATGCCTTGAAATTTCTCTTGAATGCTCTTGAAGTGATCTTGTGAAAAAAATCTTGATTGCTTATGAAATTCTAGGATCTTAGGATGAAACATAGTGAAACAACCTTGTATTTATATGTAACTTAAAATTAATTCCCGAAATTCAAATATCACAAGCCAACATTGAATTATAGATTTGAAATCATTAAATTACTGCTAAAAACATTTTTCAAAGAGGGGTCCTAGGTCCAAGTGAGGACCCATTCACCATAGGGTGAAAGGGTTCTAGGCCACTTACCTAGGACACACATCAGACAAGGTGAAATTTTATGCAAAATCAAGGTCATAGGACTAAGTGAGGACCCATTCTCCCTATGGCGAATGGGTCCTAGGCCACTTACCTAGACACACATCTTCCAAAGTTAAGTGTTGTGAAATGGAATTTATGAATGTTGGGTTTTATCTCTCAGAATTTGCAATTAATTGGGCTTGGATTTGAATTAAAGGGGCCAATTAAGGAAAATTAAGCTCAATCAATTAATAAGGCCCTAGATTAGTGTGAAAATGTAAAGATACACATTACAACACCTTAAATAAGGCACAATTAAGTCCATTTTATTAAAAGGGGCCCTAAACTTAATGTGAATATGAAAAACATATTACAACACTAAATTAAGACAACATTAGGCTCATTTTATTTTAATTATTCCCAAATTAAGTGTGAAAAGGGGATACTTTTTCCTACACTACATTTTTCCCCCACTTTAGTGAGAGTATGACCCCATGTCAAAGTCACACTAAAGTAGACATTCAAGACAATTATGTATGCAGCAATGACAAAGATACACAATAATGCAACATCAAAGACCAAGAAGATCAAGCCTAGACTATCCAACGCGATGTGGAACACATCTAAGCCCTTGGTTTTGTTTTGTCGTGCACTCACTCTGGGGTAGTGGAACCTTAGGTTGTCCACTAGGTGAGTATCCCAAAAGGGTGGAAAATGAGAGAATCATATTAGGCTCCCATACCATATCAAAGCTATCCTCCTAACAACTTAAATAAGGCACCACAATGCTAGGCAAGGCTCCACAGACAAGCAAGGTGTGTTATGCTTAGTGGCCTTGAATTTAGAGTTTGAGCTTCACAAGGCTTAACAAGTTGTGTTATGCTAAACACCTATATTGAATAAGGAAAGGCTCCATAGGAAAGCAAGATGCATTCTACTTGGTGACCTTGAAATTTAGGGTTTCAAGCTTCATAAGTCTAACAAGTTGTGTTATGCTAACATTTATGAACAATAATTCTAGTAAAGGTTTTTTTAAATGGATTTCGCTTAGTTTGTGTAAGGTCTTCTTCTTAGGGAACATCATTTCTAATGTCTCCAAGGGAGGACAAGTCAAGAGTAAAAGATCTACAACTTAGGGGATGTAGTGCATCGCATCACCACTAAGAGGAAAGTCGTATGCTAGGAAATATTGCACTCTTGGAGGACATCAAACCCAATGACACCACCAAGAAAAGGATGCATCACAAGAAAATAGAAAATAGCACCATGAAACACAAAAAAATGCCGAAAGATATTATTGGTGTATGCCCCCACTTTAAAGTGGTTGCTAACACCATTGTTATGAGAAATTGCTTTAAAGTAGCCAATGTTCAATCCTAAGACATGAGAGCTTCCTTAGAAAGCCCTATGTCAAGTCATATGTTTCTGAAATAAAGCTATGTCATGAAAAAGGAGGGAGGGGTTGCCCCCAAAAATAAATAAGGGATCTATGGATTTAGGGTCAGTATATTGTGCTACAATGTTGTTATAGAGCTCAAAAATTTCATCATTCCCCAAATACTCATAGAACTGGACGAATGACACCAAGAGAGTGAAAACAAAGAAAAATCCTTCGGTTCAACACATGGAAGAGACCTAAATATCTCGATGCCTTACGCCATCCCCAAAAGGAAAACACAAAACAAGCAAAAGGATAAAATGTCTATGACATATAGAATAATTTAGATACAAATAGAGGAATGCACAAAGAGAGAGATACATCAAACGAAACATTACAGGGATCACATTACGCACATGCAATCACATAAAGAAACATGAAAAAATAAAATAATGCAAAATACTAGTAAGGCACGTGTGATTCAACCTATAGCATGTCATTTGCATCCCAATCTTGTTTGATATATGCGAAAGGTAGACAACTAGCCAAAGGGATAGCATCAAGTGCCAAAACTAGGACAAGGTTATCTAACCCCTTGCCCCCACTAAGTGTAGGACAAGGATAACCTAATATGAATGATGATATGTCACTCCTTGAAATAAGGAAATTATTTTCAATGAATGTAAAACATGCAATAGTGAGTATGCTATGATCCTACAACTATTACATGGCAAGGAGAAGCAACTATTGTTATTGATTATAATGAGTAGGCAAAGTATCAACTTGATGCATATCTAATGAGATATTCCCACATGTGGTATCTATCATTTTAGGATGCACCAAAGTTAAAATTGTCTTTGAAGGATCTTTTATAAGAGTGTTGATATTGAGTGAAGGTTTGTTTCTTTCAAGGGACAATAACCAAGGCCAATCATTGTTTCTTGTGTATAAGACTCTATAGGGACATGGATAACTTGTTCTCTAGCACCATATCCTTTTCCACTATACCCAAGTTGTTGCATAATTTCATAACCTCTTCCATAAAGCTTTTTTATTTCTTTTTGATTCGGTGGTTGTTCATAATCAACTTCATCAAATTTTGTTGTGTAATTTTCTTCTTCTTCTAAAGTGGTTGAGGTGGATGCTTTTGAATTTTTTGTTGACATTACCTATTTTTCTTTTCCCTTTTTAGAATCTTTGTTTATGATCTTGTATTCTCCCATGAATGTAGGTGTGAAATATAAGGAACCCAATCATCTTCCAATAGCTTTGTGACATTCTCAATACACTTTCCTTTGTCTTTCTCTTGCCTGGGTTCTACTTGTGTAGTTGGTGTCAATGTCTTCAAAGGATTTTTCTTGCCTTTCTCAATGTTCAAACAAATGTTTGGTTTAATGTCGGCTTTGATTGTATATACTCTTTTTTTGTAGACATACTTCATTTTATGATGAAGTGTAGAAGGCACCCCATTCATTGCATGAATCCATGGCCATCCTAAAAGGAGATTATATGAAATATCATGAGGCATAACATGGACAGGAGTTTGCAATGTAACCTTTCCAACTTTAATAAGTAATGTGATCACACCAAGTGGTTATTTTCCTACGTTATCAAACCCATGAATAGATAAAGAATTAGGTTGAATTTGGATTTTGTATACTTCAATCTCATCAAGAAGGTTTATGCTACACATGTTAAGGGCCAAACCATTGTCGACAAGAGTTCTCTTTATCGATATTTTATTAATAAAGTCTATTATCATGAATGCTTCATTTTATTTTTGCACTTATAACTAGGTGAGGCTTGAATAAGTTCCTATGTAGTACCCTTCCATTTTGCTTATGTTTTTCAATAGTATGTTTTTACTTTGATAGACCCTGATACCTTGTTTTGATGTATTTGATCGCTGACAGTAGAGCGATGGTGGATTTATTTTATGATGTGATGACACACTATTTGGTGGTGATTATTTCTGACATGCTTTATGTTAGCATAGATGTTTACTTGAGATGTTATTGCTATATATGTTCATGGTAGATTAATTGATATTTATTTTGTCAGTTCGATGTGATATTTTATTGGTGAGGAGAACAGAGTTGCATCACTCGTTTGCGAGTGCCCTGTGATTTCTACGATTTTCTCTTCACGTTGTGTTTGAATCATGGATTATATACATGTATGATATATGTCTGATTGCAGGATTGTAGGTACATGACACCGACTCCACCTAGTTTCATAGGTCTAAGCGTGTCAAGGCTCAACGGTAATGTTTATTGGGAGATAGTAACGAGGTTTTTCCTAGTCTAGCCTCAAACCTAGTCATAGTATGTCGTCAGTTTAGGTCTGGTATGTTTGGTTGTCACGTCTAAGTTTGTCTTGTTATTTGTTATGCAAGGTTTATTTTGTGAATTTAATGTTAGATTAATGTTCTTTATAATTTAATGCTTATTTAATTAATTTTAAATATTGTAGTTAAAAGCTTCATATTTTATTTAATTAATTAAATTAGTTTATTGGTAAAATAATTTAATCATTGTGATTAAAGTTATTTTGTTAAATAAATAAATTAATTGATTAAATTACTTTTATTGAGAGAATAGATTAAATATTGTTTAAATGCTTTTGTGTGAATGGGAATTTTAAATATGTATTTAAAGAATGAAATTAGTTTTAGAAATTTTAAATTCTATTAAAATAGATTAATTCTTTAAAATTGTTAAAAGAAAATATCTGTGAGTTTGTTAGAAGATATTTTCTTGATTTGCCATGTATGTTAGTAAAATTAAATGCAAATTCTTGTTGAGGATTTTCTCAGAGAGAATATTGCCAGAATTGGGAAAGGCAAGAAGGCACTTCACGAAAAAGAAAAGGAACAGAGTATTGCTAGAAAAATTGTGATTTTTATTTTGGGGTTTTGATTTTAAAATTATGGAAGAAGATCTCGGGATTATTTTTGTTCAAAAATTTGATTGAAACTTCTATTCTTCTCGGTAAAATATTTCTACAGAAAATTTGTTACCTTTCTGTGTAGAATTTTGAAACAAAGCTTTATAGTAAAATTAGAGAGCAACACAGAAGGTTTTGTTAAACAATAGAAATTTCTCAAAAGGAAACAGATGAAATCTCAGTAGATTTATAAATGAAGTTCTCTATTAAATTTGAGGAAACAAAAACCTCTGGGAAGAACTTTGCTAAATATTTCCTGTAGAAAATATTTTTAGAACTTGGATTGAAAAAGAAACCCTTTGTTGTTGAAATTGGAAATCTTTGACAAAAATTGTGTAAATTGATAAATCTCTCAATTTCTTGTAGAAAACCCCCTCTGAAAATAATTACCTGATTATGATATTTTATTTATTGATTAAATTGTATATTTATATATATATATATATATATGTACATATAATAATATATATTCATATACATATACAAATATACACATATGAGTTTTTATTGTATTACTGTTATGAAGAATTTTATTTTCATTAAAAATCATAATCCGTACGACGCAGTTGAAAAAACAAAAATTTTGTTTTAAAATATAAACAAGTATTGGGGCCGTAGGGGTTACCCCCACAATCGCCCCATAAGGGGCAACGACTGTGGAGGTATCCGGCGCTACCCTCACAGGTAGCGCACCGCTGCTAACACAGTCGCTGCCCATATGGGTGGGCTGTGTATACAGCCGGTGGCGACTGTGTATATTACACAGTCTATAAAACCCTATTCGCCCATAAGTTTTGTTTTATAAATTTTGATTCTCTTTATTAAAATGAATTTTGGATTTTTAGATTTAAATTATATATATTAATTTGTGTATATATATATATTTATATATATGTATGTATATATACCTACATAGTTTTAGGAAATAATTTAGTATTTAAACAAGGTTTCTTTATTAGATGCATGTAATGCATGAGATTAACCATTTTTAAAACAATAAAATTGAAAAGAGAAAATTGATATTTATTTTTTTATGTGAAATTGAGAAAATCAGAATTAGACTAATTGATTCAATTTCTTTTTATTGTTTGAGAAAAGAACTATAAACAAGTTGATTAATTTTCATGCTATATGTAACTGATTTGATTGGATTTATTAAATCTTAATATTAGATTCTTATTGTGCCTGAATTGCTTTAAGTTGTTTTTACTCTTATTGGGCATATTGGGGATTATATGGGTTAATAAGTCTTCCAGCTTTAGTTTCTTCATAAGGGAGATGTTTTTATGATGGTTTCTTATTTTGAATAATTAGGGTAGTGCACATGGTTCTATTTGGTTTTTAGACACCTAGTTCTATGAACAGGTTGTGATGTCCGTTGTTAAATGTTTGGTATTTGATGTTGATTTATGTGCACCTTGTCTACCCTTAGTTAGTGAAATTAGTTTCCTTGTGTTATTATTAGGGGAGTAGCTCTTAATGAGGGCCAGCACACAAAGTGGTACCAGGGTAACTCATGTAGAGTTAGTTAATCAGTGAAAACTAAATCAACATCTTAGGTAGTCTAAAATATTTAATTGGATTAATTATGCCTCACTCATGGACTCAAGGGCTAGTTCAAACTTGGGGATGAGTCGAGAAGGCCTGGAATGGAAAAATTGATATCTAGTCATTATGAAAGATATTTGATTACGCAACAGATTGCATGTGGGGCCGGGTTTCGTAAGAGGTTACTAGAGTAACCCAAGATGGGGGCCGGAAACTAGGAAGATTCTCTTGGGTAACCTATGCAACATTGTGATGACATTCCACCTATAATAACAGTATCTTTGTGAACTTAGTGTATTTGATCCTTCAATTCTAGAATCAATGTAACCATTAAGTTAAGTTTGTACTTGTATAGTTTTGTCTATGGTTTTGCTTGTGTCTAGGGCTTGTAGGTTATGTCTAGGGAACCTCTTTACTATCTCCTAGCACGGGGGGTGGGCCTACGAGTACCACATGGTTGGGTGGAACATGCACCTTACACCATTAGGTCTCTAGTTCTTGTTCATGGCGATGGGTACTTCTTGATTGGAAAGCTCGTGCGCAGATATGTACTTTCCAATTTGTATCAATGGAAACCTTATTCTTGTATCACTCCTCAATTGTAATCGGGGAGAACTTTTGTAACATGTAATTGTACACTTTTGTATGACCTACCTCATTTGGAAATGAGTATTGTAAATGTTAATATAAATGCAATGTAAGAAAGAATCATATTGGTTCTTTATATCTTTAATGATGTTATTTAATTGTTATGAATGTATGCTCTTAAGTTTATGAGAATTGAACACATGCTATGTTTAGTTACTTATGTTAATTATGGGATTTACATGTAGTGTGTCATCACGTATCTTAGGGAATGTTTGCATTAGTGAAGATTATGCTTACACTTTTAGAAAAAAAACTATTACACTATCATTGTCATTGCAACATTCTTTAGGTTACGAGACAGGGCATTACATCCCATAAGGATATCTTAGCAAGAGTATTTTTTAGTTGTTCAACAAGATCATACTCCTTTCCATTATGTGAGGGAAAACAAGGAGCACTAGGCAAGATAGGTTGAGGCAATGGGAGGGATGTTGGAGGTGTTTGTCTTGGTTGTGGATTGTTTCTAGTGTTATGTGTATGAGCAATGGTATTGTAACTCAATTGTTGTGAAACCTTATCGTTATCAAGTTGCCTTGTAGGTGGTTCTAAGATAAGCTCAGGTTTATTTTGAAATTGTGGTTGTTGTGAGAGTGGATAAATAATAATTTTAGGCTTAGGTGGTCCAATAATTAAAGGATTTGTAGGAGGTCCAATAATTAGAGGACTCGATGGAGTCATAATGTTCATAACCTCAACACACTTATCCTTATTTTCATGATTTCTTGGTGAAGGAAAGTCTAATATCACTTCATCATCTTCATCTAAGGAAGCCACATCACTATAGTGTGAAAGACATGTGTCAATGTTCTCATTTTCTTGCACCAAAATATCTTCCCTAGTAGGATAGTTTTTAGGAGAGCAAAAAACTAGACGTTCATGACATTCAACGGTTGGTTCTTCTAAAATGACTTCATCACAAGTAAGGGAGTTGTCAATGGTTGTATTTTCTTACTTATCAATGACTGAATTCTATTGTTCAATAATGTTTTCCCTAGGGGAAGAGAGACAAGTAGGATTCTCATAACTCTCATCGATTGGATCTTCTAACACGAAAATATATTCTTCACAAATAGTAGAGACATTAGGAGAAGACCAAATGTGATTGTTATGATTATCCATGATTTCATCCTTTTTTTGTAAGGTCTCATTCTCTTGTGCCATAATATCTACCCTAGTAGGAGAGCTTTTAGGAGAGGAGAAAACAAGAGGCTCATCACATTCCATGGTTATATTTTGTAAAGTAACTTCATCACAAAAAAGGGAGGCATCAAGAGAAGAATAACTATGATTTTTTTGCTTACCAATGATTGGATCCTTTTGTTTTAATAGATATTTCTAAATGTTAGGGACATTAGGAAAGAGAGAAATAATATTATAACTCTCAATCATTGGATCTCTTTGCACCAACATATCCTCTTCACAAATGTGATAATTGTCCATGATTGCATCCTCTTTCACTAAAACATTCTCACAAGGATGGGAGGTGTTGGGAGATGAATGGAAACTTAGGTAAAGTAGTTTCAATGATCTCATCATCTTGTGTCATAATATCTTCCCAAGGGGGAGGAGGAGAGGGAAAAACAAGACTTTCATGATTCTCAATGATTGTATCTTCTTTCACCAAGATACCGTCGTCACCAATATGAGAGGTATCAGGAGAAGAACAATTATGGTTTTCATGATTATCTATGCTTGTATCCTCTTGTATCATATCATCCTCACAAACGGGAGAGATAGTAGGGTTTGAGATGGGCAAGGTGATATTAAGGATTTTGTCAATGGTTTGATTATCTTGCTCTAAAATGTTATCATATCTAGGAAATATAGCGGAATGGTGGCTAACATGTTTCTTAATTGCCTCATTTTTGTGCTCTAAATTGAACTCATAAGAGGGGATGTTGTACTTATACAATCGATTCTTAACCATGTCAAAACCACATATCTTAAAAGGAAACATGCTAACATGAAAAGTAAGCTATCTAAGTTATGCAATGCTTTAGAAATGTTGTGATGATTTTTTTGCTACTGAAATGATTTTGGAATGATTTAAAAATGACTAATAGATGCATAAAACAAAAAAATTTGAAACTTTCCAGACTGATACTATAGGTTACCAATAGGCCTAGGAAGTGCAGAAAATCACTATAAATCTCAAAAAAGCTGGTTTTTGTAGGCCTCCAATGACTCATTTGCCCAGTGGAAAATGGATCCTGGTATAGGGTCTTTGAAAATTGAAAAATGCAATTTTTGAGTGATTATATGTGTTTTCTATTTCAGATCTCAGACTAGTATTTCATAAAAAAAAAAATCAAAATTTGATGTGTAAAAGCAAGTAAAAATAATGACAAATGATGAACTATGTGATACTTTTTGAAATGCAATTTTGATGCAATTTTTGAATGTGAGTGTTGAAAAGTACACTAATATGCAAACACTATGCAAAATTAATGTGATATGCATGCAAATTTTTAATTTTTTTACGATTTAAACCAATGCAAAAATGCAAATTTAAACCCTATATGCAATGCATACTAATGCAATTTTGACAACCTAGATGAAATGAAAAATAATGCAATGCAATGCAAACTAATGAAAATACTAGATCTAGGGTTTGAATGCATTCCAAATCAAAAAATTTATAGTGTAAGATTGTCAGGTTCACCAAAATAAAACATAAAAAAATGGGATAGGGGGGAGATTTCCCCCAAAAATGGAAAAGTGAATCCAAAGAGGGAAAAGATGTCCTATTCTTCTACTTTCATTAGGGAATGAAATCCACACCAAGAATTGACCAACAACCCTTAGGTGAGTCAACCTAACATGTGAATCTACTGATTTCCCTTTTTGCTAAATCGGGGATCTAAGCTAAGTGTCACTTTGAGGAAAAAGATTAAGACCATCAAATAAACTCCAAATTACAAGCTATAAAGTGCATTTAGAAGCTTAAAAATAATACTGATGGTAGCTACAGACTTTAGGGAGAGTTTGGAAGGGATAAATTTTGTGTACCTGTCACCAAAGTTGGTTTTTCAGACCTCATTGAAGACTCATTCGCCCTATGGTGAATGGGTCTTAGCTAGGGCTCCTGAAATCACTTTATGGGTTCTGTTCTCCTATGTATGCACTCCCAGATTCCAATTTTTCATTGTTGGAAAGCCATAAATAAATCCTATAGCTCAATTTATGTGATTTGACAACTTCTCTTACAACTTTGACAACTTTGCAACTTTTTTCATTTTTTCTCTCCAATTGATCTTCAACCTAAAACTTGCAATCACACATCAAAGAGAAAAAAAAAGTTGTTTGTTAGGGAATGGGGGTTTGCCTTGGTCAAACCCCATTTTGGTAATTAAACCTTGAAATGAATAAAATCATGAAGGAATGATGAATTAACAACAATGTGTAACAACTCGCCAAACCTTAATTGAAACCTTAGAATACAAATATACAAACTTGCATGAAGTGGCCTCAATGAATGTAGATCTTAATCATGAAACTTGATGTGAAATAATGCCTTTGATATGCTTGATTGATCTTGAACACTACATCACCAAATTATCTCAAACAACATGAATGATGCAATACATCTTTGATATGATGAAGGGAATCTTGATTGCTGCAATAATCTTCAATAAATCTGCCCTTGAAATGTCTTAAAATTGCTCTTGAATGCTCTTGAAGTACTCTTGTGAAAATACTCTTGATTGCTTATGAAATTCTAGGATCTTAGGATGAAACATGGTGAAATAACCTTGTATTTATAAGTAACTTAAAATTAATTCCCAAAATTCAAATATCACAAGCCAACATTGAATTATAGATTTGAAATCATTAAAATACCGCCAAAAACATATTTCAAATTGAGGTCTTATGTCCAGGTGAGGACCCATTCACCATAGGGTGAATGGTTTGTAGGCTACTTACCTAGGACACACATCAGACAAGGTGAAATGTTATGCAAAATCAAGGTCATAGGACTAAGTGAGGACCCATTCGCCCTATGGTGAATGGGTCCTAGGTCGCTTACCTAGGACACACATCTTCTAAAGTTAAGTGTTGTGAAATGGCATTTATGAATGTCAATTTTTTGTCTCTCAAATTTTGCAATTAATTAGGCTTGGATTTGAATTAAAGGGGCCAATTAAGCAAAATTAAGCTCAATCAATTAATAAACTCCTAGATTAGTGTGAAAGTGTGAAGATACACCTTACAACACCCTAAATAAGGCACAATTAAGTCCTTTTTATTAAAAGGGGCCCTAAACTTAATGTGAATATGAAAAATATATTACAACACTAAATTAAGACAACATTAGGCTCATTTTATTATTAATTATTACCAAATTAAGTGTGAAAAAGGGATACTTTTTCCTACACTACAGGCCCTTATGTAATTAATGAAAGTTATGGGTTTGGAGTGTATAAATTAATAGAAATGGATGGTACACCTCTCAAGAGCCTATAAACATTGTGCATTTGTGTGGATATCACACTTAACAATTCTTTTGAATAGTATGTATATTAAAGCGTGTTGTTAGATTAAGTAGATATTTTTCTATTTTATCTCACATTTCTTCATTCTTGACAAACATTTTTGGTGTCTTGAATTATTTTGAGTAATTATTCATTAGTTTGAATTATTACTTTCTTTTACATGCTATTCATTCAATCATATGCGTGGTGTGTTAAATTAGATCATTACTTGCATTTAATTTCCAAAATTAAATCATAAGGGAATTTATTTTAACACAATTACACTTAATAAAAAAATGTAGAATCTAAATAAACATAAGTGTTTAGGTTAGATCACATAACATTAGACTATGAAGACATTTATCAAATAATCTTACACAGATTGTTTGATAGATCACATTGATATCTAATTCAAAACAACATAACAATATGCTCATATATATAACAATCATAAGATTTATATACATGATCACCATGGTAACAAAATATGGCATAATATTGGAATGGGTTCATGATAAACCACATTTACATCCTACAAAGTTTGTTTCATCCAAAGCACCTAGGTCTAGCAAGAGGCTGCAGCAATATATTCAACTTCTACTATAGACAAGTGTAAGGAAAGCAGAGGTGCGGTGACAACTTTCCTAACGTCAAAACCACAGGGAAGAATGCAGACAGTACTTTTAATTTTCAAATTACAATTCAATTAAGACACACATGAAAGATTTACAGAAACAGAACAAATACACAAAGAAAAATGAACACCAGATTTACGTGGGAAAACCCTATCGAGAAAAAACCCACAACACCAAGTTGAATCTCTTTGTATTTCAGTAACAAATTACATACAAATCAGAGATACAACTCTCTGGTATTAGTTCACAGTAGTTTCATTCACTGTTCAATCTCTCTTACAAAAAATGCTCTTCAAGAATCCGATCCAATCCTTCCTCAGAATTGTTCTGCTTTTATCTTATCACATTCTGATTTTTATCTTATGTGCATCATTTCTGTCACTGCCCCATTGTAGAAATTTTCCTCTCATTGCAGATTTTTCCTTGCATACAGTTCAGCTCCAGCATCGCAGTTGTTGCAAAAATCTAACTGCCATCCATTTGAAATCCGCTTTCTTTGATTAGTCCACGAGGCTCCATGAAGGATGGTCAAATAGTCAAAAGGAAATCAAGTTGTGTTGGCATATCGGTGAGACACTGATCGTGTCTCCCCGATGCCAACACAGGCAGCATTCAATGTCACCAAGAGTCCATACAATCGACAAGAGGTTATATCGAGTTCACCCATTGCATTGACTTCAATTTTCCTTTTGGCAAGACTATCACCCTTTGGTGAGACCACATATCGATGTCCTAAGTCACACCGAAGAGTCATACCATCGGCAGGACATACCACTCTCGCCAGGACCTCACGCCGAGCCTTCAGGTTAATCTGAGTGCATCCACCAATCGGCGAGACTCATCGCTTTCGCCAAGACTTCATACCAAGGTCTTAAGTCATACCGAAACATTAGCATTTCCATCGACACCCATCTATTGCTAAGACATTCAACTGTTGCCAAGAGGTTTCACCGAGATCTTCTTATGTTACTCTGAAGCCATACTACTATCGGCAAGACCCCACGAGTCGGTGAGACGTCATACCAAAAGACAAAGCTTCAACCAAATGGTCTACCACTTTCACTGAGAGGTCATAGCGAACATCCCATGTCACCCCGAGTGTCACATACTATCGGCGAGACTCTCCATCGGTCGCCAAGACTTCATACCGAAGTCTTTGAGTCACCACGAAGACCCCAAGTGTATCCCTGTCGGCGAGACCTTCCATTGTTGCTAGGACTTCATACCAAGCGATCAAGTCACCCCGAAGATTCCAGTCACTGTGAGTCTCCCCGAAGCCCGATAAGAACATATTGTCGGCCAGAGGTCTCCATTTGACAAAAGGTCACAGTGAATGCTTCTTGTCACAGCGATCGTTCATTCGGCAAGACATCAACCTTGTCTCAGCAACTTGGAACATTTCAAAGGATTCAGAACAGTTAGTCGGCCAGACATCAATAATGTCACACCGACTTTGCCTTTAAGGAGTTACATGTCAGTATGGATTGAGGAAAATATTCCAACAATGTCCCACTTGACAAAGACCTTAATGACAACTCTAGAGCATAATAAAACTATTAAAATTCATGGGCCAAGAGGCCCATCGAACTGGCACACCACCTGTATTTTTTTGTGCTCACAGGCTTCGTCAATGCATCTACAACATTTTCCAAAGTATCCACTTTCTCCAAAGAGACCTTCCCATCCTCCACCATATCTCGTACAAAGTGATACTGTACATCTATATGTTTCATCTTGGCATGGAAAGTAGGATTTTTCGCTAAACATATAGCACTCTGACTGTCACAGTAGATAGTAATCTTTCCTGCATCAAAACCAATGTTAGAACACAAACGTTTTAACCAGATTACTTCTTTATAGGCATGTGTAGCTGCCATGTATTTTGCCTCTGTAGTGGACAAAGTGACTACAGCCTATCGCTTGCTCATCCAACTCACTGCACCACCATTCATCATGAAAATATATCTGTTGGTGGATCTCTTGCTGTCAATATCCCCTGCCCAATCAGAATCCACATAACCTCGAATACTGAGAGTCCTTTGTGATTCAACCAAGTTCCCATGGTAACACAAAGCATAGTCTGAAGTGCTCTTTAGATATCTAAACACTCTCTTCATAGCATCCCAATGTGTCCTTCCAGGATTAGCCATAAACCGACTAAGAACTCCCATTGCTTGGGCAATGTCTGGCCTTGTACAGACCATTGCATACATAAGGCTGCCAACCGCACTAGCATAAGGTACATTGGTCATGCCCTCCATCTCAGTAGGATATTTTGGATAGTCTTCAACAGATAGCTTTATTCCCTGTGAAATTGGAACAACTAGCTAATTGCAATTAGTCATACAAAATCTCTCTAGAACAGTCTTGATATACTTGCTCTGACTGAGCCAAAGTTTTCTATTCTTCTTGTCCCTGGTTATTTCCATTCCCAGAATATACCTTGCTG
This sequence comes from Sequoia sempervirens, assembly GCA_007258455.2. Taxonomy (NCBI): domain Eukaryota; kingdom Viridiplantae; phylum Streptophyta; class Pinopsida; order Cupressales; family Cupressaceae; genus Sequoia; species Sequoia sempervirens. The sequence goes on from VDFB02271358.1 coordinate 749,264,305, forward strand.
CACCAAGATCTTTCATTTTGAACTTTGCAGACAACTAAGACTTAAGATCAGAAATCATTATCTTACTATTGCCTATGAACATCATATCATCAACATATAGAGCAATAATAAGAACTTGATCACTTTTAGCTTTATAATACACACAATGATCACATTTTGATCTTACAAATCCCATTGACAAAACAAAACTGTCAAATTTCTGGTACCACATTCTAGGAGACTGTTTCAAACCATATAGAGATTTCTTCAACTTGCAAACCAGTCTTTCTTTACCTTTTTCCACAAAGTGCTCCGGCTGGGACATATAAATTTCTTCTTCAAGATCACCATGAAGAAATGTTGTCTTCACATCCATTTGCTCAATCTCTAAGTCACATGTTGCTGCAAGTGACATAAGAAATCTAATAGATGTCAGCTTGGCTACAGGAGAAAATATTTCTCCATAATCGATTCCCTCTACCTGGGAATAACCTTTTGCAACCAGCCTCACTTTATATTTTTCTACACTGCCATCCAGACCAATTTTCTTTTTAAATACCCATTTGCAGCCCACTACTTTTCTACCTTTAGGCAATGGCACCAAACTCCAGGTATCATTCTTTTCTAATGATGCCATTTCTTCATTCATGGCTTCCAACCAAGAGTTTGAATCAGACATTTTAAATGCCTCTTTCACAGTCCTAGGTTCATCAGTGCTAGAAATTAAAGCATAGGCACAAGTAGACTCTATCAAAGAAAACACATACCTCTCAGGTTGTTTCCTTTCATGAGTTGACCTCCTCACAAGCTGAGGCTAAGGTCGTTCTTCATATTCTTCAGAACTTTCAGAACTACTTGAGCTCTCCTCAATATCAGGTACATTTTGAGTTTTCAATTCCTCTTTATTTGGTGTCTGAGGAATTTTTGCTACATCTTTTTCATTTTTTTATTTCTTCTCTAACTATAGATCCAATGTAGAAGGTTTCATCTCATGAAAGATAACACTTCTGCTATACAAAACCTTCTCAGTCTTAGGATTCCAAAGCTTGTATCCTTTTATGCCAGCACTATAGCCAATAAAAATACACTTTATAGCTTTGTTTTCCAACTTAGATCTTTTTTTCAAATGACACGTATGCATATGCCTCACAACCAAAGACACGAATATGTCTCAGAGAGGGCTTCTTTCCAGACCATTCTTCCAAAGGCGTCTTCTCAACAAGAGTAGAGTTAGGAGAACGATTTACCAAGTAACATACTGTAGAGACTGCTTCAACCCAGAACTTCTCCTCCAAGCCAGCACTGCTCAGCATACTTCGTGCTCTTTCCATTACTATCTTGTTGAACCTTTCAGCAACTCCATTTTGCTGTGGAGTATAAGGTGTAGTCTTATTTATTTTAATCCCATGATCTTTATAGTACCTTTCGAATTCATCTAAACAAAACTCACCACCATTGTCAATCCTTACACATTTTATTTTTCTACTAGTCTGATTTTGAACAAGGTTTTTAAATTCCTTAAACTGACTGAACACTTCTAATTTACTTTTAAGAAAATATACAAATGCTCTTCTTGAATAATCATCAATAAATGACATATAGTATCTTGATTTAGACAAAGAAGGAACATTCACTGAACCAAAAACATCAGAATGAATATAATCAAGCAAACCAGAAGATTTGTGATGACTGGAATAAAATGAAACACATTGCTGCTTTCCATATATGCAATGTTCACAAAATTCAAACTCAAGGTTACAATCTTCAAGCCCTTCTACTAGGTTTTTATTTTTCAAGGTTTTTAAACCTTTCTCACCAATGTGGCCTAGCCTATGATGCCAGAGCATAGTCTTCTTTGTTGGAAGTTTAACCTCCATGGAGTTTACACCATCAGGAACGTTTTCCTTCTTTTCTCCATTAGTAGCTTTTAGTGACTTTGCAGAGACACTATTGCATTGAACAGCATGTGCATCCAGCTTGTACAAGGTACCAATTCAAGCACCCCTAGTCAGCACCATAGAGCCTCTAGTCATCTTGCAGCCATTTCAGAGAATGTGACTGCACTCCAATATCATTTAGCTTACTTACTTAGAGACCTAGTATGTGCATTACATCAATGATTCCCTTCACTCTTCCATCAGGGAATTGAATTTGACTCTTCCACGACCAACAATTTCCAAAGATGAATCACTTGCCAAATACACCTTTCCACCATCATAGTTTTCATACTTCGTGAACCAGTCTCTATGAGATGTCATGTGGAAAGATGCTCCAGAATCAATCAGCCAGACATCATCTGATGCTCATGTAGCCAAAGCTGCAATGAAGGCGTCTACATCACTCTGAGAAGAATCGTTGCCAAAGAGTTCTTCCTCTTCTTTTTCTTCTCCTTGCAATCCTTTTGGACATGACCAAGTTGCCCACAATTCCAGCACTTCACCTTGGACTTCTTGCCAGGAGATTTTGATCTCCCTTCCAATTTCAATCTGGATTTCTTTTCCTTCTTCTTTCCTTTCTCCTTTGATCTACCTCTGACAGCCAGAGCCTCCTTTTCCATCTTAGAAGATTTCCTTCTCATTTCTTTTGATAACAGAGAAGAAACAACATCTTCCATCTTGAATGTGGATGTTGTACTCCCAATAGCCATCACTAAATGATCCCAAGAATCAGGCAAAAAACATAACAGTAGCATGCAACGATCTTCATCTTCAATCTTCACACCAACAGATGCTAACTGAGCAATCAGCATGTTGAATGTGTTCAAATGATCAGCAACGGATCCTCCCTCCTGCATTCTCAAAGAGTACAGCTTCTTCCTCAAGAACAATTTGTTTACCAAGGACTTTCCCTGATAAATAGATGCTAGTCTTTTCCACAAGGAAGAGGCAGTCTTTTCTTCATGCACATTCAGAAGAACAAAGTCTGCCAAATAGAGCCTTATTAGCCCTTTTGATTTTCTATCTACCAGGTCCCAATCTTCTTGCTTCATGGCCTGAGGTTTCGTTTCAGTCACAGCAGTCCAAAGATCTCAATCCACTAACAGATCTTCCATTTTGAGTTTCCACAACTCAAAATTGTGACCATTGAATTTCTCTATATCCATCTTTTTGGATGTGATTTCCATCTTAATCTGTAATTAAATTATCAGACCTATACAAAACTCCCACTGGAAAAGGATTGACACAAAAAACCCAACTCACTCACAAGGACAACACAACTGGCCAGGCTCTGATACCACTTGTAAGGAAAGCAGAGGTGCGGTGACAACTTTCCTAATGTCAAAACCATAGGGTAGAATGCAGACAATACTTTTAATTTTCAAATTACAATCCAATTAAGATACACATGAAATATTTACATAAACATAAGAAATACACAAAGACAAATGAACACCATATTTACGTGGGAAAACCCTATCGGGAAAAAACCCACCACACCAAGTTGAATCTCTTTGTATTTCAGTAACAAAAAATTACATACAAATCAGAGATACAACTCTCTGGTATTAGTTCACAGTAGTTTCATTCACTGTTCAATCTCTCTTACAAAAAATGCTCTTCAAGAATCTGATCCAATCCTTCCTCAGAATTGTTCTGCTTTTATCTTATCACATTTTGATTTTTATCTTTTGTGCATCCTTATCCGCCATTGCCCCATTGTAGAAAGTTTCCTCTCATTGCAAATTTTTCCTTGCATACATTTAGCTCCAGCGTCGTAGCTGTTGCAAAAATCTAACTGCCATCCATTTGAAATTCACTTCCTCTGATTGGTCCACGAGGCTCCACATAGGATGGTCAAACAATCAAAAGGAAATCAAGCTATGTTGGCATATCGGTGAGACACTGACCGTGTCTCCCCGATGCCAACATAGTCAGCATTCAATATTGCCAAGAGTCCTTACAATTGACAAGAGGTTATATCGAGTTCACCTGTTGCATTGACTTCAGTTTTCCTTTCAACAAGACTATCGCCCTTCGGTGAGACTACATATCGATGTCCTAAGTCACACCGAAGAGTCATACCGTCAGCAGGACATACCTCTCTCGCCAGGACCTCACGCCGAGCCTTCAGGTTAATCCTAAGTGCATCAACCAATTGGCGAGACTCATTGCTTTTTCCAGGACTTCATACTGAGGTCCTAAGTCATACCGAAACATTAGCGTTTCCATCGGCACCCATCTATCACTAAGACATTCAACTGTCGCCAAGAGGTTTCACCAAGATCTTATGTTACTCCGAAGCCATACTACTATTGGCAAGACCCCACAAGTTGGTGAGACGTCATACCAAAATACAAAGCTTCAACCAAATGGTCTACCGCTTTCGCCAAGAGGTCATAGCGAACATCCCATGTCATCCTGAGTGTCACATACTATCGGTAAGACTCTCCATTGGTCGCCAAGACTTCATACCAAAGTCTTTGAGTCACCGCGAAGACCCCAAGTGTATCCCCGTCGGTGAGACCTTCCATTTTCGCTGGGACTTCATACCAAGAAATCAAGTCACCCCGAAGATGCCAGTTGCTGTGAGTCTGCCTGAAGCCCGATAATAACATACTGTCGGCCAAAGGTCTCCATTCGACAAAAGGTCACAACGAATGCTTCTTGTCACAGCGATAGTTCAGTCGGCAAGACACCAACCTTGTCTCAGCAACTTGGAACATTTCAAAGGATTCAGAATAGTTAGTCGGCCAGACATCAATAATGTCACACCGACTTTGTCTTTAAGGAGTTACATGTCAGTATGGATTGAGGCAAATATTCCAACAACAAGGACATTGAGTCTTGCTTTTTACTGAACCATGAGACTGATTTGTCTCCCAAAAATAAAACACTTCCACTTGTACTTCTTTGATCATCCAAGCAACCTACCCAATCAACATCAGTATAGGCATTCAAAGAAAATTTATTATCCTTTTCTTACCACAAGCCATTATCTAGAGTTCCCTTCAAGTATCTAAAAATTATTTTCACATCGTTTTCATGAGATTTCTTAGGATTGGCTTGAAATCTAGCAACCAAACATATTGCATGCATGATATCAGTTCTGGAAGCAGTTAAGTATAGTAAACCTCCAATCATATATCCATAGAGATTTTGATCAACCTCTACAAACTCATCATAATTGCTTAAGTGACAACCAATCACCATATGGGTACCCACTGGTTTGGAATTTTTCATCCCAAACTTCAGCATTTCCTTTACATATTTGGCTTGAGAAATAAAGATGACACCATCTTGTTGAATAATTTGAAGTCCAAGGAAGAAGGAAAACTCACCAATCATCGATATCTCAAATTCCTTTTGCATCTCTTCTACAAAATTCTTACACATTATCATCTCCACCAAAGATGATGTCATCAACATATACAGCCATAATCAACAACTTGCCTTCCTGAACCTTAATGTATAGATTGCTATTTGTAGTACCTTTCTTGAATTCTTTTTGAAGTAGATACTTATCTAATCTAGTGTACCAAGCTTTGGGAGCATTTTTGAGACCATATAGTGTCTTTTTGAGTCTGCAAACCACATCTAGATCCTCTGATAACTAAAAACCATCTGGTTGCTCAATATATACCTCTTCCTTTAGTTCACCATTCAGGAAACCTGAATTGACATCCATTTGATATACTTTGAAGTTATTATGGGAAACAAGAGCAAGAAACATCCTTATTGCCTCCATTCTGGCTACTAGAGAAAAAGTCTCATCAAAACCAATTCCTTCAACTTATGAATAGCCTTTTCAAACTAATCTAGCTTTTTTCCTTACCACTTCACCATCGTCATTCAACTTATTTTGGAACACCCACTTTGTTACTATAACATTCTTATCAGCTGGTTTGGGAACTAATTCCTAAGTATGATTATTTTCTATTTAATCTAGTTCTTCCTCCATTGCCTTTATCCAATTATCAGCTAGTATGTGAACTAATTCCTAAGTATGATTATTTTCTATTTTGATTTCATTCAATGGGTTAGAAGAATGATTCAAGAAAAAATTGAACTCAACTTGGAATTTATTTTGAGTTGTTTGATTAGATATTGATAAAAAATCATCCAAAATAACTTCTAGGATGAGTAAACATTTGTCCTAACATATTCTAATAAACCTATAGAATTGTTGAGAAACAAGATGAAACTACTACATTATAATATCTTACAAGTGTATGTAAACCTAAAATATATTTTTAATCCATTAATTACCATATGATGATTATATGATTGCATAAAATCAACAATAATATTACAATTGACAAAATATATGAACATAGGGTTTACGTGGAGAAACCCTTTTAAGAAAAATCCATACGAGAAATAGGACAAATATGTATTAATATAAAACAAAGAGATACATCCAACAAACTAACACTCTATTCACCCTAATAGCACTCTAGTAGCAATTGTGTACTTGTAAAATAAACCATATGAAGCTACTGCCTCATGTCTCCAATTTATAGAGAAATATGAAAGGGATAGGTAGAAGTGGTTTCATAAAGAAAATGTACCACCAAACCATTTTAAAATGAAAAAATCACACATCCAAAATGAAGAGGCTCTTCTAAGAAAATTAAATGTAACTCGTAATAAGCCATGAATAGAAAAAATAACCTTTGTACCCATAATAGACAACATTTTTTAATTGTAACTCTTCCATTATTACTCATATTCCAAGTTAGGCATTCAAAATCATTGGCTAACTCATACGAGATACACCAACAACATGCAAGATGTTCCACTACTCAATTTTCATGCCCAAGTTGAGAAATTTACTAAAAATATCTGTCACTATCATTATCAACTCCACCTCCTTCATGAATGTATATAGTAACTAATGCCAATATTCTTAAGGAATATTAATTACAAATTATTTTTCAACTCAAAGGACACTTTCCAAGAGTGTTGAAGATACATAAATGGTGAGAATCATATTTAGAGTCCTTTTTCTAATGGTTTGAGGTTTTTAATATGTTCATTTTGCATGTGGTTTACTACCTTCCCAATAGTAGATTTTTGCTTGGTGACAAGGGGCTCTACCCCTCAACCTCCCCTATTTTTTAATAGAAGTGTGTTGGGTTTGTTGTCTCTAGATCCTATGAGAGGTTGTTACCCTTTTAACCCTACCAATGGCTACTGCACCTACTTCAACATTATAAGAAAAAATAATATATGGGGAGATTTTTTTAAAGATTCTTCTTGGTAATTAATTCCCTTTGCCCATATTCATCATGGTTCACTATTTTTTTATAAATTTCTAGTAATATGTATAAATTTTCTAGAAAAAATAATAATTTAAAAAATCCATGGTAATTATTGCCCTTAACTAACATAAAGGAGGGGTAAAATTTTTATTAAAACAAGAAGTACAAAGCAAGGGCATTACATAGCCCTATCAAGCTCCACCAAGTGATCAACTGTTGAGATAGATCTAGGGGTAACTGACCCCGGTCCACCAAATTTCAACCATAAATATGATCAAAATCCCATTTAGCCAAACAATCAGCAACACCATTCCATTCTCTAGGAATATGAGTGAAAGTAACAAACTCCAAGGAAGCACAGAGGTTGAGAATCTGATCAACAATCAAAGCCAAATGTTAGCTAACATCATGTAAACATTTCCTATTCAACAAGTTCACCACAACCTAGGAATCAGACTCACATATGATCCTTCGCCACCCCAATTGACTTCCATGCTCCACAGCCGATAAAATGGCCTGAGCCTCCATTAAATTATTAGTATGAAGACCCTTATAAACAGAGAAGATAAATTGAACATCTCTAGAGCTATCCTGACCAACACCACCAATTCCAGCATGACTAGGGTTTCCTCGAGAAGATCCATCCGTGTTGATTTTTAAGACTCCCTGAAGTGGAGGAGACCATCTCCCCTCCCTATTCACCTTCGGGGTAGGATGTCTACATCTGTTGTGCTTGAGTTGTCGTTTTTGATGAGGAAAATGAAGACAATTACAACAACCAACACCACAAGGATCCACTGATGTTGTTAGATCACACTTAGCCACAACAGTTTCTCCCAAAGAAAGTAGAATTTTCCACCACAAGCGAAGGGCCACCAACATCACATCCTGAAAAATCCAACGATTTCTCTCCAACCAAAGGTTCCAGATAATAAAGGATGGGCCAAGAGTCCAAGAAACTTGAAGAAAGGAAGTAGAAATAGGGGCCCTGCCCCACCGGTTCACAAACTCAGCCAACGAGGAAACATGCCAACAGGGTGTATTCCACACCCTCCACCAAAATTGTCAAATCTCCCTAGCATATGAATATTGGAAGAAGAGATGAGAGACACTCTCCTCATAGTTACGACACAAAACACACATTGAAGGGCCTTGGAAACCACACTTACATAAATTATCCCAAGTAAGACACTGGTTTTGAGCTACTAACCACATGAAGAAATTGCACTTGGGCCACGACAACTTGTGCCAAACTTGCTTCCACCAAGGGACCTCAATATCCCCAAACAAGTGCCTACCAAGCTGCTTATAACCAATAGACACAAAGTACTTCGCGAACAAATCATAACCATCCCAAACCAAGACATCAGGTCCCCTCAAAGAATTACAAGCACGGGAAGCCATAAGTTGAGCTAGCTCACGCCTATTCTCCTCAGATCCCCCAGGAAGCAACTCAGAAGGAAGCTTCCAACGAAAGCTTACAATCGATCCACAATGTTGAGCAACCTTATAATGCTCAATGGTATCCCAGCGAGTCACAATAAAAACATTAGAAAGAGACTGGTGGTGAGGAAAAGTAGAGAGAATAGGTGGGTGACCATCCCAAGAATCTAACCAAAAAAGAGCCTGTGACCCCGAATGACAAATCCAAAAAAGTGCATGCTTAATCAAATGTGCCCCCACTTTCAAAGTATGTCAAATTATAGAACCACTCCTCTCTAGAGGATAGCGAGGAACCTCAAAAGAAGCAACACCCCTAAGATATTTATGGTTGAGAATACAGACCCATAACTGGTGTTGATTGGTACACCAACACTAGTAAAGCTTAGCAGCAAGAGCTTGTCCGTTCAAAATAGCAAAGCGTAAACCAAGACCACTCTCCTACTTTGGTCTACACACAAATTCCCATTTAACAAGGCTCCACTTAGTAGACAGCAAGTTACCACTCCAAAGAAATTGACGTGAGAGAGCATCAAATTCCCTAAGAAAATACATAGGGGTTGCTTGAACAAAGCATTCGTAGATGGGAAGGGCCTGGATAACTGCCTTGAGAAGAGTCACTCTAGCAACTGTGGACAACCACCGATGAGTCCAATGAGTAACCTTTTGCCTCAACTTATCAAGCAACATCTGCCAAGAGGACCTAGGCTGATGACCAACAACAAGAGGAATACCCAAATAGACAAAGGGAAGAGACCCTATTTGAAACCTCAAAATAGCTGCAATCTGTCGCTGGATAGCCTGAAGAGTATTAAAAAAGAAAATAGAAGACTTTTGCTCATTGACTTTTGTCCTGAAGCAGCAAGGTAGATATCCAAAGCTTGCAAAAAGGATTTAGCTTCCCGAATGTGAGCCAACCCCATAAGAGAAGTGTCATCCACAAACTGAAGATGAGAAAGCATTGGAAGACCCAAACCCCACTACCAACCATGAGTCAAGCCTTGAGAAACCCAAAATTTAAGAAACTGACCTAGCCCCTTCGCCATAATAATAAACAGATAAGGAGAGAGCGGATCCCCCTGACGAAGGCCCCTAGTAGCACCAAAAAGATTTGAAGGTTTACCATTCACAATAACCAAAAATGGGGAGGAAGTCACACAACTCATAGTTCAACTCACCCAATTAGAAGAAAAACCAAAGGCCAACAAAATCTTCTGAAGAAAACTCTATTTAACTCTTTCATAAGCTTTGGCCATATCCAACTTGATGAACATAGACCTATCCTTAGAGGTCACTATGGAATGAATGACCTCAGAGGCTACCACCACTCCATCTAGAATTTGATGACCCACCACAAAACCTCCTTGCTCCTCAAAAATGACAATAGGTAGACAAGGTTTAAGTCTCTCAGCAATCAATTTCATAGTAATCTTATACACCACATTACAAAGCGCAATAGGTCTAAAGAATTCAAGTCTATCAGCACCTTCCTTTTTAGGAATGAGGACCAAAAAAGTAGCATTTAGGGCTCGAAGCATCTGCTTACTATGAAGAGACTCCTGAACAATCTCCAACAAATCCAACTTCACAATATCCCAAAACTCCTAAAAAAATTCAACTGGGAAACCATCAGGGCCAGGAGCTTTCCCCTTATTCATCCCAAACACAACCTCCTCCACGTTAGACAAAGTAACTAGAGGAGTAAGAGAAGCATTCAAATCATTAGAGATCAAAGAAGGAATGCAAGCAAGGACCATATTCTCATCAGCCTCAGCAGGAGGTGAATCCTCAGTAAACAGAGCAGAGTAAAACTAACGAGCCTCTCTAGAAAAACCTTGTTGCAAAGAAATCGAAAGACCCTCAGAATTAACAAGAGAAGAGATAACACTTATTTTGACAAGCTTGCACAGAATGATGGAAGAAAGCAGTATTCCTATCACCCTCTTGAAGTCAGTTGATCCTATCCTTTTGTTTCCAGAAAATCTCCTCACAAAGCTCCCACTCCACCAATTTCAGAGCCTGGGACTCAGCATGTCCAAGAGCCTCCAAAAATCCCAAATCTTGAATTTGGCAAGTAATAATAGCAAGACGATCTTGCGCTTCCCTTTTCTTGGCCCGAAGATTTCCAAAACACAACCTATTCCATCACTTAAGATGATACTTAATATATTGGAACTTCTTAACAACATAATACATAGTTGTACCATATGCAGGGGCTCCATCCCACCACCACTGAGCAACAAGATCATACAAGGACAGATCTCAAAGCCACATAAGCTAAAATTTGAAAGGATGATTCTTTGGAGTAGGAAAAGAAAAAACCAAAAATTTAATTGGCTAATGATCAGAGCCACACCAGTCAAGAATCTCAGAACAAGTGACCATGCTACCGCCCACCCAAAAATTAGAAACAAGAAATCTATCCAACCGCTCAGATATCGCTTCTGGCACACTCTGTCTATTATTCCAAGTGAATATTCCATTAGAGGGTTTAACATCAACAAGAGCAAGAGAATCCACATTTGCCCGAAAAAGATTTGAAGCAGGACCAAGCCTAAGCAGCCCCCCTCTTTTCTCCTCCAAACACAACACAGAATTGAAATCACCAGCTAAGATCTAAGGAAGATAAGGTGCACAAGATCTAACATGCCCGATATGGGCCCAAAGCTGAATTTTATCACGGATGTCAATCAGAGTATAAACATTACTGACCAAAATAGTCTCACCAGAATCCAAAACCAAAGCCACCACAGAAATAAGAGTAAAGGCTAGAAATCCACCAACGAGGAACAACCTTACGTGGATCCCAAAAAAGAGTCAGACCTCCACAATTTCTCCTAGAACCAATACACTAACACTAACTAGAACACCAAATACGAGGAGCATATTGAAGCATGAAGTTCACTCGAAGCTTAGTCTCTTGGACGCAAAAGATATTTGGAGAATGAACCACAATCAAATCCTGAATTTCCTTTTGATGGGAGGTGCTATTCAACCCTCTTACATTCCACGAAAAAATAATCATGAGGAAGGTTGAGAGAAGTGGGCATCAATGTTTTTAACAGACCCAGATTCCAACAACAAATCCTAGTAGATTTAATCTTGTCTCCATCCTTCTTATGACCAACATTAGAGGAATTTTCAAAATGACCCTTCTTGAGAGGGCGTTGATGCACCCCCAAAACTAGAGATGACCCCTGTCCTTTGCCTAAAGTCAACACCTCCTTAGCTAAATCCGCTAATACAATATCCTGCAAACCTAGAGAGGCACCAAGAAGCCCACAATTCCCCTACTCCAAAACCAAAGAATTATCTTTAACAACAATTGGCTGCTCTAGCCCTGTATCGATACTAGTGGCCGCAGAAGAAATCTCAATAGGAATCCCCTCCTCCAAGGTCTGATTATCCAAAACCTCAAAATAGTTGAACCCCTGATCACTCTCTTTATCCTTATAGGCCTGCTTTTGGCCCCTCCCTTTAGCCCTCAGCTTAATAGGAATAAAGCCATCCTTATCGGGCACACCTTCAACCATATGAGTCTTGCCTTTATCCCCTTTCTCCACTGAATGGCCTGAAGGAGGAGAAGAAACCTTAGCCGCTTTGGGTGCCCAAGGACATTAGTGTTGAAGGTGTTCATACTCATGACAAAAACGACATCAAAAAGGAAGGGACTCATAATCTAATTGTTGAACCCACAAGGCAAAGCCAAGAAAAATTTCTAAAAAATCCGGCAAAGAATTATTTAAGTCAATTTGAACACAAATATGAGTATAAGAGAATAGCTTTTTATCCAAAATATTTTGAGTGATGGCAGCTGGCTTCTCCAACAAAACAATCCAGTGCAGAATATTCTGCCTCCAAAACTCCAACGGCAACCATGGTAGATGGACTCAGACAGGAACCCGTGAAAGAAGATCCTCTACTGCATTAAATCCCCCATGTTAGGGCTTCATGAACAAGCCAACATGATTGTAAAAATACAGCCCTCCCTCGAAAACTCGATTACGATCCGAAATGCAAGAAAAATCCACCATGAAATAGCCATTCGTAGCCACCAAAATATCAAAATCACCTTCAACCTACCAGGATCGATGAATCCAAGACTCCAAAGCCGAGAGAGGGACACAAATACCTAGGAACTTACAAATCAGAACATGTTGGCTCCAATAAGAAATGTCCTCTTGTACTGATTCAGAAGAAATGACTAAGATTGGATGATCTTAACTTGCGGCAAACAACCATTTACTTTCTTAAACTTAGAACTCTCCCCCACATAAGAAGAATCCAACAACCGTGCATACATGTCCACAGAAAAACCCTGACACGGCTTCACACCAGCAAACACCAAGCTTTGGGAAGCCCCTCCCATTCTACCAAACCCAACACTAGTTTCACTCAACACCAAACCCCACACACCCAACACACCCCACACTGTTTCCTCTGAATGCCAGATCCTTCCCTGCACACTTCACCAGCACTGCTTTCACCGAACGCCACCCAACTCACTGCAAAACAAAGCCCTGCCTCCAAACGTACAACAAATTAAGGAAAGAGAATATCGAAAAACCACACGCTGAAGAAAAAAAACACCATACAAGCACTGATCGAAATCCCTAACACCTGAAGCGTACCCCCCTCACGCATGCAGCCAAGTCTGGGCACATGCAGAACGAGGCCTCTAATGGCTGCGGGTCTGTAGAAATCTCCCGCTCAACTCCAACACCATCTATTCACCCTGGATAAAGTCTTTAATCTTCAGGTCAATTATTGCCCTTAACTAGATTTTCTATGATTTTATAGCAATTTTTAGGGTTCTTTTCTTAAAGTTGTCACTGGTTGTAAAAGTAAATATTTGTAATCACTCGCATCAAAAATGTACTTGAATGAAATATTTAGTTCAAACCGGTAATTACACATGCAAATCTATATGTGTTGTGGATATTTTACATCGAAGAATTTTACATGAATCATCATTGTGAGTATTTTAGTTGAGTATTTTATATGAATATTTCAACTAAGGGTCATTACAAGTGCGAACAACTTGTTTCCATGGAGAGTTCTTGGATTTATTAGTTGAGATGTGGTTAAATATAAATCAAGACATCATGATAAGTTCCCAAATTATATAGTAATTATGTAGTGGGTTCTTTGGTAGTGATTTGTGATGATCTATTGGATGAGTGATATGATCATTTTTCCTTGCGAGCTTCTTATTATTACAAAGTTGTAGTTGGGGCTCAATTGGCATAAGATGAACAGCTAGATTTAGGTGAGGCTAGATATCTGACTTTTAGAGACTCTGTGTTGGAATGGTAAGTCTCTTGACTTGGTTTTAGTTAAAATACTAAGGAGCCTACACTTAGAGTTAGACCTTATGTCAACATGGACCTATTGACAAGATTATGCTTCATTAGCATAACATTCTCATACTCCACTCTCAATATAATTGGTGGTGAATAATCTAATAGTTATTGCCCACTTGATTATTGGATGCATTCTTAATTTGTTTCTTTTTTTCTCTTAATCCTAAGAACTTGTTTAAAGAGTATATGCATGGCTATGTTTTTTGATCTCCTTATGTTTGGATTTTGAGCTACAATATCAATTTTGAGGAGAAGAGATGATTAGCGCATTTGGGCATATTCCCTTTCCAAATATTCCCTTTATTGAAATTTAATGGTTGTTAATTTGCTCTTACTTCAACTTGAGGAGCTTACATCTACTACTAGTGTGTTTGATCTTAGGGTTGAATGATTGCATGTATATGAAATTTTTATTTAGAGATTTAGAAGATCTTATTTTTCATAACTTGAGCACATGTTGGTGTCAACCAAAAAAATATATGGTTTAATGTGCAAGTTTTCTCTTTATGGTTTGTTGTTTATTGTGGAGGCTTGTTTTATTTAATACTAGAGTTAGGGTCTGTGTAGACCTAATCAAATCACTTTTTGGTTTCCAAATATGTTGGTGATTATTTACTATCCTTGTACTTCATGATTTTTTAGTAACAATATGGATGATTGTGGCTCTTTAATCTCTATTTTTAATGTGATGTGGAAAACTTAGGAGAGCTAAGGTAATTAGGGGAGAGTTTTTATAGTAGTTTAGTTTTCAAAAGTGCAAACCAATGTGTATTCTTCAACACTACTATAAAGGACTTGAGCCACATCCTTTATGTCAATGTGAATTTTAGATCAATGGTTGGTTCTAAACTAGTCATTACCTATGCAATATAATTCCTAGGGAGGTATATGAATCATTAGATTGTAATGCAAAGGTCTTCAAATACTTTTATGTTTATGTTCATTACCAAAAAATATAGACTTTTTGTAGGATAGTGTATATACAAGGACTCCTAATTGTGAATTGGTTTGGCCATGTGGATAGTAGAAGGCCTACTTGTAATGTGTTTACCATGTTTTTGATGTGCAATTAGTCAGATGTGTTTGTGACAAGTTATGGTCACTATTCAAGCTATTAAGTTAAGTATATCAAAAATATTTGGTCTTGTAATGGATAAGATGAACTTCGTTGTTTGTGTTCAAGTTGACGAATGATACATTGGTTTCTATGTGACATTTAGAGTGTGGTCTTGAATTGGGTTTTTTAATCTTTTATGCTTGGTTATGATGGAGGATGAGTGTGTTGCAATTGAAATGGTGGTTATTTGATGAATGTTGTAGGTTGTTTTTTGAGCCCATGAGCACAAAGGAGTCAATTGAAGCTATGGAGATTTTGTCTATAGTATTCAAATGATTTTTTTGGAGCCCCTTACACTTTTGCAATGTGAATATCAAGTGGGAGAATGTTAAGATTTAATGTGTTATTCATCTTGCATATTTTAAATTCTATTGTAGCTTAATTGTTCATAGATGATTAAAGAATTTATGTATTTTCTAAAATCAAGTGGTCAAATGGGGCATCCTTGTGAGGGTGGAGATAATTATTTTATTATTTTTTGAAAACTTAAAAATATTATTGCAGTAAGGCCTAATGAGGGGGTTATATAGTAGATTTGTAATATTATCTTCTATTATTATTGGGTATAAAATGTAATTAGTGTTTCATGGGGGATTTAGTGGGTATAATATGTAATTAATATTTCATAGTGAGGTGCTTGAGAGTTACATATATCAATGAGTGATTGAAGTCAAAGATGCATGTGGGTAGTTATATTCTATTTTGGAGGTCACTCTCTTGTAGTGAGTAATGAGAAATCTTGCCATATTATATTAGGACCTTGTTTGGAACTATGGTATGGTCATTTGGTAGTTTTGGGGCCTCTTTAAATCTATACATTGAGGGCTTGAGATGGATCCATTAAGCATTATCTTTTGTAGGGTTGCATTGCTTATTTTTCTTTAAAATTAAATTGTTGCTCTCTCATTTCTCCTTATAGAGCACTGAAATCTCAGAATGTATTGTAGCCATTGATTGTTGTTGAATAATAAATTGAGTGTTCTTTGGAAGCTAATTTTATTGAAAGGATTTATGGTTTTTTTTATTCATCTCTTCTCATTATTTCCTTTCTAAGTGTTGTTTATACACCCAAATACTACTATTTTTTCATAAATGAGTTTCCATAATATTCTCATTATAGGGCCTATGTGGAGTTATGTATATATTTCATAGTTCAGTTTTTTTATAATTTAGTTGCTAATGGGTTTGCAAACATATTTCCTTACACACGAATATATGCAAATGGTTTGGCTTTCAATGTTGTATATTCACCATATTGACAAGAAATGGTGATGAAATTTAATTGTGCTTCAAAAGAATACAAGGGCCCAAGTTTGGAAAAAGAGGTGAAACTTGTAGAAAATTCATTCAAACCCAATGGGGATTTGTTGGTCAAGACAAAGATATCCATTATTTCCACTAGAAGGAAGGATGGCAAAAATTAGCCATTAATCAATGCGATTGCAATGTCCCCTAGAAGTACAATATTTTTTAAAGTCAAGGATTGTGAAAGGTGATTATGAATAAACAATTATTGTTAGCATTCTCATAGAAGGGTTATGAAAAGCAATTAAGAATGCACAATTTAATGTTAGCATTCTCATAGATGTCATTAAAGAATTGAAGCCTAATAATGTTGTACAAGTCATAATAGACAATACCAAAAAAAATTAGAGAATTTTGTTTATTGATGTAGGCACATTATTCACAATTGTTTAGACACCTTCTATTGTCCACACTCAAACTTATGCTACAAACAATAGGCAATAATTGATTAAATTAAACAAGTGTCTTACAAGGCCAAAGAGATCCAGATGTTCATCACCAACCACCACATGTCTTGGGGCATTTTCAAATCATTCTCAATATTGAAATTGTTGAGTATATAAAAAATACAAGTTTTATGTTTCTCTCTCATAATGTGTGTGTGTGTGTGTTTATAATTTTATTTTTCAAATAGATTGTTGAGGCTCATTTTCCCTCAACACAATCATCTTGAGACACAACTTGTCAAAAGGTGTGTGATGTTACTTTCTAGCATGTCCACCAACCAATTTTAGTCAAGATGAAAGCAATACAATAGTAAAAGGTTAATGAATGTTATACAAATGACCATAGATCTTCCTAGTTTCACTAGTATCATCTTGAGTATGATATATTATACTATCGTGTATAAGTCATGATAGAGAATGATATTGAAATTTGTCATAAATGAAGAAAAAACAAAACCCTAAAGAAATTTTATTTAAACAAGTACAAACAATTCTTATTGAGCAACAAAACAAAGTAGCTAACCCACTACATATTTTTTCCTTTGCATTAAATCCAAAATATTACTAACACTAAATCTTTTCTTGACAAAGAAAGTTGCACCATAGAGTGATGTGCACATTAATGAAAAGTACAAACTAACATTTGCTAGACTCTAATGGTCAAAATATTTCCACTCTGATCACAAATTTAAGAAGGATGCTCACAACTTGGGGTACCATCCATAGTGAAACATTTGAAACTTACAACAATTTGCGATCAAAGTTTTATTGCAAATAAAAAATCTAATTTTTTATCTAAAACTCCAAATTTTAATTTATTTTCATTTTTTAAATATTTTTCTTTTAAGTTTTATTTATAATTTTATTATCCAACTATCTAGCTTTGCGTTAATAGATCGACAACTTGTCTTCATCCAAACAGACTAAGACTTGGAATATATTCCCCTTCATTCGTTCAATAAAATATAACCAATTAACATTAAATCCAATATAATTTAACCAATGGAAATTTTTCTAAACAGAAAAAGACTAAAAAGTTAGTTAATTTACTAGAATTCTAAATTATTTTTTTTCACACAA
The DNA here is from genome assembly GCA_007258455.2 of Sequoia sempervirens. Lineage (NCBI taxonomy): Eukaryota > Viridiplantae > Streptophyta > Pinopsida > Cupressales > Cupressaceae > Sequoia > Sequoia sempervirens. The sequence goes on from VDFB02271358.1 coordinate 749,282,236, forward strand.
ACATTTAAACATTAGTGTCAATAGCTCCTTGTGATTCTTATAATCTACCTATATCATCTAATGCCAAGATTTAAAGAACCACAAATGAATTTTCATAAAGATAATCATGATTATGATAATCTTTATAAATAACCATGTGATGCTAATTTTATTATTTTAATATTGACCAAACAATAAATATCATGTATGTGCACATGTATGTTTGTCTCGATGTTTGTTGTTATGTATGCTCTTTTTAATGCATGCTTGCTTGTTAATCTCTTTCTTGGTTTGTATGTATGTAAAGCATGCTGCTCATTAATTTCTCTTCTCGCAAATATTTGTTTTTTCTATTCTTCCTCTATTTGATGTTTGTCAGTTTTCTCTTTGTGCTTTCATTTTATTCTCATTTTAATTTTATTTGTATTGTTCCATTTATTTCAGATATATTATATATATTTTGTGTTTTATTCTTTTGCTTATAAGTTTGTCTTTTCTTCTATAATTTGTGGTTTATATTATTCTCTTTTAAGTTGATTTAATGTTTGTTTCATGTGCCACCTTTCTCTCCCCCTTTTTATTTATGTCATCTTGGTCTGCTGCTTTTCTAAAAAAAAAAATTCTAATAGCATTTTAGTATTCTGATGATGTATCACAAAATGTGATCTAAAATGTTGATGAAAAACTATCACAAAATCTAATCCAAAAACAGTTTTGAATAATAAATATCTCAATATTCAATTTTTTGATAAATTGAAATTGAAATAATATTTTAATTTCTTTTAGTAGTTTTGTTTATTATATGCATGCTAAGTGGTACTATGAACTTAATTCTTGGTTTCTTTTTCTTTTTTTTTGCATTTTATATCAAACTCACATATTCATTTAGCTATTTAATACATGAACACTAACCTTAGGCTGAAACCTCATCAGCTTAAAGTGAAGGATCGAGGGGTGTCGATTCCATCAGTCATCTGAAGCACAATCCTAACATCATCCATTAGAATATAGGGGTCTTGCACTCACCAAAACTTGATCCTTAGTGAGTTCATTCAGAACCATTCAACTTCACCAGTAGACCAAGGGTCCATTGACAATTCCTTTATTTTTACTGCAAATACTTACAATTTTTATATTTTTGTACAGTTGACTAAAAACAAACCTCAAAAACAAAATGCTTCTATCTTTAACAACAAAACTGTCGGCAACTAATGTCAATTATGTCTCTAATTCAGCAAACAAAGTCAATCATCAATTAGAATTCTAGTTAGTAGAGATAGATAGCAGCTGTTGGTTTTTAAAATTAAAAAACTCGAAGTCTGTTGTGGGTTTCCATGGACTGTTTGAACGCAAGTTTTTATGCTCAAAATTAATTTTGTTCGTAACCATTTCGTACACCACAAAGTTCCTTGCTTGACAAATGTGTGCCAGACTTGGCCAAAGCTCTGCAAATATGGAGCACAAGACTTATGTTCAATCAACATCTATATCACTTGCAGCATGCCAAATGATATTATCTAACCAACAGCAGTCAGCAGTGTACAGCATTTCATAGTGCTGGTTTTTTTTCAAGTAAAAAGCATCTCAGTATAATATCCCATTGAGGTGAAATAAAGTGGAACGCAATTTATTCAAGAATCAATTTGAGATGATTTTCATCTCACATGCAAGATGTAACCTGTTTGATTACTGCAATTGCATTTAAGTTTCACAAAACTCATCAACCCAATAGTGTAAAAATATGGTTGATGCCAGAGATTGACTGCTCGTGAGAAATAAATTGTCAAATTAGCAGAACTCTGAATCCAAGCAGCACTAAATTGACTGCCAGTATCTCGAAATCCCGCTCTCTTGGATGGAAATATTTACATATGAATTCAGAATCCGGGGCAGAAATATACTCTGGATTCTAGATGGCTTAAATATAAAGGGTTCTCTCTCTATGGACAATTCTGTTATTATACATAACACACATACAAAATCAAAGCTGTCAGCTTGAGAATGTGGTAAGATTGATTACTAAGGACCAATTCAGAAAGCATGAACTAAACATGATTGTCTAGTTGAAAGGGAAAGCTGCTTCTGCCAAATTGTGAAGCCAATCCCATTGATGATCCAAAGAACTTATAATTTTCAAGTATGCTTGGCTGTAGAGTAGAAATGGTAATTGCAGCAGATGGAGCTGCTATGGTTGGTCGTGCAACTTGACTGCAAGCACCAAAGAGTTTGAAGAAATAAAGAGATAAAACATATAAATTTAATCATAGTTTGGTTTTAAATTTGTAGTTCCCATGTTCTATAAAAGCTAACCTGTTCACTGTACATGCTGAAGGTAAAGAAGACTTTACTGGAACCGCAGTCCTGCTGGGGCTTGTAGGGAAAAGTGGCAAAATAGCTGTCAAGGATAAAACATATCAAGTTAAGAACATAATCCATTAGACATTCATATTTAAGAAGACCTCAAGATATCCATATGCCTACCTCGAGGTTTGGAAGAAGAGCCCACATCCTGCAATTAACACATTTACAAAATTGGGGAAATAATTCAAGGAATTGTAAAACCAATATGCTTCCATAGTTAAACTGTAGCCATGATCAAGAAGGTTTACCTGCTTTATTGTGTCTGAATATTTGGAGCCCTTCCCTGAAAAGAGCAATCACTCAAGAAAGATAAATGGTGTAATATAAGCTAGCGTGAGGTACCAGAAAGCCATGTCTATTGAAAAAAAATACTACAACAAAATCAACAATAAACGGTACTTACCACCAAAATGTCCAACACTTGGCTTGATCCCCAAAGTCAACCCAAGGAAGCATTCCACCCCTGATTCTCCCTCCCCATACCATGTCTTCCGTGGTTTTTTGGAATGAATTTCTGTATCTGCTTCTGCACATTTACAACAGGGCATTAGCAGATTGTTACAAACACCTATCCTCACAACTTGTAAAAATTACAAATAAGGGTATCTGTTGTAAAGCAGAAAAATATAATCAGTGTAGAGAACAAACAGATGCCATAACCAAAAGTTCAGTATTAGTGGTCAAAAATCATAATATTTTATGTAAAGCTTTTTTTCCTGAGGCACAGTAAAGATTCACCTGGTGCATTGACAAGAACTTATCTGAAACAAACAGATCCTATTTTCCATAGACATAAAGTGTGAGTAGGATGATCATGTTGCATATTTTTTGGGGTTATTATAAATGACTTTAGAAAGTGTTGCATATACAATACTGGCAGAACCATAACCAAATATACCATGCATTAAGAAAATTATAATCAAGAATTACCTGCTGCATAGTTATTCCCTTTGAAAGGTTCTCCAAGAGAAAGTGGAATAGATATACCAATCTGCATATGGCAGATATTTATGTTAGTTCGACCAACCAGAACAATTTGCATTTAAATTCAAACAAAAGAAAATTTAAAAAAGTGAACATCAAACTTTAAACGGCTGCAAGCAACAGAAATAGTTACAAGGAAGAAAGGATGATTCAGTGTCTGCTCTGCTGTCGGTCTCCTCTGAGGGTCCCAAGAACATAGGCGCTGTTTAAAGATTTTCACATTTAATACTCGCGCTTACTAAAGAGTTGTAATAACCAAATATTATGAGCTAAGTGTTCAGTTTAAATGATAACAATAATTTGCAGAATAAACATCAACAAGGCAAATGCCATGTTGGTATGACTTGCAAAAATAAAGAACTAATCCAAGTACCCCATTGCTTATGACAAAAGGAAACAAGTAACGGACACTATTTCCTATATTTTAGTGGTAAATTACTCACCGTGATCAAATCAATTGCCTCTGGGCTAGCACGAGGAATAAGGGTAGCAAGGTTGGCTGGTTGAAACTGTATGGCACACTATAATTAGAATCAACCAGAGAACAATATGAATGAAACCAGCTTTAAAAAACAGATGTGGGATGTGAAGACACAAGACAAGTAACATATGTTCATCATGAAACTACCTGTGGGAAGTTAAAATTCCTTGCAGCTGCAAGCTGTATGCCTTCAGGCCAAGTTTCATGGTCTGGAGTGCCAAGCACACCACAGATTTTGTAGATTTCATCCAGTTCACTGCAAATCATTTCACCACAAGGATTAGATCTTTTATTGAGGTAACTCCATTGAGTATTCAAAGTTGCACACTAAAAGACCAGTAAAATGGGGAGAATACAAATCTATGTAGAAGTAGAAAATTTTCTGGATATCCACCTTTCTCCTGGAAAGAGTGGCTGCAACGTGAAAAGTTCTGCCAGTATTGCCCCAATTGCCCACATGTCTACAGAAGCATAATAAGAGCCTCAATTTCGTAAACACAAATGAAATGAAATGAAATTCAAGGCATATCCTTAGCAAGATGAAAATAACAGCACATGCAATCACCATATCCTTAAGTTAGCAAGCAAGCAATCCTCAAACAAGTGATGGAAAAATGTTGGTTTAATAATTTTTGTATTCGCATTTGATTAAATACAATCAGCCTAAGGTGGCTCACAAATCCCAACAATTAGATTACATTTTCATTAGAAAGATAGGAAAAAGTCTTGCTTAGAAAATATAATATATTGCAAACTGAATTTGTATGCATGCAACCTTCTATTTAGTGTTGTGTATTTCAAACAACTTAAAATTAACTCCACGGCTTCAGAGTAACAAAGAACTAAAAATAGTGCTAGAAAGCTAAACAAAAATGAGTTGGGTTCTTGCACGTGCCAATTGCAGTAGTGTATGCTGAAGATTGTAGTAAGACTTCTGGGGCTCGGTACCTATCACAGAAAAAGACATGAATTGTCTGTGAGATCTTACTTCAAGACAAGATGCATTTGATAATTAATTAAGTTATGTTTAATTGAAAATAAAATTATAGAATAGATTTACCATCTGGTAGAAACATAATCTGTGTAAGGTGGATGGGAAAAAACTTCCCTTGCCAGCCCAAAATCCGCAATTTTTATAGTGTCATTTGTTACCAACAAGTTCTCTGATAAGAAAATATAAGTCATCAGGCATTTTTACATATTTTTCTGACAGAGAAAATAACAACACTTTCTGGGTAAATAAAGAAAAACTGCCTCTATTGCTCAATCTAAAAACTGAAGCAAGCACAAATACCAACTCCGTACCTGGTTTCAAATCCCGATGAAAATAGCCATTCCTGTGCATATAAGCTAACCCTTGAAGCATTTGATAGCAAAAGTTGATTATTTCGGTTTCAGAGAAAGGAGTATTTCTGTCTTTCATTATTTGGTATAGATTATACTCCTGCAAGACAGAAGACAGTTGCAGCCATAAAAAATATTTATAAGCTTTTATAAGTGACTAAATAGAAATGCAATCCCACAAAACCAGAAAAGTTTGTTTAGACATCTTTTCATTTCGTAATCCCAAAAAGTAAAAACACTGAAAAATTCCATCTCAGGAGTATTGAAGTAATTAATAACTATTAAGTTGCTTATATCCAGATATAAATATACATTTTAGTTCTCAAATTTAAATTGTGCATATTAGCGCAATTTACAGACTTGACTAGCACTAAAGAGAAAGAAAATCATGCCTGTACTTCTAATAAGCTATCTGGTACTTGAATAAAGTAACAAACGTTTTTGGATAGTTTCATGCAAAAATTCATCTCTATCCAAAGATTTAGTAGAATATGTAATAATTACAAAAGGGATTAAATATGATTTCTTTACAAAAGAAAACAAAAGAGCAGTCATGGGCTACCATCTGGGAAGCGTCTATTTAATTACATTGAGAGCATCTATTTAAGCAATGTGATTAATCTGAGAAGAGGTCATTGTCTAGAATGAAAAGTGCCAACCAAAACACAAGTTAAATACATAAACAATTAGTATACAGCCTTGGTCAGAAAAGAGCTTCAAAACCAAATGCAAAAACTAGAAGCCCATAGTTCAAAAAGGTTTTATCCTTTCTGAACAAGGATAGCAAGAATGGTATGAGATCAAAAAATGAGAACATAAATAAATAACACAAAATCCAGATCTCATTCACAAAAAACTTAGGAGAAAACCCAAACCCTCAAACTGCACTAAAAATTAATAAAGCGGTGCTCAACCATATACATTGATAGTAACTTTGCACACATGTTTGCAGGAAACATGTTTCCTGCCCCTGATCCCCCAATCTCCTGTTTCCACTTGCGATTAGTTTCCTAGCCACCCCTGATCATTTTTTTTTAAGGTTATCATACCCAATGGGGCAAATGCTCAGCAGGACAACACAGAAATGTCCCCAAAGTTTCCTGCAGTTTTTGGAAACCCTTAACCATTTCCTACAACCCTAGCCATTTCCTGCACTTTTTGGTTCTGATTTCAGATTTCATTTGGATGTTCAATGTTCATTTATATCACAATTCACTTCATAAGTTCAATTATCAAAAGTCTCAATGTTAAATGCCCATGCTCTTATTCTCTAAGCTCAATAGACTAGAATATTTTTATTATAAAACATCTACAGAAGTGTATATATATATATATATATTTCATTCCTGTTTACTAAATCTGAGGAAAAAGAATCTGTACCAGAAACCTGTCCCACTGTCCCAAAAGTTCAAAACTCCATGTAACTTAGCTTTGTATTTATGTGAATCTTCTCAAACTAATGCATCTTAATAAGCATCTGTCTCACGAATTTTATGAAACCCTATTCCTGGAAGACAAATCTATGGATGGTTTCCTGCATGATGGATTTATAGAGAAAAACCTTTCCTGTCCCCTTAAATTTCAAGGCTTCCATACAAGAACTAAGCAACCTTGGGTTATTCCCCCTCAATTAGTTTAGAGTTGAAACTAATTTTGATCTTGCCCCTCACTTGTCAGTTACTACAATTAAAATTTGGTCTAGTTTTTTCTTTGCACCAATCAAATGGAGCCAATGTTCTCATTTCAACAGCACTTCAACAAGGCAGGGAGAGGATCTGTTATCTTTGATGATACCTACTACAAATACAACACGCAGATAAATTTCCCTTCAAATAATATTTCATTTGCCAATGTTTTATATTGTTTGTCTATAAATGGTTGGATGCTGCCCCGTAATTGCACTAATGTTGATACTTTCTTCCAAGTGAGAATTCCAATAAATAGTCCGTTTGATAAGTCCTTCCAAGTGAGATTTTAAATAAATATTCTTAGCTCCACTTCTAATAGACATCTTGTTATCTCACTTCTGTCCTCTTAAGCAAAATGGTATGAAAAAGGGTAAGCAGTATTCCTGAAGGACATGCTAGATAAAGCAGACATTGATCAGAGCCCTATAAAACGAGAACAGATGTTAAGAGAACCAAGAATCTGTGCCCTTGCAATGGCTCAGAAAATTTAGTCCCTAACAGAGAATAATGGATCTCAAGAAGAAAGATTCAGAAGACAACAATCAGAAAGTCTGCTCAAAGATTAGAGCAAATTTGTCCTGCAAAATCCAACCGAAAATATACTTAAATGTTTGGGCAAATGTGTTCTGAAAGATTTTCAAATCCATCCCAGAGACTCCATCTGCAAATCTGCTTGAATGTCAACAATTTTTTCTGCTAAAAAAAGAGCAAATCTGTCAAAGAAAATCTGCAAATTTATCATGGAGACATTCCCAGATGTCCCCAAAATCTAGTCGGAAGAGGAAAATGTTTTTGGGAATGTATGACAAATCCAAATACATCCCAAAATTTATGAAGAAGAAAAAAACAGTAGGTAAGGCAAGGAGGGAGCCATTTCATTCCCACATTCCTGAAACATCAGAGACATCTGAGCCAACTTGGAATTTCCTGGAAAATTATTTCACTACTAACTCATACATTAAAATTGGTTAGGTGAGCTACTAATGCCCAAGTTGATGACATTTACCATGATTCATAAGTTTCCAAAACATTTTTTTACTTACAGTACAAAACAAGTAGTGATTTAGCAAAGGGTACAAACTTGAAAAAACTTCCCCTAGCTTAAAGGTTCTGAAAGCATAACATAGGAGGCCTAGCAAAACCAGATTCCTCAATATTAAGTCAAACACTGAGAATTTTTTTGAGAGCCAGTCATAATGTTGGGATGCCTTGTTTCCTTAACAATGTTGGGATTGGTTCATCTAATCCTGTCAATACTAATGCCACAAGGAGTATTCAATCCATCCAAAATATGAAAGCAATATGTATATGTTTCATCACAAAAGCACAAGGCACTCATACTTCCCCTGTACATCTTGCAGAATTCAACTTATACCATAGAAAGTTTCAGACCATGTCAAATAAAGCAATTGGAACTCACTTCTATTAACAATTTTATTTGAAGAAGGAAATGCATGTTTGACTATCCTGCCTAGACCAAATATAACCAACTTTGACTATCATTTTTAAAATAGAAACTCACATTCCTATTTAGATTATAAGACAAACACAAAAAAGCATGGAATAGTTAATAGTTTAATATTAAAAACCTTGTAATTTTTAGAACATTAACATTGGCAATAATTGTATGAAAAGAAAATGTGTAGAAGGAGAAATATACAGTACCATGTATTCAAACACAAAATAGAGTTCAAAATTTTCCCGAATAACCTCCTTCAGCTTGATAATGTTCGGGTGACACAATTTCATGAGGCACTGTCAAAAGAACCTCATGCATATTAAATACTATTACTGTAATTTGTTAAACAAAACTATCAATTATTGAATGGATAACAATAATGAACATCCTTATCGTGTCTACAGTTATATCACATACCTTCACCTCCCGAAGACTTATACACTCTTCCCAGGAAAAAAAATTCCTCTTCATTTTCTTAATAGCAACCTGGCAGCAAACATGAGGTAAAAATATCCAATTTAATACTGTACTTAGGATAAAAGTAATCAAACACAATTTAAAATTTGCTGTTTAAACTTTGAAGGACCTGAAGTGCAACCATCAACCATCCACTATGATGACAAAAATAAAAAGCTTGAACTGAGGTGAATTAACACTCTTGCAACAAGAACTAATCCAACGATGCACAATTACAATTCCCATAAATGACCCATAGACAATAACTACTTGAGACCGGTTTGTTCATAGTGTCTCTACTTACAAAAAATTATGAATCAGACTGCATACTTTCTTTAAGTTCTAAAGTTTTGGGTCTTACTACAGTTTAAAGACTTCCCCTGATGCTGAATCCAGTAAGGAGACCCAAATAATGGAATGTAAATTGCAATCTTATCCAGAAGAATTTTGCAAAAATAACTACTTTGCAGAAGTTCCCCATTTTGAGTGCTAAATTGAAAATATAAATTTTGTCTCCTATGAACAATATCTCAAATTTCCAAACTGTGATAATCAATCATACAGAAAACTAAAAAGCATCAATAAAGGCATTGCTTATATGATACCAGCATAGTGTGAAGAAACGTTTCCCTTCCGCAGGAAACCTAAAGCTTGGAGAGTAATAGATATAGTAAATGAAAATTACACCAAAAACAAACGCAATACAGACAAGATCTTGAACTTAGTGGATAAAAGCATGGAGCAAATTAACCAAAGTAGTTTTAGCAAAAGGAAATCAGAATCCACTTATTGAAGAATAAATAACAATCATAAAATAGATACAATTAAAAACAGGGAATCCAAGGAACATAGCTAGTAGCCTAGTTCCAATAGAGAATACTTTCCTTCCTGCTTCCAACTTATCTCCATTATCAGAAAAAATGTGACCAAAAAGGAAGCTTCCATGCTAAACAGGCATTGCATTTTGTCACTGTTCCAGTTTCACGGCCCTATGTCTAAAAGACAATCTTGATCAAAATCCACACTGCCCTTCTCTTAATCAAACCTCTTATCATCCATGCAACCTTATTGGAGTCTAGTAAAGGCACACAAGCAGTAAACACAATGACTGGATAAATGATGGAAAGCAAGCACATCAAAGTTTAGAAAAAGGAGAACTCCAAAAATCAGACTTAAGCTATAATTAGAATTATTGGATGGAAAGTGAAAAGGAGCTTTGGGATCATTTTGGAAAAAATAGCATACAAAGAATCAACCAGATGGCCATCATAGATTTCACTCTATGCTGACCTGTAGATACCATATGAAAGCCAATTCATACAGTATCACAATATTATAAAATTGGTGGAACTAAACCTGCAAGTCACAACTTCCCATGCCAGAAACTTTGCATCAATGGCTACACATTACTTGATGTATAGACTTGCTACAAGGGGTAAAACACTTATAATTTATTTAAATGAAGGGAAAACATTCATACCATTTCATCAGTCTGCCGATTCAAAGCTTTCCACACATTTCCATAAGTACCATCCCCCAACTCTTTTATCACCAGATAGCTGCCAAACAGTAAAACATGTCACTAATAGAACCAACCCACAAAACAACATAAAGAATACAACCACAAAAAATAGCTTGGAAAATCCCTGACCGTTCCATGGCTGTGATTGAATTGCCCTCTATTTCAACAAGCAGGTAAAATGCTACTTGAAAATCGATGATGAAAACTCTGCAAAGAATTCTTTATAGCCTTTACAAGGAACCAAACATAACTGTAAAATTGCACCCTAGTGAAACAAGAATAGCCAAAAGTTTGAAGTTCTGGAAGCAATGAATCGATCGACATCATTGACCGCAGCCGTTATAAGCTGCGATGCCTTGACAATCATCCAGTAAATACTAATCTATCTGGCAATCCTTCCACTGCGATGTCTACTGCAGTGGGGTATGACAGGAACTGAGGAGAAGGCTGAATAGTTGTATGATAGCATCCCAACTCCATGGCCTTCTCAAAATGATCAATTCTTTAAACAAACAAAAGCTTCGGATAACCTGTACACACCACAAAAAAACAAACAATTTCACTTTCCCTCTTTTTAGAAACAAAAGGTTCATATGACTTGCACACCCCATTAAACAATGAGCAACTTCAACTTCTCACAAGTTATTACCTTTTTGCTGAAATGAAACCATAAAGACAACAACAAACAACAGAAGAGCTTACCCATCACAGAAGCAACTGAAACTTTTCCAGTTCCATAAATGATTGTATTCTAGTGAGCTTTGAAATTTAAGAACTTAGAAATTTACACATTTTTGAATACCAAAAAACTAAATTCAGCAATAGAATGTGATGTATGCATAGAAAAAAAAACATTTAGATAATAGTATTTATAACTTCATACTGCATGAATTTGCCGAATAGATCAAAAAGGACATTCAGATTATAGACAGCAAATACAAATTAAGACGGTAACATTTTTGTACTATGGATTAAGCTTTTCACCAACGGACCAAAGAAAAAGTAGTAGGTTATTTAAAACTATAGACAAGATTTAACTAAGTTTGTATAGCTTCTGGATTTGATTGTGTGCAAAATTTTGCACACAATCAAATCCAGAAGCTATACAAACTTACGATATGGATTGTGGAAACTTATTATCATTAAGATTTAACTAGACATGCTATTGCGATGGGGTCAAACGGCAGTGGTGCGAGTTTACCATTGCTGCCTAGGTTTGATTCTTGGGCCATAAGGCAACACCATCCCAGGTGTTTGTTCCTCCTACAGTTCTACGAAAAAATAGAAAAAGAAGAAACTAGAAAAAGTTACATAGAAACCTAAATTAGAAATTTATTTGGACTGAAGCGTCAGGATCTTAATAAACATGAGCTAGCATTTGATCCCTTATCCTTATCAGCTCAAAATCGGTGTAGATTTTGAATTCACATCCAAACAACATTTTATTTATTGACTTGAGATTTCAGCAGTGCAAAATTTTTTGTAATGTGACTTCTGGATCCAACTTGATGACCCCTCATTACGACTGATAATCAACTGTTCATTTTGGAATATGGATTTAATCAATGGACCAGATCAAAGAGCCGACCGAAAAGGTTCCATTAAATTCCAAAATGGGTTTTCCAAATTGACAAGCACCAATCAATAAATATACATTTTTAGAAACAATCCGAAGTGGGTTTTCTAGTTTTCCAAACAGCATCAAATAGATAAGCATTAAAATCCATTTCCTGCGACATGGAATAATCAACGGATCAAAAATCAGAAGGTGGGTCATTTTTCTAAGTGAAGAAGATCGAACCACAATATTTCACAACAATCTACACGTGGGTTTCCTCTAAAGCCTTTAAATTTGCAAGGTCTCGCACACTGGAACATGGAAGACTCGCGGAGATGAAGAATTGCATGGATTTTCTGAGAAACAACAATTCGGTTCCTGGGATAATAAAATTGGGCATCCTAATAGACCAGTGAAAACAAACAGGCATATTATTGAAATAGGACATACGGAATGGATCTGTGATTAACAAAAAGAGGGAAAAAGAAAATAAAACATTGTTGTTAAAAAAGATTAAAAATAAAACCTGAAGCTTGATGAATCAGAAAATGGGTGAATCCCTGCTAAATTATCCATAACAGCAGCTCAAATCCTCCATCTCATGTACACCAATAGCTTGCACCAAGAAATAATACAGAGGAGGAGAATGCATGTTTATTATAAATATATAGAGCATGAAAAAATGCAGATAAGAATGCAGCTGAAAACCCCAACCTTCTAAAGCTAAATTTATGTAATTTCCATTAATATTACTCAGCCCCATCTACAATACACAGAAAATATGTCTATGAAAAATATTTCCCGACTCCTTGCATGGCAATGTATGCATTAAGGTATATGCTGAGGATTTGTTCCAATGGTCTAATCCGCTACCATTATTTTTAGATGGGGATGTTGCACACATAGGCCCAGTCTAATTGAATTTGCTAGGACCCACTCAATTGTGTCAATCAAGGCTCGTCAAACTTTTAGCAATGTGAACTTCACCTTCTTAACCTTGGTTTAACTCTTGGTTATACCTGCTATTTCGTTCAATTTTTATACATTTTGAAATACACACAAGCTAATTTATGATGATAATGTTTAATAAACTTTGACCAAAGTATTTATTTAGAAGATTGCTAGAATATATTTTTGAAATATTTAAGACTGCTAAATATATTTTTGAAATATTTATATTGAAAGATGATAATGTTTAATAAGCTTTGACCAAAGTATTTATTTAGAAGATTGCTAGAATTATATTTTTGAAATATTATATTGAAATTGTTATTAGTTGAGGGATGTGTTACAATGGAAGAAAGTCTCATATCATGATCATATATCTAAATATCAAAATTATATATATATGAAATAATGTGTTTTTTAATAAATAAAATAATAAATAGTTAGGTATTTTAATAAATAAAATAGTAGACAATATTATTTCATAATAGAGTGGTTGATAAAATGATTTCAAGAACTTCATGGACATTCTCGGCTTATGTGGCATGAGACCGTAGACATCATTCTCTCAAGTGGTGTCAATAACATTGTCTTTTCCATTTATCTTCACATGGGCAATTTTTAATTTTGAATAGTTGTCATTCTTCTAGATGTGTTGGGTAGTTTGGTTGAGTGGAGATGGTGTCCTAGGAAGGTTAAAAGGTGTTCTCTAAATGCTTGTGAGAAGGAGAGGAATAGGGATTTTGTGAGTAAAGGGAAAATGTGGCTATAACAACAAAGGGTGTCAAGTGATGAAATAGCCAACAATATCATCTCCTTGGGTAGGAGAACAAAAATCTTGAGCTAAGGATGTGGGTTTTGAGGATTGGGGAACTGGCTAAGGAATTGGTAGTAGGCCTTATGAAGGAATGAGAGTGATCGTGGATAATTTGGTACAAGACTTAGGCCACGTGAGGGGTAGGAGAAATGTCTTTGATATGGCTCAATCTTTGAGTTGTGAGATAATGTTGTTCAACAAAATGGACTCCTAACTATTTCACAACAACATTGAGGATGTTGAACATCAATTTGAAGCATATTTCAATTGCTCATTGGACGACATCCATGCCATCAAACAACACTTGGATTATATGCAACAAGTTATTGATGATATAGCTAAGGTGCTCTATGTTTTTCTACCTTCTAATGTTAAACCAATGCTCTTAAATTGTTGTAATGATGATGAATCAAATGAATTGGTGGAGGTTTCTCAACCTAATGAAGGCGGTAAGTAATAAATGTAAAAATATTGGTAGGGTGTTACAATGCTTGCATAATTTTCCTTGTCCATGTGTCTCTTGTCAAACTTATAATTATTGATTCATAGAGGTTGAGGTTATGTAACTTGCCTCTCCTCCTATATAGACCTAACTCTATGTATATCATATGGTAGCTTGTAGGTCTCTTGATATAGATTGGTGAGTATTGACTTTAGTTTTGGTTGAATTATTTTTCTCTTGATTGGTTATTATATGGGATGGTTAAGTGTTGTATGGTACTTGCATAGTCTTAATAATATAAGTACAGAGCATATGTTAGGCTTGCAACATATTGATAGCAATTTTATGGAATTTCTTGATTTTTCTCTTGATCAATATGGATAGGAAAGACATGACTAAATCTTTAATCAACTAAGTTATCTTGGATTCCCAATTTTGTAATGTTAATGTTTGGATGGATAAACTATTTTTGAATGGATCTAGTGAGCATCATATGCACTAAGTGGATCAAAGGGTCAAATTTTGGGCCAAAGGCCTGAAGGTCAAGGAGTCGTAGGGGGCTACGTGTAGCCCCCCACCACACCAAAGGCATATTAGTGAGGTCAAAGAATTTTTTTGGGATTTACTATTTTTGGCCATACAACACACGTCTATCTTGTAGTTGTTCAACTCACACTTTCTATTTTTAGAAATTCTTCTTTGAAGAGGATTTAACATGGATGTATTATGATTTAATCTATCATAAAATGAATTACATATTGTTGTAGCAATTAATTCTTCCTAAGATAATAAAATTATTGCAAGAACTTTTCCAATGATTTATCCTAGTTCATTACCAAGTTTTTCATGTAAATTTGTGTGTGTTTTTTATTTATTTTTGTTGTTAATTTCTATAATGTTCGCTTTTGTTTGTGGCTTTGATTGTGTTAGATGGAAAAATACTAACACGATCAAAGCCAAAAACAAAAGAGAACATGATGGATTGTGGAAACTTGATATCTTTAATTTCTATACTGTTAATTTTCTTACTTAATACTCCTTTTATGGCCACTAAATACCTAACCTAAGATATTTAGCATAAAAATAATAAATAATATTTTGGAAATAACCATATAATTAAATATGTAGTAAATAATTTATTTCAATTGTTGAAAAAGAAAAATAAAATATATATTATTCATTTAAATATATAGCTATTAAGTCATTTATGGCATAGTGTGTCTATTAAAATGTGACATTCGTGGTGTTGTCATTGAGGTTTAAACCCCTACTAGTGTTATTGTGCCCATAAGGTTTGTGTCCTTGTTGGGTTGTTGTGCTCAAAGGTTTGAATCACTTATATTAAAAAATTGTTGGCATTAAATGTGTTGACTTTATGTTATAAACTCTCATTGAGCCATTAAGCTCATAGGGCACAACCTTTGTTGGATCATTGAGCTCACAAGTTTGGAATGTTCACGATAATATAGTGCATTCATGTTGGGCATGAGGTCCCCTTTTATGACCTCACCTGGCCCAAGCCAAGCTAAAAGATTCCTACTAAATAATTTATTTTTTTAAATAAGAAAGCAAAAGATATTTTATTCATTTAAATATATAGTTATTAAATAAAATAATATCTTAGATATTTGAAATAATATAATACTAAATATAGATTTTATAATATAGAATATAGAATAGTAAAAACTGTAAGTAATTTTTTTAAAATAATTATGTATTTTAATAAATAAAAGTAAAATATATAAAAGATGTATTTAAAAGATGTTTGAGATATCAAATTTCAAATATTTATATTAAAATTATTATTTAAGATAAGTGGACCTTGCAATTCTGTAGTGTCCCTCCAATTTCAACACTTTGTTTTAGTTTGATTCAGTTTGATAGATAGATGATTTAGTTGATTATGATTCTATGTTGTTCATTTTCATATATGACTCTGACATTATTTTGTTTTTATACTCTGTGGATGATACATTTGACATCCTGATTATCTGGTTTTGTTTGTGTGATGATATTGAGATAGACACGTTTGTGATATGGATTATGTTGCTAATGAGTTTTTATGTGGTTATCATGAAGAAATGGTTGTTTATAATATATAATGCTCATTAGTTTTGGTGAAGAAGATAGTGTAGCACTAGTCATTCATGAATACCCTACTATGTTGCGATTCTTCTTCACAGTGTGTTTGTTGATATATGTTTATATGTTTAACAATGATGTTTTATGCAAATATAGGTACCGGATATCGGCTCCACCTGCTTGTCAGGTCTGAGCGTGCCCTAACCCAATGTAATTATGTGGTTACAGAGATAGTGACAGGTCCGCCAATAGCCATCGTTCTTCATTGAATGAGTATCTGTTGTCGCCCATAGTTGTTTGTTGTCTGGTTTCATCGTGTTGTGTGTGTGTGTTGATTTGTTTGGGAATTAATTATATAAGTTAAATAGTTAGTTATTTAATTAATATAATTGATTTAATGTAATTGTTATTTAAATATTAGATTTAAAAATGTTTAGAATTATGGTTGATGTATTTAAATTAAATTAAACAAGTTAATTATTGTTCTTTAAAAGATTTGATTAAATTAAAATTATTAAATTAATGTTTTTTATTGATTGTGCAACCTAAATGTTATTAAAAGATATTTTTAAAAGAGTTGTTTTCAACAGATTGTGCAAAATATCTTGAAACTTAAACTTTTAGTCAGAAGATTGTTAACTTGTACAATTAATTAGTTTTGACTGGCAGATCAAATTTTGATTGAATCCTAACAATCAGTTAAGTTTTGCAATCATGAATTAAATTAGAAGCTTTTGTGTGCAAATGGGGATTCACGGGAATTGTTGGTTTTGTTTTTCTGGGAAAAGTATTATGTGTATTTGAAGATTTTAGAATTGCTTGAGCTTGGATCTTGAATCATAGAAGTTTGTTGGATCTGGATTTTGGTGTTAGCTCTTCTACATATTACATTTGGTCATAGTTTTCAATTTCAGGTTGGATCGATTCCCTTTATGTGCAGATTTCTCTCTATTATCAGACTCTTTTATTACTGCGCGTTTGTTTGAGACTACGTTTCTTTCTGAAATGACATCAATAAGCATATTCAGAATTTTCTTTTCTCTTAAACTTCAAATCAATTTAATTGCCCATAAGTTTGTAATCATTTTGTATTCATAAACTAGCCAAAATATATGCATACGCGTCGTTTCTTTCTTTCCCATTTGGTTTATAGAAACCTGATGTTCAAATCAAGCCAGTGGTAATTACTTTAAGTCTTCTTACGAGATATTTCGGTCTGAAGCCTTTGTATTTCATTCTATCTCAACCTTAGTCTCGAATTTGAACATACCCTATTGTCTTTGTATTACTTCTAGCTAAACACCATGCATTGAACAGTAGCCTTAGTGTATTACATAGTTGCACCTTGTTCTTTTACTTGTTCACTGTGTTTCCTTTTCTTTGAGTCGATTTATTCATGCAAATCAAAGTCAGTATTACTTATGTTCCAACTCCAGTTCTGTTATTAGTTTTAGATCTTTGAAAATCTTATAGTGTTTGCATTATAATAACTGCCAGTTATAATTAGCACCTTTATAGCGTGGTTTTCATTTTTTATGACTTAGTGTAATAAAAGAAGTTACATGCATGCGCGTGGTATTTCTTTGTCTAGCTCATGTGCGGCTTGTAACATTTGGTCTTTGTTTGTTTTGAATGGTATTTATATGACAAATTTATTAATGAAATAAATTTATAATATTCATAATTAGGAAAGCTTTATATTATATCTTTAGCTCTTTATTGTGAGTGTTAGATTATATATATATATTTGTTAATTATGTTCTTTTAGTGAGAGGAATATTTTTAAGTTTTATTTTGAAAGAATATGATTTAGTATTTTGTGATTGTGAGTTGCTAAGTTTCTAGAGGATAGGAAGTGAATTCGTGATGTAAACTTTTGATGCACGAACATTGTTGTTCTTATACTTTGATCTGTTTTGGGACTTAGTCGTACATGAGTTACTTGTTATCCTGATGGTACATTTGGAATGTTTATTAAGTTGTATCATGGTTGAGATATGTTCTTTAATGGTTTCGTTCAACATGTATCATGTTTGTCTTTGTATTTTGATGTTGAGTCATGTTTATAGGAAGAGTGGCTTGCGATAGGGGCTGAAACACTAAGTGGTTGCCAAGGTAACCTATGTGGGTTTTTGTAATCCAATGAAAACCTAACTAATGTATTAGGAGTGGGGTAGTATTTAACATTAGTTTAGGTAATATGTATGCCTCACCTAGTGCCTTAATGCTCGTTTAGATTAAGGGTAGGTTGAGAAGGCCTGGAATGGCTTAGTCGTCTACCTTGTCTTCTTGAAAGGTAATTTGACTCCACATGAGTTTGTCTAGGGGCCAGGAATCGGTAGAGACTGCCAGGGTAACTCTGGATGAGGGCTGGTAGTCTAGGAAGATTCACCAGGGTAACCTAGAACAACTATGTGATGACACTCTGTCCTGAAACATGTTTGTGGTCTCTTATATAGAGTCACCTTTGTTACTGTTATTACCTTTGGGAGTTTACTTGTGATCTTGTAATTTGATTATGTCATGTCATTATGTGTTTGTCAGCCATGTTATGTAATGTTTATTCTTTGTTGTCTGTTTAACTGTTTTGTGGACCTATCATTATCTCCTAGCACGAAGGGAGTGGACCTTTGGGTATGACGTGGTTGGGAGGAATCCATGCTATTATTCACCATTGGGTCCTCTTACAGATATTGCTATATTTGGATAACATTGTTCGTGGAGTAGGTTCCTGTCACTTTCTTGTTCGTGACGATGGATGTTGAACATGTTCAAAGACATGGATGTTAGTTATGATGAGATCATTTTCCTCTTTACATATTTACCTCATGTGTATGAGTGTACTCATTGTATCATCATTATGATGTATCGAGATTTACTAAAATCTCATTTGATGTAATCTGGATATGTATATATGTTGACTATATAAAGTTTATGAAAGTAGATCATACATTAATGTGTTTTGTACTTATGATATATGAATTTAATATTATGGTGTGATGTTCTTAATTATAATGTTTAAGTAACGTTGTCTTGGAATCCTTAAGACATTTGTTTCATCGAATGACTTTATAAAAAGAAAATCGGTTAATTTGTACTTTATGCTTTGTTTTATTGGATTCCCTAGCGGGGCATTACAAATTCACATCAATCTTTTAGATAAACGTATTTAAGATATCTATATTAACTTATATGAATAAAAAATATATATTATATATATATATATATATATATATATATATATATTTTTTTTTTAATTTTAAATTTTAAAGTATAAAAGTGCCACATACTGGCTAGTACCTACCTTTATAGTATTGTAATTACTATTTTCTAGATTTGAAAAAAAAAATGTAAGTTTTATTAATGTGAATAAAAATAAATGTAAGTTTTGTTAATTATAGTGTTTTAGGATTGTTAATTAGTTCTTTGCATGACCTAACCCTAACCCTAACTCACACCTCAAATCTAACCCTAACCCTAGCCCTAACTCTAAAAATAAATTCTAAATCATTATTCTAATCCTAGACATATCTCTAATCCTAACTATGGTCATAACACTATCATAACTATGGTTGTAACCCTAACCCTAAAAATAAATAATTGTAAAGTGAAAAATCTATGAATTAATATTGAGAATAAGATTTGGAATAAAAATATTAGATGAATAAGATTTTTGTTAGTAATATTTTATTTTTTATTTATTTTAATTTTTGAATAATTCTATCAATAACTTTTACATTATTCTTAATTCTAATCATAATCCTAATTATAATGCTTTTAAGATTATAATAATTAATAATAATAATATTGGAATTAGAATTTAATTAATAATTATAATAATTTTAGTTATTTTATTTTAATTTTTATTTGTATTTATCAATGTTTTAAAATTAATAAAATTTGGAAAATAAAAAGTGGCAATGTCAAATAGTTTAAGATTTAATTTAAGTTTTTATTTTAATTGTGTAATCTTTATATGCTAATTTATGGATGTGCTTTAATTTAAATTTTATTTTATTATTTGAATAGTGTAAATCTAATCATAATCCTAATTATAATGCTTTTAAGATTATAATAATTAATAATAATAATATTGGAAGTAGAATTTAATTAATAATTGTAATAATTTTAGTTATTTTATTTTAATTTTTATTTGTATTTATCAATGTTTTAAAATTAATAAAATTTGGAAAATAAAAAGTGGCAATGTCAAATAGTTTAAGATTTAATTTAAATTTTTATTTTAATAGCATAAATCCAAATCTCTATAAAATAGTTATTTAATTTTTGTGAGATTTTCTTTAATAAAAAAAATAAAAATTACATACATTTAAAAAATCATTTGTAAAAAAAATGTAAAAATAAATAGAAAGATTTAATGAAATGATTAATAAAGCAAAAAATCATTCTAAAAAAATGTTAAATTTAGCTTGCTTTTCCTACAAATTTGCTAACACCCCAAACTTCTTAGTCAATTGAAGATAAATATTTTTTACAAATTTTAAATTTAAGTATTTAACATGTTCACTTTAAAAAGATTAAATTATATTTGTTCACTTTAAAAAGATTAAATTATATTTGTTCACTTTAAAAAGATTAAATTATATTTGAACAACATAAAACTCTAGTTTTAATTGGTTCAAAACCAACTTATTAATAACTAATTAACAAAATGATTTGAAGAACTCTTTGCTGCATAAAATATTTATAAATATACATGTAACTTATTATTCTATTTATAAACTGCATAAAATCTTCTACTTGTCTCAAAATTATTATTAATAACTAATTAACAAAATGATTTGAAGAACTCTTTGCTGCATAAAATATTTATAAATATACATGTAACTTATTATTCTATTTATAAACTGCATAAAATCTTCTACTTGTCTCAAAATTATTTTATTTTTTCTTGTTTGATTAACTAGTTTATCTATCTTAATATTAATTTATATATTATACACCGAGATAATATCATTTAGAAGACATGTGATTAAAGAAAAAGCACAAAAGAGTGCAAGAGCACAAACCAAACCACCGAGGAATGAAAAATGTCTCAAAACACATGAAGAAGCCATGGACTCCAATCTGTTGTTTTCCAGCCATGGACTCCAAAACCAATCTGTTGTTTTCCATTTTTTATTGTGCATTTTGATTTATCCATTGTGAGTCGTGACATCTCTAAGAAAAGTTTTTGCAAGCACAGTTTCTCCTCTCACCAACAATACAAGATATATCTTAATCGTTGCGACTTTAGTGAGATTAAATCTTGTAATGTTGGTAGAAAGAATGTGTGTTGATGATGAGAGTAGAAATTGTTCTTGATGATGAGAGAGAAATTGTGCTTGCTTGAAGATGTCACAATGGAATACATGAATTTATTGTTGCAATAAAATCAAAGATTTATGAAATGGTGGCTTTATTAAAGTGTTTTTAATCAATTTAGAAACTTAACACTTATGTTTTTTTAATTCGTTTTATAAACTTAACACTAATGTTTTTTTAATTCATTTTAAAAACGCTTTTGTTTGTCGTCATAGATTATTTGCCACATATTAGAAGATACTATATATATTATAACTTGTAATTACTTGTAGATTGTATAGAAATAATTGATTTTTGTTTTTTGATTTTTACATATATATTATAACTTGCAATTACTGCAGTAGATATAAAAAATATTTAAAACTGAGATTATTGTTTTTTGATTTTTCCATTTTGTATAGTTATTTGTTTTCGGTTTTTTCTTTTTTCCTTTTTCATGTTGTTTTACGATTTTTTCATTTTTAATTTTGTATTTTGATTTAACCATTTTTTATTTTTTTATTAATTTTTGTGTATTCAAATAAGCAACATAATTAATTAATTTTTGTTTATAGCTATGGTGTGCTTTTTGTTTTGTTTTTGTTTTAGGATATGAAGGGTATTATAAATGTGTTGAACCTCTCGTGTAATTATTAATAAATTTTTTCCTTTTAAAAAGCTTTGGGTGTTAAGGGCCGATTTTTGGGAACTATAAACATGAATATTTTTTTGTCATTTTTTAGGTATTTTTTTCACCAACTATTGTAATCATAATTGATTATAAAAACAAAAAAAGTAAAAAAAATAAAAGTCAAGATGAATTTTATAAGCAAAATATCTTAAATTTACTTTTTCATAATTTTATTGGTTCAAATATTTGAGATCAATTTTAAAAAATAAGAATAAAAAATAGTTATTTTAGTACCCATGATCCCTAAACCAAGGAAAAAATAGTCATAAAAAATTCATACTTCACAAAGAGATATGCACACTTTGATAATATTTATAATTTATCATTTCATCATTTAAATTTTATATTATAATTATAATTATTAAAAATATTATAATGTCTTTACATTAGAAAAAATACTAATATTATTTTTAAATAATAAAATTTAAAAATAAATCATTTTTACAAATAGGATATGCACACTTAAATAATATAATTACTAGCATACATATATTAAATATTAATATATATAAAATAAGCCGAGAGTTATCCTTCTCGAGGCTAAAATTTATATTTAAAATTAAAATAATATTGTATAAAGTATTCACTTGAACACTTAATTACATGAAAAAAGACTTTATTTGCTTATTATTAAATATTGTCACTATAAAATCTTTATAAATTGTTATTGAAAAGATTTAAAATATAAAATTTTATAAATAGAGTATAAAACAAAAAATTATCTATTATACAACCATCTAAATGGATGTGCTTGATTTGAATTTGACTTCGTAAAGATCAAAAAAATTAATGTAGTAAAAAACATTCCCCAATTAGAATCCATCAAATACACCATTTACGCCAAGTACATGACTTCTACTAAAACCATGAGGTTACACTCAAATTGAAACTCTAAAAACTTTTTGTGGGCAAAGAAAAATACATAAGCCAACAAAAATTGAGAATTATATGAGGGAAAAAATTAAAGATGGGTAAAATTACCTTAAGAACAATTGCATAGTAGAAACTGCGAGTTGTACTTCAAAATATAGATTTACAAGGACACATTCACCATCATTATGAGTTGTGAAAAAATCGAACTTCCACAGTCTATATGCCCTATTCTATGTAATAAATGCTTGATGTTCAAGGACTCTGATATATAATAAATGGAAGCCTGCAACATACCTAGTTTTTTGGAGGCATTTTGTATTACAAATTTTGTAGCGACAATAACTGCTTTACTTGCCTACTATCCGATGAGCTATAGTACAAATGACTCCTCGACATCCCTTAAATTAGAGAAACAGATTCGTGACATTTATGTACTCATATTATAGAAAGGAGATATTTTTTACTCAAGAACGGTTCTATGCAGCTCATCATTACCATCATTTCTCCAACATGATCTTCAAATCCAACACAAATAGTAGTAGTTATGCTATATTACAGTTTAATTTCTAAAAGCACTTCCATGAAGAAACCCTAGTTCAATAATTTATAGAACGTTTGTCTCCTTTTCTATATGAATTCTACTATCAACAAAAAGAAATTACATAGATAAAAGTTGGGAAAAAAGGGAAAAGCTCGCAATTTGCAAATTTAATACAAAAAAATCTAATTGGAAGTGTGAAGATATTGTACCTATATGCTTGATTTCCAAGCTTAAAAAAGACAGGTATAATTATTCAACTCAATTGACGAAGGGAAACATGAGTGCTTGTACCAAACAAACAAAATTCTTAATTCTAAAGAAGGTTGCTTTGAAAGGAAAAAATTAAAAGATGATTTTACATGCCTCAATTCACTGCAATCTTCAACTCTGCTACCTAGATACTGTAAAAATACAAACAAAATTGAATGGAGATATTGACGTTAAAATTTGCCAAATATTTTCTGAAGGCATGGGAAATTCTACAATTTCTAATTATGACAGAAAGAGGTGCAAGAGTGATTCCTTTGTTTGTTGTATTCTACCATCACTCTAGGGCGATATCAAGACAACTTCCAATAGGTCAATGGTGTAGGAGCACCAATCTTTCCATTGGTTTCTTCATAAGTAGTTTCATTTATAAGGTGTATTAGGGTGTTTGAGTTAAGGTCTTGAGTCCAAATAAGGTCCAATGTGACCATTCTTATGTAATTGATCAACTTTGAGGACTTTTGTAAAAATTGCAAATCATGTGGAAAAATTATCAAAGTTGACAAAAGGTGTCAAGGTAGGTAGAATGTTGATTTTCTTGAGTTGAGTCATGTTTCTTAGTTGAATAAGGTCTCATCAGACCAATTGTAATGATTTAGGTGATTAGGGGGGTCTGAGAAGGCGTGGCACACTGATTTTCAATAAACCCCAGGGTTTCTTGTGAAAAGTGAGGGCTTTGGTGTTTAAGGTGTTGTATGGTATGTCAGGGCTTATGAGTTGGGGAATTTGTGTGTTCCCAGGTAGGGAAGTGTAATCCAATTGAAATCTAGGTGAAAGGGAAAGTTTAAAGTATATCCCCTTTGTAAATATGGCCTAATTCATGGCCTAAGACAGTGTTGAGGGCCTAGTTTCAAGAGATTGTTCCATAGGAGTTATATGTAAGTTTGACATATGTTGAAGGGGGTTTCCAAGGGTCTCTAAATTAGTCATTTTCTTGGGTAGTCATTTGTGTAGAACCCCGTCTCACAACCTAGAGGACGATGCAACACTGCGAAAGTACAACTAATTTTTTTCCTTAAAAAGAGTAACAATGACGAGTGAAGTAAACTACTCTAACACATACATCCTCTAGGCCATGCAACGCGTCTACATGTGAATTCCAAAACTTACAAAATTATTCTAAAACATAGTATATGGAATTAACTCATGATAACAACATACAACAAAGCAGTAATCCATTGCAAAATAAGTCTAACACATAGAAATGTAATGAGCATATTTCCACAGATACAACATCATATAAACAATATATACCATTTAATCCAATAATGAATAGATCATACATAATGTTACAATTACATCATAAGGGTTCTCCTCGATACAAATGAGGATACAATTACATAGTGTCCCACAGTTACAATGAAGAAAGAGAAGTATAAATCCACAGTACCACATGAGCTCCTTGAACAAGAAGATCTCGCCATCACGAATAGGTAGAGAAAGCTCAATAGTGTAAGGTGCATGCCACCCAGCCATGTGGTACCCATAGGACCAACCCACATGCTAGGAGATAGTAAAAGGTAACCAAGACAAACCTATTACCTCTAGACACATGCAATATACAAAATAACACTGTACTAGTACACACAAAACAAAAGGTCACATTGCTTCTAGAATCACTGAATCAAGAAAAATTACTATACAATACAATCGACTGTTGTCATAGGAGGAGTGTCATCACAAAGGTTGCATTGGTTATCCTAAGGAGATCTTACTAGTTCTCGGCCCCCATCTTGGGTTATCCTGGTAACCTCTTATGAACTCTGGCCCCACATGCACACTAGTGCAGAATCGATTATCTTTCGAGAAGACAAGATAACAATCTTGCCATTCCAGGCCTTCCCGACTCATCTCAAGTCTAACGCAAGCCCTTGAGCCATGAGTGAGGCTAATTATCAAGTTAAATATGTTAACTACCCATTCCCCTAATGTAGGTTATTTAATTTCCACTAATTACACTGACTTCCACACGAGTTGTCATGGGACCACTTTGTGTCCTGACCCTCGTTGAAAGCCACTCCCCCATAGACAACACAATAACTCATACTACAACCTAAGGGTAGACAGTGCACAAACTGATAATAACATAACACGAGAGATAACACATCCCTACAGATGTCCAATACTAAATCCGACTACATGCACTACCCAAGGAAATCTCAAAGGGTGAACTAAAGTTACAACAACCCTTTCACAATTTACATCTTTGGAAGACTTAGATTTTCACAATAATAAATACTTCCACCCATTACACAAATACAGAAACACTTGAAATTAAAATAAACAACTCTTGAAATTAAAATCACTACTATTTGGATTTCCTAAATCCAATAGATCAATATCTCATATTTAAATACCTGTTCCAAAACACAATTTCAATTTATATATCAACAACGAATCAACCTAAATATTCAACTTCCAGTTTCACAAGTACTCATAATAATTAACTCAATTTCTTTAATAAAAATAATCAGTCATTTCTAATTTAATTAATCATGCTTGCAAATATTTACTGTAATACACAAACATTAAATAAATATATTCAATATGTATATATACAATTAAATAAAATTATATATATATATATACTTATAAATATATATTACTTAATTATAAAATCAATTATACCTTTTTTCGTTAACATCATTATATAATCACAATGCATTTTAAATTACCCGTATATAAATATATTTAATATATATATATTAAATATATAATATATATAAAAAAAACACAAGAAATTATAACTATATATAATATATATAATATATATTCTAAATAATATATATATATCATATATATATAATATATATATATATATATATATATATATATATATATATATATATATATATATATATATATATATATATATATGTTATACAAACAAAATTGAATTCTACAAATCCAAGCGGACCATATACGGTACTGGCGTTGTTCACAGCCGGACCTCCTAAGGAGGTACGACTATGTGGGCAGTTTGTACGCTACCTAAAGGCAACGTCGGCTACCTCCACAGCCGTCCCCCTTAGGGGTGGCTTTGGGGTAGCCCCCGCGCCCTTAACATAACCTCTTTCTTTTTAACAAAAATACAATGATTTAATATATATCACCGTACAAACGATTTCATAGTCCTAGAAAAACATAAAATAAAATTCTACAGAGAATTTTCACAACTCAATGCTATATATGAAATTCACAAATATATATATATATATATATTTATATTTATAATATATATATATATATTATATGCATATATATATATATAAACTTAACAAAAGATTGTTTCAAAAGATCTATATATTTATTTTTTTAACAAGAAATTTTCTACAGAATAATAATTCAATTTCCACAAGAAGTTTTCTATAGGAAGGATCAGAGATTTTCATTTTCCTAGACAATTAAAAGGAATTGGGGAAACCAAAACAAAATGATGATTTTCTATAGAGATCTATAATTTCCTTTGGTATCAATCTATTTCAAATGATCAATTTACACAAAGGGTCTAAATTGTTTTCTACAGAGGTTCAATTTTGACGACAATCTTTTAAAAACAAAAGATTCTACAATAATGAAAACCTCTTCTAATCTTTTCCAATTTGCATTACAATAATTAAATAACTCTTTCAAAACAAATTTCACAAAAACAATTAAGGAACCTGTTCCAAAAGAATTGTTGCCTCGAGGATTGATGTCGAGCTTCTCTATAATCTTCAATTTTCCAAGATTGCCAAAGCTTCCTCCAGAAGAATTGCCACTTCCCAGAGAACATAAACAATCCATAGCCAAGAATATAAAAAACTAGATTCCTAAAATTATCAGAAAGCTTCTAAGATCTACAATTTCTTCAAACCACAAAACAATTATTTTATTTCCCAAAAACCTCTGTCATTCTTTTCCCGTGAAAACAACTTCCTCTTTTCTCACCAATTTCATTCAATCTCTCTGTAAATCAATTTTAAGACAATAAGAAAACAAATCTTTCTAACTTCTAGTTCACACAACAAATATCTCTTCTTTAACAAACCAAGATATTTCTAAGATCTTTTCCCAAATATGCATTTAAAATTAAAAACAATTTATTTAATCCAATTTACAATTAAATAACTTATTTATTTTAATTCCCAATTAATTTAATAATTAAAATTACTTATAATATAACTTAAATTTAATTAATTAATTTATAATAAAATCTCCATATTAATTAAATACTTAATCACAACATATAATTTAATCCTTATAATTTAAACTTGCATGATAAATAAAATACCAAGACCAACATGGATAAGGATCATGATCAACATATGAATTGACGACACACTGTGCTAGAGTAAAGGTTTGACAAGGTTAACGAGTTACTATCTCCCAATCAACATTACTGTTGAGTAGTGGACACACTTAGACCTATGAAATTAGGTGAAGTCATTGTCCTGTACCTGCAAACCTACAACAAAAGAAAATGTCATACATGTATACAAATAATAATTCATACACACCCTAAAGAGAGAATCATGGAAATTATAGGGCACTCACAAGCGAGTAATGCAATACCATTCTCTTCACCAATACAATGTCACATCAATTGACGAGATAATATATCAATTAAACTACAATAAGCATATATAGCAATGTCATCATAACTAAGCATCTATGCAAACACAAAGCATATTAAACATAATCACCATGCAATTA
This sequence comes from Sequoia sempervirens, assembly GCA_007258455.2. Classification (NCBI taxonomy): domain Eukaryota; kingdom Viridiplantae; phylum Streptophyta; class Pinopsida; order Cupressales; family Cupressaceae; genus Sequoia; species Sequoia sempervirens. The sequence continues at coordinate 749,310,725 of VDFB02271358.1, forward strand.
ATGTATCATCAAATCCATATAGTCTATTATCGCTCCACTGTCAATGATAGAACAACCATAACATAAAATAAGGTCTAACAAAGTATCTAAGCTATCAAGAAAAGCATAGCAAAACATAGGGGTGTCACAATTTGGGAGGTTTGTGAGAAAAGTGGAGAATTGCGGGTCTACTACCCTAATAGGTTAACTAGGTGAGAAGTGAGAAAGTAAGCCAAGTTTGGGTTTGAGAATAAAGGGTGGTTTGGAAACCTTTAGGTTGGAAGAGTGAGAGGTTTGTCAACCTATCTTGCATCAAAGTGGTATTAGAGCAAGGGAGTAGGTCTCTTGTGAAAGAAGGTTAAGAGTTTGTGTGTAAGGAGAAGGTGTAATTGGAGGAATCAAAATGCCTCCTAAGGGAAGTTTTGTTGCAAAAAAATGGATAACCAGGCAAAGAGAATAGAAGTCTTGGAAAGGGAAATTGCTATGATGAAGGTTAAGGGCAAGGCTCTCTTGGAAGAGAGTGAAACAAAGGAGGAAACAACTAGTGATGAAGAGGAGATGGATCCAGATGATGTAAGGATGATGAAGCTTTTGAAAGCTATGAAGAAGGATGGACATGACAAAATGGATGTGCCTATGTATGGGGGAAAATTAGATGGAGAAGAGCTCTTGGATTGGATAGGGGCTTTGGAGAACTATTTTGAAAGTGAGGAGGTAGTTGAAGAACACAAGGTGAAGAAGGTGAAAACTAAGTTGAAGGGACATGCCTTGTTGTGGTGGAATTTTGTGCAAGATGAGAGGGAGAAACAAGGAAAGACCAAGATCATTTCTTAGGAGAGAATGAAGACAAAAATCAAGGGTAAGTTCCTTCCTAAAGATTATAATGTTCAATTGCTTAAAATACTACAAAATCTTAGGCAAAAGGATCTAGATGTGCAAACATATACTGAAGAGTTTTATAGGTTAAGTATAAGAGAAAAACATGAAGAAGATGAAGAAGAGAAGGTGGCTAGGTATCTCAATGGTCTGAGATATAATATTCAAGATGAGATCAATGTGTTGGCACCAAAAACATTGGAGGAATGTTTCCAAATGGCTGTTAAGATTGAAGAAAAAATAAAGAGGAGACAAGAGAAGGCAACAAGAGGAAGAGGCAATACTTCTAGGGGTAGAGGTACCTTTTCTACATCAAAATAGTCCAAGGAAGGTCAAGAAGATGTTGGCAAAGGAAAAGAACAAGTGGCTGAGTTTAGAGGTGGAAGAACAAACTTTAGAGGAAGAGATTCAAGTGAGTTTGCAGGAAGATGTTACTAGTGTGGGGAGTTTGGCCACCCATTCTTCAAATGTCCTACTAAGTTTGGGGCTACTACAAGTGGAAGTGAGAGAAAAGGTGAAAAGAGAGTTCAAATTGTGCAAGAGGATGAAGAGGAAAGTGTTAGTTCATCAAACCATGTTGAAAACCCTAAAATTGGAGAAGCTTTGATACTACAAAGGAAACTTTTGAAGGCCTCCAAGGAGCAATAACCATTGCAAAGGAGGAGTCTCTTCAAGACCACCTGCAAAAAGAAAACGAAAGGTATGCAAATTAGTCATTGATTCAGGCTCCACAAATAACATAGTTTCAAAAGAAATGGTAGATAAGTTGAATCTAGTCAAAGTCCCTCATCAAACTCCCTATAAGGTGTCATGGCTAAATGATAATCAATCCCTCTTAGTTAATGAGAAGGCCTTAGTTGAGTTCCAAATTGGGGGTTACATAGATAAAGTACTTTGTGATGTTTTGCCAATGCAATGTTGCCATTTGTTGCTTGGGCGACCTTGGAAATTTGAAAAACATGCTATGTATGATGGATGTGAAAATACCTATAGGATTGAGCATGAAGGAAAAACATTCACCTTATTACCATTGCAAGAAGATCAGGAGTAGACAAGGGCAACTAAGGTCATCATGATGGGTAAGAAAGAGTATGTGCAGATGGAAGAAGTCAAAAGTGATCCGTTAACAGTCATGGTAGAGGTTGCAGACCATAGGACAGTGGTATTGGATGTTGAGGCAGTGAAGAACAAAGGTGAACCTCTTGAGAAGGTGGATAAAGGGACTAAGAAGGTTGATGCACAATTGCAAGAGAAGAATGATGAGAAGAAAATGATGAAGGATGACCTAGGAAAGGAACAAGGGAAAAAGCAGGGACAAAGACATGAAGGAATGTATGATGCTTGGACAAGGTAGGGGACAGTTAGAATAGGTACTACATCAGTCATGGAAGGAAGAGGGATCAGAGGTATGCACCAACAAGACATAGTAACAAAAGACAAAGCAGTCCAAAGAAGCATTGGTAAGGGTTGGTTGAGGCATGAAGGTAAGGACATTAACTTGTTTTGGTCTCAGAGCAGATGGAAGACCACCCATAGATCTGATTCCAGAGTAGGAGGCAAGATCACATGCAAACAAAGGTCAGAGGGTAGTGTGTGCTGCGATTTTTCATTGTCTAAATCAAGCAAGAGGTTGTGTAGGTCAAAGAAGCCATGTGAAGAGCAGGTTGGAGCAGGACAAGTCCTTACTCATGTGACATGAGTCTTTTCATGGTGGTGTGTATGGTGCAGGAGCACCAATCTTTCCATTGGTTTCTTCATTAGTAGTTTCATGGATAAGGTGTGTTAGGGTGTTTGAGTTAAGTTCTTGAGTCCAAATAAGGTCCAATGTGACCATTCTTATGTAATTGATCAACTTTGAGGACTTTTGTAAAAATTGCAAATCATGTGGAAAAATTGTCAAAGTTGACAAAAGGTGTCAAGGTAGGTAGAATGTTTATTTTCTTGAGTTGAGTCATGTTTCTTAGTTTAATAAGGTCTCATTAGATGACTTGTAATGATTTAGGTGATTAGGGGGGTTTGAGAAGGTGTGGCACACTGATTTTCAATAAACCCTAGGGTTTCTTGTGAAAAGTGAGGGCTTTGGTGTTTAAGGTGTTTCAAGGTCTATCAGAGCTTATGAGTTGGGGAATTTGTGTGTTCCCAAGCAGGGAAGTGTAATCCAATTGAAATATAGGTGAAAGAGAAAGTTTAAAGTATATCCCCTTTGTAAATCTGGCCTAATTCATGGCCTAGGACAGCGTTGAGGGCCTAGTTTCAAGAGATTGTTCCATAGGATTTATATGTAAGTTTGACATATGTTGAAGGGAGTTTCCAAGGGTCTCTAAATTAGTCATTTTCTTGGGTAGTCATTTGGGAGGTTTGTGAGAAAAGTGGAGAATTGTGGGTTTGTTGCCCTAATAGATTAACTAGGTGAGAAGTGAGAAAGCAAGCCAAGTTTGGGTTTGAGAATAAAGGGTGGTTTGGAAACCTTTAGGTTGGAGGAGTGAGAGGTTTGGCAACCTATGTTGCATCAATCGACCTCAAGAGTTTTTGTTCTATCACCATTTGTGATCTATCTATGGCCTTACTTAGGCTGCGAGAACTAGTTCTAGACGTAGACAGTGATGAGTATTGAAGAAGAGGACAACATCATTAGAGGCCACCATTAGTAGCTTGCCTAGTCACACCCTCTCACTATTTGAAAACTAAGATTTCTGCATTTTCATTTTTGCAATCTCATCACTTTTTATCCACACCATTTGGACACCATATTCTTGCTACCCTCCAATGCAGAGAGGTGATGTTCAAATAGAACTAAATCCTTGTTCCATCATGACAATTTGATTCCATATTTTGCATGCATGGCTACAAAGGCGTCTACAACTACTACATTTAAAACATAGAAAGCTATAAAAGCAAAGCTCAATATGGTATTGAAACTTATACATAAAAAAATTATAAACGATCATAATGAATGTTTTCAAAACTTATACATAATTTTTTTTTATAAATTTCTAAATTGATATTAAAATATATCCAAGATAATCTTATTAAAAATCTTCTAAAAATTAAAAATATATATTTATATTCTCCTTTTGAAAATATTTTAAATTAATATGATTTCTCTATCAATTATTATGAAATGATACATATTAATATTATAAATTTGAATACTATATTAAACTTTCTTAAAATTTTCACATATATATAAAACTATAAAATAATGATAATAGTGAATGTTTTTAAAGCTTACATTAAAGAAAAATCTTAAATTTAATATTAAAATTAAATGAAAACTTCTAAATTGATATTAAGAAGATATTCAACATAATCTTTTAAAAATGAAAACACATGTATATTATTTCTTCTTAAAAATATTTTAAATTAATATGTATTTTTGTAACAAATATTATAAAATAATATTAATATTATAAATTCAAATACAATATTATATATAGGATGATAATAATGAATATTTTTAAAGCTTGAGTCATTGAATTTAATTCAAAATGGTAATCTTCTGGGTGACTGGCGAATTTCGGTGACTGGCGAATTTCGGTGGCTGACATCTGCCTTCCCCCAGTGGCGACGACTGCACAGGTGTGATCGCTCCTTTTTTAGTTTGTTCTTTTTTATGCATTTATGTTGAATGCATCCTCCTCCTCTTCCCTCTATCGTTCGGCAGAGGTCGTACCCCCTATTTCCTCATCAGATGTACCTAGGGCATCGATGGCTTCTGACACTCCTTGCATAGCTAATCCCAATTATAGCCCTTTGCATTCAAGACCCAAGTCGTTCTCTGAGGCGGTGGCTAACTCTGGTATCACCATCAACGTGAGCGCAAGGTTTTCCCTTTCAAATTCTAATGAAGCCTGCGAATCTGGTAAGAACGCTTGAGTTGCTCCGTTATCTTTCTCTGTTTCTCCTAATCCATAAATGCTAGTTGAAATTGGTAAGGAAAAAAATAGGTTAAGGAATTCTGCTATTTTCTTCTCTGCTGTTGAAGTGGATAAATGTCCTCCCAGAAAATTTCTTGATGACTGGTTCCATAACTATTGGAACCTGAAACTTGGTTATCATATATCATTTTGTAGATAGATACAGAAAGGGCTTTTTGTTATCTTTTTCGCTAACCATGAAGCCCAGGCTGAAATACTTAAAAAATAATACTAGACCGTGGGCTCTACTTCCTTTCGCGCCTTGGCTTGGTCTCCTGAGGCCATACATGAGGAAGTCCTTGCGCTCTCAGCCCCTCTTTGGATTTTGGTAAAACAAATCCTGCCTTTTCTATGGCGTTTCCTCCCTCAACTGCTTGAACCACTTGGCAAAGTCATCTGAATGGACAACACTATCAGATTGGTCCCTCATATGGATGCCAGAATTCTTATCTCGTTGAATCTGGGTTATGATATTCCGTCTGAGATTAACATTTGTATCTCTGATGACAATTTATCTTGCCCCATTGATATTCTCGGGGGTCTGAATGCTTGTTTCTTGTGTAGAAGAGAAGGGCATCTGAGGAAGGACTGCCCCATCCTTAAGAAAAAACCCTCACCGCCTAAGCCCTTGACTTTCCAAAATTCACCAGAAACTGTTAACCCTAACCCAAATTCCTCGGTGAACAAAACCCCTCTTGCTACTGCACTCGCTAATCCCTCACCCCAGTTGACCTCCAACACCCCACCCACCCCTCTTGTCCCTTCCCCTACTTCTCTCTCGGCTGAATCACTACCCCTGGTGAATGCTGCTCAAAATATCGGGCCCCTAACCTTGACCAAAGTCTCCAACAAACGCAGAGGAAGAACCAATAAGCAATCCAACACCTCTTTAGAGGGCTCCCTGTCCCTTTTCCCTCAACTTACCTCCACTTCGAACAACTCTGTCATGGTCGCATCCAAAGAAATCCAAAGCAGCTCCCCCCCTCTTGCTTGACCCTCATGGACCTCTCTATCAGATGCACTGACCCGGCTCCTCCTGAGAGCTTCCCCCCTAAAATCTTTCGTGAGCTTGGTGATGACTGCTTGCTCGAATTCATCCCCACCAGCAATTACTCCTCTGTCTCTGTTGTTCACCCTGAGAAACATACCATGGACTTGAATTTCCTATCCCTTGATGACTCTGATAATGATGATGAGCTAAAAGATGCTTTCCCCATATCTAAACGGCGGGGGAGACGATTAGGCTCCAAAAATAAGAACCCCTCCAAGAAATTGCTAGGGGACATCCATTGCAGTGTCTTAGCCCCAATTCTGGGGTCCATTGGAAATTGTTCTCCCCCCTGCATGTTTCCCTATGAATTGCATTTCATGGAATATTAGGGGGCTTGAATCCCCTGATAGAAGATGGATCATTAAACGGTATCTTGACACTGACAAATCCATGGATTTCCTGATGCTGCAAGAAATTAAAGCCATTGGGTACACTCTGGATTCCAATCTCAACTTTCTGTGGAAAGATGTCATCAAGTTTCACACCAACCACCCTAAGGGTAGGGGTGGGGTTTCCCTTTTGATCAACACTAGATGGGAGAATTACATCTCTAGTAATGGGATTTCCCCTTGTAACAGAGCGGTGTGGGTTACTATCAATTGCAATAACAATGTCTTTGGCATATGCTCCGTCTATGCCTCAAATGATTTCAAGGAGAGAGCGAGACTTTGGGACTAGCTGGCTGCTCTCCCTAATATCCCCTGGCTTGTGGGAGGGGATTTCAACATGGTTGAATCCCAAGAGGACAAAATTGGAGGCCTTCCGTTTGCCTGGAAAGACCTAGAAAAAGTGCATTGGAATAGAATGAAAAATTCTAAACACCTTTTTGATCCCTTGGCTGGTGCTAAGGATACGAACCTTGGCATTTGGCATACCTGGTGCAATTTCCAACAGGGTCCCTCTAGAATTTACTCCAGACTCGATTGTTTCTATGTTAATAAAAATTTCTTCTCTGTTCTGCCTGATAAATTCGGCCACTCTGTCCTCATTACCCCCACCTCCCTCTTCAATCACCATCCCATCTCCACCTATATTAGAATTAACAACTTTCCTATTCGCTGCAATGGATCCAATCCCAAGTTTTTTCTTAACACTAGCCTCCTAAAAGATGAAGATACTCTTGCTGCCATTCACATCATTAAGCTCATTAACAGAAATAACTTTCCCACGAGCTCTCATTTGGATAGATGGAACAAGAACATTCTCGCCTGGCAGAATATGTTAAAAACCATTGGGCAAAAAAGGGCTAAAGATTATAGATTCGTTGAAAAAAGTCTTTCCTCTGATCTCCAGATAGCTGAAACCAACATTCAAGCCAATCCTTCGAACTATGATCTCATCTCTCATGTTGTCAATGCCAAGGATGCCCTTAGAAAATACCAGCAGGTTAAGACCAAAGGCGCCAAGATCAGATCCCGTGCGCACTGGCTGCAGTTCAGTGATAGGGGTTCTAAATTTTTCTTTAACCTCCTTAAGCAAAAGCAAACTAATGAAACTATAGAGAGAATTGTTGTTGATAATCATGAGATAACTAACCTCGATAACATCAAAGAGGCTTTTGTTAATTTTTATCAAAATCTTTTTGCTTCTAAAGATTCGGAGGAGGCTTCCTCCCTTAGACATCAAGTTTGCTCTCTCATCCCTAACATAATCTCCACTGCTGATGCCAACCAACTGTCTAAAGATCTCTCCTTGGAAGAAATTGAAAAATCCATTAATTCTCTTAGTAATGACAAGGCCCCTGGTGTTGATGGTCTCCCAGTTGAGTTCTACAAGGCTAATATAGAATGGATCTGCCAAAATCTCCATGATCTCTACTTTGAAGCCCTTGTTAGGGGTTCCATGGGTTGCTCCATCAATAGGGGTATAATTAAGTTGATCCCCAAGGATGGGGACAAAGCGCTCATCAAGAACTGGAGACCTATTACCCTCCTCAATGTCTCCTACAAAAATTTTGCCAAACTCCTGGCTCTGAGAATTGAGAATATCCTGCCCAACTTTATTTGCTCTACCCAAACTGGTTTCATTAAAGGTAGATTTATTCTTGAAAACCTGATCACCAGTTGGGAAGCCATGAACTGGTCTAATTACTCCTAGCAAAATTCTACCATGTTCCTTCTGGATTTCAAAAAATCCTATGACAGGGTGGAATGGACTTTCATCACCATGATGCTTAAGGCCTTCGATTTTCCTAGGAAGTTCTGCAACTTTGTTAATATGTTACTCAAGGATGCCTTTGCCCAGATTGACGTTAATGGCTCCATTTCTACCTCCTTCCCCCTTGGTAGATCCATCAGACAAGGTTGCCCCTTGGTCCCTTCCCTCTTTGTTATTGCTTCTAAAGCCCTGTACTACATTCTGAGAGATAACTCTATCTCCCTTGCTATCAGGGGCTTATCTCTCCGCAATAATGAAGAGCTCTTAAACTACCAATTTGCTGATGATACTGCTATCTTCTTTGAAGCCAGGGCTGACAACTTTGAGGCTCTGACCTCCAAGCTCAACCTGTTTTGTAATATCTTTGGTGCTTGTTTGTCCCACTCCAATTCTGTCTACCTTGGTTGGGATGAGCAGCCCCCTGACTGGTTTTAAAATTATGACTTTCAGTGGGGAGGTCCGCACAAAATTGTGCACTACCTTGGTATACCTTTCTCTATAGATCCTTCCCTTAAGGATATCTGGTCGTGGGTCAAAGACAAGATCACTAAGAAGTTGAATAAGTGGCACAACAGAGCTTTGTCCTTGGCTAGCAAAGTTCAAGTTTTTCAAAAAATTCTCTCCTCTTATAATATATATTATTCCTTAGCTTGGATGTTTAGCAATTATCAAATTTTAGAGATTCAAAAGGCCATCGGGAATTTTCTCTGGTCTGATTGTAAGGGTAATAAAAAAATGCACGTTGTTAAATGGGATTGGTGCCATATTAATAAACTCCTTGGGGGTCTTGGTTTGAAGGATCTTAAGCTCCAAGGGATTGCCCTGGTTGCCAAGTGGATCTTTCACTCTCTTGATGGCAATGATCCTTGGAAGGTCCTTGTTAGGAATAACATTGAAAGGGGATTCCCCAAAAATGCTAAGTCCTGGAAAAATCTTCCATTTAATGATCTTGTTATTGGTAACTTTCATGTTCTTGTTCAAGGATCTGTTGTCTTTAGATCCATTTGGAAAGCTTGGGACCATGTGAAAAATTATGTTACTAACAAGATCTTCCATGATGATAATCATCTCTTTGGTTAAAGATCCATTTGGTGGAACTTACGTTCCTCTGGCAAACCCCTCACCCTCTCCCAAGGCTGCTCTGCTAGACACTGGTCAAATAAGGGCATCTCTCAACTCGCCAACCTCTTTGAACATGATAGATTAATTAGTTGGGAGGATCTCAGAAACAAATTTGACATCCCCATCTCCCAAAAGAAGACCTATAATATGATTCTCAAGGCCTCCAAGGACCTCCCTACTTCCTGTCATTTGGACTCTCATAGATTTTTATGCTGTAAATGGCCGGATGGGACTATTTTATCCAAATTCAAAGCTAAGAACATCTACAATGTTATTGGGCATTCTAAGGCCATCATTGATCATGTCAACATAGTTTGGTACTCCGCCCTTGACGCCCATGCTTGGAAGAATTACTTTGAAATTCTGTGGAAAGGTCCCACTGAGCCGAAGCTTAAATGTTTTAACTGGCTTTTGCTTCTTGATAGGCTTCCTATTAGAAAGGACAACTCTGCAATTGACTATTGTAATCTCTACAGGCTTCCCGAGACTGGTAGACACATTCTGCTTGACTGTATCTTTGCTAAGGAAATATGGTTTATGTTTGGCATCACTTATCCTTTGGTCTTTAACATTCTTGATATTGTTACTGGGAATATGATGGGCTGAAGCAAGATTCTAATCTATTTTGGAAAATTCTCTCCTCTAACATTTTATGGCAGATTTGGAAGTGCAGAAATGAGGAAAGGTATCAAAACAACCCCCGTGTTCTTACTGAGTCTTTTCAAAAACTCACTTTTTTTAAAATCTTCTTGCAGGTTCGAACTACCATGTTGATTGAAAGGAAAAATCTCAAAAGATTCCTGAAGACCGGTTATGCCACGTTCTTCATCTATGAGTTGAAGGGCGGTTATGCTTGGAGGGAGACTTTGGATAACCTGCAGATGTTCGAAAAGACATGCAAAATGCTTACCCAAGAGGTGAAGAATAACAGGAACTCCAATAAGGATCAAATCCTTATGCTTGCGCAAATCCAGGAGATGAAATGCATTATCTGGATGGAAGGTGCTAAAGGGTGGACTGCTTGGGTTGACAAATTTGATGACATCCTTCACTAGTCTTTTGGTCACCTTGTGTCTTTTTTTGTACTTTCTATATCTGTTATGTAATTTCGTAATGCTCCTGATGTGAGGCCCGCCCTCTCGAGCTGTACATTTCGCTTTTCGGCACCTTTTTGTATTTTCTGTGACCCCCTTTTATTTAATATAAAAAATATTTTTAAAGCTTACACATAAATAAAATCTTGAATTTAATAATTACAATAAAATGGCAATTACTAAATTGATATTTAAAAATTCAAGATAATCTTGTTAAAAATCTTCTAAAATTTATAAAAGTGTGAAAATATTGTAAATTAATATATATTTCCATAAAAATATTATAAATTAAAAACCATGTATATTCAAAAATGCATATTTTAGTTTTTTGAAAATATTATAAATTAATATGTATTTCCATAACAAATATTATAAAATGATATATATTACTATTATAAATTATAATACTATATTATATTTCCTTAAAAATTTGATATATAGTAAAACTATAAAAAGATGATGATAATGCATGCTTTTAAAGCTTACACATAAAAAAATCTTAAATATAATATTGCAATTAAATAAAAATTGTAAATTGATATTAAAAAAAATTCAAGATTATTTTGTCTAAAACAAGGAAATCTTGTAAAAATTAAAACACATGTATATTCTTTCTTCTTAAAACATTCTAAATTAATATGTATTTTTGTTCAACAAATATTATAAAATAATATTATATTATAAATTCAAATACAATACTATATATAGGATGATAGTAATGAATACTTTTAAAGCTTACACATAAATAAAATTTTGATAAAAATCTTCTAAAAATTATAAAAGTGTGAAAATATTATAAATTAATATGTATTTCCATAACAAATATTATAAATTAAAAATCATGTATATTCTAAAAATGTATATTTTGATTTTTTGAAAATATTTTAAATTAATATGTATTTTCATAACAAATATTATAAAATGATATATATTATTATTATAATACTATATTATATTTCCTTAAAAAATTCATATATAGTAAAACTATAAAAAGATGATGATAATGCATGCTTTTAAAGTTTACATATAAAAAAAAATCTTAAATATAATATTACAATTAAATAAAAATTCTAAATTGATATTAAAGAAATATTCAACATTATCTTGTCTAAAACTGTAATATGTAAATTGCTTTAAAATATGATTTAAAACCATAAATCTATTGATAAATACTTTTCTTTGTGACGGAGACGTCAATTTAAATGGGGGAATAAAAATGTACACATACTCGTTGATGTGAGTGTAAGAAGCCTCTCGGCTTAATTAAAAATATTATAATAATTATTATAATTATTAATTGATTGATTTTTTAAATTTTACATAATAACTATTTTTATTTATTTCTAAATGATATTAGACTTTTTAAAAATTTCTTACAAAATATAATATAATACTTACCAATTAATTTATTCTTTATAATATTGTAATATAAATATTTAAAAATTATTAATATTTCTAATTAACTTTCAAGTTTTAATGTTTATTAACTTTTTTTTTCACATAATACTTATATCTAAATAATTATTAACAAAAAAAATTAATATTATTTATTAGTTAATAATTATTTTTTATTAGTATTTAATGATAATATAATTTTCACATGATAATAGTATTTTTTTAAATCTTAGAATCTATTGAAATATTTTATTCCTACTATGTTTGAAAAGTTGGCCGTTGATAAGATTTTGGATGTCAATGCTTTATCCTCTGACTAGGCTCTTGGGGGGGATGAGTTATTGTGCAACTCCCTGATGGAGGTTGGATCTACTATTGGGGCTAATGAGACTATGGGTGAAGAGGACGAAGTTTCGAAGGAAGTGGTTACTGGAGTCATAGAGGAGGCAATTTTTAATTTTGGGGGTTTGAACCAGGAGAAAGTCGTAGAAGAGAAAATTTGGTTAACCCCAAAGAAAAGAGGGAGAAAGAAGAAAGTAGATGTGGGAGGTGACTCCAAACCAGGAAGGCCCAGCCATAGACAAACTAGGATGAGAGAGAGATAGCAAATGAGATAGCCATTGGTAAACAAAGGACATTAGAAGTGTCCTCCAAGAAGGGTAAAAAATGAAGGTCATGTCCTAGAATGTGTGAGGGATGAACAACTCTCATAAACAATTTTCTTTGAAGAATTATGTGTTAGAACATAAGATTGATGTTTGACTTTTACAATAAACCAAGATGAAGAAAGAGAATTTTTAATAATGTTGTGAAGTATTTATGGTCGGGGGCCATTTACTCCTATAGTGATGTTGAAGGGGCATGGGGTGGTCTTGCAGTGTTATGGAACCCCTCTAGGATTAATGGCTCTGAACTATTCCACTATCGGAGTAGTGTGGAAGTCTCTTTTTCTTACCCGGGTGGCTCTTGGTCGCTTATCAATGTCTATGCTCTCGGCCAGAGAAATGCTAGGAATGCCTTGTGGCTGGATCTTTCTGATTGGGTTAAAAAAAATAGAGGATCTCGTTGGCTTGTGGCTGGGGATTTCAACTCCCCTTTATATCCTTCCAAGAAAAGTGGTGGTTTGGTGGATTACTCTAATAGCATGGAAGATTTGGTGAACTTTCTAAGTTCTACTGGCCTAATTGACATTGATTTATTGGGCCAAGCCTTTACTTGGACCAATAGACATCTTGGGGAGGACTTAATTCAAGTCAGATTAGATAGATTCCTTTGCTCCAGCAACTAGACTGCCTTGTTCAATGCCAATATTTTGGCTATGCCCAGGACAGTCTTTGATCATAATCCTTTGTTGTTGGTCTCGAATGACCATTTTATTGTCAGACCATTCCCCTTTTGGTTTGAGATAATGAAGAATTCCCATCCTAACTTCAAGAAAAAAGTTGTTGAATGATGGAATATTCCTGTGTGTGGTTCCCCCATGTTCAGGATATTTTTTAAACTTAAACATATCAAATGTATGGTGAAAGGCTGGAACAAAAGAGTATTTGGGAATGTTTTTCAGAAAAAAAAAAAAAAAGAAAGTTACTAGTGATAAATTGAAAACTATCCAAAATAGAATGGAGGATGGGGATGTCAGCTTGCCTACCTGCAACCAGGAAAGAGAGTATCAAAGGGAATGGGAGCAAATTCTAAGGAAAGAGGAATTTTTTTGGAAATTGAAATCTAGAGTTCAATGGCTGCAAGAAGGTGAAAGGAATACCTCTTTTTTCCACGTGTTTGCCCTAAAACATAAGAAAAGGAATCAGATAACTAAATTTCATAATGAGCAGGGGCATGCAATCAATACGCCCACCCAAATTGGTCTTTTAGCTATGAACTATTTTCAAAAGGCTTATTTGGCCCCTGCTAAGGTTCCTAATCCGGCTTTGGATAATCTGCTATTGGACCCTCTCCCAACCATCATTTCCCAGAATGATAACCTTGACATTCTCAAGGTTGTCACTGCTAAGGAGGTTGTTGGCCTCCTACAATGATTTAATAACTAAGCCCTTACAACCATGATTCAAAGATTGGACATCTAACCTAAATAGCTATTTCAATCATCATGAAGGTGCATTTAACTTGTCAACCCAGGGACGTGAACTTGAAATGGGTCAGCACAGTATGTGCACTAGGAACTCAAAGTAGTCATTTCATTTTATAGCTAAGGAACACACAATGCTAAAAGTAAATTGCTTAGAAGGGAATACCATGAATACCGATCATCAATCAACAATTACATCAAACTAAAATGCATAACAGGAATGAAAATCAGAGCAACAGATAGGGCACTACTCTATTTGCAGGAATAGTCATAAAATGGAATTCTAGTGGCTGCAAGAACAGTCGGTGCTAGATTTCTAACTAATTACTAAACAGTAAGTAATACTAAACTAAGAAGACGGATTAGTCACCAAGTGGGGCCCCTTGGATAAGTATCCTCTAAAACCAATGAGAACTTAGATGCTCAAACTCATAACTTTATTTTATTCATTGTAAATCATGAGTACAAAAGAGTAATGCATATGTATTATTGAAAACTTGAGAGTGCAAGTACAATATCAAATCATGCAACCTCCTGAGGAAGGAGCATCAGATCTTTTTTTATACTATTAGCTAAACAAGGTAGTCAACTCCACGATTGGGAGGACGCCATTTAGGGAAAACAGAGAAAATGGAGCAATGGTTGTTACACGTGCATGGAATTTGGTCAAACATGCATGTCCAAACATAGATTTAGCACAACAGTAACGCCTGTGCATGATCAATCATTAAATTCCACTAAAAGGTGGTTACATTCGGTTGCATGAGGAATCTTCTATTGTCAACCTCCTTTGACCTTGAGTGATTCCTTTGTTGGACGTTATGGTGCATGTTGAGCTGGCAATGTCTTCCTCAACTTAGCATCTTTAAATTAAATATGCATGGAAATGTTAGTACACACAATAACTGCACATCTATAACCACCTTAAGGAACATTCATTAACCACATGCAAAATCAATATAGATAATTCACACAATATGCCAATGTCATTAAAACTTGCAGAGATGGGTTTTAAGCCCAATGTCTATGGTTTGAGGGAAACATTATGAAAATATCAACATTTAACATCAAAGTTCATGATGAACGCCAGTAAATAAACTATAGATTCTACCCAAAATTGGACCAAAAACTAGGCTCATCACTCCCCCAACCTAACATTTTGTTGGTCCTCCAGTAGAGGAGGGTTGTTCTTTTGCTTGGTCAAAGCTCTGAAATTTGCAACTGATAGTTGTCCAACATTAGTGGCCATTGTGCATGAATTAGGATCCCAATAGAATCCTCCTAATCTGTCAAATCTATTCCATCTCTTTTTTCTGCAACAATGTCATACTGGTAGAATCTGAAGTTTGGCACGGGCCACATGAGCATGGGTGGCTGGAAAGTCAGGGGAAGCCACAATTGCCCCTGTGTTCTCCCAATTTGAATATACCTATCAATCATTTTTAGTGTTGCAACATAATTTTGGATGGGATGAGGCTCAACCAGCTTCAGCTCATCAGTTAGGCTATTCCATCTTTGTGATAGACATCTTCTCATAGTTTCCTCCTTTGCTATTGTCTTTACCTCATACTCACTATAAACTACCTCAATCCAAGGCATAATCTTGTTTCCATAACTAGGTCTGAGAAGCATTATGTGTCATTCTCTGTAAATATCCCTTGGGTTGTTTGATTCAGCCCTAATGGGTAGAGGGATGTTAGACTCCAATTGCTTATAAGCCCCATGTTGTTGTTCCCAACTAATCTTATTTTGTACCCAAGACATAAATGTCCTTAATTGGAAATTACCAACATACAACAATGGATTCCAATCATGTTCTTGAGTTACAACATAATTATGCAAATAAAACTCACACAACAAATTCTTTATTTCAGGCGAGGCAATCCTATAAGCATTGAAAAATTCAACAAGGGGTGTCAATAGAAGAATTCAAACCTGAGGCAATCCTTGACAGCTTAAAAGGGAGATATTTCTCTTTCATGAGTAGAGCATAAACCCTTGGAGGGGTCCTACATTCCAAAATTTGTGGTACCAAGGTTGCCATATCATCCACCCTCTACTTCAGGGTGGCAATTTTTGCATCCTTATCTTCAATCTCCTCATCCCTCTTTTGAATTTCCTTCTTCAATTTTTCTTTTTCCTTTTTCCATTCTTCCTTCCTCCTTTGTATTTCTTTCCATAAATTCAAAATTGTCATACATACTATAAAATCAGGAGGATTATGAATTTCTACCATTTTTTTGTCGATGGTGGCTCCTCATATATCACTATCTGCATTGACTCGGGCTGTCTAGTTATCTCTGGCTACAGGGGTACTATTTCTTCTTCCACTTCTTCTTGTAGGGGCCCTCATTCTTGTTTTTGTTGTGGCTACAAGAACTCCTGCTCTAGTCTAGGATATTGCTACAAGACTTCTTGTTGTAGGACATCTTAATTTTCCTCAAACTCTTTTGCAATGTTAGCAAGATCGACTAGTGTTATATTTGTTGCTCTCTCAAATATGTCTTCTTCTTCGACATTCTCCTACCCCATTGGAGCTTTAGGTTCCTCATGTGATGTCTCACCAGGCTTAGGGTTTTCCTATGGATGTGCGCCAAATGTAGGCCCAACTGGTCTTGATTTCCTAGGAGGTCTCTCACATTTTTCTTTGGCTGTAGGATGAATAGTGTTAGCCTTCCTCTTCTTAGAACTTGGCACCTTTCTTTCTATCGGCTGCCTTTCAGCCTTTCCTTTTCTCATTTCTACTTCTCTCTATTGTGCCCTAGTTTTCATTAGGGTTTCAAGTGGAACGTCGTCATCAAAATCTGATGAAGAGCTTTCTTTTTCTGAGTTCTCTATTCCAGAAGAACTAATTTCTATGGTTTCTTCTGTTGTAGGAGGGTTCACACTAGAGTTTGTGCTAGAGGTTGAAGCACCAAGAGTGGCTTCAGTCATGCTCAATCTCCTTTTATACCTACAGGGTTGAGGTAAAACCCTAGGTTGCAACTACTCAGGTCTAATTTGATCAACATTTATAAATTCTTCCCAAGTCATTCCAGATACATCATGTAGAGACTTTTCAACCAGCAATTTAATCAGACAATGGTGGGACACAAAATTATCCCTACCTTTTTGGGTCTTATCCGCCATAATTGAGAGAAGATTGTATAGCACGTTAGGCACATTCATCCTCCTTCTGTGCCTCATGTGATTCAAAAGCTTGAAGTGCACAAGATGCAAATTTGATTGGTGACCCTCACAAGTGATGTATTTGATAACATAAATGACTATCTGCTTCCATGGCTTGGGCAGAGACATTCTCTTTGCACCCTATTTATCTATGCTCAATGGGGGGTTGTTTGTCTCTATAAATTTAGCCCTAGCTAATCTGGCATCTTTGGAGGCAAGATAATTTTCACCATTAGCCGATAACCCTATGACCTCTACAATTCTTTCCTCTATTGCCACAACTTACAATCCTTGTACTATGGCTTTTCCTTTAGAAAATGTCTGGGTGAATTCAAGGGCATTGCTTTCATCAAATCCATCCAGCTTTAAGAAGTAATCTAACCATCCATAGTTTCTAAATTTGGCTAGGCATTGTGCATCCTACAGTAAAACATCATGCATTGTGGGTTCATTTTGAATCAACCCACCTCCCATTGTTTGCAATCAAACAAATGCTCTGCAATTTCTTTCCTGCAATTCCTGTCTGAAAATCAAGTTCACTTTCTTGCAATACCTGCTAAATTTCCAGTGCTAATATCGATTGAATTTCCTTTCTTTTGTTTCACTTTTTTGCTTGCAACTCAAGATTACGATAGATTCAATAATGGAAAAAAAGGAGCGAGAAAGGAGAATGATGATGGGAATAAATGGTGGTTGTAGTTAATGTCACTTCACACATGCAAGTTTTCCTCTCACTCAGATTTCAAATCAGCTCATTTTAAATTTGTTGACGTAGCTTAGCATAAATGACACATGGGAAATATATTTGCATCTTTTTCTTTCCCCCCAACCTAAATTTGGACATGTGTCCACACATGTGAGATGGGAGTGGTGATTTGACAGGGAATATCGACATGTTATGTGAATGTCTATACTAATGTACAATGATTAAATGAATGCACTTAAAAGATGATTAAAAGATAGCAATTAATGCACACATACCTGAATGTGTGGAGGATTTGTTGCAAAGATTATGGAGAAAGTACTACTCACCTTTTAGGGAATAAATTGAGCAATTAATGAAAATGAAGTGGAATGAGGTGAGGTGGAATGAAGTGATGGAAGAGAGAGAGAAAGGTGGTGATGGATGGGTGAATGGGCGGATGGGCGAAGAAATGGACTTCCACGTAAATGAAATTCTTTATTATGAGAAGTATGTACCTTAATTATCCATAAGGAGAGACACTAGGTCCACTTCCTTCGGATACAGGAAGCTCGGGTGTTGAATGTTGGGTGAATTGTTGCAAGAACTCTTCTTTGGAAGCTGACTTGTGATATAATCTAAGGCGATGACCATTGAAAAGTAATTTGAACCTGACAGGGTCAATAGTAGTAAGTTGAACAACTCCATTAGGAAAGACCTCAGCGACTTCATATGGTCCTAGCCACCTTATCTAAAATTTTCTTGAATTGTCTTGGTATCTTGAGTCATAGAGCAAGGCCCAATCTCCTGGTTGGAATTTCTTGTCCTTGATAAATTTTTCATGCCACCTGATTCTTTGATTTTGCACTACCTTTGTATGTTGCAAGGCTGCTCTTCTTATCTCATCCAAAGCATTTAACTGCATGATTCTTTCTCTTTGTGCCTTAGAAATATCCATCCCCAAATCTACTATAGTTTGCAGAGTCTTATATTCAAATTCAATGGGCATCATAGTTGTCTTTCCATACAACAACTCAAATGGAGTGAAGTCTATAGTTGTTTTCCAAATTGTCCTATAGGCCCAAATAGCTTCTAGTAATCTATTTTCCCAATCCTTTCTATGAATAACTACTGGCTTCAATTTCTCTATTGGTCACCTCAACTTGGCCATTAGCTTGGGGGTGATAAGGAGTAGACTTTATGTGCCTTATGTTGTACTCATTAACTAGTGTTGCAACAAGGGTTGATGTGAATTGAGCCCCTTTATCAATCACTATTTCTCTTAGGACTCCATATCTTGTGAAAATATCCTCATAAAGAAATTCTGCAACCTTGTTATCTCTTGTATGTTTCATAGCCTTAACTTCTACCCACTTTGTCACATAATCAGTGCATACCAATATATAAGACTTACCATTTGATGGAGAGTCAATAGTTCCCACAAAATCCAATTCCCACTTGTCAAAGGGAGTGATTACTACCTAAGGACACAGTGGCATCTCATCAGATCTAGTTGTTCTACCCATTCTTTAACGTCTATCACATTTTCTGGTATACCTTCCTGCATCCTTGTGGAGTGTTGGCCAGTAATATCCTGTGTTCAAAACCTTCATTGTTGTCGTCTTGGCTGTAAAGTGTCCTCTACATGGTTCGTTGTGACATGAATGTAAAATTGCATATGTCTCATCTTATCTCACACATCTCCTCATGACATGGTCTAGTCCAGTATAAAACAAACATCCAACAATCCAAGAGAAATAATTTTTTTTCAATGAGTGCCCTTTTCTCTTTTGGAGAGAAGTGAGAAGGAACTCTACCTGTGACCAAATAATTGGCTATGTTAGCATACCAGGGTGTTTGTATACTGATGGAGAATAGATGCTCATCAGGAAAAGAGTCATCTATGGGCTAATCGTCTTATGATGTATTCAACCTTGAAAGAAAATATGCAACAACATTGGCCTTCCTTGACTTATCCACAATGGTTATATCAAACTCTTGCATCAACAATAACCATATTTCCAATCTACCTATGATCAAAGGTTTATTCATGAGATATCTAATGGTTGCATGATCAGTGTGCACAAAGATTTGGTAGCCTATTATGTAATGTTTGAATTTTTTCAGTGCATAGATTACTGTCAACATTTCTTTCTTTGTTACTGTATAATTAAAGTTAACTCCTTGTAAATTTTTGTTCACAAAATAAATGGAGTTTTCAACAGCTCCTTTTTGTCCTAAGACTACTCCTATGGAATAATCTGATGCATCAATATGGATGTGGAAAGGAATCTCCCAATTAGGCCCTTTGAGTACAGGAGCATGAGTCAAAGTTGCCTTCAAGTTAGAAAATTCCTTGTCACAGGCTTTAGTCCATTGAAATTCAACATCTTTAATAAGAAGAGTATACAATGGTGCTACTACCTTGCTGAAATCCTTGATGAAACACCTATAATATCTTGCATGACCCAAGAAACTCCTAACATCCTTTTGTTTTGCAAGTGTGGGTAGATTTGTGATTACCTCAATCTTTGCAGGATCTACTTGAATTCCCTTGTGGGAGATGTAGTGGCCAAGAACTACACCTTCCTGCATTATCATGAAGCACTTTTCACTATTTAAGGACAATTTTTGTTCTTCACATCTTTGTAGGAATCTCTTGAGATTTTCCAACACTTGATTAAAATCAATACCATAAGTGGTAAAGTCATCCATATAAATTTCCATTAAATCATGAGAAATGTCTGAGAATATGCTAATGAATGCCCTTTGAAAAGTTGCAAGTGTATTGCATAAGCCAAATGGGAGTATCAAAATAGGCATAGGTCCCCCATGGATAGGTAAATGTGGTCTTCTCTTGGTCCTCTGGTGCAATTTGGATCTAGTTGTAGCCGCTGAATCCATCTAGAAAAAAAAAGTATACAAGTGTGTCCAAAACTTGATCAATGAAGGGTAAGTGAAAGTGGTCCTTCCTGATGGCAGCATTAAGTTCCCTATAATCAACACAAACTTGTCATTTCCCTCCTTTCTTGGGCACAATCAATAATGGAGACACCCACTGACTATCTGAAATGGGGTAGATAAATCATGCATCTAGTAATTTCTGCAGTTCTCCTTTCACAATTTCTCTTAGTGTAGGGTTAATTCTTCTTTGTGGTTATCTTACTAGGGTGCAATCATCTCTAATGTAAATTATGTGTACAAAGTTTAGGGTCCAATCCTTCCATATCATGATAATCTCACACAAATACATGTTGATGGGTCCTTAATAGGTTTGTCAATAACAATTATTGTTCTTCATTTAATTTACTATTAACATTCAAATATTTTCCTTCTGACACCTGTACTTGTGTAGTTAACTCTATCATGGATGCTTCATTAACACATGGTACCTTTAGTTCATATGGAAACAATGTATGAGACATACTTGTTGCTGCAAGAAGTTTTTCTGTAGGAACAGTGGCTACAAAAAGAGTGGTTGCAGGAAGAATGTTTGCAAGAAGAGCAGGTAGAAGTGTCTTGACTGCAATAGCAGAATGAGAAGATGATGCTTCCTCCACTTCACAGTGGTTTTTAATGATGTTAGTCAATACTTCATCCTCATCTTGGAGCTGCATGAAAGAGCTTTTTCCTAGCATCATAAGCTACGCCATAGAATTAACTTCCTCGGCCTCTTCACCAACATGTGGCCATATGGGATTATCTTCATCATGAGATAGTTGAGTAGGTGGATAAAGAAAAAAAATTTTAGTGCTCTTCCCATCTGAAATGGTCATGTCACCTACCGACATCCAATTTATGCATTTGTAGTTGCTAACCAAGGCCTTCCAAGAATAATGGGATACCTGCCTAGTGTAGCTTTAGGAGAAAGAATCATAAAGTCTGCTAGGTACTCCTAAGAGTCTAGAAGTACCACAAGATCCTCCACTACACCATCAAGATTAACAATAGAGCTATTAGCTAGCTACAAGATAGTAGGAGTAGATCTCATACTTGCAATGTTTAGTTGCTGTAGGATGCCTTTGGTCATTACATTCATTGCCACCCCTAAATCAATCAGAGCATTCTTTACTTGGACCCCATTTATAACAACTCCTACCATAGGACTACTTGGGTCATTATACTTGGGGATAGTCACTTTCCCAGCATGATGTCAGCTAGCTATCCCACCACAAGAACTATAGTTGGGTCCTTCTTTTTCCTACTTGGCTTCTTGAGGCATGCTTCCTTGATTGCTTTGTCGTAGATTGGAACATCTTTTATGGCTTGAAATAGAGGTATCTGGACACATATATGCTTTAGTTGATCCAAGATATCAAAAGTTGTATCCTCTTTTTCTTCCTTCTTCTTGGAAACTTCCAATCTCTGAGGAAATGGTGGTTCTTGTTCAGTCTGCTTGACTTAGATTGGTTCAGGAGTTTTAGGTACACTTGGCTAAATGGGATCATTTAGAGGTTCATCTTCCTCTTCCATAGGAAGTTAAATGATAATGGGCTGGGAAGGGGCTGGTAGAGTAGTTCCTGAATGCAAGTGGATGTCACTTACACTCACAACATATGCAGGGAATTGATTTGAATCAACAAAGTATGCAGGCTGCTATTGTGGTTTGTTATTTGAATTGGGTGTGGAGGGTTACTCCAAGGCTGCGGTGGATATCCTCCATAATTGGATGGATATGGGGGCTGCCATTGGTTACTAGATGAATAGGAATTAAAATATGGCCCAACATAGGATAGTGGATCCAGTGGCATACCTTGTCTTGGAGCCCAAGGCTTCCTTTGTGAAACATTGTAGACTTGGTCTTCTTCAATCTGGATTGGCTTGAACTCAGGTGGAATCTGCTTGCTTTCAAGATTAGCTACCATCTTGCATCTACAGTCCTTCTTTTGTTTGCAGTGGGGGAAATACTTTGTCAACATTGCCTCTACCTCCTCTTGCTTCTTCTTGGCCTGAAGTGTATCTAGCTAAGTAGCTAGATTATTTATAATGTCTTGCTTGAAATTCTGCTAGCAAATGAGTAATCTCTATTCTTGAAACTCCATTGGTAGTTGACTTACTCATGGAAGATTGGTAAGCTCTCCCCTTCTTTGAAGCTGCCCTAGAGTAGTTCTAACATATTTTCTTGATATCCTTCCCAAGGAACTTGTGAGATATCTCCTCCTCCCATGAGGTCGAAGGCATCAATGCAACTATCATTGATTCCTCTTAGGAAAAGAAACTTTTGTGAGTCTCCATTAAGTGTATTATGTGGATATTTTTGTAGGAAAAATAGAACCCTTGCAATGTAATCTTCCAGGCTCTCATATTCCTTTTGTTGCATCATGAAAAATGTCACCTCCTCTCATGTCACTGCCCCTGCAATATTCCTTGTATTTATCAAGGAATTTTGTCTTCATGTCTTCCCAAGTTTCCATAGTATCTCTACCTAGGATCATGAACCATCTTAGTGCAACCTCTTTTAGATTGGTAGGAAATAGCTTAAGTTTGCTTGGGCATCAATAGATATAATCATAACTCTAGGAATATGTCAGAGCTCAAATAAAAATTATCGGGATACGTGACAAGTACATAAAACTTACAGAGAGTCTTGTGAGGCGGAATATCCTTGATGTTGTCAACCCTATTCACGATGGGCAATGGGTAAAAGGAAAAGCTGGTTGGTTAGGTTTGTTCCTACCTGCATCACCCATGCCTACTTGATGTAGTTCCAAAGCAAAGGGGTTCTCAAGTTGATTTTGGTCTTCAGAGGAAACTTCAAAGCTAGTCATATCAAGAAATGCATCAACAAAGGGGTGTGGATCTTCTTCTTCTTCTTCTTCTCTTGGTAGGTTCTGATATTCAACTAGCTAGAATGGATTAGGATTGTTAGGAAGGAATCCTCATAAGCATCCCTTCTCCTTCCTCTATGCATGCGGTATCAACTCACTATTAGCCAACTCACACAAAGAATTGGTAAAGAATAAGAGGGGTCATTACTTCTTAAATGAGGGGTATACTAAGAATAACTTTCAGAAATACTATAGCAAGAAAAATACTAATGACTCCAAAGAACTTCCTAGTTTGACACCATCCTCGACAATGGTGCCAAAAATGTCAGCCTCCTACAATGATTTAATAACTAGGCCTTTACAACCATGATTCGGAGATTGGACATCTAACCTGACCAAGCTATTTCAATCTTCATGAAGGTGCATTTAACTTGTCAACCTAGGGATGTGAACTTGAAATGAGTGACCCCATGATGTCAATGCACTAGGAACTCAAAGTAGTAGCCATTTGATTTCTCTTGACTAAAGGAAAACACATTCTTTGAAGTATATTGTAGAAGAAGAGGGAATACCATAAATACCAATCATCAATCAACAACTACATCAAACTAAAATATGGATAACAAAGTGAAAATCGCTGAGCAACAAGCAGACTCACTATGTCTGCTGGCTAGGGGAGCGAAGGTTAGTTGCTAGATTTCTAACTAGGTACTAAAAATAAGTAATGCTAAACCCCAAGAATAGATTACTCACCAAGTGGGCCCCTTGGATAAGTATCCTCTAAAACTAATGAGAATTCAAATGCTCAAACTTAGAAATTTATTTTATTTAATCTAAATCATGAGTACAAAAGAGTAATGTATCTGTATTATTGAAAACTTGAGAGTGCAAGTACAATATAAAATAGTGCAACCTCTTGAGGAAGGAGCATTAGATCTTTATTTATACTATTAGCTAAACAAGAATACGATTGACTCCTGGCTGGGAGGAAGCGTTTAGGAAAATAAGAGAAAATGGGCGATGGTGGTTACATGTGCATGAAATATGGTCGGTTATGTAGGTCCAAATGCAGATTGCTAGCGGTAACACTGGAGTGCATGTAATCATTAAAAGTCCACTACAAAGGCGGTTACATTAGGGTTGCATAGGAATCATGCATTTGTAAACCTCCTTTTGACCTTGAGGCGATTTGCTTTGTGGATGTTATGGTGCATGCTTAGTATGGCGGTGTCTTCCTCAACTTAGCATCTTTAAATTAAATTTGAATGGAAATTTTAGTACGCACAATAACTGCACATCTATAACCACCTTAAGGAACATTCATTAACCACATAGGAAATCAATATAGATCATCTACATAATATGCTAATTTCATTAAAACTTGCAGAGATAGGATTTAAGCCCAATGTCTATGGTTTGAGGGAAACATTATGAAAATATCAACATTTAACATCAAAGTTCATGATGAATGCCAAAAAATAAACTATAGATTCTACCCAAAATTGGACCAAAAACTAGGCTCATCAAAGGTCAAGTTGGCTACATTCAGTGTGGGGACTTACAAAGCGCCTAGCCCTGATGGGTTTCCACTGGCCTTCTTTTAGATCTTTTGGGAGATTGTTGGTGGGGACCTTGTCTTAGTTGCTCATGATTTTTTCAAATCTGGTAAGATTATCAAACAAATGAATCACACCATTATAGCCTTAAAATTCCTAAGGTTGATGATTCCCAATCTATGACTGATTTTAGACCTATCAGCCTCTGCAATACATTTTATAAAATCCTCTCTAAAATTCTGGTGAACCACATCAAACCCCTCCTTGAAAAATTAATCAACCCCACTCAAAAAGGGTTTGTCCCTGGTCACCATATCCTGGATGCTACCATAACCACTCATGAATTACTCCATTCCATGGATAGATGCAATAATGCTAGTATGGCCCTTAAATTAGATATTTCAAAAGCTTATGATAGGGTGATTTGGGACTTCATCCCTAAAGTCTTAGCTAAGGTTGGGTTCGACCAATCTATGGTCAAACTAATAATGGAATGCATAACTACAGTGAAGTACTATGTTCTGATTAATGGGACTCCTTTTGGTTTCTTTAATGTTGGGAGAGGGATCAGAAAGGGAAATCCCTTTTCACCTTATTTATTTATCATGATTGCAGATGTCTTGAGCAAGAAATTTTCTTATCTATTGTTAGAAGGGTCCATTAAGAGGATTAAGGTTGTCTCTTCTTTGAATCCTACTTTGATCCAACAATTTGTGGATGATACTTTCCTATTTGGGAAAGCCTTTGTGATTGAAGCCAGGAAATGGAAAAATTGTCTCAATAACTATGTTGCTTGCTCTAAGAGGTGTATTAACTATAATAAAATTATGATCTATTTCTTCAACAACACTCCTAACCTACAAGCTCAGGTGACTATTATTTTGGGATGCATGAGTGGTTCTCTTCCCTCAGTTTACCTTGGTTTACCCCTTATTGTCAAGGAAGTCACTCCTGACTTCTGGAATTCGGTCCTTGAAAGGATCCAAAGAAAGTTGGTAGGGTGGAAAGGTTCCATCCTCAGCCATGTTGGCAAACTTCAGCTCCTATCTGCTACTCTTCAAGGTATCCTTGTCTACTTCCTCCATTTTCAAAATCCCTAGATATATTGTTGAGAAGTTTGAGAAAATTCAAAGGAATTTCCTTTGGTTGGGGATCAAGGAAAGGAAGAAATTTTCACTGGTTAAATGGGACAAAGTTTTACAACCTAAACATTGTGGTGGGCTTGGGATAAGGATTATCTCTAGTACCAATAAGACATTGATGGCCAAAGTGGGCTGGGACCAACTAAGGAATAGGAAAGATTGGTGCAAGATTATGAATGCTAAGTATCTTCAAAATAGACCTTTGATTGACTATCTATCAGAGTCTCATCCTTCAAGTTACTTGGCCTGGAGGAACATTTGCAATCTACAAGGGTTGCTTAGGAATGGGATGAAATGGAAGATTGGTAATGGAAATAATATCAGATTTTGGGAGGACCCCTGGTTACTTGACACCCCTTTGGAACACTAAAAATTTAGGAATCTTATGAGGCCGACACAACGATTATTTGGTGTTTACATTAGTGATTACCTCCTTAGCCTACAATGGGGATATAAAGTGGAATATTTTGGCCCTTTGTTTTCCTTTATCCCCTGAGTTGAGCCTCCTTGCCAAGTCCTTGTAGGAGTTGCTCTCCCTTGCTAGACTTTTTTCAACCAACATGGTGGATGAATTATTCTAGACTCATGAAAAGCAGGGTGATCTTTCAGTTAAAACAACTTACAATCAACTAACGGACCTGAGAATGGTCCTTGACCTTTGGAAGCGGGTTTGGAATATACATATGATCCTGAAAATAAACTTCTTCTGGTGGACTGCCTGCCATAATAGGATTCTTACATAGGACAATTTGAGGAAAAAGGGGATTCCAGATCCCCAACATGTGCTTATTATGCAAGTGCAATGAAGAATCAGTGGACCATTTGCTGCTACACTACCCATTTGTTGTTAGTGTGTGGGACCTGGCCTTAGAGCATTTGGGAATTTAGTGGACCATGTGTAAGGAAATTAAATCATTTATCTTGAGCTGGACTGGACCCTTCATCCACCCCTTACCTTGTGAGATTTGGAACCAGGTCCCCTCCATTATTTGCTGGTGCTTATGGAAAGAGAGAAACAATAGGATTTTTAGGAGCATTGAGATGAGCCCGAAGGAGGTGTTTGGTATAGGATCTTAGCTTATCGTGGAAAACATTTCACTTTTTAAAGGGAAAATCTCAGATAAAGGTCTGACTAAGAGGAAAATTATTATGGCCAAAGCTTGGCATCAAAACCTTGATGCCAACTCCTATGACAACTCTCGATCCTTAGCTAGGAGGGACACTATCTGGAAACCCCCGGACCATGGTTGGTTCAAACTTAATTTTCATGGGGCGGCCAAGGGCAACCTAGGTAGAGCTAGCATTAGAGGGGTTATCAAAGATTGCAAAGGAAATTTT
Source organism: Sequoia sempervirens (assembly GCA_007258455.2). NCBI lineage: Eukaryota > Viridiplantae > Streptophyta > Pinopsida > Cupressales > Cupressaceae > Sequoia > Sequoia sempervirens. Next base: position 749,338,056 of record VDFB02271358.1, read on the forward strand.
GTGGCTAGTTACTCTGGGGGGAATTGGTATCCAATCTTCTATGGTTACAAAAGCTAGAGTGCTACTAAAGGGAATCCAATTAGCTGTTACTATGGAGGTTGAGAACCTTCATATCAAAGGTGATTCTAAGTCCATCATTGATGTTGTTAACTTTGGCAAATTACTCGGGTGGAGTACTAAAGACATTTTATTAGACATAAAGATTTTTGTGTCTAAGTTGAATTTGAAGATTGCTACCCACATTTATCGGGAGGGAAATCAAGTGGCCGATGCTTTAGCGAACTTTGGGACACATTGGAAAATCTCTAAGTGCTAGCGCAATTTGGGGAACCTATGGCCAGGTATTCAAGGTTTAATCCTAAAGGAGAAAAGCCCTTATTTGATCCATAATAGTGAATAATTGTGCAATTTTATGGGCCTTATGGGGGGTCCACATTCTTGTCTTATGGGCTATGTGGATGGGTGTGAATGCTAAGGTGTCTTACAAGTGGAAAATTTTGAATATTGGGGCAGAGTCCATTTTTAAGGCCATTATGAGGAATTATGGAGAGTACTTTATGATTAAGGTCAAGTTGGGTTGTACCTTACATAATCTCCTTTTAGGGATTGCGTTAAGCTATCGTATATCCATGAAGTTTTTTGATTTTAACTTTGATGTGACTAATAATTACGAGATAAAGCTTTTAATTGATCCTATGTATTTCATTATTCTTCCTCCTTTACTAAAAGTCGGGTTATTAGGTGTTTCTAAATTTGGTCCCACGACCATCTTACCTTGGTTTCTGGGTAATAACAATGTGGAAGGAAAACCTTCCATTCCTATCATGTCATGCTTACCTAGCCGCAAGTGTTTGAAGATTTCCATCAATGATATTGCCAAGATTTCCCTTAAGAATTTAACTCCTCAAGCATGTGTGTTGTACATTGCTTTGATTGCCCAAGGATGCATCGTTTGGCTTAAAATCTTAAGTGTGTGAGAGAATTTTCACTTAACCAATTCCTCTAACCTTTTGCTCTCATAGGTTTTTTGGTTCTTTTGTGTGTAGAGTGGGATAATGGGTGGCGATAGGGTGAAAATGAAGCTCAACAACTGTGGAGAATTTTGCAAGGATCTGTTCATGTGGCACATTTGTGTTGAAGGTGGGCTGGGTCCTTTGATGGAAAGTTTGGTGGGTCATGACCCTAGCTTATCTGCACAATTTGTAAATTCTTGGAAAGATAGAAGGGTAACCATGGGCGGTATTTCTTTTGAAGTGAACAAGGAAGTGATTGTGTAGGCGACGGGGCTGATGAGTACTGGTAAGAAGTACCCGAAGCATACGAAGGCCCAGTATAACAAAATCATGAATGATTTCTTTGTGGGTAATGAGAAACCAATTCATAACTAGTCAGGGTTTGAGAGAGAGGCTCTCCCACAGCCCTGGGACAAGTCTACCTTTCCCTAATGAAGTACATGACCCTTGAAGGTAGATACAAAACCTACTACTTCTATCACTTCCCTCTTTTAAATCACCACTGACACAAAATTTTGTTAAGCTTTCCTTTTTTCTTACTTAAGGATTTAGAGAGCTCTATTGAAAAGTGTATTGAGGTTGTTGGCCTAAGCCTTGAGGATACTCCTCCCCTGCCACTCCACCAAGGCCTCATTTTGAGGCTCTACCACTTCCATCTTGTGCTATGCCCACCCAAACCCATTTCTATTGTTCGTGTTGAAGAAATTGAACCCTCTATTGTGGCCAATATCTCCCCAGATGAGTCCAAAGATCCCATTAGGAAAACCCCTCTGGTTACCGTTGATGCCCATAAGCCTAAACCTATTGCCAAGAAGCTTAAGGGGAGTGCCAATTTTTCCAAGACTAGTGTTGCAACTAGTCTCCGTGAACTAAAGTTGGCCCCTGCCAAGTTTGTTAGCAAACCTACCTCTAAAAATAAAGTTAAGGATGAGGGGAAGGGTTTGATGGAGCCTTTGACCATGGACAGTAGAGGAAAGAATGTTGTGGGTAGGGACTCTAATGGGGACATGATGGTCGCTACTACGGGTGGTGACTGGTGGAAAAATTCCCCTCATCAAGATGTCTGGTAGGCTGGCTAAAAATAACAAGAAAGTGTAGGTTAATGACTTGGATACAGATGAGGAGCGGTATGGCAACAAAGGTTGCAAGGATGAGGTGTCTGGGGATGAGGAGGAGGAGTATGTGGGAGGGCCCCACACCATTCCAGATATTAGCAAAGTGCAAAAGGAAAACTTGGCCTCTTAGTCCTTGGACCCTCTGGATGTGGAGCGCACTGATATAGAGAAGGCTATGGATTATGGGGAGGAGGTTCGTGTGTTGCAGGAAGGAATGGGAAAGATGGACAAGAAATTTAGTGGCTTGACCCGTTTCACTGTCAAGTTGGTCCACTATGTTACCAACACCTTTTAAGCTATGATGAAGGATGAAATGGACAAGAAGAATGTTGAAGAAGGCTTGGAATTTGTTGGGGATGATGTTGTTAATCTCCTTACTAAGAATTGGGAAAATGCTAGTTAGTTTGTTGTTGTTGCGTTGTTTGTCTATCAGCTGTTAGTCCATTGTGTATGTGTTTTGGCTTAGTTTTTATTTTTTTGGACTTGATCTTTTTTGGCCCTTGTGGCTCTTCATGTAAAGGGTACAACACCCTGTAAATGTTGTTTACCATATCAATTTATTTTTATTAAAAATTAATTCATTATATCTTATGATTATATGATAATAATAATAATGTTAATAACTTCCTATTTTTAATTTTACTATATTTTTATTAATATTCTCCACATAATTTTATTGATCTATTATTATCTTATTATCACTTTTAATATTCAAATAAGTAAATAAATTGTTAATAAATAATAAACAAAAATGTGTTTTCTCTTTGTTTTTGTTAATCAATGAAGATAGACTAGGGATTTGCACCCTTTATATAAAATCTTAAATGATAGAACAAAGGCATATCATTATTTTGTATCATTTCAAAAACAACATACAAACACATTAGAAATTTACCTCACCTATCTTAATGACTAATACCCAAAATACTAAGCAAAAAATATATGCAATATTTTTTTTCTAAGTTGTCCACCCACTTTTTTGTTAAGCAACCACCCCAATAAGGGTCAAAGTTTTCCTAGCAGAGCTCCCAATGATACTACACCAAAAAATCTGCAGATCATTTCTTGATACTGCCAGCATTCCCTTTACTCTTTCATGCCTACAAAGATCTTGTCTTGTTGGTAATCTTTAGAAATACTATACCCAACTTATACAAAGTTGAAGTGGACTAAACGGTTTATAGGAAAATTGGGGTCATACGCCCTCCTTCCAAAAAACTTCACAATAACTCATGCCCCAAAATTTGTAAAACCATACCTCCCTCCTTTGTTGGTCCTTCCACCACCCACCAAGTGTTACACCTAGTCTTATTGTTACTAAGTTACTTTTACCTACATAAGTAAATATGATGGAATATGTTAATGGTGACTTAATATGTTTGTCAAATGAATGAAATACTGAATTATGCAATAAGATGTTATTGATATCAAGGAATGAATATGTTTTGAATGTTATGTATTACAATATGAACATTCTAATTCTTTGATGATACAAATGTGCTATAATGCAAATAGATTTACTATGAATGTCTAACTACCTTGGTGTTGTACTAAGTTGGTTGCAAGGACAAATTCAATCCTCCAAAAGGGAGGGGAGGTATCACTTAGGAGAAGTGATTGGTCGAATATCATATTAGATCATCATTGCATTTGATTAAGCATATGTTTCACATGTGTTTGATTAAATCATGATAGCATCTAATCTAATCATACATCAAGATGCATCCATAACATACATGAAATCAAAAGCATATGTCAGAACACAAGTCATAGTTGAATAAAAAATCTCATATATATATATATGTGTGTGTGTGTGTGTGTGTGTGTGTAAATGTCTCAATGTATATGTTTCATCATCACTACAATTAAATTTGATGTTTGTATACGTGTATATGACTATATACATAAAAATTTTATACATCATAAATATTGTACATCATGAATATCTATATCAAAAATATTTATACAATATATGTTCGCTCTATCTCCCTAGAGCATGGGTGTCAGAGCCCTCTGGTGCTAGCCAATTTGGGTCTGGGCATGGAGGCTAATAGACTGATACATGGGACTGAGATCGAGAAACTAATCTTGATCTCCCCTAAGCTCCCCTCTCAACCCTACAATCTACTCCCTTTGGCTCATGATCTTCTCCTGCAGGGTGTCCTCTCCCTACCTTGCAATCATGATGTCATCCATCAATTATCACACTTAGGGATGGTCAAGGTCTGTAGGGTTGATTTATCTTGTAGCCTTGGCCTCCCTCCTGAGCTCCTCCACCTCACTCTGAAGGGTGCCACATGCCTACTTGGCATTCTCTTCCCTCATCATAACTTGGTCTCGCTCAATGAGGATGGTGCAAAGCTCCACTGCCCTTTGGTCCCTCTAGCCCATCATCACGCTAAGCTCTAACTCCCTGTGCACCAACTCCATGCAATTCTCCTCATAAGCCATCTTGAGCCATAATATAGGATCAAACAACTGGCTCAAACAACTAGATGTGCCTCTCAATTGTCTATTGTGGCTGGTAGGCGTCTAGGATGGGACCCATAGTCTATATTGTTGGTACAATCTCCACTAATACTTGGTTAAAGAATCTAAGCCACTCTCATGTAAAAATTTCAAAAATAGAGGAGAGTACATGTATCAGTACCACACCATGATAATCATAAAACTAAAATCATATCTAAATCAAAATCCAACTCATACTCAAGTCACCAACTCGCCAATCTAAATCAACTAGTGTGAACCCACTCTTGGAGGCCCTTGATGTCCCTATCATTGCAATTGGAGATACCTTGATCTTCACTTCCTATGGTGGGGGACACCCAGTAGGGGCACCTATTGGTGGAAGTGTTGAGACATAAGGGATAGCTAATGGGGAAGCCACCCTCCATCATCTCCTAGGCCTCTTCATTGCTACCTCCTCTCTCTCCTCCTACGAGTCCTCCTCCCCATTGGATTCTTGTACACCTGGGTCTCCTTCGGGGGAATTCTAAAGGAAGATATGAGCTAGGAACACTATCTCCCACTACTAATAAAATCCATCTATCACCCCCACATCATCCATGTTCAACAAGGGTGGATCATCATCATTTATCCCTACCTCTCTTGGTGCAACATCCTTGATAATAGGATGGGGTAGGTCCCTAGGTTTGACAAGGCTCCTACAATATCTGATATATGTGGTCATGGCATAAGGAATTGTTTGCACCTTCCCAAATTGGTGTATGTCTCATCGCTAGTAGTATGGTACAATAATGTGATCATGGCAACCCACTAAGAATCAATCATGTTGCATGTGTGGCAGTTGTGTCCTATTGGTGGGCTATCTATCCATCCCCCAATAGGGCTACCATACAACATACCTAACCCCTAGCTGATCCATGATCTATCTCTTAAAATAGTAGGTCCTCAAATCTCCACTTTTGCACCAATGGGTATGCATGGGCCTGGGGAAGATCACATGTAATTCGTCGGGGAAACTAGCTAGCCAAGTACAATTGATGTGCTAAAAGGCCCACACCTAAAGGAGCATGTAGGTTGTCAAATTGTGGTACTCATAATGAACATATCACCCAAGGTCATGGTACAAATGGGCTAGCATATTTCAACCCCAAGAAAATATGACACTTTGCTCCTCCATCTCCCTAATGTAGCAAATGAGGCTCGTGTGTAGGTGGAAGCCTCAAGTCCATCTATAGCAACTCAGAGTGCCACTGTCACAATCATGATGCAACGTACGAGGGGTACTACAAATTTCCCCTACTCTAGCCACCTTAGGCATATGTGTCATGTGGTGTTCATAGGGACAACCTGATTGATATAGTGCAATTGGTTATCTTAAACATCCTGAGCTCTTTGTGGCTCATCCAGAGATATCCTCTCCCCTCAGATGGAGAGACACAAAATCCAATAGACGTTCATCAGGGTGATGATCATCTTCCCTATAAGGAGATGAAATGACATCATTTTGGCATCCTGATTAGACCATAAATTGTATCATGTTTTATCAAAGAAAATCATCTATTTCTTCTTAATGCATTAGTGTTAAAGTGGATTTGAGTAATGATTGAAAGATCTTAGCTTGTTTAAAGTAGAATATAAAGTAAATATTTGATTTATTAAATGTGATCCAAATTGCCTCTAATATGTCTCCATGAAGTGTTTAAAATGATATAATGCAGATAAATGAGTAATTAAATAACTCATGGTAAGATGAAGCTACAAACACTTGAAACTAAGAGCTCTAGATATCAACTCTAGACAAGGTTTTGATGACATTATGGGAAGATAAAAAAGACTCTAGACTTCCAGCACATTCCAATATTATTGCAAAATTAATAAGCATCAATCACTCCCAAATTGGTGGATAAGCATGTAGTTCATGACAACTCATGAAAATCTCTTCAGCCGCATTATTTTTCAATAACTCAACTTATCAAAGCAATTAAGTGTCATTAATGATAGTGGGATTTTATTCAAGATAATAAACAGAGATTTGGGAAAGCAAAAAGGAGAAAAATCTCTTCATTCATGTGGAGAACTGAAGGTTCCCTAAAAATCAGGCGCCCAAAAATTGTGAAAAATGCAGTCTCAGTAAAACAGTGATACCTCCCTCGTTTCTCAACAAAATTCAAAAAATTAAAATGATCTGGAAAGTAGATTTGAAGGGATAAAAACCATTTTGAGAATTTGGCATGATTTTTAGCAATATGTGTCAAAAAATGGCTGAGACAAAAGTGGTGTGATGGAGGACAACAACTTCAATTTTCTTAAAGTTTTGTAAACAACCCCTCAAAAATAGGATCTTGGATCCACATTCTTAGTGGATTGGTTGGATAGATATAGAATATGAATTCTATATATACAATGTAATCATTTGATCAAAGGGAGGGGATTAGAAAGACTTGTTTCAGCCTAAGGAAATAGGATAGATCTAGTTTCATTTTCCAGCAATGTAATTCCAGATTTCTAGATTAAATTTGAATCCAAGAAAGCTTTCCATTTCCAGAAATTGTGAAATAGTTTAGTATTTTCAATTCATTCAAGTGTGCCTTAGATTAGTTCCCTTTCATGAAAATTTCCTTTCATGCAAATAGGATTTATTTCTACAAGTAGAATAGATTGTCAAGCAAGTTTTCTACTTTCTCTCTTGCAGATAGCCATGGACACCGCCTTGGATTGATAAATTAAATGATGAGGATTACAATGAACCCATCATGTCCCATATCTCTATCAATTCCATGAGCATCATTGAATGAAACCTTATCTTTGACATCTCGTAAACCTACCAGAGTTCAACTTATCACAACAAATTGTAGTTGTGTGTTGTCACATCCCCTATGCAACTATGTAGGAGTGATAAGATCAAGTCATTGGTGTGCTCATGAGCCTTTATTAAACCTTATAAAAACACAACTCTATCATGAAAAATCCTACATCTTCTCTATCTATACCTACTCTAAGCATGTCATACTTCAAATTCTTAACACAATTTTCGATTTTGACTCTAATGATGCCAATGCATCTCTAGGACGCCAAAGTGTCAAGAGGATGCAACGTGAAATCGTCCCTTGGATGAAAATGTGGGGTCCTAGACTCAACGTGGGTCCAGGATGATAACACACACCAAGGATTCCTATGCTACTCTAAATTTTCCTACTAAAATTAATTGCATAAAATAAAGGCATAATGGAAATTTTAGGCCTACCTCATCCAAGGGCTAATCAGTCTCTATGATGATTTGAAGCTCCTCTATGCATGATGGCTAGAAATCTCATCAGTGAGACATTTTTGTTCAAGCTCTATAGAACTCTAAGCAAAAACCCTTATCGTGAATAGTGAAAATGACCCTTTTGGGGCCCACCTTGTGAGTATATAGTCAAATTTTCACCCATTTTTGAAATTGATGTATTTTTTATTTTGCAGCACCCAAAGTTTCACATCAGACGCTAAATTTTTTTTTGAGAATTGGGGGCATCATTTGTGTCTACTTTTGTAGCCTCTACAATATCTTCAAGGAAATTAATGCACTTATTGTATGTAATGTTTTACATCTTTTTAGCTACTTTAGTGTAGTTGATTCGTTTGTACAATCAACTCACTAAAGTGGGGGAAAAATTTAGTATCGAAAATTGCATCTTATGCCAATTTCGCACTTACGCATAGTGCCTAGTGTATTTATGACAAAATTCATGATCAAAATTTTATGATTCCTATTTCATGGATGGAAATGATAAAGTGTTAGTAGCATTGGTTTGAATTTAAAAATAATTTGGATAGACAAGAGCATGACATGTAGACGCCTATGAAACACACAAATGTCCTAATAAAATTCAAGATTCAAATGGGAATTCCCATGTATTTTAATTGTGATGCGTGTCCCAATGCTCAAACACAACTATAATGGCTATTCCTTCCTAGTTCAACAAAAAAATATTTTCTTCCTCATTTTCATAAGAATTTGTTGGGGAATTTTCACTATGAGCTCTCTACCTCTCTCTTAATGAAAATTTGTCGAAATACTTTGACATCCTAGAAATTAATAGCAACAAAGACTCCTATTTCTTATGATCTTGTCATGTATATCATCTTGAGAGAGGGGCCACAACTACTGGTAACACTCTCTTGCTTATCATTCAAACAATCTTATCTATTATTTATATTTATGTGATCTCATCTTGTATCTCTTTATTGTGATAGGGGTTCTCCTCCATAGCAAGGTTTTTTTAATCACATGTATATTTTACTTTTTATGTCTTCCATTCTTGTCTAGTTGTTCATGGAGTTGGAAACACCAAAGTTGTGGTTTGACTGAGGAAAACCCCTATAAAGCCCCAAAAATTTTCCACATCCACATGTGTGCAAGCGACGAACAGGTTCAACAAGAAAAGTACTTCATTTTGGAAATTTCTAGGCTCTATCCTTGCACACAACTATGTGGATGCATAAACCTTCTCATGGAACACTAGCATTCAAGGTTGAGACTTCACTCGACTAGTATCATATTATGTGTATTTAATTCTTTTCATTTCTATGAACTAAACATTTTTATCACCCTGTATTTGAAATTTATTTAGCATTTTTAATTACATCTATTGTTAAGCATAGCTTAGAATTTGATTTTAAAAATCTCTATTTCCAGTTCACTTGAATCGTGTCAATTGAGGTAGTTGAGAGTTATTTGCTCGTCAAGATCTCGTTGTCTTGGGAGCAGTAAATCCCCTCCTCTACAACTGATAAGACAAACTACACTTAACTTCTTCCCTTGAAAAATTATCCTATTCATATCTTTTCATATCTCCCAAATAATGATAGTTGAACTTACTTCCCAAAGACTTGAGAACAATAATTTTGACTTTGGCTTCTACCATCCTTGGAACATCCCTAACACATTCCCTAATAATGCAGAGCACCAGTTTATCTTTGACATAATAGACTTCTAGCAACTTGGTGCATAATCACAAAGAAGTAATCAACATTTTCATTCTCTTTCTTGCACAAAACACATACATATGGCCCACCAAAACCCAATTTTTACATGTTCCTAGTTAAAATTCTTCTTTGTACAACTATCCACGCAAACACTCCTACTTTGGGAAGGCCATTCTTACTCCAACAAAGATCTATTAGCCACAATTCTATTTCAATAACTTCTTTTAATTTAAAGCCAATTTTCACATTGTATTTTCCAGATTTTGCTCCACGCTAGATCACTACATCCTCCCCTCCGTTCATCTCAACTCTCCAAATTAGATCTCCGTACTTCATCAACTTGTAAACCTTCCAAAGATTTCCACTGTCATTTTGAATCTATGTCTATAAAACTTGTTTTCTCTTTGTTACTTTACATTTGATAGGATTTGATGGTGTAATATTTTTACAAGAATAAAAAAATTCTAATATAATAATTACATTAAGAGATTGTGGAGTAAGGATCGAATTTAAAAAATAATAATGTAAAATCCATATTAGTAGCTATTTTATTTTAAAATTATTTAATAATTATTTTATTTTAAAAAAGTTATTTTTGTTTCCTTGGTAGTTTTTTAATATAAATATTTTAAATATATATGTCTAATGTATCAATCTTATGTCATTTTATTTATTGAAAAGTTTTTTCTTCTTATAACCTACTTTAAAACAATTTTATTTACTTAAAATTATTTTATTTTATTTTAGAACTAGTGACAAACTATTTTATTGTAATTACCATTAAACTCAAAATCAACCAATCAAATTACAAAGGTTATTGGGAAAATCATTTCCTCATAAATATTTAACAAATATTTATTCATAAACAAACTCAACTTCAACTATGTCATTCATAGTTGCATCTAGTATGAATCAAAATCAAGATCAAGGTCAACCCTAACAACTATAATATTCATAAACCTAGTAAAATCATGATACATTCAACTTGTCATAATTTGTTGATCTCAAACTATTATGTAGCCTACCTTTAAATTATTTTCATGACTCATCCATCACCTACACAACAAATACTTGTATTACAATCCTACAAAAATAGGTACTTGCCACTATGTGACTACAATATATATGACTTGCAATAATCTAGTATAAATCAAACTATTATCTAACTTGCCCCTAAATTTGTATTCCACAAATAATTTATCGACTACCCAACAAATATAATTAGTGCAATACTAAATATGCAAGTACTCACCACTACATGACACTTATATTTATTTTAAAATATACATAAGATAATTAAATTTTTACTCACTATGAATCTAAATTTTACCTATTATTTTATGAATTATATATGGGTCAGCCCACAATATTGTGTCCCCCATTTTGACCAAAGTAGGACATTGAAATCAACATTTTTTAACAATTTTTTCTTTTATGAAACTTATAGAAACAAAACCATTAATAATTTGGAGATTATGTGAACTAGTGATTTGTGAGAATATATATATATATATATATTAAAAATAAATTGTTTTTTTTTACGTAACTTTTAATAAATAATTTTTTATAGTAAACAACAATTTAAAAAGTGACATTTATGTCATAATACATAACTTATTTTATTGAAAGGATTAAATTATAATTTTTAAATATAGATTTTTAAACTACTCAAGGCTTAAATCATTTTTTTTTTTAAAACATATGTGATTTTAGGCAAAACTCAAGATGTCCCAAGTTTGGGACCCATTATTGTGGGATGACCCATATATATAAATATACTAATTATAAATATATATGGGATGACCCATATATATAAATATGCTAATTATTTAATAGTTTTTATTAACAAATTCACATCATTACACCCCACCTCTTATGTTACGCTTGGTAATAAAATTAGATTATTTAACTTATTTTAATTAAATATTAAAATTAAAATTAAGTTTAAAAGATTGAAAAAATATTTTAATCTTAGATTTTAAATTAAAAACCATAAAATTTTCTTTATCAAAAAATAGATAACAGAATAGGGATCAAATGGTGTAGTTATTTTTGTAGTCAATGTAGCTCTAGATTGTTCTAGTTGTAGTTTTCTAAATAATGGGGAGGGTTCTCAAACCTACATTCTGCTTTATATTTTTTTGCTCTTGATTTTTGTATCAAGGGGACAAATTTGTACTTAGTCTCATATGATTTGTTGTGATAGCATTTGTACACTCTATTCATGTCCTGTTGCAGAGGTGTCTTCTATGGTCATGGTCTTTTCATCTATAACTATATGCTTCACCACCTACATTTAAAATTGATTTTCTAGATGTGATAGTGTTGTAGGCACTCTTGAGGTTTTGTTTTGAGGGGGCTAAACAATATAACTTCCTCAATAATCATCAAACCTTACAAAAATCAAATGAATCCAAGGAATAGGTGTCTTAGGAGATGTGGGTAAGTGCATGGAAATGGAAGGCCAAAAGGGGAGTAAAATGTGACCAATTTTTTCGTAAAATTCATAAAAATCAATTTTGACAAGTAATTCAAGATACATATACTCAAAATTTCAAAATGTGATAAGAATAAGATTAGTAGAGCTCAAAATATTATTTCTTAACTACATATCTCTTTTTTTTAAATGGTGAAAATCAAGAGAGTGAAATGGAGAGAGCACACAAAGTAGTCATGTTTTTTTCGAAAAAAAAACCATAGCAATAAGTGCGCTCTCACTAAATTGTTGATTTTTTAAAGTATTTTGTAGATCCCTTCAATGAAAAGTCATCTAACATCAAATAGTATGTTATATTTTTTTCTATTTTTTACTAATTTTCAAAGTGGACACGTCTTGAAAATAAAAAAATGAATGTGCTCATCCCAATTTTGAGAAAACAAATCAAGAATTATTGTTTTCTATGTGTAGAATAAGATAAAATGTGATATTTAAAAAAAAATAAAAATTAGATGAGTGGATCAAAAATTACATAGAAAATAATACATGTGTTTTATGGCAAAAAATAAAGACAATACTAAAACTAATTAACAATCAAGACCTTAATATAATTTCAATTTTTTTAATATGGTTAGAAAGCTAACATAGGACTTTACATGATAGTGGTTTTTTCTTTTTAATTTTATCCTAAAATACATGAACCTATTGGAGAGCATGTTAAACATTAATTTATTTTTTATATAAATTCAACAAAACATACCTTTGGCACCCAAATTGAATGTCCAACCCTTAGGAATGGTAGATTCAAATGTGTTGCAAGCCTAGGGGAGATAATTGATTGGTCTATACTACTAGAATGCTAACATGTGCATGCATTAAGTTTTCCAAAACATAAGTGCATTTTGAGGCATTATGACTTTTGGCCATTTTTAGCTCCCCAATTTTATATATTTTCCCTATGTAGTATTGAAAATATTAGAAAGTGAACATGTGTGGCTAAGAATGTACAACAATGAAGTATACCATATATTTTTCTAATAATAATGATTTTATAATATGCTTCACATGTGTTCCTATGTGTTATTGCCATTTATTATTGTTGTACATGTATTATAGTTATGTAATCATTTAATTTTCTTTATTTAATAAGAAAAATAAGATTATTTATGTTTTGATGTGAGCAAAGGAATGGGAATGTGAATTTGAGTGTAAAGAAAGGTTTTAAATTAGGAAAATCTAATGTTTGAATATTATGATTGTAACTATGTGTGGTCATATCTAAGGAAAAGTACTATAAACATAATATCATCTAGAATAGTCAAATGATGGGGAATGAAATATAATTAAGAGAATAATAATATAAAATAATAAAATAATCACAAAGATATTTAGAGGGAAGATATGTTAAACATAGTGTAAACAACAAAGATAAAATAAATAATGTAAAGGATAAAGTGTCATAAAAGGGAGGATCACATTAATCATAACAAAAGAAAAGGTCAATACAGTAACAAAAGAAAACCTATACTTTCAATCAACATGATAACAATGTTTTTGAATCACTCCATAATTTTACATAATCCCAAGCTCATAAGACTCTAACAACATAGGAAAAATGAACAATAAATAGAGGGGAATAAACCAAATAAGAAGGGAAACTATGCTTTTGGTCAACATGATGAGAGTGTTTTGTAGACACTCAAATAAATTTGAGTCATCCCAAATTCATACGAAGAAGGTATAATATAATAATCATAACATATAAAAGAATCAATATCATAAACTAAAATAAAGGGGACAATAATTTTGGTCAACATGATGAGAGTAGTGTTAGACACTATGATAACTATAAATAAGGCCTAGGTTTTGTGCAACCCTTATCATACTCTTCTCCTTGATTACCAATATGATATTGATAGATTTGAGTCCTTTTACACTAAATTGTGCTAACACAATTTGCTTTTTTTTTTCTATGATAAATTGTTGGCAAACCCTTGTAGCATTGGTAACTCACAATCCATATAGGCTGATTTCTATCAATTATTAATTGTGTGTGCTTGAAATCTAGCATGTGTTACTTGCTGGTTACCTTTCGATTATGATGTGGGTATTATCATGAAATATAAATGCTTGAATAAATTATTTAGTACTTATTAATATGGATTCATAGGTTGTGTGATGGTATCTTGGCCTACACTTATTTTTTTGACCCCTTCCACATTCTTGTATCTTGTTTGACCTTATTGGGTGATATTCTAATACATGATGATACTTATAGGATTAAACCACCTTTATTTTGTTGATTAATTTGGTTGTTAGGAATTTCAAGCCTCAAATGTTGATTCCACATAACCTTTGTAAAAAAATATGTTAAAATAGTATGTAGAATCCAAAATACAAAATAATAAAAAAGCATACACACAAGAACACCATATGTACCTAAGATAAATTATTTTGATAAAATATATTCTCAAAAGTACCATACAACTTAATATATTATCTCAAGAACAAGATTATAATAGATTCACAAAGTTCTCCACGTGGGACTTCTACAACATTAAGCAACTCACTTACACTCCTCATATGATCTATCCAATAACATATGGGAACCATACATGTCACTTCATGACTTCATAAAGATATTATCACCACATATGCAACCTCCTTAAGATGCTCCAATGCATGCATATACCACTACTCATCTACTTTCTTTTATTAGCCACACTTGCACAAAACCATCATTTGATATCACATAAAGCACCCAAAACCGTGTTCTAATTGTACCATGACCCCCAATATTAATTTTTTTTACATGATATTTCATCCACATTAAATACATGGACATCATCTCACACAACTTATAAGTATCCCCAAGAATGTATATCCTAGTGTTGTATGCATGTCATAAGATGCACCATGATTAAATAAAAATATTATATTATTATGTAAGTTGTACAACACATCTTTCCCAATAATGATGTTTTTTCATGTGAGATCTTGACATATTGATAAAAAGTCATTTGGATTTGATATTTTGTTTACTAGGAGCATAATTTTGCTTTAAATATTTTCTAAACCTAATTTTAGATGTTGATTCAATATGATAATGTGAGTTGATATTTGAGATTATTTAGATTTTTAGACTAATTCATATTAGTATTTGTTGTCACTTGGATTTGCATCCTTTGTTGAACCTATTTTTTGATAATCTAATGATTATTGAGAATGATCTTTAGGTGTGGGACCCTACAGATGAGATTAAACCTCTAGAGAAGGTTAGTTCCTTGAATAAACATAGATGCAAGTGTTGATCCAACCCAACATCGACTAAACTAAAATCTAACCCTAATATAGTAATTCACAAGAGAAAAGGCAAAGGAGAATTTGAAAAAATGGAAAGGGTAGTGATATGACATAGATTAGTTGAGTTATCTCCTTGTACTAACATCACAAGACAACCATCCAATGTTGACAAATGATTGCACAATTCCTACCAATTACTATTAAGAGGTACACAATACAAAGAATTTAACTACAAGAGGGGTGAATTGTCTATAATCAATCTGAAATAGACTACAAGAGACCATAGTCATAGTATACATCTCAAACCCAATGAATACATAGTATAATAGTTTCAAGAGGAGAGAAATTTTTAGTCTTTATTGATTTCAAAGGTATGTACATTATACAATTTAGAATTCTGGGAATAGGAAAATATTACAAATAATTCTATTATGTTTTCATCTTCTAAGAAAACTGTGAGAACTCCTTTTGAAATTGAAATAAATTTGTATATACCATTTTTCAAGTTGCCTAAAAGAGGAAATGTCTAGACTTTCATGAGGAACCTAGTCCAAAAAATGATCTTCTACCACTGCAGGTGATGACCATTCCTTCTTGTTAGAGCTTTATGATATTTTAAACCTAAATCCACCATAAACTACATGTTTTTCATTCCCAAGGAGTATGGGAATCCATCATCCCTTCACCAATGTCACCTTGATCATTAATGATATGTAAGTTCACATACAAGGATAAAGAAAACACCCAAAAAAATTGTTAAAATAATGGTATGGAGATGGCATATCAATCCTTGGGTCCTACAACAATATCTAAGGTATGGATGAGCACTATAAGATCTGATTTGGTGGAGTATGGGATCTCATCAATCATCTATAAGCCTCACTTCTAGTATTAATTTTGTTCAAAAAAGAGGGGCAGGTTGGTGAGCAAAGGGACATAGGTAGGTGGGTGAGTTAATGCACCCACCACCAAAATTATTATCATGAGATTCTACTCCCATGTCTTGGCCATGGAATTAAAATTTGTGAACCTCCAACAAAGACAAAGTAGAGCATCAAAGCATCGAGCCATCATTTACCCATCAGACCATTAGACTTGGGAGAGAAATATGAAATTATTCGATATCCCAACATGAACCTTTAATGCTCATCTTATTTAGACCTTCAAGCCATTATACTCCCCTTTATTTGCATACCTATTGAGCCTAGGACATGAGCTCACCCACCTTTGATATCTTGAAAAAACACATCCATAAGATATTATACCTCCATCGAACAACATGCCATGGAATGGGGGAAAGCAATTTGAATTGGACTAAGGGAAATGTTGGGGAGTCAAAATTTTGGTTAAGGTGTGATTGAGATGAAAAGTCTAATGAGGATGAATGGATGGATGAATAATTTTAAAATTCTAAAAGATAAAGTGCAAATTTTAGGGAATCGAGGTAGGAAGGGATGGTGGGAAGGTAAGGGAAAGCCTGAAACTCCAAAACTGATGAATACTTGTGAGAAATTCAAAGACTTTGGTAGAGTCTCGAACCATTAGAATCAAGAATATCTATGGATTTGTGGCATAGTGGAGCTTTCAATAATCATTGTTCATATTTTTAGCTTACTTCCCTACATAAACATGAAACCTTCTCAAACTTGAGAGAGGGTGAAAATAAGCAATAGTGTGATTTAATGAGAGAAAATTGAGTAGAACTAAGTGAACCCTAATAAATGAGAATGAAAATAGGTTTATAGGCTAATTCCAATAATATGACCATTGAAAACATACTAATTTTTGGGTTATAATGGTCATCAAAACCAAAACCTAATTTTTTAACATGGACACAAGTACACAAGGGTGCTAACATGTTGATAAATTTAGTTCAAACTTTTGGTGAGTTCCTATGGATATATGTCCATTTTCTATATTTTTATTATTAGTGGAAAGGCTAGAAAATGGGTTGAAAGATGCATAATTATGATTGGGGGGATGGACATCGAACTTTCACTTTATATTTTTATACTCATTTCGATACCCATCCCCTAGTCATAAATAGGCATCATTCAAGCATTTATGTACCTTTCTATTGATTATAAAAATATGAAAACTCAACATATAGCCTTTAGAGCTCATCCTTGGCCAAATTTAAAAGTTTAAGTAGTTGATTCCATCTTAAAACTAGTATTCCCAAACACTCATATCTAAACACCAATGTCCTACATGATCATTTGTATATTGAAATTTTAATTTCTAGTTCTATGACCATTTAAACCCTAAATATTGGTACATTTTTAATGGTCTTCTCACTAGGATTAACCTATAAACCTATTTTTAGCCTCATTTATTATGACTCACTTGGATCCACTCATTTTAGTCCAATAAGTTCACTCTATCTCCTATGCTTTACCCTATCTCAAGCTCAAGGAGACTTCATGTTTATGTCGAGTCAAAAGCTAAAAGTCTTAATACTAAAGATTGAAAACTACATTAGGTCACAAATCCATATATCTTCTTGAACCCTACTCCTCTCGATTTCCCTTACCATTGAGCCTCCTTATCCTCCCTTGAACCATAATTTTCTCAATTTATTTCTAAAATTTTGATGTCATAGCCAAAACCCTTTACTAGTACTTCATATTGCTTATTCAAAGCTTTTCATTATTCTCTTCCTCTCCCTTTTCTATTTTCTATGATGTTTATTACCCTATTTTCCCCATTGTAGTCATACAACACCATAACATAGAATTTATCATAGGGTTTGTAATCTAGGCACTTTTTTTGTAAACACCACCATTTAGACCTTCATTAGGGACTCAAAAATTTTCTAGGTGTTATTATTAACACTAGAATAAATAGTTAGAATTGTGAAACAAGCACAAAACCACGAGCCACAGGATCAAACAACAAAAAAATACACCTTCCACGCAAGAGGTCTGCAAACAAGAATTGCTATATTCAACAAGGAAAAGTTACAGAAGAAGCTTTCAAGAAGATATGAAAGCCATGATATTTCTTGTGAACAATATCCGAGAGATATTTACAATAAGGGTTGAATGCTTATAAGAGAAAATCCATAAATGAGAAAGGATCAGATCATGACAAGTGTCAACATCACATGAGATGTGACATAATAATCTAATAAAAACTCAACTAATAAAACATTCCTAAGTTTAGCTAAAGTGTGTGAGAATAAATTAGACTAATAATCAATTAAAGATTAATTAATTATTAGCTAATGTATGATAACTCTAACACCCCCCCTTAAGATGAACTTGGGGAGTAGCTAAAAACCCTAAAAAAGAGAATGCAAGATGGGTCCCAACAAACAAGGCCAAGTAAGGTACCCATGTACAAACAAAAGATCTCTATAATGTGGAGAAATAGAGAAAACCTCATGGGAAAAACTCTACTCCAAAAAGAGATGAAAGCCAAGTGAAGGACTAAAGAAGCCTCCAAACAAGGCAAGGTTGTCCCAAAAGATAGGAACAATGGAACATCTAGAAGCATGAAGAAGCTGCAAACATTGTTGAAGAAGGACTGCTGAAATGCTGAAAGAAGAACATCCATTATGATTAGGATCAAGAAGACAAGAATCTTTATGAGTGCCCCCAACGACACTACTTGAATCAGATGGAAAACAAAGGAAAACACCTGGAACTCAAAGATACAGATGACAAAGGTACCAAAATTCTGAAGAACTGATCAAGTCAAAATGGAAGGTCGCCTCCAAAAATAGGAATTCAAGAGTGTCCATATGGTAAGTGCTCCATCTCACCAAAATGCATGGGTAACCAACCGCTGCATCCACCTAGTACATAGGAACAAATACTGTATACATAGCTCACTCCAACCTGAAACCAAAGAAGCAATAACACCAACAATAGAAACCCCCCCATAATGCTGAAAAGGGAGAGGTGTGACAGGTACACTAAAACTAAATGCCTGAAAGTAGTGCATGAAGAGGAACCAAGAACATTTGAAGGTGCAAACATGAAAGTACAAGCTAATAGAAAAGATGTGAAAATAAAAGTCACATACACATGAGAAAGGTATGAAGGTAAACAAAGGAAAACATCAACCCCCATGGCACTTTATATCATAGTGTGAGTACAACAAGGCAAAAAGCGATGTGCAAGAATCCCAATACTACACATACAAAGCTGAGGCACTTTATCTCAGTGTGTTTATAGATGATAAATACATGCAAGTGAGCCCATAAGGTCCAAAAAAGACAATAGCTGAGAAAAAGGATTTATGAAAAAAACTAAAAAATAAAATCTAGAAACCACTTGCACCACTACGAAGAGCTCAGAAACAGATTTTTGACGATATCTTGTTTGCCCATTTTCGACATCGTATGCAAAAGTTATGTTGAAAACACTGAAGGAAACTCTAGAAAAGAAGATCTGACTTTGATTGGAAATAACAAGAACCTAAGAAAAAATCTTTAAAAAATGCCTTCACCACTGAAAATTACTCTAAATTCTCTTTTCGACGATATCTCGTTTTCCCGATTTTGACATCGTGGGAAAAAGTTATGGCCTCTGGAAGAAAACAACTCCCAAAGTGCAAAAAACACAATATGTGGCATTAAATTTGACAGCGAAAAGGTTGTCGTAGCAAAACTGTAAGCTTAAATTTGACGGCCAAATGGCCATCGACGGATTTGCACAACTTGACTTATTTTGATAAAAAATGTTTAAAAAAAAAAATACATGAATAATGGGGCACAGTTACACTGGGCAAGTACAGACCTACACAATACCCTGTGCAGGTACGTACTACACAGGTACTACCCCATGCTTGTTGACTTTAACCTTTTTTTTTTAACAAAGCTTTAAAAAATAAAAAAAATTACAATTAAAAAACTGCTGGAAAATTTTTGCAAAGAAAAAATAATGATTTTTTTTTGGAAATTTTTTACCTTGAGATGCGTGTAGAAGGTTGTACGGCCCTGTTAGGTAATTTTTTTTGCCCCGAGGTGACTTGCTCCAAAATTGATAAATTATATATAGAAATAGGGGTTTTTGGGCCTTCTGAGCGCAATGGTGAGGTCCGTTTGGGTTCAAAATGCTCCAAAAAATTAGGCACCCCATAGATCTAGCAAAAAAGCCCTTTCTTCAAACCCTCACGAATCTAAAAAATGGAAGCCAATTTTGACAAAACAAAGGTCAATATTGACTATTTCGACAGCTCTAGATTCAATGGAAAGGTCTTTTTCACACCAAAATGCATAAAAACTTCACCCACCTCCAAAATTTGTGAAAAAGAGAAAAAGGGATTCAGATCTGAAGCCTGCAACCCTTGTTGAAGAAGAAAACCTCATAAATCAAGAAGGAGTTTGCTGAATCCACGCTCTGATACCATGTTAGAATTGTGAAACAAGCACAAAACCACAAGCCACAGGATCAAACAAAAAATAAGTACACCTTCCACGCAAGAGATTTGCAAACAAGAATTGCTATATTCAACAAGGAAAAGTTACAGAAGAAGCTTTCAAGAAGATATGAAAACCGTGATATTTCTCGTGAACAATATCCGAGATATATTTACAATAAGGGTTGAATGCTTATAAGAGAAAAGCCCTAAATGAGAAAGGATCAGATCATGACAAGTGTCAACATCACATGAGATGTGACATAATGATCTAATAATAACTCAACTAATAAAGTATTCCTAAGTTTAGCTAAAGTGTGTGAGAATAAATTAGACTAATAATCAATTAAAAATTAATTAATTATTAGCTAATGTATGATAACTCTAACATAAACCAAATAGGGGACTAATTGATATAGTCTCCCAAACAACCCACCAAACATTTTATGCCCTCATCTTCAATTGGTTAGATTTTTAATTTAGAGCACAATTTTCATATTCTACAACCAGAAGAGGCATCAAGAATTTTTGGTGAGCATTTCTGAAATATTTGAAGTCTATTTGACATATAGAAACCAAGATTTGGGTAGACACTAATGCCCAAGTGTAGGCAATATTGTTTCCCTATGTAATAACATTCCCTTATACAAGTAGTAGAGCCCTACTTTCAAATATGCTTAGATCTTGCTAAAATTTTCTAGGGACCTTCTCTTCTACATTTTAAGCATATTTCCAACTTTGTATTTTTATCATTTGATGTGTCCTTTACTCAATTTTCTCAATTTTTCTTCAATAACATAGTTTTCTTTCTAATTTCCATTCCTAAATATTGTATTTGTATTGCTTATGTTAGATTAGTGAAGTTTTAAAGTTAAATATAGCGAGAATCTCATTTCTACACATGAAAACTACATATAAATAAAATATTTCCTAGGATACACATTTAAGGTAGGTAAAAATATATATGTTGACCACCAAAGAAGGACTTTATTGAGGCAAGGTTGTAAGGAGACACAACAATTTTATTTCCCCCCATATAACTATTGATTCCCATATGTTTATATATGTATTCCAGATTTAAAGTTTGTAAGCACTATAGAAATCAATAGAGGAAGGTGGAAAAATTAGGCAAGTTTGGAGTCATTGAGCTCAAAGGTGATCCTAATGCTATGTTAGTTGCCACCATAGAGGACTATCTTCACCATAGAAGAATAGTCTCTATATAATTTCCCATTTCTATTCCAAAGGCCAATGTTTTGTTAGCATGCAATTCTTCATTTCATATTTGGTCAATATCACCCTATATAGGTCTCTCCCACAATATGTCTATCTCACCCATCTATATGATCCAAATTACGTTCTATAATATTTATGCATATATTTTCAATTCTACCATCACTTCCACTAGCCATTTTCTACTCCAATACTTAAAATAGGGTTGTGGCTTCTCTCCTTTATATTTTAATACTTTAGCTAGTTTATTTTATATAAGACTTTAGGTCAATAGTATACTTTCACTTATTTTGTATTTATATTGATGTTAAGGAAGATCAATTGTTGATTTAATAATAAATTAATGCTAAACAAACAATGAAATCTAGTTCAAAATATACCTCGCACTCTTAAGTAAAATTTTCAAATATCACAATATATTATTTTCTTACAAAAATCTAAATATAAATAAACAATATTAATAATATTATAAAATATCTTAAATAATATATTGAGAACATATATAAGTATAAATTTTGTAAAATAATTAAGAAAGCTTAAAATATTCTAAAATACTCCAAGAAATCCAACTTTATTTCCATAATTGATTAAAAATTAATTTTATCTTCCTTATAAATCACTTCATATGAATAATGAATATCTATAATCTTTGTAAAAATTATTAATTACATCATAAAAGTACATAAGGAATAAGAAGATTTGATAGTTTGAGTTTGTTCTTACTAAATTTATCCAAAAAGAGCCTTATTGGAAGAGTATGGATTCTATGACATAACAACTTGATCCCCTTTTAATACAAATGGTGTTGTGGACAAATAATTATTTGATCTCTTGCAATATACTCCTTGATATTTATTCTAACTACTTTGTCTCATTAGATTTCTTTAATACACTAACCTAATTCTAGAGTTAAGTCATTTTTTTTTAATTTTGATGAGCCTCTCCATACGTTGATTTAATTTTGATGGATAAAAATAAAATTTTCACGTTTAGAGCATTTCTTAGTACGTAGCATCACTTTTGGAATACAACCTAAAGGTTTGGAACGAATAGAATTTTGGAATTGTTTTTTGGAAAGTCTTGAAACAAAAATATTCTTTAAATATTCTTTTGGTAATAAATTGTTGAAGTTTTCAATTTTTGGAAAAAATATATTTCTTGGGAGTGCAAAGCTTCATAGAGAGATCAATAGGAACTAAAGACTATACAAAGATCAAAAATATTTATCACTCAGTCTATAATGTTCCTTGAGGTATTTTTTTTTATACTACAGGAGTGTTCCTTGAGGTATTTTTTTTATACTACAGGAGTGTCCCTGCGACCTAGCCTAGCGGCCCAGCAACCCGTACCTTGGGTACCTAAGACGAGCTAGGGCGGGTGAGAGCCCCCGCGGGTGAGAGCCCCTGCCCACAAGAAGTCCCACCTCTTAAATCCGAGAGCAGAGTCAAACCCATAATTTCAAGATATTTGAAATTTTAATTTCTTTTATTCCATGAGGTAAAATGTACCCATAATCTGTAATGCTCATGGGTCCCACAATTTTGGGTCTCATGAGCATTATAGATTGTGGGTACATTTTAGCTCACAAAGTACAATGAGGGTTGTTAGATTAATGATATAAAAGAAAGTTTTGAGCCCCATGAGAATTACAGATCATGGGTATATATTTTACCTTGTAGAATACCATGAGGGCCATTATATTACATTTTAAAACAATGGTGACAAGTAAATTTTATATTCTACCCCTTAAACCCATCAATAATTCCCACCCTCAGGCTCCCACTTTTCCATGAGAATTATTTTTTGATTGGATGGATTTTCCATCATAATTTATGCATTTTTCTATTATTTTTTAAGATTCGCCAAAATTTTCTACAAACTTTTAGTGATGTAAAAAAATTGCCAATAAAATTAATATTTTTTCAAAAAAAAGGAATGATTCGCCAATATAAATTAATATTTTTCCTTAAAAAAATGAAAGATTCAAGAGGATTTTTTATCTATTTTTTAGGGGAGTTTCTTAAAGTTATCACTGTTAGAAACGAGTTAAGAATGGTGACATGCTAGATGTCTTGGCATATCTTTTGGACTTGGTTGATCCCTTTCTAAAATATGGAAATGGTAGTTGAATATAATCAAACTAATTTTTTTTAATTGGGGTAACAAATTTTTATCATTGGTTGAAAAAGTTCAGGTTGCTAATAAATTTTTTCTTGTTATGTTCATTTATTTCTCTTCATGTTCGATGTCATTTAGAAAAGGCTATGAAGAGCTCAATAAAATAATTCAACAATATATTTAGATTAAATGGAATGATAGTGCTAGATGTAGAGTCATCTCTTAGCTCCAATACATTCAACCTAAATCTAAAAGTGGTCTTGGTATCAATGATCTATAAATACAAGGTATATGTTTAGTCACTAAATTCATAGAAGGTAATGAACCATGTAAAATATTATTGAAGCACAAGATTGCTACAATTACTACTAAAAGGGGTTGGAAAAATCTTAATTAGCTAAATAATATCCTATTCACTCCATATTTTCATATTGAGGTCTCTTTTCCTATTCTTTCCATTTGGAAGGCTTAGGAAAAATTTGTCAATTTCTAAACTAGAGGAAATCTTCATTACAACATGGTTTTAATTTTTCTTGCTCTTCTATTTTGTGTAATAAGAATATCTAATTCTATGGAAAAACATTGGCTATCATGTTTTGTAGGCAACATTATCATTTATTTAAGAAAAATATTAATTCATTCAAATATTTCTGCGATTTTTTTCACCATATGATGGTCCTCTTGATAGGTGATGAAGTAAAAAAAACGATTTGAGTAGTAATTACCATTAGTTTATTATGCTTGTACAATCCTTTATGCCTATGAACTTAGCTATGAGACTATGCAATCCTAACACTCAAGTAACTTTTTCAAGGATTGGAGGTGGCTTTTTATCCATCACTTATCTTTTCTTTCCTCTAAAATGTATTTATCCTTGTCTTCTTGTCACCCTATCCTAAATGCCTCACCTCAATATGAAATGGAGGTGCATATTCAATAATGAATTCTAGACCAAGCTAGACACCCAAATCTAGAAATTTAGTGCTTTTATTGATGCTAAAAAAATAGATTTGTCTTTGTCTTCTCGCTACTCTATCCTGCCTCATCTCAATCTAAAATAGAGATGTAGGTTCACTCATTTATTTTGGACTAAACTAAGAACTCAAATCTAGAAATTTAGCTATAATGTTGATGTTCAAATGCTTGCTTGGAAGTTGTTACATCATAAGCTACAAATTGGTGACAAATTAAAGCCTTGAGAGTTCATCCTATTGAATGCACCTCTTGTAATACTAAAGAATTTTTCAAACATCTATTATAGGGCTAAATTTCTTCTAAAAATATTAGCTAACAATATTAAAAGATATACCTTCTATATTTGGTCATCATTTAAGTTAGAAAGAAGCTTTACTTTGAATAGATTTGAAAAATAATATTGTTGCTAATTCTATGAGACATATTATTCTTTTGTACTTGGAAATTCATATGTACACCAAATTTTTTATGTGACTATATTCATCTAATGAGTGGAATTACAAAGGTTTACTATAATGTTTTATTTAAAATCAAGTATCAATCCTTTCTCAATATTAGGGCTTGTTGAAGAAGGACCAAGGAATTACATTTGAATTAGAGAAAATCATTAGCCAAATCAACATAATTGAAAGAAACATCCATAAAAGTACTATAAAATATCTTCAATGATAGGGGAGCATGAAAAGAAGGTATAAACATGCAATTAGATTGGCTATGATGGTTGCGGTTTGATTACAAAGTTGAAATGGTGGCTCAAAAGGTTGCTAGTGCATCTTTGATTATGTTAGTAGATCTATAGTGAATTATGGAGATAATGATATTGCAGAGGTTTTTCATAATGGGGATCCCTTGCCCTATTATGGTTTTTGGGATGAGGTTACATTCCTATTTATTTGCCTTTGGAGCCCATTTTTGTTCTTTTTTTAGGTGTTTATGGTCTCAGAGGGTACCATGTCTCAGGATATTAGAACTCTACACAATCATCTTTTTCATGCTTATTGTTTCCATCAACATCTATTACTTCTTGTAAATTATAATGCATAATCTATTTCTTATTTTCTTAGAGGTAATTTGTATATCTAGTTTTCATGTGATTTCATATCATTAATTTCACTATTATGAAGGCTAGCATATAGAGTTATAATTTTCCTTGACCTTAAGGAGGAACATAATATGTTTGGGTATGAAATAAGGAAGATTTCAACATGTTTTGGTAGCTCCAATAAGGGGTATATTACTTATGTATTCATAGTTGTGTTGTCTAATCTTAATTTTATATAGACACTTACTTCCACATTAGCTTAATAGGTAGCATAATTGAGATTTTCTTTTGACTTTTTATGAATAAATTTTGTTTCAACTAGGAGGATTAAGTTGATCCATTCATTTTCCTATTTTCTCTTTAGGATAAAGTTTTTCATAATAACATTGTTTAAATTGTGGCTAGTAGGTCTTCTCCAATTTCTTACCTTATTATTGTAATTGTCAAATTGGAGATATTTCTTGTCAATCTACCTTTTCATAGGATATCAAATTACCTTCAACATTTACTTTCTTTGATAAAAAAGTACCTTCTAGATATAAATATTTTGTAATATGTCAAAGAATATTTTATGTTTACATATATAATTTTCATATTTAATTTATCAAAACACTATGCTATAAATATTTCACTAATACTATTTGTGCCCTATAAACACATTAATATCATGAGTCCTTAAAATTTACTCATTCACAACCTTATTACTACATTAATTATAATCTACTTTATTAAAAAAAGAAAGAGGGGTCACACCAAAAAAATTCAAAGTAGGGACCATATAATATCCTATGCATACATTCAAAGTAATTTACTATTCAAGTCACCTCTTTAACGTGTTATGAGTACTACCAATGCTCTTCAGTGTCATCTTAATTATTTTTGACTAAAGATTATTTCTAGAAGATCTAGAATTTTCCTCTTAAACACCAACCACAAAATGAGTCAAAATCTTCACTCAATTATGGATTTCCTTATCAAAACACTAAAATTTGTCGTAGTCATGGAAACAAATTTATCACAATGAAAAAAGTGATGGTTGGTTTGAATTTTTGGATTGGGTTTGGCAACTATTCAATAATGCGAAATGGGTTGGTGGTCAAGTAACAATTTTTTTTTATCAATTTAGTTGTTTAAGCAATTTTGATACACTGTTTTTTACATTCAAATATATCCATAAGTAAATTGAATAAAATTAAGAACAATTTCTTTTGTGAAAGGAAGAAAAATATATGAAAGTGGAATTTTGTTAATTAGAATAAAGCTACTTTTCCCAAGTCAATAAAATGTTAAATTCATATTTCTTTTTAATATTTAATTATCAGTCAAAATATTTTAGGAGATGGTTTGGAATAAATCCTCTTAATGTGTAATACCCCCATGTTGCTGATACTATTTACTGCTATTTGTTACTTTTATATGTTAGTGTGATACTGATTTGTGATGGTGATTAATTCACCGACTTGGTGTGTGCGGATGTATAGTTTAGTTGATTGCTCCATTTGACATTATTATTATGATTTATGATATTTTGTGTGGTGTTTAGATTATTTGATTATGTAATGGTTTCTCCTTAATGTTTTATATGTTGATATTGTGATCCTATGATAGTTAATTTGGGTTCAGTAATACATTATAATGCAATGGTTTAATAAATAGTTATGATGTGATTAGTTAATTTAGGAATGTTATTTCATATTTGATATTGTAATTGTTAGTATAGCTTAGGTGAGAGGACAGTGTAGCATCCCTTGTTACGAGTGCCCTGCTACGTTGCAATTCCTTCTCACGATATCATGTTTTCAATTATATACATGTGCTCCTTGACGTTTATTTGGATGCAGGATTTGCAGGAATAAGTCTCGATTCCACCTGCTTCGGCAGGACAGGGCGAGTATTAAATTAGCCCAACGAGTAAAATATTGAAAAAAGGGAGTTGATTTGGAAGTATCCCTGTCCCAAGTCTGTCGTTCTCTTGTGAGTTGTTGTGTCATGACTGAGGTTTTGTCCGTGTTGTTGTGTAGTTTGATTGTTGAGTATTTACTTTTATTCATGGTTAGTGTTTATTTAATTAATCTTATTTTATAAGATAATTAATTAAGTTGTCTTGTTACTTAATTTAATTGTGAGTTAGAAAAATGTTAAATTTAAATATATTGTAAATTAAAAAGTGATTTAATTAATTGAAAGTGTAAATAATTATTTTAAATGAATATTGATGAAGATAATTAAATATTATATTTTTATTAATATTAAATTAGAAAATCTTGTGTGTATAATGTCTTGTGAAAATAAATAATTTATTTTTAATTAAAAAAATTTAGATAAGTGTGTGCTTTTAAAAGCTGGAAAAATGACCAATAGGGAGAGAGGATTTTTGAGGAAAAGCGGAAGAACTTTATTTATTTTGATTTATTATTTTTATGAGGGAGTTATTCACACACATAATATTTTTCTGTTGTTTTGGATCTCTAAAAGAAAAGAAAAGAAAAATAGCTTGGTTTGTGCTTCTGGGTAAAATATTTTTTTTGAAGAAAGATAGATTTGAAAAGAGAGCTGCAGAGGATTTCAAGAGAAGGCTACAAAAGGGATTCTTCATCGAACGAAGGAATCTAGGTTATATTCTTTTAATTTATTAGTATTTTATTGTTTTATAATTAATGTCTGGTTTGATGTGTTTCAAAAACCCAATTCCTCTATTTTTTTTTAAAGTGGTTTTGTGATTGAAAACCTGTTTATATTAAACTCTTAAATCTTTTGTGAGAAACGTTAGTAAAATCATTTTAAAATTCTTCAATATAGTTTAGTAGTGAAATTTATTATTATATTGTTATTTTGAAATTCTTGTTATATATATAGATATATATATACTCATATACATATTTAAGCAAAAAGAAGATATACATTGATAAGCTATATTCTGTTTTGAGTTATTTAAATGTATGTATTTAAATCTGGTATACTTGTGTGACTTTTCAATTTATGTGAGAAGAAAAATAAATAAAAATTATTATACTCTATATTTGAAGGTATTGAATTATATATATATATAAATATATATTAAATATATATATATATATATATATACATACTGTTCTTTTTGTATTAAAAAAAAAAATACAAATCAATATGTGGGGTTCGGATTTTGAAGTATGGTATTAAATAAAATATGATAAAAAATAAATATAAAAAATGTTTTTTTGAGTTTTGTGTTTCATTTTTTTTTTAAAACCGAAATTAAAAATAAAAATAAAATTTTAAAAAATAATAATAAAAAAATAAATTTATATTAGGGAGGGGTCGGCCATGTCGTACCCCTATACCCCCTTTGCTTGCTGCGGATGACAGTGATGGCTTCCAGCAGTCAAGGACTGTCGTATGCAACAGTCCAAGTGACTGCTGGCACGGCAACCCTTGGCTACTGTCGCGGCCATTGGTGAGGCTGCGACCTCCCTAATGGGAGGTACGCAGCCTCCTCAATGGAGGCGTACACTGTTGATTTTTTTATTAAAATTTATTTTATTTCCTTTATAAATTTTGGATATTTTTTAAGTTTATAAACTTTATTATATTTTAATTTAAATTTAATTTTTAATGATTAATTCGTATAAATATATAAATATATATATATATTTATATCATTGGGAGTATTTAATTATGTTTTTTATAATGATTTTAAAAATATATGATTATTTATATATATATACTTCGTATATATATACTTATATATATGTATATACACGTAAAAAGTGTATATATGTGTATATATATGTATAGTGTTAATTTTATATGTAAGGGCATGGATAAATTATATATTTTTCATATGTAGCAATGTTGGAAAAATTGTATAAATTTGTATTATTATAGTTTAATCGTGAAAATTAGAGATAAACTATGGGTTAATTAATTTAAAGTTCTCAAGTAATTGATTTATTGGGTGAAACTTATTATTCATTGTAATTGTTTTATGGCATTATTTATGTATCGGTTACCCTCAAGATTATTCGTTAAGTCTATTGTGGTATTCTCTTCATTGTTTTATTGTGTTGTATGGGAAACCCTAGATTTATTTTACCTTTCGTAGGAGCTTAAGTTATTGTTTAGGACTTCCAGAGGCAGGGTTACTGATGTGTAATTGTGATCTCGTATTTTGATGCTTGGTCTATGTTTTGACCCTGGTTGTGGATTAGTTTGCTATTGGATTGTACCGTTTGTGGATGTGTTTCATATGTTATGGCGAGATGGTTATGCCTCGCGGAGGACCCATTTGATTGGTCCAGTGCTTCTTGTGATACAATATTTCTGTGTGGGATATTTTTGTGTTGAGTGTTTAGAGAGAGTGGCTCTAGGTGGGGGTCAGCGCACAAAGGGGCTGTCAGGGTAACCCACATAGAGTTATAGTAATCAATGATAACCTAAGTAATAAACCATGGGTGGGGATTAAACATTAATAAGATAATTGTGATGCCTCGTCCGCCTGTTAGTGCTATCACATACTAAAGAGGACCGAGAAGGTTGTGGTTGGCAAGCTCATTGCCTTGTCTTCACGAAAGGTTAACGATTCTGCATGAGTAACCCTATGGAGCGGCGCCTTGAGATAGGCTGTCAGGAGAACCATAGATGGAGGTGGCACCTCAAACTAGGTTGTCTAGATAATCCATGTAGAGATGGAGGCGACACCTTGTGATAGGTTGTCTGGATAATCCATGTTAAACCATGCGATGACACTCTCCTCTAACATCCCATTTGTGTTGTTTTGTTGAAGTTCTCTAGAAGTAGTTTATTGATTTGTCATTGGTTAGTTTTGGAAGTAGTCCTTTGATTTTGTGTCTTGACATTATTGATGATGTGTTTTAGGTTTTATTGTCGAATTATTTGGAAAGTGATTTGTTGTTATGTTTCGAAAGTGGTCTGTTGTTATGGCGTTTGGTGATTTGTCGTTGTTTAAGTTTTCAGTGTTGCCTAGTGATATTATGTTATCTTGTATGGAGTTAGTCTTTTGTTATTGTTAGACGTGCTTGGTTGGGGATCCTTCCTTGTTAACTCCCAGCACAGGGGTGGTTGGGTGGAACGTGCTTCGCACCCTGTTGGGTTCCCTTTAGATGTAGATGTTTCTTTCATTGCAAGGTTTTGGCAGAAGTTGTTTGATCTAGTGTTCTTATGTACCAGATGTATGTTTATACCTCAGATGTAATGTATTCATTGATGTATCATCTTCCATGTGTGTTGGGATGACCTTGATGTAAATTGTATATGTGGTTATTGAGAAGTATTTTCAGATAGTTGTATTGTACTATCTTATGGATGCAATGTATATTCAGGCCATGTATTTATTCAGGAACTATCATTTATAATAAGTTGATTATGTTGTGTTGTATCCGTCAAAATATACCTACTTTATATCTTCATAATTTCATTTATTGTCATCTGTATATATGGTATTAATATGGTTATTGTTTAATGGATATTTAAAATGATGTGAGAATGAATGGCTTTACGTTATTGTTTAATTATGGTTTAATCTATTTTTTTTGTTATGGGTTAGTGTAGTAATGTCCTCGTGTACCCCAAGGGATTAGTTGTGCAACTTAGAACATTGTTATTTTGGGAATACTTTAGTACAATCTTATGTTCTTTAAAAAAAAAATTGTTGCATCTTTATTAGTTCCTTTGGGGTTTGCGCGGCGGGGCGTTACATAATGGGTTGTTCTACTACACTTAAATAAAATTTCCCTCTATTAAGAATAAATAAGAGATGCAGATTGAAATGAATACTATAAGAGGCATTAGTGAAAATGGGATCTATCACGTATAAGAGGGGTGTCACAAGAGGTAATAGAAAATTGATGGAATTTTACATGATTTTTGGAGGGGAAAATTTCACCCCCTTGTCTAAAATGAATAAATAATTTATTTATCATATAGAAACCATTCTATTATAATCCAAAAAATTATTTATTTTGTGTTTCAATAATGAAAGTTGATAATTTCATGTTATTAGTTTAAAATTATAAATATAAATTTGAAATAAGTTACTAAGGTCTAAGTTTATACAAAAGAAAATTATAATTTTTATTATATAGGATTGCTTATTTGTAATTTTGACATTATGATATATATTTTAAGAATCTTTGAGAGTTGTAAAATAAGAGAGAAATTATCGCTTCCATCATGTGGGCTCATTAAGCATGAAATGCCACCATTGAGCTTAAAATAATTATTTTGATTCAATTATTAATTGCAAAAAATAACCTAGTTAGAATAACCCTCTTTGAAGGGAACTTATAAGCCTTCTCGATGCATTTTATTTTTCAATCAAGAGGAGACTCTTATTCTTGCATTTCACACCCACCCCTTTGCAAGGTTTGTTTGGGATAATTAGGCTATTTTTTCTAGAATTAGTGCCTAATTCTATATATCCATTTAGGAGAGATTATAATTGGCCTTAACAACCCTTTTATTCAATTATTCTTTATTATGTATGGATAAGGGATCGTGTTTCTTATATGGTCCTTTGAGTTGAAGTGTAATTGAAATATTTTGGATTGCACTTGTCTAATGTAAGTGCTATGGACTAACTTCGTTTAATTTTATTGAGGAGGATATTAATATCAATATTAAATTCTACTTGGTATAAGACATCCTCTCTTCGAGAAAACAATCTTGTAACAAAGATTTCCTAAGAATTCAAATATGATTTTATTTAGAATAGCCAACATGGGCATGCACTAGCTTCTCCAGAGACACTCAAAAGTGATCATATAACATGTTACTAATAAAAATGGAGCATCAAGTGGAAACCAATAAGAATTAGAATATGGAGGTGTCATTTATATTTATATATTTTTTAGATTGCAAGAATCGAGTAGGCCCCCTATAAACTGTTGTGCATCTAGTAAACTTTTTCATGTGACCGATGAAGCTAGCACGACACGCCCTTCGATAACATGGGGATGTGGGGAGACTAGACCTTGTGACATCTCACCTACAATAGGATGCTTTAGGCAATAAAACTAACCCCCTTGCCTCAAATATAAAGGTGTCATTTAATATGCATTTGATCACCCTATAATATAAAAAAATGAATACTAACTATGATAAAAAAAAATTAGTTTCTATCCATTTCAATCAAGGAAGAGTAGTTAAGGAGTCACCTCAAGTGAATAAGTTGGTTTATGTTAGATTTGGAGCATTTAAGACTTGTATGTAATAGGTATTGCTAAAGAATTAGGGTGACCCAAGAATTTTGAGGAAGAAGACAAACTTGGATGTAGATATGAGAATTTGGTGTTTTCCACTTTTGTTGGAAAGTTCACCAATTATGCAAGTGACAAAAGCATAGACCTAGAAACTCATCATTTTTTGCTATGAATGGTAATTCCCCCAAATAAATCAAATAAAAATGGCTAAATATTTCTTCGAGGAATTCATTCTTATTCATGTAAAACTTAAAATTTGAAGGGTCGCGACTATTTGTTTCTACTCCTATACATTTTTGCATTCCTCTAACCTCGTAAATTGTGTAGATAATTATACATATTTTTGATGCCTACACGTGGTTTGAGACTCAAGTTTTTATATTGTAAGAAAGATGTTTTAAATTATAAGGCACCATTGGAGTAGGGTATTGGAAAACAAAGTAAATTGTTCTATTTTTAAGCTCTTGGTACTTATTGTTGAGCTCTATTACTTGTGTTCAAACCTTCACAAATTGAACTTGATATACTTGGATCACTACATAGTGGAGATGAGATGGGAGTTTCCCCTTAACTAGAATTTTCTCCCTTCTTAGGGTTTCTCCAAGTCAAAAGTTTCATCTCAATCATTGTCATGATCTTCTTATTGTTGTTTCTATTTTTCCATTGCTTCTTGATGATGTTTAGATGTATTTGTATGAATATATCCTATAGGTAGAGGATTGTTAAAATACTCTTTTATTTGTTTGATTGTTGTTTGAGTGAAAACATTGCAACAATCTATAATTAGTGAGTTGATTAGGAGTATCTTGATTAGTTTATAAATCACCCTCTTCTACTATAATATTACTAGTATTTCAAAATATGTTATATTAGTCTACTTGAGGATTCTAAATTAAACAAAGAATTTACCTTGCCTATAGTGAATTCCCTCACCTTGTGGCCATGTCAAATTCTTAAATTATATTATAGATTTTTTAATTTTAATTTTTTTTATTGTTATATTCTTGGCAAGTAGTCCTTGGTCTAGTGGTGAACTTGAATCGATCACAAAGAGTTCACCATGGATCAAATCTTGTTGAGTATAAAATGTTGATGCTCTAAAGGGATGGGGTTGAAGAATGTATAAGAAAATTTGATGGAAAAGATAACCCTCAAACTTGAGTTCTTGGCTGAAAGAAGTGATGATTTATGCACCTAATGCTATAAAGTATTAAATTTGACATTGTAGGATGTTTATCCTAAAAAAAGATTAAAATCTTGACCTTCGATGTTATTATCATGGAGATTAGAGATTTATTGATTTTTTTTGAAATTATAATCATAATCAAATTACAAATATATAGGACATGTAAGGCCATTGTGTATGATCATCTCACTCTCAAGATCATTTGGATGGATTGTGCATGAAACAAATTTATGATAATTATTGATGCAAAGCTCTAAGACCAATATTCTCCTTATCTCTTTAGATAAGCAATGTAGTCAATTAAATGTTTCCCTTATCACAATTAATTTTACTTTCCCACTATCTCAATTACATATGTGTTACGATTAAGGTGCCATTTAACTTGCAATCCTATATATTTTATGTGCTTCCAACACGCTTGGAAGTTGTACTTGGATGCCTAGGGTTTTATTGGAAGAATTATTTATAGTTTAGGTTCCCCTAAAATGCTGGCATGTTAGTTGTCATATGCATTCATGAAGGAGGTCGAGCACCACAGTGGTAGTTATAGTTGACTGAATTCATTTAAGACACTTTTCAATTCTTAGGTGCTAGAGAAAGAAGTGGAGAATCTTGTAATGATGGATGGGGCCCACCTGGGTTAGTAGACTCCAAAATGGAGTGCTACACTTGAGGATGTTAGTTGTTGGGAAGTTATTGGTCAAATATATGCCTCTCAAATTACATTTTCTATAATTTGGGAACTCATTGATTGATCCTATGTGACACCCATGTGAATTCATTGATGTATTTAGTATTCTTAAAATATGCTCTTCAAGGTGGGTTTAGGTTTTTCGCACAATACCATGCTTTTGGTTTCTATTGTTTTGGTAAAACCATTATGGTTTTGGCCTCTCTCCTTGCCTATATATTTGAGGTACATGATAATGGTCTAATATCATTTTTATAAGTACAAAGGTACTACCAAAATGCTATTAGAGTGCATTTGGTGGATTTTTTCTTGAAAGGGTTTCTCCACATAATCATGTGTTTGGTTTTTTTTTGGTAGTTAAATGTTTTTGATTGGAGTTGTGAATTAATGCAAGGATGGATTATTTAGGCTAGCCTAGCACCAATGGAGGTCACAATTAGTACCTCATCCCCTTCAACACATTCAAATTATAATCTACTTAAAGCAACTCTAATCCACTTAGGAAACATAATGAAAGTCCAAGAGCCACCATTTGGAGTTCCAACAATAGGTTTCACTTTAAGGACTTGAACATGGGTCTTCATATAGAGAACCTTATGGCCTTATCATTTAAGAATAACCCCATAACAATCCCTATATGGTTTATTTATTTTATTGTTATTGCTGATTTATGAATCTGCATAATAATGTTTTATGCTAATTATGTAGAAACAAACTTATTTCAAATTTACATACACTTTAAAGATGATTTTATTACAATAGTTTCTCCTTTTTCTCAATATTTGGTATTAGAGCTAATGGTTATGTAAGGAGGGGTTCACATTTTTGTTGAATGTTGAAGTTTTTTTTTGGCTCTAGTGAGAGCTTTTGCATTGTCCTATTTTTCAGATTTCAAAGGGATTAAAAACCATCGCCTCTACCTCTTTTGATGATATTGAGAAATTTAATGGAATTAAACAAGAGATATGAAAGCTAAATATGAAATATTTTCTCGAATAAATATTATGGTGAGTACCTACTACAAATTAAATAAAACAATTTAAAATGTCCAATGAAGACTAGTTAAATTTGAGCAAGAAGGCATATGCAAGCACTTGATTTTGCGTTGTGGATACCATTCTCTTGAATGAATTTGAAGATATGACGCAAGAGAAACCTCCCCTCAAGCAAAATTCAAATAAACAACATTCCTAAATCCTCGTATAAACATTCACATAACTCACAGTGTCAAATACACATTGACATCGGCAATACTCTGCCCCTACATAATACAGGATTGAAACAAAATAAAATTGATTTTATTAATTAACTCCAACTTATGAATCTATGAACAAAATTTCACACTTGATCTTCAAAGGACATTTCTCAGCTTAGGGGAGACAACCCAGTAGTTGTGCATCCTAACTTCGTGCTTCTCAAAATCCTACGTGGAAATTTCAAATCACTCATATTTTTTTACAGCAGCTTACTTGGCAAGTCCCCTGCTAATAACTTTCATTTCAAGGCCACATCATCAAATATGATGCCACATCAGCATGCTTTTTGTCAAGGTGTCCAAAAAGGCCCCAAAAAAAGTGAGACCAATACTTGTGCATTCACATCATAGGTAGTTGAGTGCTGATGTGGCATCACATGATTGGTTGCTTTTTAGATCAAAGGAATACATTTCGTTTAATTATGGATAGTCAAGTCACAACTATTGAACATTATATAAACAACTACTATCACAACTATTGAAACATGTTCAAAACATGCTCAACTACTAAATCCTCTCCCCTACACATAACCATGTACCCCGGATCTTCAATCAGAGTCTTCACTGCCTCTCTACAATCTGCACCTCCTTCGTTCCCTCTCCTTCACAATATGCTTCTACACATTTGTTAACCAGATGACCCAATCCTTCATCTCTTTTTATGTTTGACTGATTTCAAATGAAATCCAAACGCCTCTCTAATCTTCCTCGCCCCTCATATTTCCTCATACCGGCGCCTCTTCCAAATTCTGCCTTTCTTTTGGTTGTGCGCCTCCTCTATCTTTTTCCACCATATATTCTACACATTTCATTATGTTGCGTAGCCTCCCCAATGTGCATTTAAATTATTTAATTTAAAACCTCTATCTCATATGCAGCCCGATGTAGCCTCTTCTAGTCGTAATTTTTACCACCAATCTGCAACTTTTTATGCTATTCTTGTCTGCTAATCTGCCATTTCTATCGCCCACCTTTTATCTCTCCCCTGGCGTGATTTTCCTCTACCATGTGTGCAACCCCCCTTTATTATTCATGTCGTCCCCTCTTTTGTTCCCTGTTTTGTTTCCCCTCCATGATGCCTGCCTTGGGCCTCTCCACATTCCCAATTCCTACCTTCCTTTGCATTTTAATTTTTAGTTTTAAATAATCAAAATGTCATTTTAAAATGGCACGAATTTGGTGGATCCAAGTTGTTTCTTTATAACACATTTTACATTGTCAAAGGATATTACTCATCCATTGAAATATCATTGAAAGAAGCAAATATGTGGGCTATACCAAACAGTGCCATAATTGACATGTTATTGATGAAATTGAAAATCGATTTCGGCCATAATGTTTCACCAAGAGCTTGAAACCTCACTAAAATGGACAGGGATAAACATATCAACATTTCTAAGACCTCTGCCAAACCATTTGGCCTCAAGTGCTATAGAAGTCAGAAATTTAAACTTTCACCAGTCTACCATCACAAGTCAGAAAACCATTAAATCTCAGAAACCAGAAGTACTCGACTTTGAAACCTTCATCAATAATTCAGGAATTCTTCCAAAAAATCTTCCCGTATGAGGATTCGCCATGCAACTTCACCAATCCCCCAAAACAATTATTTTTCGTGAAGATTGCCTGCTATGTGCCAAAATCGACAACTGATAAAAATTAATTTTCTGCCAATCAGACCACACAATGTGTTGCCAATGCTGTGAGAGGTCAAAACAAGACCAAAACAAACCAAAATTGAAATAAACAACTACAAATCTTTTTGGGTGATGTTGATAGTTGATCACCAGGATGCTCTTGTATCAAGAGACCATTGCACACAATCTATGAAAGAGGATAAATATATTTGTCAAAACAAAATCCTAATAAATAAATTGTCTCAAAAGATATTTACATTCTTTGAAAATGAAAGATGGTGATTCAATTATAGATCATTTAATTTTTAATCTAATTTTGGTTTAGCTTCTTTTAATGGATGTTACTTGATGGAAAAAAAAGATAAATGCATATTATTACTATGTTCTTTTCCCAAATCTTAAAAAAATCTGGTTATTGCTATTAGTGGTAGTGCTATACATATATGTTACTAATTCCCTCAAGGAATAGGTTGGCTTGAGCCAAAGTAGTGCCAAAGCCCAGAATTCAAATATTTACATGCTACACTTAGGTCAGCCTTAAAACTTGAAGGGAATTCCCACTTAGGACCAACATATCCTGCTGCAGACCTATCCACATGCTCTTTGGATCTTCTCCCTTATCCTTCAACTCCACAATTATCTTTGTACACTCAAGAGAACACTCATCCCATTTGCCTGTGGAGTTTACTATTGCGAATCTGGTGCAGACATATTTTGATAATGAGTTCCCATTGGGATTTGCTTTGTCTATCTGGATCTCTGAATATGTGGTAGACATGGCTCTGTAGGTTGTTTTTTTGAACCACAACCTAAAATGTCGTCTTGTAGTAAGATGTAGTATGATCTCTCAATCAAGCCAGGCGAGGTGAAGTTGGACCATGACATAGAGCAATCTTTTGATAGTGATAAATATCTAGAAATGGATCCTCTTTGCCTAAATTTCCGATATGAGGTGCATTGGACATTGAAGAGATAATGTTCCAAACCGCATGTTCCTAAACTCTTTTGTTGTGAAATGTGGTAGAACAACCAGGTCTCACTTTATAACTGCCTATCTAGAAAAGGGGACATGACAACATAGATCAAAATAGATAATCCACAAGATAACACAAGATATACCCTGGGAAAACCCTCAAGAAGGAAAAACCCAACCTCCAAAAGCATCCATACTCTATCTAGTATTCAACAATAAAAAAA
The DNA here is from genome assembly GCA_007258455.2 of Sequoia sempervirens. Classification (NCBI taxonomy): domain Eukaryota; kingdom Viridiplantae; phylum Streptophyta; class Pinopsida; order Cupressales; family Cupressaceae; genus Sequoia; species Sequoia sempervirens. The sequence goes on from VDFB02271358.1 coordinate 749,377,255, forward strand.
TACATGCACTTACAAGAGTTATCATGAATACTTCTAAAGCATCAAGCCTCTCCAATGCATCCTCCATGTGTCCAAGCATGAATCCACACATCCCATGTCCTGCTTCACATATGCACTCCTCAAAAGACTCAATAATGACAACCCACTCACCTAGCTAGCCCTAACCACTAAACGTGTGTTTTATTTTTAGACTCAAGCTCACACAAACACAACCAAGTGGTAAGATAAAACCATGTACCACAAAACCAATTGAATACAAAACCATTGACCTCTCATTTATTATTGAGTACTAAGATTTTACTTTATTAAATATTTCCCCAATATTGAATTATTATCCCATGTCTCTCACACATTAAATAGTAATCCAGTGTTACAATACAACATACAAGTGGTCCCCAAATAATTACTTAGTGTGATTAACCACACCTCCTAGGTGCATCACAACTAAATAATTATTTAATTACAACATTATAATATAAAATTTTATGCAATGGTGTACGACACCATATCCCAATAAGATGAACATACCACATTGAAGATTTTATTAGTAAATTATAGTTGTATATAGTCTCCTCATGTCCTCGTAGAAGAAATGGGAATATGCATTTGTAGTCATAGTAAAAAATATGAAAAAAACTTATAACACTAATCAAAGCCCCATAGAAAACCCTTAAGTACAACCATACCACCAAGGATGAGAGGAAAGCACTATGGGTCATTAATTTTTTTTCACTACCCAAAAACATGAGGTAAACCCATAAAGAGAAATAATTAGGGCATGACTAAATAAAGTATACATAAACTGACCAACACCCATATGAGTAATGATATATTGAAGATAGTTAGGATCATGCATTCATGTCAAGGTTGTGCCTAGATACATGTGTGCATGACCTTAAAAATCATCACATCAATAATTGAGAGAGAAAAACCTTGAAAATGACCTAAAAAGTGTGAAAGGATTTTGGAAATTTCTTATACCTTTTGATGTTTGGTTGAATCTCTACCATTTATGTAGAATCCCATTGAATCAATGATTAGTACATGATAAGCCAACAAAGATGCTTTCTTTGTAGTTCATGTGCTAATATTGGTATTGTTTCTATCCAATGGAAGCACACCATGTGAATCCTACTCAGTGTAAAGGCTCCAATGTTGAAGAGTCATGTCAAACCCACTACCACCCATCTATGTGCCAATTGAAATAATGATATTTTTGATATTTTTTTTACTTTGTAACTTTACTCTATTCTATGAATTTCCCTACAAATATAATATTTGGGGTATGTCAAATTTCAATATAGAAAACACAAAAGTCCATAATTATATAACATGAGAGGAGGCTAATCTCCCCTTCTTTGATCATTATCAAATTTATGGGGTATTCCATATTAGATCTCTCAAAAGATAAATTGACCATAAACTCTCTTCATAAGAATAAAGCATTAAAGATCATATAATTTCATCAATCTTCTAAAATTATATGCAACTTGAACCAAACCCCTTTCACACAATGACAAACCTAATTTTAATTGTCACTAATCTTAATTGTGTTTGGCAACTAACTAATCTTAATTGTGTTTGGCAACTAGCAAGACAAATGGATGGATTTATAGATTGACATATTTATAAGCAAAAGATGAAATAAATATTGCAAACTATTAAGATATTATGTACCATTATATTCATTATGGGTGATTAACTTTAACAAATTACTCTCATTACAATGATAATTGTAAAAGGTGGATTAGGTGATTCAAAAATATTGAAATTAGTGCCTAACCTCTACATAAATTCAAATGTTAAATATAAGAACATTAACCCAATTTATATGACCTAGTATAATTGAGTCAAATATTCATGGTCTTGTCTTATAATAATTAGATTGATTAGGTTCTACCTAACTAGAATAATTTAAATATTAGTTATTAAGCAAAGCTACTCAATATTTTAAGCAATAAATATTCTCTATTAATATGAATCTCTAATAGGAAATTTTGTACTATTACTTGAATACCAACTAACATAATCCTAACAAGGGCATAATAATAGTATATTTACACATTAATAATTCTTTTATTAAATAATGAAACACATGATATAATTTGAATTAATCCAATAAGAAATTCTTATACTTAATCTATAAAATGAAAATATGAACAACTTATATAAAATAGCATTAACCCATGTTCAAATTAATGTTCTATTTATTCAAAAAGGTCTCTTACACTTTAAATATTTTCCAACTCCTCATACAAACCATGCATACTCTACTTATAAGGAAGTGACAATGCTCATATCATTTGGATTATTGGTACTTGTCACTTAGTATTACGATACAAAACTTGTTATGCAGTTAGTTTTGTTATTTTGAAAAGAGTAAAAGGTTGAAGAACCCTTGGGTTGTTGGATACACTCCTAGGGGAGTAAGGAGGTAGTAGAGAAAGGAAAGTAGGCATATAAAGGCAATATATAGATATTTTTATTTAAAATGGGAAATGTCTCCCAATGGTTTGAGGAGTCTCCTTCTATCATAAGGTAGTTTATTCTTGAAAAAGATTAAAATCTCCTAATTGTTATAGCACTCTTTGTGGAGGAGTGCCAATAGCTACTAAAATATTATTAACCTTGAGTATTCTAGTCTTAGAATAAGATTAGACCAATGGTGTCCTTCAAATCCCTTTCGTTGAACTTCATAGAAGAAAATTCCATTAAAATACTAAGAGGATTTTCAAATTTTATCAAAAAATATCTCAACATTTGGATGACCTATATCATAATGAATATAGAAGTTACAATACCTTTGATCCATACTTAATTCCTTCCTTATCAGAAAGACACAACTCTTTTCACAAATAGGTTTCATGTGTTGTACAAGTTTTGAACAAGCTCCTTACTAATTTATATAGCTTAACATACACCTCCAATTTTTCATTGAGTCTAGTATGAAATGCATATCATATGTGACAACTTTGAGAGCAAGAACAAGTCATTCTATTAGTTAGCTAAGAATTACTCATTTATTCATTTATATATTCACCTACTACATGCTACCCCTTGTAGACACCACCTCTTATTACACTAGTAATCTCCACACATTTCTTATGATGGTATGCTACTTAAGCCTAAAGACTATTGCAACAATCATAAGATGTCACATTGGCTGTAGTTTCTTTATATCTAAAAATATACATTTTTATATTCTTTAAAGTAAAATTGAACTAGAAAAACAAGGTTTGATTCCCCAAAAAAACTTTTAAAAAAATCATAATATAATCAAAATATTTAGATATTATTTATAAATCCTTGTTGATCATGTATCCTATTATATGATTCTATTTAAATTTATGGTCTCTGATTTCTTGGTGACATATTTCATATATTCCTTCTACCAAATGAGCACCCAATAGTACATTTCCTTGAGAAAATCCAATGTAGAAGATTTTCCATCATGGGAGAAATTAGCTTATGAGATTCATAGTGTACTCTTTTCCTTTTTCATGCTCATTATTGTCAAGTGGCAACTCATATCTTATTTTACATAGGATCAATCCTTATCTCTTAGGAAAATATTTCATTATTTAAACTTAAATACATGATTTAGGCCTAAAAAACCTTCAAACCATGGTTAGGAAACCACTTCATCCTATAGCTATGTATGTCTTTGTGGTAATTAGTAGACAATTATGCTAAACTAATATTTTGGTTTACATTTGACTTTGAATTAATAGCCCTAATTAACTATTTGATGACTATGAGTAAAAACCTTCCATCTATGGTCTTGACCTATTGGTATTCTAGTCATATTACTTAAATAGAAACCTTAATAGGTCTTCATTTAAGAAAGAGTTGGGTATAACCAAATTTTCTAAGTCAAATCACTAGAGATTGTTTTTAGGGCTAGGTTTAAAGGACTTATCAAATAAATCTAACCCTATACTAGGAATATTTTCCTCCTCAATAGAGAAGCTTTTATCCTACAAGTGATTAATTAAACTGTCATTCCTTCATAATTGTTTGATTTTTTTAAGAAATTTGAGGAATTATTTGATCAAATCTTAAGAAATTTACTTCTTTGAATACTTAAAGACATTATGAATTGAGACTATAATTTTTCTAAGGTTATAAATTCCTTAAATTTAAGATAGAAGGATCCCTAATTCATTGACAAAGAAAATAACCCCAAATCCTTAAACAAAAGTGGCATGAATAACTTACCAAATAACTATAATGAACTCCTATCACAACTAGATATACTCCATAATCCTCTATTCGAGAAAATAACCAAAGTGTCTTCAAAATATCTAAATAAATTAATTTCTTTTTGTTGGATTCATGAATAATTTTTTTAAATATGTTCACGTGAATCACAAGACTAAGGATTCATTGAAATATTTGGTCTAGGGGGTGGATAGTTTTCATGCTATAAGGATTGATCGTTAATGGTATGTCTTAATATATATTAACCTCTTTAAACATGTTTAAAGCCATATCGTTTCTATAAATTTGTTAGGGATAGAGAAATTGTTGTATTGTAATTTAGTATGGTTTTAGCTTTCATAGGGATTCACTAATGTAAAGGCAACAAGTGATGAAATTATAAATTGCTACATCTTATTCATTGGTGGTAGGAAATTATCTTTGTTATCAACTATGCTAATGAATGGGATAATATATATATTTTTTGACAAGTGGAATTTTGGTTGTCTTTATTATTATAGCCAACATGTAGTTTCGACATCAAGCAAATTCATTGTTAGCAATTCACCGTTGGATAATTCACTGCTAACAATTCACTGTCAAAAAATTCATCATCATGACAAATTCACCTCAAGGAAAATTCATCACGAATAATTCACCGCCACAAAAAAAATTTGCAAACTTTTAATGTGATAAATTTTCCGCGACGGTGAATTGCTAGTGGTGAATTATCCTTGAGGTGAATTTGTCATGGCGGTGAATTTTCCCGCAATGAATTTTCCCGTGGTGAATTGTTGACTGTGAATTTTCCTAGAGCCGTAATTTCATGTTAATCCATTAGACATCGATCAATGGTTATTTCACTTAGGATAACACTTGTTGATGTGAAAGCATAAAACGATGCAATGAGAAGTGGACACATCAATTCAACCTTTTAGACTTATTAAGAAGGGAGGGAAAAACATTAAATTAGTTCTTAGGGTATATGGAATGGATTTGAGGTAGATGATTTAGACATGAAATATATTATAAAAGAAAGAAGAATATGCTAGGGGAATCAATGATTGGGTAGGTTTGTAGAAAAATAGTATGGCGATACAAATATTTAGGAAAATGGTGAGATCTATTGGTACTCCAAAATTTTGTGTTTCCACTTTATTCTCAAGCATTTTTTATCTAAGTTGATAACTACATTAAGATAAGTCATAGTGGTTCACCATGCTATTTTTTCTTTTGGTTTCCCTTCATTATCAGAATCCAAACTTGTAAAAAGTTTCTTGTTCAAGAGATTTTTGTAAAAGTAAGTCCCAAACAAACCTTTTCAACAGGTTCTCTAGTTCGTGAATTTGTTGATCCATTGAGATGCACTTAGTATATATTGTGTGAAGTTGCCTTGTACTCTCTCTTTAAATTTTTCACAATATTATAGGTTTGTGAATTTTTATTTTTCCTATATTTATTTCCTTCAAAGTATTTTCAATATAGGGTTTGGTTTGAAAACTTAATGTCTTTCCTAAGGAAGAAAGTCCAAATTTAATTTCCTTTGATAAATTTCTCAATTCACAAACCTGTTAGTTCGCTAAAACTTGACTTGGTCAAAATTAAGGTTCATCAAAGAATAATGTAGCTAAATATGAGGATTTTCTTCAGAGTGTTCAAAGGCTTATTTAGGTGGCTATCTTGATTCACAAACCTTTTGTTTTGACAAATAACTAATTTGTAAAATTTAGTCTTCGTTGAAGGAAATAGATGTGTTTGTAGATACTAAAAAAATGTCCTAGGCCTACGAACTCTAATTCTTTGTCATTTCCTTGTTCATTCTTGATAATTAGATAATGTTAATTATTTAATTATTTCCTAATGTCATAAGTCCTCTATTAATTAAATAATTCATTTCTAGCTTTATTTCTTCTTTGATTAATTAATTTATTTTTTCTATTTAATTGCGTCACCAAATGTCCCTTTCTACTGCAATTAAATAAATTTTATTTATTTATTTAATTGTTTATCCATCTTTCAACTATAATTAAACAATTACCTTAATTATTTAATTATTTATCCATCTTTCAACTATAATTAAATAATTACCTCAATTATTTAATTATTCATTAGCCTTTTCTATCATTAAATTAAATGCTTATTAATTTGTCGTTTTCCTCCCACTTTTGAATTATTATTTAATGAAAAAGTCAATCTATCACATGTCCTCTATAATTAAATAATAAAAGTATTATTTAATTATTCGTTTGAATTTCTCCTACAACCTCTTTATCCGTGGCATTCTTATCTCTTCACATCTCATTCAATTTCCACACTTGATTGAATCATCTCATAATTCAATCTCAACCGCCCATCCTTAACTAAGTCTTATGCTTTCCCTAATTTGGCCCTAACCCTATTTCATACTACATCTTTCAATTTTGGCCATTGATTGACGCATCTTATTGACATTCAATCTCAGTCTTTCATTCAAAATTGTCTTTTCTATAAAAGACCCTTGTCCTTTTCATTTTGACATACCTTGAGATAATGCAAGTACATTCTACTAGTGTCAGACAAGAATCTTCAATATTTTGCTAGTCATTGTCATAGGCTTATTATTGCACACTCAAATCTCAGGGAAATTATCATATTCAAGCAAAATGGAGAAGGGCAATGAAGGTAAATCAATGGTGGCATGAAGACTTTATGGTAATCTTATTTTATATTTCATGCTTTTATGCTTATTTGTGCTCCATTATTGGTTTAGGGTTAGTATTTATGTTGTTTTACTTTAACCTAGAATTTAACCCTAGATTACATTGGTGAACCTGACATGAATACAATTACCATAAAGAAGTTGCAAGAATTTGTTGTTAATACTTGTCAAACCAAGGTGACAATCCAAGGTCCTCCTCCAAAACAACAACAGCCACCAAAGTCCCAATACAATTTACTTGACCATTTAGGGAAGACACCTGTGCAAATATCTATCTTGGAGGTATTGCGTATCTCACCCGACTATCGAGCCATTATTAGCAAGGCCTTGCAAGACACAACTGTTCCCATTGACCTTGATGTCAATCATTTCCAGGACATGGTGGGTTACTTGGCTAACTCTAACATGTCACCTTTTTCGACCAAGACTATTCCACACATAATACAAACCATAACAATCCTTTACATCTTGAAGTCCTTTTCCATAAACGCATAGTCAAATGAGTCTTGGTAGACAATGGAGCAAGGTTGAACATTTGCGCCCTTAAACTGGTTAAAATATTAGGCTTTTTAGAAGCATGTGTTGACACAACTAAAAGCATTGTTATCAAGGCATATGATGACAAAGAACAGTCTTCTAAAGGAGTTATCACACTACCCATCAGAGTTGGACCTGTAGTTATGGACACTAATTTCCAAGTATTGGACCTTGACCTCCCATACAACCTCCTCCTTGGTTGACCATGGATTCATGCCATGAAATTCGTACCATCCACATACCACCAATGCCTCAAGTTCCTGCATGAAGGCATTGAAATCACAATCCTTGGTGATCCCGACCCTTTCCAATATTACAGTAATCTAGAAGGGACTACTCAATTCCAAGTGCCTATCAACCAAGAAGCCTCATCATCTCACTACATTGACCCATCCTCCTGACCAAATCATCCACTCCATTTACTGCATTATAAAACCCAAAGGTCCAAGTCCATGATATGTGATGTGGACAATGAGGATGCATCTAGTGCTAAGAATAGCGAGGATGATCAAGAATGTATCAAATAAAAGATATTAAGAGTTCACTATATTGGAGGAGCCTCCATATGTATATCAAAATAATTTGTAGAATAAAAAATTATCACTTTACCTCTTGTTAAGAAAATGGATATATAGAAAATTTATACCATACAAGGTTAAATATTTTTATGTAAATCATCAAATACATAGAAATTTTTCAAATAGATGTATTAAATTGAAACATAAAATTTAATATCTATGCCCAAAAGGATGATACAAGTTGAGAATAGTCATGACCATTCATGTACTTCACTTAATGAGGTGAATCATATGGAATTGAATGATGGATATTTTTTGTAATGTTAGTGATGATGAGGATATTGGTTTAGATGATCATAATGCATCATATTTTGAGGTTATAAATATTATCAAATAAAATAAACACAAAGGAAAAAAGAAACTATATGACATAACATGTAAGTAAATTATTTTATACTATGCATCACAATTGATATTTAGCATCACATTTTTTTCATAGAAGTACACTTAATGATAACATGGATAGTCCCATGAGGGCATGGATTTCAAGGATACATCTTTTGAGCACATTGAGATAGACAAACCCAATGGTAAGAACATTATTGGTTAAATATTTTTACCTCTATCTCTTAATACATATTGTATTTTTATGTTATGACTATTTATATGATTTTCACTTGATCTTGCTACTTGGGGTGTTGGTTGTTTATTTTTTATGATACGTTCACCCAAGATTGCTCCAATTAGGGGCAAAAAGTCAAGGAATATTTCATCTTCCATCTCATATTGAGTAACTACCTATAATCATCATAGTCACATCCATTGCATTTGTTGCTTGTTATCTTCTAACATTTATCAAAATCGTTAAATAGATCATTGGGATTTGTCTTAGGTGAGGATTGTTGCATAGCAAGTTCTAGATGGTGTTCATCAACACCATCAAGTTTTTAAATTGTAGGTATAGGTACAAGTGATTCTTTATTTGTATATTCCTAAGGTCACAAGGTCAAATCCATAGTCAAAAATATTTTTCTTAAAATAAAATATCAAATACATAGTTGCAAAATATGCCTCACATAAATTTTGAGAATTACCCAATTCATATTTCTCTATTCTACTTTCAAGACATCCAAATTTAAATGATTCTATACTACAAAGATTACAATCAAAATTGTGAACAATTACATAACAATCATCAAAATCAATTGAATTCTTTTATTCTTAATTTCCAAACCTTTAAATCTATTATAAAATATGCCACAACTCTTTTTTTTTTTTGAAAGGTGCAATGCACCCATATTATTAGGGGTAAATGCTTTTGGCCAGAGCTATGAACCGGGTACAAGAAACTACCAAATCCACGAGCACAAAGGCCCAACGAAGGCACAAGGCCTGCAAGCATTTTGGCCCAACGAGGGTTTGAACCCTGGTGACCATCACTACAACCAAGCGACTTGACCACCGAACCATGCCCTTATCAGCAACCACAACTCTTAATTAAAATAATTTAAATTATATTATTCTTACATTTATAAAACTCCAAATATAAATTAAAAACAATTTCTTTCACATTATAATTTAGAAATACCCATTAAAGTAATAAATATCTTTGAAATGGCTAAAGCATCATGTTGCAAGCAAGAAGCAACAAGGTCTAGTCTCTCCTCTGTCCTTATGGTACTAGAGGGCGTATTGTGCCAATGTCACCGATCATGTGAAAAAAATTTACCAAATGCACTACAATTTATAAGGGGCTATCCGATTTCTACAGTCTAAAAATCAAAAAACAAATCAAATCAAATCCAATCTTTGAAATGAATTGAAAACAAACTATAAATTTAACAAGGCTAAGAAACTACAAACTTGTCTTTAAAGCTTCCTTAGATGCCAATTATAACCTTTCTTCTTAAGGTATCTCATGTTACTTTACAGCCATTCATATTTTCTTGTTAAAATTCATTCAAACAATACTTGTCAAATTTAAAAAGGAAAGCTTAGAAAATGAGAAAAGTGTGGTGGGTAGTTGAGTAACGTGGAAGCTTTATGCTTTAAACATTGGGTTGACTTTTAATAAGTTGTTGGATTAGTGGGTGGAATCAATTCTAAAATAAACTAAACTAGAGCCACATGTTTTTAGTAAGTAAATATGTAAATGAGGAAATATTTGTGGTATCCTTTTCCCATCACAAACTCGTGCTGAATTATTAATGATTGTAGTTATCTCAAACCCATGTTAAGTTAACAATGGAACAAAAAAAAAACATAATGTTTAGTTAATTGGATTCAAGTGGGCCATTTATGGGGTTAGTGTTTGTATGTATAGGAAAAAGCATATTGATTAGATTTAACTGGCATGGTGGTGGGGTTTGTATATATATATATATCAATTTGATTTGATTTGTATATGTATTATATAAATTTAAAATTATATTTTATTAATTTATTTTGTTTCTAATAATTTGAATTATATTATATGATTTTTTGGTATTTTAAATTAGATTATATATGTAATTTTGTTGTTTAAATAAAATTGTCTATGATTACATCCTTCAAATTTCAATGATTTTTCTTGTTTTTTCAAATTGGCCCTTTGAAAATTCTAATGGTTTTATGTTGATGTGCACACTTATTATTTTGAATTGAGTGCAAGAGTCTTGCATTTAAGGAAAAACCCTAGGGCATTAGAATGGGAATCAAGCAAGAGAAATAGAGCAGAAGATCAAGTATTGTCAAGAGAAAACTAATTAGAGCATGATAACATCACATTACAAATATTACACTTAATCATTATACATAATCTTTCGTTTGTGCCTTCAAACTTATGCAAATGGAAAAAGGGGTTTGACTTGGATTGAAGGGAGTTTCATATTCAATCATCTCATAAAAAATCAATAAAGGATCTCTTGACACCACAGTTTTTGAGCAACATGGATTAGTGAAGGTGGCTAACACTAAAACGTACTTTGATAGAAGAGAAAGTTGCATTATGAAAAGGTGTTCACAAACTAAATTGTGGGTGCAATTTAGTCATAAACAGTCTCAAAACCACAAAGCATAAGAGTCAATGAAATAAAATGAATACAATTTGAAATTTCTAAATCTATTCTTTGGGCTTATACAACCAAATATTTGACTTTTGACAACTCTAATTCAAATTAAACAACATTTTAATCCTTTTTCACTTACTATTCACAACTTAATATTAATTTAGGGTATGATTTTTATTGTTTTTTTTGTTATTTAGATCTCTAAATAAGGGTAGGTTGTTCTTTCTTTCACTACAATATTATAGGTTACTTTGAAACAATACTAATTATAGGTTTAATAATTATTGATTTTTTTATTTTTTATTTTTAGATCTTTAAATAAAGTAGGTTGTATTTTATTTCACCACAATATTATAGGTGTCTTGAAATTGATATTGGTAGATTAAGATATCTAAGTTTGTGTATGTATAAAATAATTATATATTTAAGATGTCACTCATTTTTATGTATCCAAATAAGAACTCTCAATTTTTAAGTGTAAAGTGTTAGGAAAGATGTCTCATGCTTGCTCCTAATATTAAGTATATAAAGAATGTAGTTTTTGGACTATGAAACATAAAAGCTCGACTTCTAGGCTATAGGCCTACTTTATTTTTGAGGAAAATATTTTTTAAAATTTTTGACATCGCTTCCAAGATAACTTTGCATAAATATTTTCAAGATCGACAATTAAGAAAAAAGGGGCCATCAACAACCTCCTAGATCAAAAGTTATGACCTCTAGAAATTGGGTCTCCCACATTAGAAATGTAAAAATATCTAGGACACATATAAAAGAGCTATATGATGGAGTTACACTTGTTGAAAAACTTATGATTTGAGTTGTGGTTTTTTATAAGGCATCTTTGAATGGGGATAATAAGGAAAAAATAAAACACCCTAGTTGGTGAGTGGATTATGACACACTTATAATAGGTGGAAGGAATATGTTATATTTTTCTAGTAAACTCATCTTGGGATTTGGGTATTGGCTTTCTAACTAGGTATTTGGGTACCACATTTTGGGTAGTTTAATGTTACAAATTTGTAATTACCATTTGATAGTTTCATGCATTACTTCTCCTATTTATTGGGTGCTTGAGATGTAGGCTTTGGATAGTGAATTTTGTAGGTATTATTATGATACTCTAATTACTCTAGAATTTTAGTTTTTTTTTTTTGTATTGAGGAAATGCATTACAAAGTAAAAAGAGCAGTTAAAAAACTGCAATAAGAGACTGTACCCAAACATGAAACATTACACCATAGAGAGCTGTGCAAACTACCCCAGCTCGAAAAAACAAGTCAAGTATACACAACAGCAACTTAAACCGTTCCAATATGCTAGAATAATACAACAAAGATAAGGAACATGAGCATTAAACATCATGGAAGATAGAACTTATACTCTGGCAAAAAAAAATTCCCTTTTTGCTTAGCAACTGTCCAACTTGCAGCTTGATTTGTTCAATCTGATAACTCAAAGTAGGATTCTTCAAGGCATCATTCTAAAACAATGAAAATAAGGCAGCAAGACAAAAAAATATATCAGAGTAAAGCCTTAAAAATACAGCTTCCTGATCATTGGTAGTAAAAACAACTTTGCATCTATTTCTCCATATATGTAACAAAATAACATGTCTCACACAATCAACAACTCGATTATTATAAAGGCCAACCCCAAGAAGAGCTTCTTTCCAGCATAACTTATGAGTGAAAACAACAGAAAAATCATTGAACACAGAATTCCATAGCCTTTTGACTAGCTAACAATTCCAAAAAATATGCTTCATATTTTCATGCCTGTGACAAAATGGGCAGTTAGTTGGCTGGATCATAATACATTTTAGCCTATCCCCAATGGGCAGTTTAAAGTGTAGAATCTTCCATGCAATTAACTGAGCATTGGCATTAACTTTAGATTTCCAAATTTGACCAGATAATTTTAACCAAAACTTCTCACTAAACCTGCACTTCCATTTAGAGTTCAATCGTGATTTCAAGGAGAGATTAGGAAGCAGTTGCAAATATATCTTTTTTAGAGGGAAAAATAAGAAGGGGTATGAAGGTAACCATGACCAGTCCTTAAAAAAATTGCAATGAATTGGAGTACAAAGTTTCATAGACAACACCGGCACCAAGGATTGCACAAAGATCAAAAAACCTTTATAATTGTTGCTAAGAATAAACTGATTTTTAACCTCATTCCATGATGACCAACTCATTGAATGGAAGGCCCATAAATTGCCAACATTACAGACCCCTTTTTTGAACAAAAAATACGAATGCTTCGGAAAACTTAAAGCAAGGGGTTGTCCATGATAGAGGATATGTTTGTTCCACCAAATAGACGAGGTGGAAAAACTAAAACCGAGTTGCAAGGAATCTTCTCCTCTCCACTTTAGCAAGTGACAAACATTGTGCCAAGCCTTCCAAATAGACTGAAGGGGAAGAGAAGCCTTCATGGAGAAAAATGAAGCATAAATAATTTTGTCTAACCAGCCCACTTGCTGCCATTTTCCTTTAACTGAAGCTTGATTGATCCGATATCGAATAAGAATCTTCCATGGTTCATCTCCTTTAACAGCTCTAATAATCCATTTAGCAGCCAAACAAATCTCCTGAGTTCTTGGGTCTATTAGGCCCAATCCTCCTTTATGTTTCGGCTGAGTACAATAAGACCATGAAGTGGATATATATCCTAGGTGACCATCCCACTTTGCCCATAGAAATTTGCGTATAATTTTGATTAAATCCTCATATCCTTTCTTAGAAGGCATCCAACATGGGGAGTAATAGACATGTGAAGCAAGGAAAATCTTGTTAACCACTTGAATTTTTCCAGCCAAGGAAAGGAATTTATACCCCCAGTTGAAGAGTTTCTGCTTAATTCTATCAAGAAACCAATTCCACATATCACCAAGAGACACCCCAATACTGAAGGGAATACCAAGATACCTCATAATTTCTCCATGTTTTATTTGTTTCCACTCTTTGGGAATCCACTGAGGCACATCCCCAACTAGAACCATTAAGAATTCAGTCTTGTTATGAGTCAGCTTAGAACCTGAAATTTCACAATAAAGCTCCAAAATTTCCATCAGATTGGAGATGTCCTTTTCAGAATTTCGTAAAAGGAGTAAGCTGTCATTAGCATAATGAGAGTTAATAACAACATCATTGTGAGGGATGGAAACTCCAACTATGAGATGTGAGGGATGGAAACTCCAACTATGAGATGCTGATTAATAGCACTCTGAAGAAGATAACCCAAGGCATCAGCTGTAAGAGCATATAGGTAAGGCGCGAGAGGGCAACCTTGGCAAATGGATCGCTGTAATAAAAAAGGATCAGTCATCATGTTATAGATGATAATTCGAGCATTAGCATCCTAGAAAAGCATTTGAATGTGAGACCGGATTTTAGGCCCGAAACCCAACCATTGTAGCATTTTAATAATAAAGCTCCAACGAACTCTATCATAGGCCTTATCAAAGTCAAGTTTGATTAAAATAGTATTCTAGCATGTTTGTTGAGCCCATTCACAAGTTTCCCAAGCCAACATAAGGTTATCAAGAATATATCTGCCAGCTATAAAACCTGTTTGCTCTGTTCTAACAATATGTTTCACCATAGGTTTTATTCGAATAGCTAGAGCTTTAGCAATTATTTTATAAGAAGTGTTTAATAAGGTGACAGGGCACCAACCAGAAACAGAGTCTTCCATCTTTCCTTTAGGAAGGAGCTTAATTATACCACCATTAATGTTCGGACTTAGTGAACCTTTGTTAAGGGCCTCCAAATATAAACAATAAAAGTCTTCCTTGATATGTGGCCACATAACCTAGTAGAATTCCATAGGAAGCCCATCGCTACCCGGACTTTTATGACGGGCCATAGAGAAAAGAGCATGTTCCAATTCTTCCAATGATAAAGATCTATCAAGATATTGGCTATACCCTGGGTCAATTTTGTTAGGAATATGATCTTTGACAACATCCTCAAGAATTTGTTGAATATCCTCCCATTGGTCATCTTTGAAGAGGTTCTCATAAAAACATTTAAAAACATTACATATATCAGTGGAGCTACTTTGTAAGACATTGAATTCATCCTTAATAGCACCAATTCTTTCTTTTCTATGTTTATAATTGAGATAATTAAAAAAAGTACTTTGTACCCTTATTTCCTTCCTTTATCCAATGTAATCTAGATCTGATTTTGGCCCCCTGCCCTTTGTAATTATCAATTTTACGTAGCTGAGCCTCAATAGCAGCAATGGAGGTTTGAATTATGATATTATTAGGATCAGCATTAAGTAATTTTCTATCATGCACAAGTTTTCCTTGGAGGGAGATTTCTTTCCGTTTACGTTGCCTAGCCATTTGTTGGCCAAAATACCGCAAAAAACTAGTGCATTTATTTATAGCAGCACACCACCAATCTATCC
Source organism: Sequoia sempervirens (assembly GCA_007258455.2). Classification (NCBI taxonomy): domain Eukaryota; kingdom Viridiplantae; phylum Streptophyta; class Pinopsida; order Cupressales; family Cupressaceae; genus Sequoia; species Sequoia sempervirens. The sequence continues at coordinate 749,392,683 of VDFB02271358.1, forward strand.
AAGACCCCCCCTCATCCGGTTTGGGGATGGAGTTCCAAAGGCCTTCAAGAGCAGCTAGACAAAAATGATTCTTTAGGTGGGATACATTAAGCTTGAAAGGCAGGGAACTATCTAAATTTGATTTTGAGGACAAACCTATATTGCAAATAATGGGGTAATGGTTGGAGAGGGTGGTGGAAAGGTCCACCTGAACATACAAACCCAAAGAGTCTTTATTGAGAGGCAGAGAGGGAGATATGTAAAATCTATCCAGCCTACTAAGTTTCCTATCACACCCCAATCTATAATTAGACCAAGTGTACCAATTATTCAAATGGCTGGCAATCTTATCATGAATAGGATCAACCACTCCCAAGGAGTTTCGAAAAAAAACCCAACTATCAAATTCATCTCTACTGAGATTAAAATCTTTAGACCAGCTACGATCATGAGCATGCTCAACCATGTTAAAGTCGCCCCCTATTAACCACTCAGCATTGGGTAAGTTATTAGCTAACCAGTTCCATAACTCTACACGTTCTTTAGCAGAGTGTGGGGCATAAATAGAACAAAAACCGATAAGTTGTCCATTGATAAAAGAAAGGGCCCAAACACAGCTGTGTGAAGGGTCCTCCCCTTTATCAATAACATGCTTAGCAATCCAAGGTGCAATTCCAATAACAACTCCACCTTTGCCCTCAATATGAGAAGTAAACAAGAACATGGCATTGCCCCAAACCTTACATAAGGACATTTCAAGTTTAATTCCCCCAATTTTGACCTCTTGAAGGAAGAGCACATCAGGTTTCCATTTCATAACAACCTCTTTGACTTTATATTTGCGAGGGGGGAGAGAAATCCCTCGCACATTCCAAGACAATATATTATAATTCATGATGAGCGGAGGATTCTTCATCCTGAGCCAGCACACTAAGCTGATTTTCAATATTCAAATCTGAGTTCTTAACTTCACGATCATGAGAGGTGGAAGAAGGAGATCTAGAACGATGACGAGTTTGGGGAGGAGAAAGGGCCGACACAAGAGAGCGTTGGCGAGGAGAAGAGAGGCAAGGGGGGGAAGAGGAATCACGAGAAAGGGCTTTAGAAGTAGAATGAGGGGCAAGAGTGTCTTGGTGAGGAGAAGAGGGGCAAGGGGGGGAAGAGGAATCACGAACAAGGGCTTTAGAAGCAGAATGGGGAGGAGAATGAGAATGCACTTGATGTGGAGAAAGAGAGGATGAAGGAGGGGAAGGCTCTTTCCTCTTTCGAACCTCTCTCCAACCGTCTGACATAATGACATCTTTGAAAGATGGGACTGTCTCACCAAGAACACCAGGAGTACTACCAGGGCTAGAATGAGGGGCAATAGCACTTTCTAAGGCAGTGATGAGGGCCAAGAGGGTTGGACTCGGGTAAGAGGCAAATGACTAGGTGGATAAATGGTCACCATTTGAAAGGAGACTCATTGGCACTGCATTCATTTTCTATTTTCTAATTGGGCACCCACGGATCAGATGGCCTTCTTTTCGGCAGTAGAAGCATGCATTTGGTTTATTTAAATAAACAACCGGTTGATTTAACTCAAAACCAGGGCCAACCAAATTTAAGATCTTTGGTAGGGGCTTGTTTAAGTCAACTTCCACACAAGCCCTAGGATGAACCCTAAGGCTTGAAAATTTATCAGAACTATGCTTACACCAAATTACTCTACCCAGGTGAGCAACAATGTCTTTTAAGAAAGGCTCCAGTGCCAAATTGGAGAAAACTCCAACCCATAGGATAGCTTAGAATCTGATGGGCTCTGTGGTGAAAGTTAAAATTCCAAACTTAGATAACAAATTTGACCATAGATTACCCATGTCCTATATTGCAAACAGCTCCTCATGGTCTCCAGATTTGAAATCATGTAATGACACATAACCCTTTCCCCAAGCCTGCGATAGCCTCTATTTCCCATCCCCGGTTCTCCCAGTTTAATCTTGCCCATTTATAAAACTCAATTTTAGAAGGCACACCTCTTAAAAAACACAAAATCACAATTCTATTTTGGCACTCTGCAATTACATCAATAACATCATCAAGGAGTTGTATTTCCAAGTTGCCTTAATTAATATTCTTTCCGCATAGGCTCATCCGAAATCTCATTAGAAATGGTTGGGCTTTTCTC
>VDFB02271358.1:749403354-749704062 GCA_007258455.2 Sequoia sempervirens
ACATTTTATTAGACATAAAGATTTTTGTGTCTAAGTTGAATTTGAAGATTGCTACCCACATTTATCGGGAGGGAAATCAAGTGGCCGATGCTTTAGCGAACTTTGGGACACATTGGAAAATCTCTAAGTGCTAGCGCAATTTGGGGAACCTATGGCCAGGTATTCAAGGTTTAATCCTAAAGGAGAAAAGCCCTTATTTGATCCATAATAGTGAATAATTGTGCAATTTTATGGGCCTTATGGGGGGTCCACATTCTTGTCTTATGGGCTATGTGGATGGGTGTGAATGCTAAGGTGTCTTACAAGTGGAAAATTTTGAATATTGGGGCAGAGTCCATTTTTAAGGCCATTATGAGGAATTATGGAGAGTACTTTATGATTAAGGTCAAGTTGGGTTGTACCTTACATAATCTCCTTTTAGGGATTGCGTTAAGCTATCGTATATCCATGAAGTTTTTTGATTTTAACTTTGATGTGACTAATAATTACGAGATAAAGCTTTTAATTGATCCTATGTATTTCATTATTCTTCCTCCTTTACTAAAAGTCGGGTTATTAGGTGTTTCTAAATTTGGTCCCACGACCATCTTACCTTGGTTTCTGGGTAATAACAATGTGGAAGGAAAACCTTCCATTCCTATCATGTCATGCTTACCTAGCCGCAAGTGTTTGAAGATTTCCATCAATGATATTGCCAAGATTTCCCTTAAGAATTTAACTCCTCAAGCATGTGTGTTGTACATTGCTTTGATTGCCCAAGGATGCATCGTTTGGCTTAAAATCTTAAGTGTGTGAGAGAATTTTCACTTAACCAATTCCTCTAACCTTTTGCTCTCATAGGTTTTTTGGTTCTTTTGTGTGTAGAGTGGGATAATGGGTGGCGATAGGGTGAAAATGAAGCTCAACAACTGTGGAGAATTTTGCAAGGATCTGTTCATGTGGCACATTTGTGTTGAAGGTGGGCTGGGTCCTTTGATGGAAAGTTTGGTGGGTCATGACCCTAGCTTATCTGCACAATTTGTAAATTCTTGGAAAGATAGAAGGGTAACCATGGGCGGTATTTCTTTTGAAGTGAACAAGGAAGTGATTGTGTAGGCGACGGGGCTGATGAGTACTGGTAAGAAGTACCCGAAGCATACGAAGGCCCAGTATAACAAAATCATGAATGATTTCTTTGTGGGTAATGAGAAACCAATTCATAACTAGTCAGGGTTTGAGAGAGAGGCTCTCCCACAGCCCTGGGACAAGTCTACCTTTCCCTAATGAAGTACATGACCCTTGAAGGTAGATACAAAACCTACTACTTCTATCACTTCCCTCTTTTAAATCACCACTGACACAAAATTTTGTTAAGCTTTCCTTTTTTCTTACTTAAGGATTTAGAGAGCTCTATTGAAAAGTGTATTGAGGTTGTTGGCCTAAGCCTTGAGGATACTCCTCCCCTGCCACTCCACCAAGGCCTCATTTTGAGGCTCTACCACTTCCATCTTGTGCTATGCCCACCCAAACCCATTTCTATTGTTCGTGTTGAAGAAATTGAACCCTCTATTGTGGCCAATATCTCCCCAGATGAGTCCAAAGATCCCATTAGGAAAACCCCTCTGGTTACCGTTGATGCCCATAAGCCTAAACCTATTGCCAAGAAGCTTAAGGGGAGTGCCAATTTTTCCAAGACTAGTGTTGCAACTAGTCTCCGTGAACTAAAGTTGGCCCCTGCCAAGTTTGTTAGCAAACCTACCTCTAAAAATAAAGTTAAGGATGAGGGGAAGGGTTTGATGGAGCCTTTGACCATGGACAGTAGAGGAAAGAATGTTGTGGGTAGGGACTCTAATGGGGACATGATGGTCGCTACTACGGGTGGTGACTGGTGGAAAAATTCCCCTCATCAAGATGTCTGGTAGGCTGGCTAAAAATAACAAGAAAGTGTAGGTTAATGACTTGGATACAGATGAGGAGCGGTATGGCAACAAAGGTTGCAAGGATGAGGTGTCTGGGGATGAGGAGGAGGAGTATGTGGGAGGGCCCCACACCATTCCAGATATTAGCAAAGTGCAAAAGGAAAACTTGGCCTCTTAGTCCTTGGACCCTCTGGATGTGGAGCGCACTGATATAGAGAAGGCTATGGATTATGGGGAGGAGGTTCGTGTGTTGCAGGAAGGAATGGGAAAGATGGACAAGAAATTTAGTGGCTTGACCCGTTTCACTGTCAAGTTGGTCCACTATGTTACCAACACCTTTTAAGCTATGATGAAGGATGAAATGGACAAGAAGAATGTTGAAGAAGGCTTGGAATTTGTTGGGGATGATGTTGTTAATCTCCTTACTAAGAATTGGGAAAATGCTAGTTAGTTTGTTGTTGTTGCGTTGTTTGTCTATCAGCTGTTAGTCCATTGTGTATGTGTTTTGGCTTAGTTTTTATTTTTTTGGACTTGATCTTTTTTGGCCCTTGTGGCTCTTCATGTAAAGGGTACAACACCCTGTAAATGTTGTTTACCATATCAATTTATTTTTATTAAAAATTAATTCATTATATCTTATGATTATATGATAATAATAATAATGTTAATAACTTCCTATTTTTAATTTTACTATATTTTTATTAATATTCTCCACATAATTTTATTGATCTATTATTATCTTATTATCACTTTTAATATTCAAATAAGTAAATAAATTGTTAATAAATAATAAACAAAAATGTGTTTTCTCTTTGTTTTTGTTAATCAATGAAGATAGACTAGGGATTTGCACCCTTTATATAAAATCTTAAATGATAGAACAAAGGCATATCATTATTTTGTATCATTTCAAAAACAACATACAAACACATTAGAAATTTACCTCACCTATCTTAATGACTAATACCCAAAATACTAAGCAAAAAATATATGCAATATTTTTTTTCTAAGTTGTCCACCCACTTTTTTGTTAAGCAACCACCCCAATAAGGGTCAAAGTTTTCCTAGCAGAGCTCCCAATGATACTACACCAAAAAATCTGCAGATCATTTCTTGATACTGCCAGCATTCCCTTTACTCTTTCATGCCTACAAAGATCTTGTCTTGTTGGTAATCTTTAGAAATACTATACCCAACTTATACAAAGTTGAAGTGGACTAAACGGTTTATAGGAAAATTGGGGTCATACGCCCTCCTTCCAAAAAACTTCACAATAACTCATGCCCCAAAATTTGTAAAACCATACCTCCCTCCTTTGTTGGTCCTTCCACCACCCACCAAGTGTTACACCTAGTCTTATTGTTACTAAGTTACTTTTACCTACATAAGTAAATATGATGGAATATGTTAATGGTGACTTAATATGTTTGTCAAATGAATGAAATACTGAATTATGCAATAAGATGTTATTGATATCAAGGAATGAATATGTTTTGAATGTTATGTATTACAATATGAACATTCTAATTCTTTGATGATACAAATGTGCTATAATGCAAATAGATTTACTATGAATGTCTAACTACCTTGGTGTTGTACTAAGTTGGTTGCAAGGACAAATTCAATCCTCCAAAAGGGAGGGGAGGTATCACTTAGGAGAAGTGATTGGTCGAATATCATATTAGATCATCATTGCATTTGATTAAGCATATGTTTCACATGTGTTTGATTAAATCATGATAGCATCTAATCTAATCATACATCAAGATGCATCCATAACATACATGAAATCAAAAGCATATGTCAGAACACAAGTCATAGTTGAATAAAAAATCTCATATATATATATATGTGTGTGTGTGTGTAAATGTCTTAATGTATATGTTTCATCATCACTACAATTAAATTTGATGTTTGTATACATGTATAAGACTATATACATAAAAATGTTATACATCATAAATATTGTACATCATGAATATCTATATCAAAAATATTTATACAATATATGTTCGCTCTATCTCCCTAGAGCATGGGTGTTAGAGCCCTCTAGTGCTAGCCAATTTGGGTCTAGGCATGGAGGCTAATAGACTGATACATGGGACTGAGATCGAGAAACTAATCTCAATATTGAGGTTTGCAATCCCCTAATCTCCCTTCTCAACCCTACAATCTACTCCCTTTGGCTAGCGATCTTCTCCTGTAGGGTGTCCTCTCCCTACCTTGCAATCATGATGTCATCCATCAATTATCACACTTAGGGATGGTCAAGGTCTACAAGGGCACTTTCTCTTGTAGCCTTGGCCTCCCTCCTGAGATCTTTCACTCTAAAGGGTGCCACATGCCTACTTGGCACTCTCTTCCATCATCACAACTTGGTCTCACTCAATGAGGATGGTGCAGAGCTCCACTGCCCTTTGGTCCCTCTAGCTCATCATCACGCTAAGCTTTGACTCCCTCTGCACCAACTCCATGCAATTCTCCTCACAAGCCATCTTGAGCCATACTATAGGATCAAACAACTGGCTCAAATAGCTGGATGTGCCTCTCAATTGTCTATTGTGGCCAGTAGGCATCTAGGATGGGACCTTGAGTCTATACTATTGGTACAATCTCCACTAATACTCGATTAAAGAATCTAAGCCACTCTCATGTAAAAAATGCAAAAATAGAGAAGAGTACATGTATCAGTACCACACCATGATAATCATAAAACTAAAATCATATCTAAATCAAAATCCAACTCATACTCAGGTCACCAGCTCGCCAATCTAGATTAACTAGTGTGGACCCACTCTTGGAGGCCCCTAATGTCCCTATCATTGCAATTGGAGATACCTTGATCTTCACTTCCTATGGTGGGGGACACCTAGTAGGGGCACCTACTGGTGGAAGTGTTGAGACATAAGGGATAGCTAATGGGGAAGCCCCTCCATCATCTCCTAGGCCTCTTCATTGCTACCTCCTCTCTCTCCTCCTACTAGTCCTCCTCCCCATCGGATTCTTGTACACTTGGGTCTCTTTCGAGGGAATTCTCAAGGAAGATACGAGCTAGGGACACTATCTCCCACTACTAATAAAATCCATCTATCACCCCCACATCATCCATGTCCAACAAGGGTGGATCATCATCATTGCTCCCTACCTCTCTTGGTGCAACATCCTTGATAGTAGGATGGGGTAGGTCCCTAGGTTTGACAAGGCTCCTACAAAATCTGATATATGTGGTCATGACATAAGAAACTATTTGCACCTTCCCAAATTGGTGTATGTCTCATCGCTAGTAGTATGGTACAATAATGTGATCATGGCAACCCACTAGGAATCGATCATGTTGCATGTGTGACAATTGTGTCCTATTGGTGGGCTATCTATCCATCCAACAAAGAGGGCTACCATACAACATACCTAACCCCTAGCTGATCCATGATCTATCTCTAAAAATAGTAGGTCCTCAAACCTCCACTTTTGCACCAATGGGTATGCATGGGCATGGGGAAGATTGCATGTAATTTGTTAGGGAAACTAGCTAGCCAGGTACACTTGATGTGCTAAAAGGCCCACACCTAAAGGAGCATGTAGGTTTTCAGACTATGGTACTCATAATGAACATATCACCCAAGGTCATGGTACAAATGGGCTTGCATAATTCAACCCCAAGAAAATATGACACTTTGCTCCTCCATCTCCCTAATGTAGAAAATGAGGCTCTTGTGTAGGTGGAAGCCTCGAGTCCATCTATAGCAACTCAGAGTGCCACTATCACAATCATGATGCAACATACGAGGGGCACTGCAAATTTCCCCTACTCTAGCCACCTCAGGCATATGTGTCATGTGGTTTTCATAGGGACAACCTAATTGATATAGTGCAACTGGTTATCTCAAACATCCTGAGCTCTCTGTGGCTCATCAGAGATATCCTCTCCTCAGATGGGGAGACACAAAATCCAATAGACGTTCGTCAGGGTGATGATCATCTTCCCTGTAAGGAGATGAAATGACATCATTTTGGCGTCTTGATAAGACCATAAATTGTCTCATATTTTATCAAAGAAAACAATCTATTTCTTCTTAATGCATTAGTGTTAAAGTGGATTTGAGTAATGATTGAAAGATCTTAGCTTGCTTAAAGTAGAATATAAAGTAAATATTTTATTTATTAAATGTGTTCCAAATTGCCTCTAATATGTCTCCATGAAGTGTTTAAAATAATATAATGCAGATAAATGAGTTATTAAATAACTCATGGTAAGATGAACCTACAAACACTTGCAACTAAGAGATCTAGATATCAACTCTAGAAAAGGATTTGATGACATTATGGGAAGATAAAGAAGACTCTAGACTTCCAACACATTCCAATATTATTGCAAAATTAATAAGCATCAATCACTCCCAAATTGGTGGATAAGCATGTAGTTCATGATAGCTCATGAAGATCTCTTCTACCACATTATCTTTCAATAACTCAACTTATCAAAGTAGTTAAGTGTCATTATGATAGTGGGATTTTCTTCAAGATAATCAACAAAGATTTGGGCAAGCAAAAAGGAGAAAAATCCCTTCATTCATGTGGAGAACTAAAGGTTCCCTAAACATCATGCACCCAAAAATTGTGAAAAATGTAGTCTCAGTAAAACAACGATATCTCCCTCATTTCTCAACAAAATTAAAAAAATTAAAATGATCTCAAAATTAGATTTGAAGGGATAAAAACCCTTTTGATAATTTGGCATGATTTTTAGTAGGGAAGGAGCAATACAAGTTAGAAAATGACTGAGACAAAAGTGGTGTGATGGAGGACAACAACTTCAATTTTCTTAAAGTTTTGTAAACCCCTCAAAAATAGGATCTTGGATCCACATTCTTAGTGGATTGGTTGGATAGATATAGAATATGAATTCTATAAATACAATGTAATCATTTGATCAAAGGGAGGGGATTAGAAAGACTTGTTTCAGCCTGAGAAAATAGGATAGATCTAGTTTCATTTTCCAACAATGTAATTCTAGATTTCTAGATTAAATTTGAATCCAAGAAATCTTTTCATTTCCAAAAATTGTGAAGTAGTTTAGTCTTTTCAATTCATGCAAATATGATTTATTTTTGCAAGTAGAATAGACTGTCAAGCAAGTTTTCTACTTTCTCTCTTGTAGACAGCCATTGACACCGCCTTGGATTGCTAAATTAAATGATGAGGATTACAATGACCCCATCACATCCCATATCTCTATCAATTCCATGGGAATCATTGAATGAAACCTCATCTTTGACATCTCGTAAACCTACCAGAGTTCAACTTGTCACAACAAATTGTAGTTGTGTGTTGTCACATCCCCTATGCAACTATGTAGGAGTGATAAGATCAAGTCGTTGGTGTGCTCATGAGCCTTTATTAAACATTATAAAAACACAACTCTATCATGCAAAATCCTACATCTTCTATATCTATACCTACTCTAAGCATGTCATACTTCTAATTCTTAACACAATTTTCAATTTTGACTCTAATGATGCCAACGCATCTTTGGGACACCAATGTGTCAAGAGGATGCAACGTGAAATTGTCCCTTGGATGAACATGTGGGGTCCTAGACTCAACGTGGGTCCAGGATGCTAGCACACACCAAGGATGCCTATGCTGCTCTAAATTTTCCTACTAAAATTAATTGCATAAAATAAAGGCATAATGGAAATTTTAGGCCTACCTCATCCAAGGGCTCATCAATCTCTATGATGATCTGAAGCTCCTCTATGCATGATGGCCAAAAATCTCATTAGCGAGACATTTTTGCTCAAGCTCTATAGAACTCTAAGCAAAAACCCTCATCATGAATAGTGAAAATGACCCTTTTGGGGCCCACCTTGCGAGTATATAGTCAAATTTTCACCCATTTTTGAAATTGATGTATTTTTTATTTTGCAACACCCAAAGTTTCACATTAGATGCTAATTTTTTTTAAGCATTGGGGGCATCATTTGTGTCAACTTTTTTAACCTCTAGAATATAATTTTTTGAGGAAATTAATGCACTTATTATATGTAATTTTTTACATCTTTTTAGCTACTTTAGTGTAGTTGATTCGTCTGTACGATCAACTCACTAAAGTGGGGGGAAAATGTAGTATCAAAAATTGCATCTTATGCAAATTTAGCACTTACTCATAGCGCCTAGTGTATTTATGACAAAATTCATGATCAAAATTTTATGATTCCTATTTCATGGATGGAAATGATAAAGTGTTTGTAGCATTGGTTTGAATTTAAAAATAATTTGGATAGACTAGAGCATGGCATGTAGATGCCTATGCAACACACAAATGTCTTAATAAAATTCAAGATTCAAATGGGAATTCCCATGTATTTTATTTGTGATGCGTGTCCCAATGCTAAAAAAAAACTGTAATGGCTATTCCTGCCTAGTTCAACAAAAAAATCTTTTCTTCCTCATTTTCATAAGAATTTGTTGGAGAATTTTCACTCAGAGCTCTCTACCTCTCCCTTAATGAAAATTTTCGAAATACTCTGACATCCTGGAAATTAATAGCAACAAAGACTCCTATTTCTTACGATCTTGTCACATATATCATCTTGAGAGAGGGGCCACAACTACTGGTAACTCTCTCTTGCTTATCATTCAAACAATCTTATCTATTATTTATATTTATGTGATCTCATCTTGCATCTCTTTAACATGATAGGGGTTCTCCTCCATAGCATGGTTTTTTTAATCACATGTATATTTTACTTTTTATGTCTTCCAATCTTGTCTGGTTGTTCATGGAGTTGGAAACACCAAATTTGTGGTTTGACTAAGGCAAACCCGTATAAAGCCCCAAAAATTTTCCACATGCACATGTGTGCAAGCAATGAATAGGTTCAACAAGAAAAGTACTTCATTTTGGAAATTTCTAGGCTCTATCCTTGCACACAACAATGTGGATGCATAAACATTCTCATGGAACACTAGCATTCAAGGTTGAGACTTCACTCGATTAGTATCATATTATGTGTATTTAATACTTTTCATTTCTATGAACTAAACATTTTTATCACCCTGTATTTGCAATTTATTTAGCATTTTTAATTACATCTATTGTTAAGCATAGCTTAGAATTTGATTTTGAAAATATATATTTCCAGTTCACTTGAATTGTGTCAATTGAGGTAGTTGAGAGTTATTTGCTCGTGAAGATCTCATTGTCTTGGGAGTAGCAAATCCCCTCCTCTACAACTGATAAGACAAACTACACTTGACTTCTTCCCTTGAAAATTTATCCTATTCATCTCTTTTCATATCTCCCAAATAATGATAGTTGAACTTACTTCCCAAAGACTCGAGAACAATAATTTTGACTTTGGCTTCTACCATCCTTGGAACATCCCTAACACATTCCCTAATAATATAGAGCACCAGTTTATCTTTGACATAATAGACTTCTAGCAACTTGATGCATAATCACAAAGAAGTAAGTAATCAACATTTTCATCCTCTTTCTTGCACAAAACACATATATATGGGCCACCAAAACCCAATTTTTACGTATTCCTAGTTAAAATTCTTCTTTGTACAACTATCCATGCAAACACTCCTACTTTGGGAAGGCCATTCTTACTCCAACAAAGATCTATTAGCCACTATTCTATTTCAATAGCTTCTTCTTTTAATTTAAAGCCAATTTTCACATTGTATTTTCCAGATTTTGCTCCACACCAAATCATTACATCCTCCCCTCTGTTCATCTCAACTCTCCAAAGTAGATCTCCGAACTTCATCAACTTGCAAACCTTCCAAATATTTCCACTATCATTTTGAATCTGTCTATAAAACTTGTTTTCTCTTTGTTACTTTACATTTGGTAGGATTTGATGGTGTAATATTTTTACAAGAATAAAAAAATTCTAATATAATAACTACATTAAGAGATTGTGGAGTAAGGATTGTATTTAAAAAATAATAATGTAAAATCCATATTTATTTTAAAAAAATATAAAACTAAGATGTATTTAAAATATCTATATTAGTAGCTATTTTATTTTAAAATTATTCAATAATTATTTTGTTTTAAAAAAGTTATTTTTATTTCCTTGATAGTTTTTTAATATAAATATTTTAAATATATATGTCTAGGTATCAATCTTATGTCATTTTATTTATTGAAAAGTTTTTTCTTCTTATAACCTACTTTAAAACAATTTTATTTACTTAAAATTATTTTATTTTATTTTAGAACTAGTGACAAACTATTTTATTCTAATTACCATTAAACTCAAAATCAACCAATCAAATTACAAAGGTTATTGGGAAAATCATTTCCTCGTAAATATTTAACAAATATTTATTCATAAACAAACTCAACTTCAACTATGTCATTCATAGCTGCATCTAGTATGAATCAAAATTAAGATCAAGGTCAACCCTAACAACTATAATATTCATAAACCTAGTAAAATCATGATACATTCAACTTGTCATAATTTGTTGATCTCAAACTATTATGTAACCTACCTTTAAATTGTTTTCATGACTCATTGGATCACCTACACAACAAATACTTGTATTACAATCCTACAAAAATAGGCACTTGCCACTATGTGACTACAATATATATGACTTGCAATAGTCTAGTATAAATCAAACTACTATCTAACTTGCCCCTAAATTTGTATTCCACAAATAATTTATCGACTACCCAACAAATATAATTAGTGCAATATTAAATATGCAAGTACTCGCCACTACATGACACTTATATTTATTTTAAAATATACATAAGATAATTAAATTTTTACCCACTAGGAATCTAAATTTTACCTATTATTTTATGAATTATATATGGGTTAGCCCACAATATTGTGTCCCCCATTTTGACTAAAGTAGGACATTGAAATCAACATTTTTTAACATTTTTTTCTTTTATGAAATTTATAGAAACTAAACCATTAATTATTTGGATATGATGTGAACTAGTGATTTGTGAGAATATATATATATATATATATATATATATATATATATATATATATATATATTAAAATTAAAAATAAATTGTGTTTTTTTACATAACTTTTAATAAATATTTTTTTATAGTAAACAACAATTCAAAAAGTGACATTTATGTCATAATATATAACTTATTTTATTGAAAGGATTAAATTATAATTTTAAAATATAGATTTTTAAACTACTCAAGGCTTAAATCATTAATTATTTTAAAACATATGTGATTTTAGGCAAAACTCAAGATGTCCCAAGTTTGGGACCCATTATTGTGGGATGACCCATATATATAAATATACTAATTATAGATATATATGGGATGACCCATATATATATAAATATGCTAATTATTTAATAGTTTTTATTAACAAATTCACATCATTATGCCCCACCTCTTATGTTACGCTTGGTAATAAAATTAGATTATTTAACTTATTTTAATTAAATATTAAAAATAAAATTAAGTTTAAAAGATTGAAAAAATATTTTAATCTTAGAGTTTAATTAAAAACCATAAAATTTTCTTTATCAAAAAATAGCTAACAGAATAGGGATCAAATGGTGTAGTTATTTTTGCAGTCAATGTAGCTCTAGATTGTTCTAGTTGTAGTTTTCTAAATAAGGGGGAGGGTTCTCGAACCTACATTCTACTTTATATTTTTTTGCTCTTGATTTTTGTATCAAGGGGACAAATTTGTACTTAGTCTCATATGATTTGTTGTGATAGCATTTGTACACTCTATTCATGTCCTCTTGCAGAGGTGTCTTCTATGGTCATGGTCTTGTCATCTATAACTATATGCTTCACCACCTACATTTAAAATTGATTTCTAGATGTGACAATGTTGTAGGCACTCTTGAGGTTTTGTTTTGAGGGGGCTAAACAATATAACTTCCTCAATAATCATCAAACCTTACAAAAATCAAATGAATCCTGGGTAAGTGCATGGAAATGGAAGGCCAAAGGGGGAGTAAAACGTGACCACATTTTTCGTAAAATTCATAAAAATCAAATTTGACATGTAATTCAAGATACATATGCTCAAAATTTTAAAATGTGATAAGAATAAGATTAGTAGAGCTCAAAATATTATTTCTTAACTACATATCTCTTTTTTTAAATGGTGAAAATCAAGAGAGTGAAATAGAGAGAGCACACAAAGTAGTCATGATTTTGGCCAAAAAAAAACCATAGCAATAAGTGTGCTCTCACTAAATTGTTGATTTTTTAAAGTATTTTGTAGATCCCTTCAATGAAAAGTCATCTAACATCAAATAGTTTGACATATTTTTTTTCTATTTTTTACTAATTTTCAAAGTGGACACATCTTGAAAATAAAAAAATGAATGTGCTCACCCCAATTTTGAGAAAACAAATCAAGAATTTTTTTTTTCAATGTGTAGAATAAGATAAAATGTGATATTTAAAAAAAAAAAATTAGATGAGTGGATAAAAAATTACATAGAAAATAATACATGTGTTTTTTGGCAAAAAATAAAGACAATACTAAAACTAATTACCAATCAAGACCTTAATATAATTTCAATTTTTTTAATATAGTTAGAAAGCTAACACAAGGTTTTACATGATAGTGGTTTTTTCTTTTTAATTTTATCCTAAAATACATGAACCTATTAGAGAGCATGCTAAACATTAATTTTTTTTTTTTATGAATTCCACAAAACATACCTTGGGCACCCAAATTGAATGTCCAACCCTTAGGAATGGTAGATTCAAATGTGTTGCAAGACTAGGGGAGATAATTGATTGGTCTATACTACTAGAATGCTAACATATGCATGCATAAAGTTTTCCAAAACACAAGTGCATTTTGAGGCATTATGACTTTTGGCCATTTTTAGCTCCCCAATTTTATATATTTGCCCTATGTACATAGTATTGAAAATCTTAGAAAGTGAACATGTGTGGCAAAGAATGTACAACAATGAAGTATACCATATATTTTTCTAATAATAATTATTTTATAATATGTTTCACATGTGTTCCTATGTGTTATTGCCATGTATTATTGTTGTACATGTATTATAGTTATGTAATCATTTAATTTTCTTTATTTAATAAGAAAAATAAAATTATTTATGTTTTGATGTGAGCAAAGGAATGAGAATGTGAATTTGAGTGTAAAGAAAGGTTTTAAATTAGGAAAATCTAAAACTTGAATATTATGATTGTAATTATGTGTGGTCATATTCAAGGAAAAGTACTATAAACTTAATAGCATCTAGAATAGTCAAATGATGGGAAATGAAATATAATTAAGAGAATAATAATATAAAATAATAAAATAATCACAAAGATATTTAGAGGGAAGATATGTTAAACATAGTGTAAATAACAAGGATAAAATAAATAATGTAAAGGATAAAGTGTCATAAAAGGGAGGATCACATTAATCATAACAAAAGAAAAGGTCAATACAATAGCAAAAAAAAACCTATATTTTCAATCAACATGATAATAGTGTTTTTTGAATCACTCCATAATTTTACATCATCCCGAGTTCACAAGACTCTAACAACATAGGAAAAATAAACAATAAATAGAAGGGCATAAACCAAATAAGAAGGGAAACTATGCTTTTGGTCAACATGACGAGAGTGTTTTGTAGACACTCAAAAAAATTTGAGTAATCCCAAATTCATACGAAGAAGGTATAATATAATAATCATAACATATAAAGGAATCGATATCATAAACTAAAATAAAGGGGACAATAATTTTGGTCAACATGATGAGAGTAGTGTTAGGCACTATGATAACTATAAATAAGGCCTAGGTTTTGTGCAACCCTTATCATACTCTTCTCCTTGATTACCAATATGATATTGATAGATTTGAGTCCTTTTACATTAAATTGTGCTAACACAATTGTCTTTTTTTGTCTATGATAAATTGTTGGCAAACCCTTACTTGTAGTGTTGGTAACTCACAATCCATATAGGCTGATTTCTATCAATTATTAATTGTGTGTGCTTGAAATCTAGCATGTGCTTGAAATCTATCATGTGTTACTTGTTGGTTACCTTTGGATTATGATGTGGGTATTGGGGTATTATCATGAAATGTAAATGCTTGAATAAATTATTTAGTACTTATTAATATGGATTTATAGGTTGCGTGATGGTATCTTGGCCTACACTTATTTTTTTGACCCCTTCCACATTCTTGTATCTTGTTTGACCTTATTGGGTGATATTCTAATACATGATGATACTTATAGGATTGAACCACATTTATTTTGTTGATTAATTTGGTTGCTAGGAATTTCAAGCCTCAAATGTTGATTCCACATAACCTTTGTAAAAAAAAAATGTTAAAATAGTATGTAGAATCCAAAAAACAAAATAATAAAAAAGCATACACAAGAACACCATATGTACCTAAGATAAATTATTTTGATAAAATATATTCTCAAAAGCACCATACAACTTAATATATTATCTCAAGAACAAGATTATAATAGATTCACAAAGTTCTTCACATGGGACTTCTATAACATTAAGCAACTCGCTTACACTCCTCATATGATCCATCCAATAACATATGGGAACCATACATGTCACTTCATGAATTCATCAAGATATTATCACAACATATGAAACCTCCTTAAGATGCTCCAATGCATGCATATACCACTACTCATCTACTTTCTTTTATTAGCCACACTTGCACAAAACCATCATTTGGTATCACATAAAGCACCCAAAACCATGTTCTATTTGAACCATGACCCCCAATATTAATTTTTTTTTTACATGATATTTCATCCACATTAAATACATGAACAACATCTCACACAACTTATAAGTATCCCCAAGAATGTATATCCTAGTGTTGTATGCGTGTCATAAGATGCACCATGATTAAATAAAAATATTATATTATTATGTAAGTTGTACAACACATCTTTCCCAATAATGATGCTTTTTCATGTTAGATCTTGACATATTGATAAATAGTCATTTGGATTTGATATTTTGTTTACTAGGAGCATAATTTTGCTTTAAATATTTTCTAAACCTAATTTTAGATGTTGATTCAATATGATAATGTGAGTTGATATTTGAGATTATTTAGATTTTTAGACTAATTCATATTAGTATTTTTTGTCACTTGGATTTGCATCCTTTGTTGAACCTATTTTTTGATAATCTAATGATTATTGAGAATGATATTAAGGTGTGGGACTCTATGGATGAGATTAAAACTCTAGAGAAGGTTAGTTCCTTGAATAAACATAGATGCAAGTGTTGATCCAACCCAACATCGAGTAAACTAAAATCTAACCCTAATATAGTAATTCACAAGAGAAAAGGCGAAGGATAATTTGAAAAAATGGAAAGGGTAGTGATATGACATAGATTAGTTGAGTTATCTCCTTGTACTAACATCACAAGACAACCATCCAACATTGACAAATGATTTTACAACTCCTACCAATTACTATTAAGAGGTACACGATACAAATAATTTAACTACAAAAGGGGTGAATTGTCTATAATAAATCTGAAATAGAATACAAGAGACCATAGTCATAGTATACATCTCAAACCCAATGAATACATAGTATAATAGTTCAAGAGGAGAGAAATTTTTAGTCTTTATTGATTTCAAAGGTATGTATATACAATTTAGAATTCTAGGAATAGGAAAATATTACAAATAATTATACTATGTTTTTATCTTCTAAGAAAACTGTGAGAACTCCTTTTGAAATTGAAATGAATTTGTATATTCCATTTTGCAAGTTGCCTAAAAGAGGAAATGTCTAGACTTGCATGAGGAACCTAGTCCAAACAGTGATCTTCTACCACTGCAGGTGATGACCATGCCTTCTTGTTAGAGCTTTATGATATTTTAAACCTAAATCCACCATAAACTACATGTTTTTCATTCCCAAGGAGTATGGGAATCCATCATCCCTTCACCAATTTCATCATTAATGATATGTCAATTCACATACGAGGATAAAGAAAACACCCGAAAAAATTGTTAAAATAATGGTATGGAGATGGCATGCCAATCCTTGGGTCCTACAATAGTATCTAAGGTATGGATGAGCACCATAAGATCTGATTTGGTGGAGTATGGGATCTCATCAATCATCTATAAGCCTCACTTCTAGTATTAATTTTGTACAAAAAAGAGGGGCAGGTTGGTGATAAAAGGGACATAGGTAGGTGGGAGAGTTAATGCACTCACCACCAAAATTATTATCATGAGATTCTACTCCCATGTCTTGGCCATGGAATTAAAATTTGTGAACCTCCAACAAAGATAGAGTAGAGCATCAAAGTATCGAGCCATCATTTACCCATCAGACCATTAGACTTGGGAGAGAAATATGAAATTATTCGATATCCCAACAGGAACCTTTAATGCTCATGCTTATTTAGACCTTCAAGCCATTATACTCCCCTTTATTTGCATACCTATTGAGCCTATGAAATGAGCTCATCTACCTTTGATATCTTGAAAAAACACATCCATTAGACACTATACCTCCATCGAACAACATGCCATGGAATGGGGGAAAGCAATTTGAATTAGACTAAGGGAAATGTTGGGGAGTCAAAATTTTGGTTAAGGTGTGATTGAGATGACAAGTCTAATGAAGATGTATGGATGGATGAAGAATTTTAAAATTATAAGAGATAAAGTGCAACTTTTAGGGAATTGAGGTAGGAAGGGATGGTGGGAAGGTAAGGGAAAGCCTGAAACTCCAAAACTGATAAATACTTGTGAGAAATTCAAAGACTTTGGTAGAGTCTCGAACCATTAGAATCAAGAATATCTATGGCTTTGTGGCATAGTGGAGCTTTCAATAATCATTGTTCATATTTTTAGCTTACTTCCCTACATAAACATGAAACCTCCTCAAACTTGAGAGAGGGTGAAAAATAAGCAATAGTGTGATTTAATGAGAGAAAATTGAGTAGAACTAAGTGAACCCTAATAAATGAGAATGAAAATAGGTTTAAAGGCTAATCCCAATAATATGACCATTGAAAACATACTAATTTTTGGGTTATAATGGTCATCAAAACCAAAACCTAATTTTTTAACATGGACACAAGTACACAAGGGTGCTAACATGTTGATAAATTTAGTTCAAACTTTTGGTGAGTTCCTATGGATATATGTCCATTTTCTATATTTTTATTATTAGTGGAAAGGCTAGAAAATGGGTTGAAAGATGCACAATTATGATTGGGGGGATGGAAACAAAACTTTCACTTTATATTTTTATACTCATTTCAATATCCATCCCCTAGTCATAAATAGGGATCATTCAAGCATTTATGTACCTTTCTATTGATTATAAAAATATGAAAACTCAACATATAGCCTTTAGAGCTCATCCTTGGCCAAATTTAAAAGTTTAAGTAGTTGATTCCATCTTAACACTAGTATTCCCAAACACTCATGTCCAAACACCAATGTCCTACATGATCATGCGTATATTGAAATTTTAATTTCTAGTTCTATGACCATTTTAACCCTAAATATTGGTACATTTTTAATGGTCTTCTCACTAGGATTAACCTATAAACCTATTTTTAGCCTCATTTATTATGGCTTACTTGGATCCACTCATTTTAGTCCAATAAGTTCACTCTATCTCCTATGCTTTACCCTATCTCAAGCTTAAGGAGACTTCATGTTTATGTCAAGTCAAAAGCTAAAAGTCTTAATACTAAATATTGAAAACTACATTAGGTCACAAATCCATATATCTTCTTGAACCGTAGTCCTCTAGATTTCCCTTACCATTGAGCCTCCTTATCCTCCCTTGAACCATGATTTTCTCAATTTATCTCTAAAATTTTGATGTCATAGCCAAAACCCTTTACTAGTACTTCATATTGCTTATTCAAAGCTTTTCATTATTCTCTTCCTCTCCCTTTTCTATTATCTATGATGTTTATTACCCTATTTTCCCCATTGTACTCATACAACACCATAGCATAGAATTTATCATAGGGTTAGTAATCTAGGCACTTTTTTGTAAACACCACAATTTAGACCTTCATTAGGGACTCAAAAATTTCCTAGGTGTTATTATTAACACTAGAATAAATAGTTAGAATTGTGAAACAAGCACAAAACCATGAGCCACAGGATCAAACAAAAAACAAGTACACCTTCCACGCAAGAGATCTGCAAACAAGAATTGATATATTCAACAACAAGGAAAGGTTACATAAGAAGCTTTCAAGAAGATATGAAAACCGTGATATTTCTCGTCAACAATATCTGAGAGATATTTACAATAAGGGTTGAATTCTTATAAGAGAAAAGCCCTAAATGAGAAAGGATCAGATCATGACAAGTGTCAACATCACATGAGATGTGACATAATGATCTAATAATAACTCAACTAATAAAGCATTCCTAAGTTTAGCTAAAGTGTGTGAGAATAAATTAGACTAATAATAAATTAAAGATTAATTAATTATTAGCTAATGTATGATAACTCTAACACCCCCCCTTAAGATGAACTTAGGGAGTAGCTAAAAACCCTAAAAAAGAGAATGCAAGATGGATCCCGACAAATAAGGCCAAGTAAGGTACCCATGCACAAACAAAAGATCTCTACAATGTGGAGAAATAGAGAAAACCTCATGGGAAAAACTCTACTCCAAAAAGAGATGAAAGCCAAGTGAAGGATTGAAGAAGCCTCCAAACAAGGCAAGGTTGTCCCAAAAGATAGGAACAATGGAACATCCACAAGCATGAAGAAGCTGCAAACACTATCAAAGGACTACTGAAATGTTGAAAGAAGAACCTCCATTGTGATTACGATCAAGAAGACAAGAATCTTATGAGTGCCCCCAATGACACTACTCGAATCATATGGCAAACAAAGGAAAACACCTAGAACTCGAAGATACATATGGAAAAGGTACCAAAAGTCTGAAGAACTAATCAAGTCAAAATGGAAGGTCACCTCTAGAAATAGGAATGCAAGAGTGTCCATATGGTAAGTGCTCCATCTCACCGAAATGCATGGGTAACCATCCGCTGCATCCACCTAGTACATAGGAACAAATACTATATGCATAGCTCACTCCAACCCGAAACCAAAGAAGCAATAACACCAACAGTAGAAACCCCCCATAATGCTGAAAAGGGAGAGGCATGACAAGTACACTAAAACTAAATGCCTGAAAGTAGTGCATGAAGAGGAACCAAGAACATTTGAAGGTGCATACATGAAAGTACAAGCTAATAGAAAGGATGTGAAAAAAAAAGTCACATACGCATGAGAAAGGTATGAAGGAAAAAAAAACATCAACCCCCATGGCACTTTATATCATAGTGTGAGTACAACAAGGCAAAAAGTGATGTGCAAGAATCCCAATACTACACATACAAAGTTGAGGCACTTTATCTCAGTGCATTTATAGATGATAAATACATGCAAGTGAGCCCATAAGGTCCAAAAAAGACAATAGATGAGAAGAAGGATTTCTAGAAAAAACTAAAAAATAAAATCTAGAAACCACCTGCACCACTGCGAAGAGCTTGGAAATAGATTTTCAATGGTATTTCGTTTACCCATTTTTGACATCGTATGCAAAAGTTATGCTAAACACTGAAGGAGACTCTAGAAAATAAGATATGAATTTGACTGGAAATAACAAGGACCTAAGAAAAAATCTCTAAAAAATACTTGCACCATTGAAAATTACTCTGAATCCTCTTTTCGACGATATCTTGTTTGCCCGATTTTGACATCGTGGGCAAAAGTTATGGCCTTCGGAAGAAAACAACTCCCAAAGTGCAAAAAACACAATCTGTGGCATTAAATTTGATGGCCAAAAGGCTGTCGTAGCAAAACTGTGAGCTTAAATTTGATGGCCAAATGGCCATCGGCGAATTTGCACAACTTGACTTATTTTGATAAAAAATGTTTTAAAAAAAAATAATAATAAAAAATACATGAATAATTTTTTTGTAAAAAAATTAATAAAAATTCATACTATTTTTTTAAAAAAAATTAATAAAAAGGGGCAAGTACATTACAAACTTTACAGACCTGCAGGTACCACCCCATGCTTGTTGACTTTAACCTTTTTTTTTTTTACAAAAGCTTTTTAAAAAAATAAAAATTTACAATTAAAAAACTGCCAAAAATTTTTTGCAGAGAAAAAATAATGATTTTTTTTTTGGAAAATTTTTACCTCGAGATGCATGTAGGAGGCCGTACGACCCTGCCAGGTAATTTTTTTTTTGCCCCGGGGTGACCTACTCCAAAATTGACAAATTATATATAGAAATAGAGGTTTTTGGGCCTTCTGAGTGCAATGGTGAGCTCTGTTTGGGTTCAAAATGCTCTGAAAAATTAGACACCCCCTAGATCTAGCAAAAAAGCCCTTTCTTCAAACCCTCACGAATTTGACAAATGGAAGCCAATTTTGACAAAACAAAGGTCAATCTTGACTATTTCGGTAGCTCTGGATTTAATGGAAAGGTCTTTTTCATGCCAAAATGCATCAAAAATTCACCCACCTCTAAAATTTGCGAAAAAGAGCAAAAGGGATTCATATCTGAAGCCTGCAATCCTTGTTGAAGAAGAAAACCTCATAAATCGAGAAGGGGTTCGTTGAATCCACACTTTGATACCATGTTAGAATTGTGAAACAAGCACAAAACCACAAGCCACAGGATCAAACAACAAACAAGTACACCTTCCACGCAAGAGATTTGCAAACAAGAATTGCTATATTCAACAAGGAAAAGTTATAGAAGAAGCTTTCAAGAAGATATGAAAGTCATGATATTTCTTGTGAACAACATCCGAGAGATATTTACAATAAGGGTTGAATGCTTATAAGAGCAAAGCAGGCTAAATGAGAAAGGATCAGATCATGACAAGTGTCAACATCACATGAGATGTGACATAATGATTTAATAATAACTCAACTAATAAAGCATTCCTAAGTTTAGCTAAAGTGTGTGAGAATAAATAAGACTAATAATCAATTAAAGATTAATTAATTATTAGCTAATGTATGATAACTCTAACATAAACCAAATAGGGGACTAATTGATATAGTCTCCCAAACAACTCACCAAAAATTTTATGCCCTCATCTTCAATTGGTTAGATTTTTAATTTAGAGCACAATTTTCATATTCTACAATCATAAGAGGCATCAAGAATTTTTGGTGAGCATTTTTGAAATATTTGAAGTCTATTTGACATATAGAAACCAAGATTTGGGTAGACACTAATGCCCAAGTGTAGGCAATATTGTTCCCCTATGTAATAACATTCCCTTATACAAGTAGTAGAGCCCTAGTTTCAAATATGCTTAGATCTTGCTAAAATTTTCTAGGGACCTTCTCTTCTACATTTTGAGCATATTTCGAACTTTGTATTTTTGTCATTTGATGTGTCCTTTACTCAATTTTCTCAAATTTTCTTCAATAACATAGTTTTCTTTCTAATTTCCATTCCTAAATCTTGTATTTGTATTGCTTATGTTAGATTAGTGAAGTTTTAAAGTTAAAT
Source organism: Sequoia sempervirens (assembly GCA_007258455.2). Lineage (NCBI taxonomy): Eukaryota > Viridiplantae > Streptophyta > Pinopsida > Cupressales > Cupressaceae > Sequoia > Sequoia sempervirens. Next base: position 749,424,799 of record VDFB02271358.1, read on the forward strand.
AAAGTGAGAATCTCATTTCTACACATATAAACTACATATAAATAAAAATAATATTTCCTAGGATACACATTTAAGGTAGGTAAAAATATATATGTCACCAAAGAAGGACTTTATTGAGGCAAGTTTGCAAGGAGACACAACAATTTTATTTCCCCCCATATAACTATTGATTCCCATATGTTTCTATATGTATTCCAAATTTAAAGTTTGTAAGCACTATAGAAATCAATAGAGGAAGGTGGAAAAATTAGGCAAGTTTGGAGTCATTGAGCTCAAAGGTGATCCTAATGCTATGTTAGTTGCCACCATAGAGGACTATCTTCACCATAGAAGAATAGTCCCTATATAATTTCCCATTTCTATTCCAAAGGCCAATGTTTTGTTAGCATGCAATTCTTCATTTCATATTTGGTCAATATCACCCTATATAGGTCTTTCCCACAATATGTCTATCTCACCCATCTATATGATCCAAATTACGTTCTATAATATTTATGCATATATTTTCAATTCTACCATCACTTCCACTAGCCATTTTCTACTCCAATACTTAAAATAGGGTTGTGGCTTCTCTCCTTTATATTTTAATACTTTAGGTAGTTTATTTTATATAAGACTTTAGATCAATAGTATACTTTCACTTATTTTGTATTTATATTGATGTTAAGGAATACCAATTGTTGATTTAATAATAAATTAATGCTAAACAAACAATGAAATCTAGTTCAAAATATACCTTACACTCTTAAGTAAAATTTTCAAATATCACAATATATTATTTTCTTACAAAAATCTAAATATAAATAAACAATATTAATAATATTTACGCCGAAGGTGTATCCTATTTGAAAATAGCCAACCTAATTCATTAAATCAATGGTTAAAAGATGATGAAAAGCAATGCAAGACGGTTAAAGCAATCTTGCCAGTTTCTCGCCATTTTATTTGACCCCTCCTCATTTACCAATGTTCAATTTTTGTACATTATTACCATCGGGAGGTAGGATCTAAGCCTTCGTAAATATTCTATTTGTTTTTAACGCGTTGCTCTGCATATTTTATTGCCTTCAAGTCAGAAAAATTTGGTGGCATTTGCTCCAAAGAGTATTTACTACGCCGACATTTTTTGACAGTGCACGATTGTCTACGGTTGTTTACAAAGGAGAGGGTGCAGAAGTGTTTCCACCAATTGCATGACAATGACGTTACTAGCCTATTAGAACACCAAATCTGCACCCTATTTGCTAAGTTTTTTTAAAGAACTTAATAGATTTGGACTAACATTGGACTGCTTTTAGGTTGTGGGTAACCTGTTTGAAAGTAGACCTCCAGTGATAAGGGTTGGCTTCCCCTTTTGATGCCACCTAACTACTTGATCTTCTGAGATAAGGGTAATAGTTTGCATAAACTAAACTTGAAACTAAAAATAAACTAAGGTGATACACCAAAACAGCCTAGACCTGCTAATAGCCTTGCACATTAAAATTAATATTTCAAAGCTAACTCACACAACTCCATTTCCAATGCAGTTCACATCAATAATTTATAAATAGGTCTGTAACAGTGTTTTCAAAAGGAAAAATAATCTTCACAATCAATAACACCACTAAACAACACAGTTTATAACCTGTAAACATACATTTTCTATCAAATGGATGCATGAAACATGGGACAAGTTTGTAAAGGAAATGAATTTTCACAAAACATACTGATCAAGCATTAATGACACACCATAAAACATGAAGAGAGAAGATAAAATGCTCCAATTTATTAAATCAAAGTGCTTACTGTATATTAGGTATGTCTGAGTTACAATGCAGCTTCATGAAAAATAACTCCAAGAGAGTAAGCTATCCTCTTGCTGAAAAAGAAAGAACTCCCTAAAATGTTCAAAATGAACATACTTAACCAACACCCACCAAAACTCCCACACCAGTGTTTCTAGAAGATTTTGCTCGGATAAAATAGAAATGGCCCCAAAAGAACCTTCTAGAAGTCTCTAAAATGTCCTCTACATGGAGAAAAAATAAGCTAACTCAATAGCCATCCCAAAATTGTGACAAAAATACTTCCAATTGGCCTCTTTGGTCACCAAAATTAGTCAAAATAGCATCCCACACATTTCATACGTCTGCAAGTCATCATTAGTCTTCATCCAATACTTGACCGCATTCTTCATCATGCAATATGTGTGTTTTTAAAACACAAAGCTCTAAACAACATTAAAGTTAATGACCTTGTTTAAGTGATTCATAAAACATCACTTAACAAGTCACTTCACAATTCAAGAATAAGAGTAAGGGCCCCAACATTTCCTTGTGTTACATTTGCATTAAAAGGCACAATAAAAGTGATTTTCAAATCACTTACATGATATCTTCAAATATTGGAATAAAATGTAACACATAATGTCATGGCTAAAAGCTTTCAAAAAGTCTCCAAGGAATTGACCACCAACTCACCACATTCTGCATTTTAATTTACACATGTCATATACATTGCTTTGCAAAGGCATTATAGCACTTGGCCAATACGGCCGACCCCCAAGTCACTTGGAAAGCATATTCTAAATCACATGGCATTGGGCAAACAAGGTGTTACACATAGGTCACATGGCATACTCTATATTGCATTGCACACTTAGCAAAGTTTGAAAAATGGGAAGAAGTTCCTAAGGCATAAAATGCCTAAGGGAAAACACCATATGTTTCGACCCATCATTTAACATGTGTTTGATTTTGAAAACACTTAGCAATGAGTTGAAATAGAGGGGAAAATATCTAAGGCATAAAATACCTAAGTGATAACATACCTATTTCAGACCCATTATATTTGCCATGTGTTTGATTTTAAAAGCAAGGGATAAAAAATCTCATCAAAATGAAACAGGGGTCAAACCCTAATTATCAAAAAATATTGACATGAGGGAAAAGGCATCATTTTGTTGGTCAAGGAAAATATGGAACACTCCATGCTGCTATGGGGTTTGGAAACACATAGGAAAATGGTGCTATCTTGGCCAATTTTGTCAAATTTTTGACATTTTCTAATGAAAGGAAGCCTATAACAGCAGGTAAACTGGTTTTCTTGGAAAAAGTTGTGTTTTTCACATATTTTTGGAAGCTACTATGAGCAAATAGTCGTGGCCTATAGCAATTCTTAACCACTTGTATGTCATTTCTTTCTTCTGTTGATGCTCTTCTGTTTGACAACCGCCATTGTCAAGTCTGTTTGAAGCTTTCTGTGAAGGGAAAAGGTTTTGAATATGCAACAAATGCAAGAAAAAAACTCCAGGTAAGTTAGATTGACTCCATTCGCCTGATTTTTGAGCAAACAATGATTCATGTAGAGCCTCCACTCTTCAGAATAAGGCAACAAATGCTCATTTTCTTTTGTATTTTACATTGAATGAAGAAAACTCAACATATTTCGTTGCTTTCTAAAGAAACCTTGTTCATTCAGGCCACGACCATGAGACTGTAAAAGGGTTTTTTTTCTCAAGTTATCATTTCTCTTGTAGAAGTAAAAGATGAAATGGGCTCTTATATTTGTTGTTGCTCTTTAAAAAAAAACACAATGATGGCTTCTAAAAAGCTCCAACATTTGCAATTTCTCTTTTATTTTCTGAAAAACCCAAGTGGGTTTTTGTAGAGTCTCCATTTCCATATTTACAATTTTAGTCAACCCAGATGGGTTTCTTGGAATGTAGAAGAGAAAGAAGCAGCTATGGCGACCTCCATTTTTTCAACTTGGTTTTCTTGTATTCATGATTTTTCTGCTTCATTCTGTATTTTAGTTGCAACCCCTGATTGGGTTTCCTGTAGCATGCAAATTTGTTGAAACTACAACTTGTTTGTAAAAAAACCATGTGGGTTACATTATTTCTTTGAAAAATTCAGATTTGTTACAAAAGAATGATTATTTTTGCAAGTTTCATTCCATTCCTTTGTAAAAAAAATAGTGTTGCTTATTTTGCTGAAACCCCAAGTGGGTTTTTCACATTTGTAGGAAAAAAATAGATTTTAACCACGGCCTGCCAAACACATGAATGGCCCCTTTTTATTATTTTAACTCCTATAGCTTTTACCATATTACCACTTCTTCTCAGATTTTGTGTTGAACCTAGATGGGTATGTTTTCAATTTGAAAACAACTTCAAACTTTGTCAAAATGATTCAATCTCACTGCATAGTGGGAGCATCCTGAAAACCTTAATTTGTAGCAAAGTGTGCTTTTTAGAAGGCATTTAACTAGATTTTATATTATATGTTTCATTTTTGTAGAATGTTTTTGAGAGAAAAACCCCCAAAATGGGTTTGGTCACTATGAATAATTTGCATTTCACTCACACATCCCACATCTCAGATTCCATAGGGATATACTGACCCAGTGGCATAAATAGGCACTGTGAAAAGCACAACAACAATTCATTTTGTTCTTCGCCTCCCACTACTGGGTTCTTTTCTCCTTTTATGGTCATGAGAGACTATCTATTTCTATCATTTATTCTTATTGCATTTTTATGGCTAAAACATTTGTGTAGCAATAACACCAGATCTTGTTATGTTTGGGAAACCCCTCACCAAAAGATGCCATGAATGCACCTTACCCAAAGCATACTTTAGGATCCCCAAACATACAAACATAAAGATTGTCATTTATTATCTTGCAATAGTGGTACTTAAGATGATGGTACTACCCCACCCTTGGGCATTGCTCTCTTCTTACATTAGGGTACATATGTCTTCCTTCATCACCATAAGTTGCTTCTACTTGGTTATTTTTCAGGACCTTAAGAAAGGCATTGCAATAAAACTTTGTTGATTGTTTCCATGCATTGCCCCCATGATGACGGCTTTCTTGTTCTTTATGCATACCACATCCCTTGCTTATTCCATCTATAGGTTGTCACCTTGTACTTCAATGATTGACAGAGATTGAGGGTTGAAGCTACTTTTCCTTACTTGAAATGCACAATACAATGGAGCTCATTCTCATAATCATGCAATTTCTCACCTTTATTTTAGACCAGACTGTCATACACTTGCATTGCATATTGGTGTGTTGTAGCATGAGGCCAACATGCATTTTTGCTATACCTATTCATGAGAGTATTGCATTGTTGTCTCATTTACCCTCTTAGGACTACTTTGTAGCTTGTATGAGATCACATAGAGAGCATTCTGCTGGTGCAGTGTCACTGTCCTTTAATGATGCATCAATAGCACTGTCTTTGATTTATCTTTGCTCATCAATCACTTATTGCTGAAAGCATGATTACTAATGCCTATGTTAACAATGAAACCTCATGTGCTTATGGATTAAACTGTTGCTCCAACCCTCATACAAGGTTATGATGCATAGACCATACATCCAAAACAAACCAACTATACTGACTTATTGCCAACATCTCTGTACAATGCACAATTTCTTTCTATAACCATGAAAGTCAAAAAGTCTTTCAAAATAGAGCATATGTTTCTTCCTCTTGCATCAGAATGGCGACCTTCATCAGGTAAGTGTACAACTGGAAACCATCATTTAATGTTCATTGAAAGTCCCTAGGCCCAACACCCATATTCCACTACTATAGGAGTACTGTGAAGACTTAATACTCTTTGTTCTACATGATGTTGTTGCTCCACAACTACTACCTCAGTATCATACTTACTTTGTTGATGCATTGCCCATTATTTATGCATTGAATTGTTGACTTACCTTGAAGTTGATTTGCTCTTGCCAATGCACATGACTATCACATTAGAAGTGATCACATCATATGAGGGTTCCATTGTTGTCATAAACTTCTTATAATGACATATTCATGATATGCACATATCTATGTCAACTAGAGTTGATATTTATTGAATGTCTTTTCCTTTTGTGTTTTTCCTTCAAATATCATGCATTGAAGGTGATATGGTAGCATTGCTTGTCTAATGTTTGATTGAGAAGGCCTTGAATTCATCCTTGTGCAACTTCATATTTCATTTTAGTTGTTGTCTTGTTGACATACTTGTATCATGGCCTTGATTCAACCATTGCTCTTGCTTATGTTATGTGTAATAAATACACAGTTTCCTCATTTTAACTTTATTAGACAACCACCTGTCACATATGTGGGTGACCTAACAACTCACTTTCCTATGTGATGTGTGACTATCTCGTAGGGTTACAGTGAGGGGGGCTTGACAAAAACTTGAAATACTTCCTCATTGTTTAGAAGATGCATAATTGAACTTGATGCATCTATGAAGACACTTGATGCATTTCCAAAAATCACTTCTTTTTATAAAATGGATCAAGGGTCCACTTAAGAAGATTGAAAGACCTATCAACACAGTATGTTACATCTTTTGAATCTGATAATGAAAGTTGATCAATTGGTGTGATTCCATATTGATTTAATGCATTGATAACAGATAAATCTTTGATCAAGTTGCTCAATTTCCTTTTCCTTCAAAGCATTCTAAGCTCTACTCTTGTGGGAGCCACATTTAACCCACATGCTATCATTTGATCTGATAATGAAACAACAATTATAATTGTCCTAAATCTACACATGAAGCAAACAGTTAGAAAATAAATGCATATGTCGAATGTTTTTTGTTTAATGCACTTATAGATCAGTTTGTACATGCATAGGTAGGTGTGTATGTAAGGATTGAATCTTTCATTAATTGGAGCTTCGCTCTAACATCATGTCTTCTTCATATGCAGGGTGAGGAGCACTACGGAGCTGGAAGGGACACAAGTGGTTTGGGGCAGCAACAGAGCAGTCAGACAACCTACAACCAATCATTCTCAGGCAATGCTTGGTTCAATTCTCATATGCACATTTCCTTTCTCTACTTATTCATGCATGAATGGTTTCATAGGTTCATTGAATAAGAGAGTTAGTCCCTTGGCTTGTGAGGGACATGTATATTTCAAGATTATCAATAAAAGACTACATTTGTATATCTATGATTTTCTTTCACATTTGCTGTAATGCAACATTGAAATGAAAAAATGTAATCTACTTTGTTTTGACAATCATTCCTTCACGCATACTGAAATTAGCAGTGTTATGGTTTATCTTTAAATGTTTAAAAAACAAGAAAATAATTAAACACTAAGTTACCTGATTTCAGTTGAAAGCTAAAAATCAGGGAACATAGCCACTAGCCCACCTCTTTTTTAATTTATTTAATAATTATCCAGAATGAATCAGATTCACTGTGAGAAAACATCCAATCTTCAATCAAAGATATTTGTTTCAAAATCTAATATGGGGTGAAAATAAAATCTGACAATAAAATATGAGTAATTTTTCTTGTTTTCCTCAAGTTAAAACAGTAAATAAAATATCAGAGTGGCATTCTGTTACCATCAAATATGCCCAACTTGCACATTTAACTGCTTACAGATATTATCCTCATACTTATCTATGTTGTTCGACATCTTGTACAGTTGTGTGTGTTGAGAATATAGAAATTTTTGTATATTTTGAAAATTTATGTACATGTATTCATTATGTTATGATATTTTCCTCCTGTAAATTCACAAATAATTCTATTCTAGTCTGTTGCATTCGTATGAGTAAGAAAAATTTCTGACATTTGGCTCTCCTGTTACAAGCCAATACAAAAGAAGAAAAAAATTATCTGGAATATTTTGCCCTACCACAAACCTTGAAGAACCCTTGGCGACAGAGGAACCAGCCTCAAAAGCTTTTTGACAGAACTCAAACCATATATCAAGCCAATTTTTTTCCTCTTTGTCGTCCAACGCCCCATTAAATTTATCTTTGTCCTCCCCATCTACCCATTTTATCACATAAGGTAAGTTTGTCTAAATATCTTAGTGCATATACTATGGTAGGCTTTTCCTCTGGAGCTGTAAGCTCGAAAGAGACCCACAAGAAATTAAGTTACAAATTTTGAAGTTGTGTAAGAATACCATCAAAAGCCGAAGTTCTTGTATATCCAATATAAAAAGAAATACAGTGAATATTTGTCACATCCCCATCAGTTGTGTCCATGGTGGATGTTGGAGGAGAAAACTGGCGTGACAAAGGAGTTGAGTATGGACACTAGGTTAGAGAAGTAGGAGTGAAGGCAACAAGACAGAGACTGGAAGAGTTCGCCCATACAAACGCCTGAATTGAGGATGCCATATCCCAAGTTCTTCTTTTTTCCCTAAAGCCATATCTTCTTATAAGGTTTGAAAATTGTTCTTAGACTGATAAACTTTAAGTTTGCTCTCCTCATTTTATCTATTGTCAAGCTAAACCCTAGGCGTATGCTTAAATCTGTCACCTCTTCAATGGTTGCCACACGCTATCCTTCCAAGAGATCTCCATTTTTATCTTTATGTGCTAGAAAAGGAGTTTACCTAGGAATAGGATTTTAAAGAAGGGTTTAAGGCGAGTTTAGTAAATTTAGAAGAAAAGAGGAAACCTTACCTTTGTGTGAGGCTGCATATTTCAAGATAGAGCAAGGTGGGACTATTGAAACAGGGGATTATTAAGGAAAAATAGGGGAACCAAAACTTCTGTAGCCTTGTATCCAGAGACAAGTATGCACAAAAAAATGTACTTTGATCGATATAATTTGAATTAAAAAAAAATTGGTTTTTTCAATATGTTACTGTTTGACAAAATGCCTTTACCTCATGTCCCCATGCGGCTACTTAACTCCATTTTCTGCTTAAATTCCATTTTCTGCTTAAATTTAAGCAGCAGGAATGTTCCCATGCATAAATTTTATTGTTGGGAAAGCATAATTTGGAATCTTTTCCTATTTTAATGGAGCAGCTACTATTTAGGAATTTAAAATAAGCTGTGGGAAAAAAGGGGGGCTGGAAATAAGCAACAACTGCATATTGTTAAAAATCCACGTGGCTCCACAAATTTCTTTCCCTCTTTTTTCAGATTTGCTTTCTTTTCTTTTTTTCTCTTTTTTTTTTAACAAATTATTATTTATACTGTTAATACAAATTTAAGTTGGCTGCTAAAAAATAAGCAGAAAAATTAAGCATTCATGGGGCCATTAGCTACACAAATAACTCCTAAATAAGTTGAGCAGTGGCTGCTAAGCAAAATAAGCTAAGCAGCCGCATGGGGACATGAGGTTAGAAATTACATTTTAGCTGGTTACGCCAAAGTGGGGTTGCTAGAAGGCCTTAGAAAGGTTGGAAACAATTTAAGTGGTGTAAGGAGCAAAATCCTATTAAAAATGTTTGGTATTCAATTTTTGTTAAATTTACCTTGTAAACTTCATCCTATTCTAAAATGATTCTGCTCTTAAAATAAGATAACAACAACAAATTTCTATTGAAACATCTTTATTCTGCCATGTGCTGATGATCCACTTGAATAAATGAAGTTATTTAATAAAATTGAATATAATTACTTATACTTTAAATGAACTTGTCTATATGTGAATATTTAAATAGATTGTATGATAAGAACTAACTATTTATTATTATTTTCTAATTTAAAATTGCATTTAAATATATAATTTTCAAATAAATATTAAATTAAACTATTGAGAGTAGTAATAGATACATAGACAATGAAAACGTTTTAAAGAGGGCATAGAAAATCAATAGAAAACGATGTTACAAACAATACAATGGAAATAAATATAAAGCTATAATACCATCAATCATTATACAACTGAAGCATAACATTCACAATGATTACTGTAATGATATTCATATCATTAAATTATATAAATCCATAGACTATGGATATTTATATATATTGTTAAAAATATTGTAAACTTTTCGAAATTTAAAGTATGCAAGCAAATATGCTTAAAATGGATAACTTTTCAATATGATTATAAGATATAAAACAACAATGAACATATTAAATTGTCAAATTCTATGTGTATTTGATGAGAAGGTAATGAAAATGGCAATATATCACTTCAATTCAATTTCAAAAGAAAAACAACTAATTAAAAAAAGATAAATGAAGACCTTGGGGTACATGTGTATTATTTGAGTGTATTAGAAGATACCCTCACAAACCAACAATTATATTTGGGAGTAAAATGTTAGTTATAGCATTGGATCTTTTGTTATAGAATATCTTAGTTAGAGGTTTGGTAAAACATATAAGGAAAAAAAAAAAAAGATTTACTTGATGGATCACGGAGTGTAATCTGAAATGTTAAATTGTACGCAATCAAATCTAGAAATCATTTGAGCAATATACAATATAGATTGTGGAAATTTGATATCATTAAAAAAAAGATTTGCTTGATATTATTTTATTTTATAAGAAGAGTGAGAAACTAATTATTAGTAGTGGAATAGATGAATTGGACAAGATAATAGCTTTAACCAATTTTTGGAAGATTGCATGATCCAAAAGATAGCCACAAATTTCACCAACGAGCACATAAAATGTAAGAGTTAAAGACATTACTTTTAAATGGGGTACAAAACAAAAGACTTGGATTGCAAGCCATTAATGATCATACAAGTTGAAGCATTGGTGAACAACATTTGAACAAATGAAATAAAATGTGGTTGGAATATAATTGCTTTAGTAACTTAGCTTCCTTGCTTACTGTTCAAGTATTCCTATCCTGTTACCTTAATTATCCAACAAAAAATCTGAAGTTCCAAACAAAGTATACTTTCTTTGAAAATTTGTTCCAAACAAAGAAGTTTATGAAAAAAAAAGATACAAAGAAATTACAAATACAAAAGCATTAAGTAGGATTGGAATTTTAACTATGCATACACCATATTATAAGAAAATAGATAGTTGACAAAACACTAAGAAGATTATTTTGATTATGCAAACATCATATACAAAGAAAATAGGCAATAACTTTATGATAAAAAAAAGTCAATAAATTTAATATATTTCTTAGCATAATTTCTTTATATAGATAGATAACATGCAAATTTACTTGGTAATGTAAATTTATTTGGAGATGATTATTTATTGTTTTAATGTTGTATATAGTTGTTAAAAATTTTCATTTTATAAATAATATAAATATAAAAAAAATTTAAGATAACATAACATAAAATTTGTCAAAATATCTCCAACATGATATTGATTTGTATGATCTCTTATATCATATTCAAAGATTTTATGACCTCTTGTACTACACAAATGTATGCAAAAAAAAAATCCAACTTATTGCCTACTTGACCTTCCACACCTCTTCGGTGTACCCATTGCACACTAAGGTGCGATTGCTAGTATAAAATATCTTAAATAATATATTGAGAACATATATAAGTATAAATTTTATTAAATAATTAAGAAAGCTTAAAATATTCTAAAATACTACAAGAAATCCAATTGTATTTCCATAATTGATTAAAAATTAATTTTATCTTCCTTATAAATCACTTCATATGAATAATGAATATCTATAATCTTTGTAAAAATTATTAATTACATCATAAAAGTACATAAGGAATAAGAAGATTTGATAGTTTGAGTTTGTTCTTACTAAATTTATCCAAAAAGAGCCTTATTGGAAGAGTATGGATTCTATGACATAACAACTTGATCCCTTTTTAATACAAATGGTGTTGTGGACAAATAATTATTTGATCTCTTGCAATATACTCCTTGATATTTATTCTAACTACTTTGTCTCATTAGATTTCTTTAATACACTAACCTAATTCTAGAGTTAAATCATTTTATTTTAAATTTTGATGAGCCTCTCCATACGTTGATTTAATTTTGATGGATAAAAAGAAAATTTTCACGTTTAGAGCATTTCTTAGTAAGTAGCGTCACTTTTGGAATACAACCTAAAGGTTTGGAACAAATAGAATTTTGGAATTATTTTTTAGAAAGTCTTCAAACAAAAAGATTATGATATGTTATTTTAAAATAATTGAATTATTCTTTAAACATTCTTTTGGTAATAAATTGTGGAAGTTTTCAATTTTTGGAAAAAATATATTTCTTGGGAGTGCAAAGTTTCATAGAGAGATCAATAGGAACTAAAGTCTACACAAAGATCAAAAATATTTATCACTCAGTCTATAATGTTCCTTGAGTTTTTCTTTTTGATATTAGAGGGGTGTCCCAGCGGCCTAGCAGCCCGTACCTTGGGTACCTGAGATGACCTAGGGCGAGACTAGTCCCTTGCGGGTGAGAGCCCCCACCCGCAAGAAGTCCCACCTCTTAAATCCGAGAGCAGAGTCGAACCCATAATTTCAAGATATTTGGGATTTTAATTTCTTATATTCCATGAGGTAAAATGTACCCATAATCTGTAATGCGCATGGGTCCCACAATTTTGGGTCTCATGAGCATTATAGATTGTGGGTACATTTTAGCTCATAGAGTACAATGAGGGTCGTTAGATCAATGATATAAAAGAAAGTTTTGAGCCCCATGAGAATTACAGATCATGGGTATATATATTACCTTGCAGAATACAATGAGGGCCATTATATTACATTTTAAAACAATGGTGACAAGTAAATATTATATTCTACCCCTTAAACCCATCAATAATTTCCACCCTTAGGCTCCCACTTTTCCATGAGAATTATTTTTTGATTGGATGGATTTTGCATCATAATTAATGCATTTTCCTATTTTTTTCAAGATTCGCCAAATTTTTCTACAAAATTTTAGTGATGTAAAAAAATCGCCAATAAAATTAATATTTCTTTAAAAAAAAAGGAATGATTCACCAATATAAATTAATAATTTTCCTTAAAAAATTGAAAGATTCACGAAGATTTTTTTTATCTATTTTTGAGGGGAGTTTCTTAAAGTTATCACTGTTAGAAACAAGTTAAGAATGGTGACATGCTAGATGTCTTGGCATATCTTTTGGACTTGGTTGATCCCTTTCTAAAATATGGAAATGGTAGTTGAATATAATCAAACTAATTTTTTTAATTGGGGTAACAAATTTTTATAATTGGTTGAAAAAGTTCAGGTTGCTAATAAATTTTTTCTTGTTATGTTCATTTATTTCTCTTCATGTTCGATGTCATTTAGAAAAGGCTATGAAGAGCTCAATAAAATAATTACACAATATATTTAGATTAAATGGAATGATAGTGCTAGATGTATAGTCATCTCTTAGCTCCAATACATTCAACCTAAATCTAAAGGTGGTCTTGGTATCAATGATCTATAAATACAAGGTATATGTTTAGTCAATAAATGGGTCACTAAATTCATAGAAAGTAATGAACCATGGAAAATATTATTGAAGCACAAGATTGCTACAATTACTACTAAAAGGGGTTGGCAAAATCTTAATTAGCTAAACAATATCCTATTCACTCCATATTTTCATATTGAGGTCTCTTTTCTTATTCTTTCCATTTGGAAGGCTTAGGAAAAATTTGTCAATTTCTAAACTAGAGGAAATCTTCATTACAACATGGTTTTAATTTTTATTTCTCTTCTATTTTGTGTAATAAGCATATCTAATTCTATGGAAAAACATTGGCTATCATGTTTTGTAGGCAATCTTATCATTTATTTAAGAAAAATATTAATTCATTCAAATATTTCTGCGATTTTTTTCACCATATGATGGTCCTCTTGATAGGTGATGAAGTAAAAAAAAATGATTTGAGTAGTAATTACCATTAGTTTATTATGCTTGTACAATCCTTTATGTACTATGAACTTAGCTATGAAACTATGCAATCCTAACAGTCAAGTAACTTTTTCAATGATTGGAGGTGGCTTTTTATCCATCACTTATCTTTTCTTTTCTCTAAAATATATTTATCCTTGTCTTCTTGTCACCCTATCCTAAATGCCTCATCTCAGTATAAAATGGAGGTGCATATTCAATAATGAATTCTAGACTAAGCTAGATACCCAAATCTAGAAATTTAGTGATTTTATTGATGCTCAAAAAATAGATTTATCTTTGTCTTCTCACTACTCTATCCTTAATTCCTCATCTCAATCTAAAGGAGAGATGCAGGTTCACTCATTTATTTTGGACTAAACTAAGAACTCAAATCTAGAAATTTAGCTATAATGTTGATGTTCAAATGCTTGCTTGGAAGTTGTTACATCATAAGCTACAAATTGGTGACAAATTAAAGCCTTGAGAGTTCATCCTATTGAATGCACCTCTTGTAATACTAAAGAATATTTCAAACATCTATTATAGCGCTAAATTTCTACTAAAAATATTGGCTAACCATATTAAAAGATATACCTTCTATATTTGGTCATCATTTAAGTTAGAAAGAAGCTTTACTTTGGATAGATTTGAAAAATACTATTGTTGCTAATTCTATGAGACATATTATTCTTTTGTACTTGGAAATTCATATGTACACCAATTTTTTTATGTGGCTATATTCATCTAATGAGTGGAATTACAAAGGTTTACTATAATGTTTTATTTAAAATTGTATCAATCCTTTCTCAATATTAGGGCTTGTTGAAGAAGGACCAAGGAATTACATTTGAATTGGAGAAAATCATTAGCCAAATCAACATAATTGAAAGAAACATCCATAGAAGTACTATAAAATATCTTCAATGATAGGGGAGCATGAAAAGAAGGTATAAACATGCAATTAGATTGGCTATGATGGTTGTGGTTTGATTACAAAGTTGAAATGGTGGCTCAAAAGGTTGCTAGTGCATCTTTGATTATGTTAGTAGATCTATAGTGAATTATGGAGATAATGATATTGCAGAGGTTTTTCATAATGGGGATCCCTTGCCCTATTATGATTTTTGGGATGAGATTACATACCTATTTATTTGCCTTTGGAGTCCATTTTTGTTTTTTTAGGTGTTTATGGTCTCAGAGGGTACCATGTCTTAGGCTATTAGAACTCTACAAAATCATCTTTTTCATGCTTATTGTTTCCATCAACATCTATTACTTCTTGGAAATTATAATGCATAATCTATTTCTTATTTTCTTAGAGGTAATTTGTATCTCTAGTTTTCGTGTGATTTCATATCATTAATTTCACTATTATGAAGGCTAGCATATAGAGTTATAATTTTCCTTGACCTTAAGGAGGAACATAATATGTTTGGGTATGAAATAAGGAAGATTTCAACATGTTTTGGTAGCTCCAATAAGGGGTATATTACTTATGTATTCATAGTTGTGTTGTCTAATCTTAATTTTATATAGACACTTACTTCCACATTAGCTTAATAGGTAGCATAATTGATATTTTCTTGACTTTTTATGAATAAATTTTGTTTCAGCTAGGAGGATCAAGTTGATCCATTCATTTTCCTATTTTCTCTTTAGGATAAAGGTTTTTCATAATAACATTGTTTAAATTGTGGCTAGTAGGTCTTATCTTCTCCAATTTCTTACCTTATTATTGTAATTGTCAAGTTGGGGACATTTCTTGTCAATCTACCTTTTCATAGGATATCAAATTACCTTCAACATTTGCTTTCTTTGATAAAAAAGTACCTTCTAAATATAAATATTTTGTAATATATCCAAGAATATTTTATGTTTACATATATAATTTTGTATTTGATTGATTATTGTCTCTTTATATATTTATTTTTAAAAACAAAATTTTCATATTTAATTTATCAAAATACTATACTATAAATATTTGACTAATACTATTTGTGCCCTATAAACACATTAATATCACGAGTCCTTAAAATTTACTCATTCACAACCTTATTACTACATTCATTATAATCTACTTTATTAAAAAAAGAAAGAGGGGTCACAAAAAAAAATTCCAAAGTAGGGACCATATAATATCCTATGCATACATTCCAAGTAAATTACTATTCAAATCACCTCTTTAACGTGTTATGAATACTACCAATGCTCTTCAATGTCATCTTAATTATTTTTGACTAAAGATTATTTCTAGAAGATCTAGAATTTTCCACTTAAACACCAACCACAAAATGAGTAAAAATCTTCACTCAATTATGGATTTCCTTATCAAAACACTACAATTTGTCTTAGTCATGGCAAAAAAATTATCACAATGAAAAAAAGGTGATGGTTGGTTTGAATTTTTGGATTGGGTTTGGAAACTATTCAATAGAGCTCATTAATTTTGAATTTTGGAAATGGGTTGGTGGTTAAGTAACAAAAGTTTATTAATTCAGTTTAAGCAATTTTTATATATTGTTTTTTACATCCAAATTTATATCCATAAGTAATTGAACAAAATTAAAATTAAGAGTAATTTATTTTGTGAATGAAAGAAAAATATATGACAATGGAATTTGTTAGTTAGAATAAAGCCTCTCTCCAAGTCAAAAAGATGTTAAATTCATATTTCTTTTTAATATTTAATTATTAGTCAAAGTATTTTAGGAGATGGTTTGGAAGAAATCCATTTAATAGATTGTTCTACTACACTTTAAATAAAATTTTCTTCATATTAAGAATAAATAAGAGATGTGGATTGAAATGAATACTATAGGGGGCATAGAAAAAATGTGATCTATCATGTATAAAAGGGGTTTCGCAAGAGGTAATGAAAAATCAATGAAATTTTACAATGATTCTTGGAGGGGAAAATTTCACCCCTCTTATCTAAAATGAATAAATAATTTACTTATCATATAGAAACCATTCTATTAGAATCTAAAAAATTATTGATTTTGTGTTTCAATAATGAAAGTTGATTTCATGTTATTAGTTTAAAATTATAAATATAAATTTGAAATAAATTACTCAGGTCTAAGTTTATACAAAGAAAAATTATATATTTTATTGTATAAGATTGCTTATTTGTAATTTTTGACATTAGGATATATATTTTTAGAACCTTCGAGAGTTGTAAAATAAGAGAAAAATTATTACTTCCATCATGTGGGCTCATTAAGCACGAAATGCCACCATCGAGCTTAAAATAATTATTTTGTTTCAATTATTTATTTGCAAAAATAACCTGGTTAGAATAACCCTCTTTGAAGAGGAACCTATAAGCCTTCTCAATGCATTTTATTTTTCAATCAAGAGGAGACTCTTATTCTTTTTTTTTTTGGAATTAGTGCCTAACTCTATATACCCATTTAGGAGAGATTAGAATTGGCCTTAACAACCCTTTAATTTAATTATTCTTTATTATGTACATGGATAAGGGATCATGTTTCTTATATGATCCTTTTTATTAACTAAAAGAAGGGTAAAAATTTATTCAAACCAAAATAAAGCAGTACAAAGCAAGGGCATTACACACCCCTTTCAATCTCCATTAAGTGGTCCAACTTTTGAGACAAATCCAGGGGCAATTGACCCCTATCCATAATGTTCCAATTCTGTAAATGGTTGGATTCCCATTTGGCCAAATAATTTGCAACCCCATTCCATTCTCTAGGAATGTGGCAGAAAGTAATAGTTTCCAAGGAAGCACACATATTAAGAATCTATTTTATAATTACATCCAAATGCCAACTAACATCCTCTATCTGCTGCCTCTTCAAAAAAGTCACCACCACCTGAGAATTAGATTCACGAATGATCCGTCTCCATCCAAAAGTGCAACCATGCTCCATAGCATATAAAATGGAAAGAGCCTCCATCACATTGTTAGTATGCAGACCCTTATAAACAAAAAATATAAACTCAATAGTCCCAGAATTATTCTGCCCAACACCCCCAATAATGACATGATTAGGATTTCCCTAAGAAGAACCATATGTGTTGATTTTCAACACACCCTGAGGAGGAGGACACCAACACCCTTCCCTATTTATCTTCTAAAGAGGATGGTGACATATATTTCTCATGATTTGGCCAGCACCTTGCACAACACCAGTCTGAAGAGAAAGGTTGAGACGAGTGCAATAGGCAACATCTCTGAGATCCACACCCTCAACCAAGTCACACATAGCCGAAATAGTTTCTCCCAAAGAATGAAGAATTTTCCACCACAAATGTTGGACAACCATCTTCACATCTTGAAAAATCCCACAATTCCTCTCTAGCCAGATATGCGAGATAATAAAGGTTGGTCCAAGAGCCCAAGTAACTTGAAGAAAACAAGTCTTAACAGGGGCCTTCCTGCCCTGGGAAAAGAACTCAGGCAAAGAAGGGACATTCCAACAAGCTTGGTTCCACACACCCCACCATAAGTGCCATAGCTCCTTAGACAAGGAACATTGTGTTGGGAAAAAATAATGTAATCCCTTTAACAGATTACAAAACTTGATTTTAGCCACAATTGTGTGAGATACAATCTCTCCTCTCAGAAAGGGGAGGCACCCTTCTTACTGCTTATTGAAACTAAATAAAACTAATTAAGTATTCACAGTGATGTACACTATGATTAAGAGATGGGTGTGTCACATTCATAATTCTCTCTTTTTTTAGAGAATATGTTTTACAATGCTTCACAGTTTTAAGTTCCTGATTCGATATAACTTCAAACTAAAAGCAAAAGTGTGAATTCCAATATTCCTATCTTTTCAAAGCAAAGCATAGGAATACCAACATGATAACAATAAATGATAAAACAATAAAACTCACGAAGGAAAAAAGTCATTCCGAAGCTTTTACCAATGAATCCTTTGAGATATGTAACCAATGTTGTATTAGAAGCAAAAAGTCTTCTAGATACTCCACGATAGATCCATGAACAACATGAATAAATACAAGCACAAAGTCTTGTAAAGAATTCACCAATAGCATTCAATTAGTATCACAAATTCGAATAAAGAGTTTAACTCAAAGTTTACACAGATTTACTCAAAGCCCTTTAGATCTCAATCACTATTCACTACCAATTCAATCAAATCCAAAAGATAATCGATTCCACCACAAAGTTTGGCGTGCAACTCCTTTATTGATAAAAATAGATTCACAAAGATGAGCACAAAGTTTTATGTATTTTCTTCTCAAATGGGCAGCACTTTGTTGTAAAAGATAAAAGATAAACATTACAAAAGAATCCTCTCATATTTATAAAAGAGAGGGAAGATCAAATCTAGGAAAATTAGAGGAGTGAATCTAGGAAAGTTAGGTGAGAAAATTTCAGAAAATCTCACCTAACAAGTCGACTTATTCAAAAATGTTGTCCATCATCATAGGAAAACATCTTTGTTTTACATGTACTAACAACTTGGAAAAAGACATGCAAGATGTCGAGAACTATTTACAAAATGCATAAATTAAAGCATAAAACTATCTAACACTGGAGATGAAAAGAAGTCTTTATGGTTCCTTGCATTGGGTACAAAAGTGTTCATATTTCTTCTTTGTCTCCAACATGAATGCCTCATCTGGACCAACTGTATAATCCATAATGGTGTGAACTCTTGTGATTGATCTTCTTGTAGACGAGCAAATTTTCTTACATCTTTCTAGATGTGTTTTGAGACAGTAAAGAGAAATCCATACATCACATATGGTGTGCATGGAAGTCTTTGAAAAAATTCATCTTCCACCTGCTTCATGATAAATTCCTTGAATATTTGAGTTATCTCACTAACCAGGAGGAAAGTATGATGATCATCAAAGAGCTTACTCGGTAACTCCTCAATTCCATTCACTAGGGTAACACAATGTCTTTCGACATCTTCTTGTACTTGGTGGATGTCTTCAACAAGAGATTTGATCACTTTTATGCAGTGTTTGAGAGATTCTCTTACCTCCACATACTTCTCTTTGTCAGGAATTACCCCAAATTCCACCAACTTACTTAGCTTTGTCTCTTTCATTCGTGACCAAAATAAGAGACATATTTCCATTTATTATTGCTCTTCAAAAAGTATATTTTCTTCTTTATCAAGCTCTAATTTAAGCTTTGCTATCTGAGTAGTTATCTCATCTACAATAGCTATGACTTGTGAACCATGTTCTATCATTTCATCAATGAAATCATATAATACCTTACCCTTGGAGGAAAATTTCTCCACCTTTTGCACCGTTGGTTCCTCGATGTTCACCATAGCCATAGGTTGTACATCACTAAAAGAGCCTGCAATATTCCTCAAAATTGCTACATAATAATTAACTTTCTCCTTGTACATACTTTTGGCCTACTCCATCTTATCAAGCCTTCCTGCTAATGGATCCAGGACAACTTGTGCATCTGCCTTTGCACTTACATTTGTCACTTTTCCAAGATGGACTCTAGTGATAGTGTAATCCTCCATGTTTATATTACCTTCTTCTTGTGGGGGTAGAACAATCTCTACAAACTTGTGACCAGATTTGTTGACATGGAGCCTTGAATGGAACTTTTCCTTTTTCTTCCCCTTGGCTTTTGGAGGAGCTATCTCTTCAAGATCAAGCTCATCTGGGGAGATAATTTGTTTCTTTCACTTCGATACTTGAGAGATCGGCCAAGGAGGAAGGGAGGAAGTATATGCTTCTTGACATGTAGTCAATTCCTACATTGTAGCCACTTCTATAGAAATGGTTGATATTGTAAAAATTAGGGTAGTATCTCTCATGATTGCTCCAGTGGACTGCAAACCAAGTTGACCCTGCAAAGACTAATTCATGAATTTTTGAATTCGACTTCAGAAGAGATATCAAAAGATGGAGATGACAAACTGGGAATAGATGAGGGAAAACTCAAAGAGACATCAATAGTTTGTAAGTTTGAAATTGTAGGAGGAGTGGCAAGGACGATTGATATTGCAGGGGGAATGAAACATTCATTGCACCTAAAATTGATGTAGGAGGAGGTGAGCTAGGAAGACGAGGTGGAGGAGTAGTTCAATTTGGAGGAGTATGAGGAATATTGGTATTAATAGGCGATGATGTCTGGGGAAGATCTTCAACAAAATTCTCATGGGGAGATAGAGGTTTTCATCATCATGCTAGAGTTCCTCCTCATTACCTTCTTTTTCAACTTCATCTTCTTCAGATTCTTCCTCATCATATTCTGCTTCCTCATATTCTTCACCCTTATTCTCTTCTTCTTCAGATGATTGTGCCTCTGAAGCAAGCTCCTTTCCTTCTGCATGTGTGTGTTCAAATTCTATTACCTCGTGTTCTTTAGCCATTTGTGTAACACTCTTAGCAAAGGTGAACTTGATTTTAGGACCTCTTTGGGAAGGAGTAGCCACATGTTTGTTTTTTGAGCGAAGTTCCTGTCGTTGGCTAGTTTCTCCTCCTAGTGCTTCTCCTTCTGATTTAGTCTTGAAATATTTCATTTGGAAACCATATTTATGCAACCATTCTGCTATGTTATGTAAGATGGGAGCAAGCCTTTCTCTAATAAAGACACTTTCCTTTTTAGACCATTATATTGAAGGTAAGGGCCTCATAGAAATCTCATCTTCTTCATAAACAAAATTTATGATGTTGCTAGGATCTTTGAAATCCTCTGATAGATCAGCTAAACCAAGATCTCTAATATGCTCTACTGTCAGCCTACAAAAATCCATTTTTTAGATGTCTTCTTCATCTTTGTAGTCCACCCATATGTCTTCAAAGTGGTAGACATGTCGGTGATCCTTCTTCAGTTTCCTCTTCACATCTTGGTAGTCAAAGTAAAATCTATATTTATATGTTCTAATAGTCATGATTTGCATCTCTACGGTGACTGACTTTGTTTTTTGTACACTGTGAATGGTATACCTCCCAATTGTTAGTGGAAACTTGAAACCTGGCTTGTGTATTCTTTGAAATTCATTGTGAACTAAGATCAATTGTCTACACAACTCCATTAGTATCCACTTGTCTGAGGGATATTTGGGTGCAACATGTATGGACACCCAGTATAGCAACCTACTTTTATGTATGTGAAAGTTGGAAACTGCAAAAATATACATCCAACCTTACTAACCACTTTGTAGGCTTCATCCGATACTCTTTTATTTTCAAGAGTCGGATCAAAAGTGAACAACAGGGGTGCAAAGAAGGTATCTGTGACTCTTCTGAAATGATGAATACTTTCTCTCAATTTCAACTGATAATAAAACTCATACATAGGTACAAATTTTTTGTTTCCCTTTGTAGACAACCCTAGAAATTGCCTCATTACTGCAACAACATATACCAAATAGGAAGTAATGTAAAATTTCAGAGTGGTTGGCACATTGATCAATTGTTCATGGATATAATCACTTATATGAGTTCCCCAATCAATAGGTGCTTTCTTTCTTCTGATTATGTAGATGTATTCATACATCCAATCTTGAAAATTACATGAAACAGGAAATCCTTTAACCCTGCTAAGGAGATTAATCATATCCCTGACATCTTCTTTGAAATCACTCTGAGGAATCCCTTTAGGCCATCTTGAGATAGTAGGCCTTGGAGTTTTCAACCATTGAGTATTAATCAATGTTTTAGATTTGTTGGGATCATTATCATAGACCTCCGGTGATTGTTGAACTTAGATCTTTGTATATTGTTCCATGTGTGGAACCCAAAAAAAAATTTCAAAGAATTCATGATCTAATCTCATCATGACTTGTCTCGACGAATCTCTTACACTTCTATCATCTCGGATGTAATGAGATGCAACTTGGAGCACAAACTTTGTGTTATGAGCAGAAGTTGGAAATGTAGACACCAAGTGTAAGTTGCTATGAACAATGGCTCTCAAGCTCTCTTCTAAGGGATTTTACTGAGTTCCTTTTACAAAATCTTCTAGGTCTTAATGACCAATTTCAGTGTCTTTGATTTCATCCACCTTTGAGAACACCACAGTTGGTGGAAAGACACCCTAATATTTATATTTCATCTTTCCTTCCTTCTGAGAAGATGATGGAGGCTTTTTGGATGTCATCTAAAAATATTAAGGCCAAAGAATATCACCTTTAAGGATCACCTGATGAGAACTTTGATAGGAACTTCAAGAATAATGGGTTAACAAATGTTAGGAGAAAAATGTAGTGTTGGAAAGCATGAAGCAAGCAAGCAATTTGGAGCAAGTGTGAATGAGCTATAGAGCACAAAAATCAGAGCATTGGAAAATAAATGAGGTTTAGATTGCAAGAAGAGTGATTTCAGAGTGTTAGAAGAGAAAACTGGTTTTTGTGTAGGAGCTTTGAAAATCAATGCTCCTACATCTTGAGAAGTCAGTTTACATGTAGGGTCACTTAAAAAATAATGCTTCTACATGTCTTAAGTAGTTAGAAAATGTGATGTGTTAGAGTGCTAAAAATTAGCGCTTATGCATTTTGGGGGGAGACTTAGTTCATGCTTGGGCGCTGAATTTTAGCACTTCAACATGTTCTTCATAATTTGTTTGGGTCAAGTGTATAAGCAGGTAAAAACACTGCCTTAGCATTTTAAGAGGAGATACTCCATGTAGGAGTGGTGATTTTCACCACTCCTACATCTTGGAGTGTTGAAGATCTTAAGTGTAGCGGAAAACAATTTTACCGCTCTGTCAAGTAAGGGAAAGTAGATTCAATGTTCGAGTAGTGAAAAATGCTGCTCGAACATTTAGAAGAATGATCTTACAAAGAAACATGAAGATTCATCATTTAAACTTGCTAAGATGAAAATATTCACCGCTTTGACAGTATGGGAAAAGCTCAATGAGAAATAGTGGAAAGGTAAAAAATATCATGGCAAAAAAGATAATGTGTGGAGAGAAACATCCAAGGCATCGAAAGCCAAAACATGGAAAATAAATACAAAGGAAAGTAGGGCACAATTTGAAAAGAGGAAGGAAGATTCAAAACATGGAAAGATCGAAACCGTAACAAAGAAAAACACATGGGCAACAGACTTATTAAAATAAATAAAGCTCTGAAAGAAAAATCGCGATGAATAGGAAGGAAAAACAACACACCTACCAAAAACGTGAAACCCCAGCTAAATGCTTGAAGAAACCTTTAGATGCAAGTCATAGGAGGTTGGAGAGTGATCACACGAGTTGAATGAGAGATAATGGTGGATTAGATTGAAAAATATTAACCTAAAATGACTTATTAAGTCACTAAAAAGGATCATTAATGCAACTCAATGTTCTCATTAATGAAGGTGCACATAAAGGTGAAATAGATGCACTAGCAGTGAAAATCACCGCTTGTGCATGTAAAAGACTTGGAAAAAGGAGAAATGCACTAGCGCTTAAAATCACCGCTCGTGCATTTGAATGTTGTGAGCAAAGTGTAGGAGTGGTGATTTTCATCGCTTCAACACTTGGAGTTAAATTTTTTAACTTAAGGCTCATGTAGGAGTGCTGAAAATCAGCACTCTGACATGAGTCAAAAATTGACTAACTCCCAAAGAATGGGAATTAACGAAGATACTCGTTTTGAAGCTCTTCGAAAGACGAATGGGGGGGATGCTCAAACAGAATATTTGAGGTTTTGGACTATGCATCGAGGTTGTGGACACGGAAAAAGTATCCCTTTTTTCTTCCTTGATTTGGGAATAATTGATGATAATTTGGACTTAATGAAGCCTTGATTTAGTGTTGTGATGTGTTTTTCACATCCACACTAGGACTTGGGCCATTGTAAACTAAATAAAATGCATCTATCAATGTCTTGTAAAGGTGTTGTAAAATACTTCCACGCCTTTCTAGACTTAATGAACCTATTTTCCCCTAATACAACATTGTAAAACATATTTAATTGCATTATCACATCAATCTAGAAGTCTTGTGAATTAAACTTAACTTTAATCTAGTGTTGTAATGTGATTTACACATTCACATTGGATGTTGTGCCTTTCTAGGCTATGTGGACCTCATTTTAATAATGTAAAGTGTATTTAATCACACTTTCACATTGAATTTTGTGTCCCAAGCTCTAATTGACCATTACATCATCATTAATAGGACCCTATGACCCCATATTATGCATCTCGAGGCATAAATTAATCAAATAACTGACTAGAACAATCTAGAAACCTAATTTTCTTATCTCCCAACCTTCTAGCTAGCAAAATGGCCCTTGTGGGACCCATTCACCATTAGGGGAAAATTAGTCCCATCCAGGTGGGACCCATTTTCCCTTGATGACGAATGAGTCCCATTTGGGCCATTTTCGGGGTTTAAGCGGGAAATTTTGGATTTTAAGTCTTATTTTCTTCCATGTCGGCCTTAGGGATCTAATTAATGGGTGAATAAGGTGAATTGACTATAAATATAAGTCTCTAAACCCTAATTCATAATCTCTTAACTCATTCACAACTCATTCATCATTTGTCTTCCACTTCAAGTCAAGTAAGCTAGGATTTTATCATTCCAAGTCATTCAAGATCATTTTTTAGACATTCAAGGGAAAAATCTTCATCTATTGTTGCAAAAAATTAAGATCAATCATCATGGAAAGGTATTAACTCCATTATTGCATGCTTCATTACATTATTTCTTCATTTTGGTTTAATTACCTACAAAGGGGTTTGACCAAGGAAAACCCCCATGCCCTAACATCCAACATTTCTCCTCTTCTTGTGTGTTTGCAGATTTAGGAATCTTGAAGACTTGGAAATCACTGAAGGACAAGTTGTAAAGTTGTTGAAGACCTCTCCTTATTGATCAAGTCAAAATATCCACTAAAAGTCATTTTTAGGCCCAAAAATCAGACTTTCAGAGGTGGACACCTATCAAGAACCAAAGTGCAGATCAAGGGCTTTAGTCTCCACTCTTGGATTTTCAAAAATTCAAAAGTGGACTAATTCACCATTGATGGCGAATGAGTCCCACTGCTAGGCTTGAAATAGGTTTTCTGCAGTTTTGGATACCCATTTATCCAAAACGGGCTCTAGAACAGTTTCCCAAATCTAGGACTAATTCGCCCAAAATGGCGAATGAGTCCCAATAGGCCAAATTTCTAGCATCAGCAACATTTCAGAAGTTATTTCCAGTCTCCATCAAGTTCTCAGGTGCACACTTTCAGTTTCACTCATTTTTGTTGTAGTTTACTTTCATTTCTAGGTGTTTTTGCATATCACAATGTGTTTTCAAACAACTTGCATTCCTTAGGTTTTACATTAATAATTCATTTCCTTTTTTTTTTGGTTACATTTAGACACATTCCATCCATTCTTGCATTAATATTAAGTATTTACATTGCAATTTGGCCCCAATCTTATCTCCTTGTAGGTGAAAAACTCTAAGACATAAATCATTCAGGTGCCAAAATCTTTGTTCACATTTTGGTGAACCTCACTTTAGAATAATTTTCTTTTCTAATTTGGAGTCCATCATAGATCTAGCTTGCATTGACCTTGCATTCAGGTTTGCATGGATTAATTTGCATGCTAGGTTTCAAATTTTGCATTCATGAAAAGTGCATTTAGGTTGCATTTTTGGCATCTAAAATTTTCTAAAATTTTGCATTTTCATCTTAGGTCCACATCTTACAGCATAAAAACATCCAAATCCATCAAAAAGATCTAAAAAATCTGAAAAAAATCCCCATTGGGACTCATTCACCACCTTGGGCGAATCAGTCCCTTTTCACCCCTAAAACTGCCCTTTATAGAACAGAAAACCTTGTTTTTAAGCTTCTTTTTGGTGTCATTACCTAACTGTATCAATTGGCTTTGTTTCTATAACATGCATTTCATTACGTCTAGCCTAAATTATCCCATTTCATGCATGGTTTAAAATCAAGTTTGCATTCTCATATTGTTACATATCTTAATCGGTCAATTGTCATCCTTAAAATCTGAAAATTGCATTCCTCTTTTGCATGTTTTCTTTCACATAGTTACATTTCAAGTTTGTAGAATACTCATTACATCATGTTTTCATTACAAAATTCTATAGTTATAATATTTCATGCTCTTCTTTTAGATCTTATTGCATGTTTTAAGAAAGTTTTGTTTGCTACATATGAATATGAAATCCTTTCCCCTCCCTTTTTGTTTGTCATTGATCCCTCTCCTAGTTTCCCTTCTATGGATGTGGTTAGTCTAATGAAATAAACCTTGGATAATCATAACAATTACATTTGATCTTCTCCTATTTTCTCTCCCATTTGCGAAGAGGAGATTATAGAGTTAGAAGAACCAATTGATGAGAGTTTTGACAATCTGAGTTGTTTCTCTCCTCTTACCTCTCCTATTAGACATAACATTACTAAAGAAGAGGAAATCACAATAATTAATCATGACAATCACACAACACAACAAGACAATGAGATCATAGAAACATTTCTAAACATCACTTTACCTAATCTCCATAACCATGACAATCAACATTGTTCTCGTAATATCCCTCCTCGACGCCATGAGGATAGGTTGGTGTTAGAAGATATACCTATCAAGAGTCATGAAAATATTAATTGTCCCTTCCCTAATGCTCCTATCATTTGGGATAATCTATTTGAAAGTCATAGTGGTCCTTCTCTTGATGCCTCCCCCACTTGTGATGAAGCTACTTTACAAACTTCAAACTTGGACGACCATATTGCAATCTCTCCTATTAGAGTAGATAATATGGAACAAGAGCATGAGACCTTAAAGAAAAATGACAATCAAATAGAGTCTTCCCCTAATCTCCCCACTATTAATAATCAAACACATTCAAACATTAATAATTCCCTTAGTTGCGATGAAGTTATTTTGGAAGAACCAGGCCTAAATTGTCAAGAACATGTGGTTTGTTGTTCTCGTAAAAACTCTCCTTCTAGGGAGAATATCATGATACAAGACAAGGATAACATTGAAAATAATGATATTAAACCCTTAGAAGAAGATGATGAACCCATGTTAGACTCTCATTCTTTACCCCCCTTCACACAAACCTTCAACTCAAAACAAACCTGAACTTATCCTTTACCCACCATCACATAAACCTCCACCTCTACCTACACCCAAATTTACCTTTTAGCCACCTCAAAATAATGTGTCGCAGCAACCAAGTCATAATACTATTTCTCATACATACTTGACACTAGAAATAATCTATAACCCCAACAACCAACCTGGACCTCTCTACCTCTTCCTAATTCTATACAACCTAGTGCCCCTCAATTAAGAGAGTATGATCTTGTTGAACAACTTAAGAGCACTCCTGCAAAGATATCTCTTTGGGACCTTCTTCAGACTTCACCTACCTATCACACTATGCTTCAAACGACCTTACAACAAGTTCCTATCCCTTCTAATGCGCAACCAAATGACATAGCAGCTATAATTTAAGGATTGCATGTTGACATTGTTTTGCACCAAAGTGAACTCCCCCCTTTGGACGTGCAAAAAAAAAAAGAAGCTTTCCAAATAATATCTCAATACAATACGATAGGGATAAAGCGAACCCTTGTTGGCAATGGCTCCACTCTTAATGTGTGTAGTGTAAAACTCTTGGATAGGCTTCGTGTGGATAAATAAAAAAATTCAACCCGATTCTCTATCTATTAAAGGCTTTGAAAATATACCAAAACAACCACTTGGTGTGATTACTTTGCCTATTACAGTTGGAGTGGCTACATTGGATACCAAAATTCATGTAATGCCTTATGAACTTTCATATAATCTCTTTCTAGGTAGACCATGAACTCATGAAATGAATGCAGTGCCTTCCACTCTTCATCACAAAATGAAATACATTCACAACAACCAAGTGCACATTCTTGAAGCTCACCCTCATCCCAATAGTCATTTCAACATTGAGAAAAACAATGTGCATCATTTAAACACATTAACACCAACTACACAAGTGGAACCTGTCCACCAAACACACAAATACCAACATATTGAACATGTCACGATGTTATCATGTGATGATTGGGGTTCCTTAGAATTCACACCAAAATTCATGGGAGAGTACAATATCATAAATAAAGATTCAAATATAGGAAATGACAAACAAATGATCCTTCAAAAGCATCCGATTCAACCACTTTAGACCAAAACATAACAAATTACACAATAACCTTTGACGAACACAACAACAAACAACCACCCGATTCAAAAGAAATGAAAAAGCTTTATGGCAAAGGTTATGAACTTATGAAACAAATTGGCTATATTGGAAAAGGATGTGGTGCTAACGAACAAGGTATCTAAAACCCTATAGATCCTATCACACAAAAAATGACTTATGGTCTTGGTTATTGTCCTTTGATAGAAATCATCGAGCCTTCATTCAACATCAACACCTCCTCGCTCAATGTCAATGTCATCTCGCAAAACACTAATGAATTGAATTCATTAGATTTTACACCCTCCTATAAAGGAGAGAACAAAATATTGCAATCTAAAGAATCTCACATAGGTACATATGACATTTGTTACTAAGAAAGAGGTATCTTTGTCACATGCTATAGGAACATCTTCTATCATTGATCAAGAGGGTATCTTGTTGAAACTCCTCCAAGATCACTTGATATCCCTTCATGAATTTGTAAGAAATTCTATTACAAAACTTCCTTTTGTGCCTATCACAAAGTTCATGGTCATTCCACTAATGAATGTAAGGCTTTGAGTAGTAAAATCCAACATCTTAAGAAGTTTGGTGTTCTTCCTTATGTGGGGGAACCTAACTCCTCTAATTGATATTGATTTTGACTTTAGCATGCATTTCATTAATCAGTTCAGCTCACTCTTGTCTTGTACTAAGTAGGGGCAAGGGGTTTGATAGCCTTTCCCTCATATGTCACTTGTCATTGCCTCTTTTGGCTAGCCATTAACCTTTCATGTACATATAAGAGCAAGCTTGGGATGTGGACGACATGCCTTAAGTTGGATTGCATGCGACATACTTCCCTTTTTCATGATGTAGCTTATCAGAAACATATGGCTTGGCATAGGGATTTCTGAGTAAGCTCTCATATATTCTTCTAATTTAAAGCAATTTCTCACATTAATGGTGTTAGCAACCACTTTAAAGTGGGGGCATACATCGACACTCACATTTCATTTTGTGATTTTATTTTTCTTGCAATTTCCTCTCTTAGAAGCATTTGGTATAATGTTTCCCAGGATGAGACATTACACTTGTCCTCTCTTGGAAACAAGATGAGACCATTTGCACTTTACCTCTCTTGGAAGCATTGGGCACAATGTTCCCTAAGATGATACCTTGCACGGACTAAGCAAAATACCTTTGAACATTCCTTACACCATTTACAATGTCTATGAGTGTCAAGCATACAAATTTTTTCTTACCTCATGGAGCTCAAAGATCATTTTCCTTTGTGGCACCTTATTAAAGTTATCAAGAGGTATAACTTTAATATGGTTGAGTGGGAAGCCCATTTTGAGGCATGACTTTCCCCATAGCCATCTTGTGGATTTCTCACCCTGCAAACAACCAAAAGTTTTGTGGCCCCAGAGTGAGTATGTTGTGGACTTCTCACCTGACAGACAACCAAGAGTTTTGTTGCCTCAGAGTGAGTATGCATTTTTAACAAACAAGCCTAAATCTAATCCACAACATGTTGGATAAATGATCAAAGCTTGATTCACCTCATTTTCATTTCTCTTCTTCCTTGTTCTTGCCATTGCATGATCATGTATCTGTCTTGCTACAAATCCTTCACCCTTGTGTGTGTCCTTTCACACTCATGTTGATTTGACTTAGGATCTTGGATCTTGGGGGCTTGACCACCTTCTCGATCTTTGTCATCCTAGACCATCCACATTGGTATGATTGGACCCATTTTTGAATGTCTACTTTAGTGTGAGTTTGAAGCAATTTCATCCTCTCACTAAAGTGAGGGCTAATTGTGGACATGCAAAAGGTATCCCTTTTTGCTTGCTTGATTTGGGAATAATTGATGATAATTTTGACTTAATGGAGCCTTGATTTAGTGTTGTGAGGTTTTTTTTCACGTCCACACTAGGTCTTGGACTATTGCAAACTGAATAAAATGCATTTATCAATGTCTTGTAAAGGTGTTGTAAAGGTGCATGTAAAAGACTTGGTGAAAAGAGAAATGTACTAACGCTTAAAATCACCACTTGTACATTTGAAGGTTGTGAGAAAATTGGAGTGGTTATTTTCACCGCTTCAACAATTGGAGTCAAATTTTCTAACTTAAGGCTCATGTAGGAGCACTGAAAATCAGCGCTCCGAGATGAGTCAAAAATTGACTACCTCCCAAAGAATGGGAATTAATATTCGAAGCTCTTCGAAAGACGAATGGGGGGGATGCTAAAAAAACTGTTTGAGGTTTTGGACTACACATCAAGTTGTGGACATGAAAAAAGTATCCCTTTTTGCTTGCTTGATTTGGGAATAATTGATGATAATTTGGACTTAATGAATCCTTGATTTAGTGTTGTGAGGTGTTTTTCACATCCACACTAGGTCTTGGACCATTGTAAATTGAATAAAATGCATCTATCAATGTCTTGTAAAGGTGTTGTAAAAGACTTCCATGCCTCTCTAGACTTAATGAACCTATTTTCCCCTAATACAACATTGTACAACATATTTAATTGCATTATCACATTAATCTAGAAGGCTTGTGAATTAAATTTGACTTTAATCTAGTGTTGTAATGTGATTTACACATTCACATTGGATGTTGTAGACATCGAAAATATATTGATTGACATTGTGCATCTGATCCTGGTTTACTAACATCGTTTCTTCCTAAATCATCCCTCAGTCTAACAATTTAATCAAATTCCCCTGTCTAATTAAATTCATCAATATTCGTCTCTTAATTAAATAAATCATTTTGTCTAATTAAGTCACTTTCTCCTGTTAATTAAATTAATCCATTTGATCTAATTATCCCTATTTAATTAAATAATTAATTTATTGGATTAAATTTTTAAAGTCTATCCATTAAATTAAGTAAATTAAAACCTTATTTGATTTAATCTAACACCATCCCTTTTAATTAAATAAATCAAAATCTTTATTTAATTAGCCTCTTATCACATTCCTCTCTTATCTTATTTAAATAAATCCATAAATCTAAGTCAAATAAGTCACATCATCTAATCTCTTGTTAAATTAATTAACCCTTGATTAATTTAATCTAATATGACGTCACATCCTCTAGATAATGCAAGTTGCACATGAAAATAGATTTAATTTATTTATTAAATCTCTATTTTCCTCATGAGGCATCTTTTGGAATATTCTCTCAATTTGAATTTAAAAACTCCAAGTCAACATATACATCCAACAAGGCATTTAAGATCTCTTACATGTCCTTTTGCCTTGAGCCAAGTGGCATTTATTGCATTTTACCTTCCCTCTTACATGTCATTTCAACAAATTTGAATTTCAAATATTGGCATTTATTGGCACAAATGCCAAATCTTGCACAACCATCATCCATTCATAGCTTGACAAATGGCACCATATCATTGGATGAATGTTAGTCCCACATTGTTCAAATTTGGAAATTCATCCATCTTGAAATCCTATAAATGAAGAGCTCCTCTCCTCATTTTATCATCCACAATCCAAGCAAAGTTACCATGCTAAAATACTTAGCCATTCTCATCTATCATTTGAATTCTTAGCTAGGCTTTTTGCAGATTTTAGCTTGGAGCTCTCACCATTTATCATCTTTTGTCAAAGTGGATCAACATCATCTTCAACACATCAAGATTTCATCATAGGGATTGGGAAAGGGCCAATTTTCACATCAAATTGGCACCAATTCCCCCATGGGATCAAGTGTTTGCTATTTAAATTAGGACTAAATCTAGTTTTTATCATTTTCTTTGTGTTCTTCATTATTTTCATTCCTAATTTGATTTGCAAATGGATTTCATGGGGAATCCTTCTTTTGGCTTGTAATTCCTTGTCTAACTCATTTATTCATGTTGGTTTGCATGTACTAGGAAAAGGGTTCGCACATTTGGCGCTAGAATGAGGGCTTGACATCATTATTTCTAACAATTTTTTCAAATTTTCGTGTTTTCTTGACACAAAGGAAATTCCAACGCGGGCTTGTCAGCATTGCTATTTTTGGCACCACGAGCTTGTCAGCGTCGCTATTTTAGCACTGCGGGCTCGTCAGCATTGCTATACAACACCACGTGAATAGAAACTGGGCTGCTGGACTCATCCCGCTAAGAATTTTTGAATTTTAAACTCCACCGCTGGACTCGCTGATTTGCAGAAGTTTTCAAAAAATTCCAAACATCGACACTTTCAAAAAGTGCGATGTTGGGTGAAAATTGTGACGCAATTGTGCTCTCTGTCCCGACACAGAGCGCCACTGACTAGTGAGCGGCACTATAAGAGCACCGCTGAGAGGAAAAAATAGCAACGCCTTCACGAGTTGCGACGCTAGGAGATAGTAAAAGGGAAAATTTGTTTTTTTAGCACATGTTTTTAATTCATGATTGCTTCTTCCTCTATTTTTTGCTTTTTAATTTTTTGTGCTTTTCCAATATCTAACTGTTTTTCTTCTTTGTAGGTTGGAAATTGAAAACAAAGGAAGGAGGAGCATGGTGATGATACTTTGACTAATCAAAGTGTTTTTAAACACTTAAGTGTTTGTTTAACACTTCCTTAGGAATTTGTCATCTTTTTATCTTTAGAACACTAGTTTTCATTTGGGCTTAAAAAGAACCTTTCAATTTCTTCTTGCAAAGGTTAAAATGAACAATAGGACCAACAACTTACTAGATTTCGTTTATGGGACTAACAAATTGAACAAATGTTTATCACTTGTCTTTTTGGTGCTCTAAAAATGAACTCACATATTGCTTTGAGGGTTTAAAAAGAACAAGTATAGTTGTGTTTTTCGTGAGGGCTTACTTAGACTAAAGCCATTAGAAAAGGACGTATGCGCTTCTCTCGTGCTTTATAGCGATCTTGAGAATCAAAAGGCCTTTTCCATGACTTTTGGTTAAGACAAAGCAATCTCCTCCACACTTTGATTTGGGCTTAAAATTGAACAAAATCTTGTGCAAGTGTGAGTGGGGGGCTTTGTTGCATGCATTCTCTCTCCTTGTTTCCAACAAGGATTGATCGAGTTATGAATATTGTTCTTCATTCGCTTTTGTTTTATCCTAGAGGGCCTACCTTGGGGAAAAAGTACTCACCCAAGGGAACGACTCAATCAGTAACACTCTAAAGCCAAGAGTATTTCCAGCTGGGATATAAATGTGGATATTGGAAGAAATGCCAATATCACGCAGTTGACTCCGACAAGATGGATCCGAAAGGGGACTCTTGCCACGTTGGGTCAACTCCTACGAATGGAAAGTCCTTACTAGAACCTATGTGCTAGAATTTTCCAAAATCCTTTTATCTATTTGTTGGTGCAAGAATGGTCGTTCTGAAGCCACCCCACACTTTTACGGTCTTCTAGTAGAGATGGAAAGCATGCCATGGGAGTTTCATGGGTGTTGATGCTTGGCTGCCCCTATTGACGTTAGTGAGCCGTGGAGGGGAGCCAGTGGGGTCAAGCATCTAACCATTTGCTAGAGATAAGCGTAGCTGGACTTGTCCAAGTGGGAATCCAACAAATATTGTCTTTCACATCCATAGGATTGTACTTATTCTTGGGTTAAAAAATGCATTACTTGATCGAAAACATCATGAGAACAAACACTTAACATCATCCAAATTTCAAATCCTTTTGAGGACAAATACAATTGACTCAATCCATATGTTATTGCTTTCCCTTGGGATTCACATCCTTAGATGTTTCTAAACATTGGATTATATCTCAATTTGTCATCTTAAGTAAACAATAGGGAAACCCTTTCCTTAAGTTCATTGAATTTCCACATAACATATCTTGTGGGGTTTTGAAGAAATTAAGACATTGGACATCTTAGTTTGAAAACCTAATTGAAGAAAGTGTTTTTGGTAAAATAAAGACATTAAGTAAAGCTAAGCAAAATGAACCTTCATATGTGTTGAAGACTCATAACCCCAAAGCAAAAAAATCATTGATTGGAAAATGTGTGTTCAAATGAAATCATTTCTTGGTTACAAAGGTCATTAGGAAGCATTTGCATGCTCTTCAATACCTAGATCTAGGCAAACAAAGTGTACCTTTTTTTTTTTTAGGTTCATCTTAGGATCAAAACGTATCAAAAACTCTTTTTTCACCCATCCTCCAAAAACATCAAAACAAATCCATCTCATCATCATCTTTTGGAAAATATTGAAATCATCCTTGATACTAGGCTTTGTGGCAAAACCAAAATCATCAAAATCATTGAGACTAGGTCCTTGAGAACATTTATCAAAACATCTTTGGTTAGGTATGTGTAGATTCATCCTTTTGCATAAACTTAGTCAAAGTTATCAAAATCATCTTGTCTAGCTTAGTGTATGTAGATGAATCCTTCTTCATATGCTTAGTGAAAACAATCATCTTGTTTGAATAGGTGTGGGTAGATGCATCCTTCTCCTCACACATATGAAAATTATCATCCTTTGAACAAAGCTATCCCTTAGATCAGCATCCAACATCTTAGGGTCTTTTTGTTCAAAATCAAAATCAAGGACAAAATCTCAAAATCCCAAAATCAAGAATCAAAATCTGCAAGTCCTAAAAGCCTAGTGTCTCATTCAAGATTTATCAAAAGCCAAAACATCCATATCATACATCCCTAAACATCATCATCATATTGTCACCTTTGATCCTCAAGGCATCCTAAAATTTTCTACTTTGGAACATAAAATAGAGATCAATCCAAAGAATCAAGAGATTCATCTCCCATATTCTCAAAAATTGATCCTTGTTTTATGGTTCTAACTAGATCTCAATACAAGAAGAGTATGGAAACCAACAAAGAAACACCCACTTCAAGCGATCTTAGCCAAAAAAATGTAGAAATGAATCCTGCCGAATCAAGCAATCCATTGATCCTCTCATCATCCCAAAATCCACAAGAAGAAAATCAAGGGGAGGACCTTACCTTTGGAATGTCTCGTGAGGAAATGACGAAAATGCTCCAAAATTCAAACAACCATAGAATCATCAACATCATGATGAGACTTAACCCTTCGTTGTACATGCTTGAACTAGAAAAACAAGGGGCCAAGTTGCCTTCAGATTTTGATGTGAGTACTATAGTGGATACATCATTTCCTCTGATCTCATCCACCATTCCCATTTCATCTACATCCCCATCTCAAAACATCACACAAAACATTCTGCAAATCACAACATTGTTTGGTCCAACACAACCCAATGTCAACAAGGGAAACACATTCCTTAATGCTCTTCAATCACATCCCCTTGTTAATAATCAAAACTTGGATGCAAACACCACCTTGGAACAAAACATACTCAACAACCCATTACACAAAAATGTTCCTCTCACTTTACATTATGACCCATCATCAACATCTTTTCATGGAGCACCACAAACACCTCCTCTCACAAATTCACAAGAAGAGGGAGATATGTTCATATTAGGGGGCCTATTCAACACCACAACATTCTCACAACAACTCACACCCATCACATTTCCACCTCTTCCACCATTACTGTTATCATCCATACCACTCCTTGGTTTAGGGATTCCTCCCCTACCAAGTATCAATCATACCTATATCCCAACCATCAATCAAAGCATTGCACCAAACACACAAAATTTGTCTTTGATATTGCAACAACAAATGACAAACACACAAGCAATGGCAACATAATCGAACACACCCCTAACATTACAAAGCATGGTCTCTCAAGGACCGATCACATCAATACCACTATCCAACACCCAAAATATCAACACAACATCATCATCCACCACCATTCCAAATCCACCACCACCCCCACCACCACCAACATTCACCACATCAAACCAATATGACGCAACATTGCAAGCCACTTTCCAAAGAGGATACCAACAAGTTCAAAAACAAAAAGCTGTACAACAAGATGCTCAAGCCGCACAAGCTGCCCAAGCTGCACAAGCCACATTGCAAGCACATCAAGCTCAACAAGCTCAAGATTTACTGCAACAACAACAACAACAAGCCACTCAAGCTGCCCAGGCTACACAAGTACAAGCACAAAGGGTTGCTCAAGCACAACTATTATTGCAGCAACAAGCCGCACAAGCACAAGTAGCGCAAGCCCAAGCGCAAGCTCAATATCAAGCACAACTTCTTGCACAAGCAGCGCAAGTGCAAGCATATCAACAAGCACTAAAGCAATACCAAGAACAACAAGAAGCAGCAGAATTAGTAGCCCAACAACAAGCATTGTGGGAACAACAACAAGCACAACAACAAGCATTGTTGGAACAACAACAAGTGCAACAACAAGCACAAATCCTAGCGCAACAACAACAAGATCAACAACAAGCATTGTTCATCCAAAAGCAAGTAGAAGCCTACTTCACTCGCCACAACATACCGATACCATCGAACAATGCACCAACCAACCCATCCACCCAACCAATGATTGAAACACCTCAAAACACCTTCATCCCACCCCTTGATTTGCAAAATGATGTGATGACACAACTCAGGTTGCTCTCGCAACAAGTGCTTGACCTTTAATCAGGGCGAACAACCAAAACACCAAGCAACTTGTGTCCCTATCCATTTGATAGGAGCTTATAGATGAAACCTTTCCCCAAGGGATTTGAGATTCATAAATTTGACAAATATCAAGGGATGGGAAACCCTAAAGATCACATCAGGGAATTCCAGGTTCATTACATGGAGGTCGCATACGACGATACATACGACGATACTTATCTGATGTGGCTATTTCCTAGAAGCTTGGTAGGTCCCTCTATAGAATGGTTCTCTCGCTTACCTTCAAGCATTAGAACCTTCCAAGAAATTAGGGATGCATTCATTAAAAAATATGCATGTAACATTACAATGGATGTCAGTCTTGAAGAACTATACGCTCTAAAATAAGGAAAGAATGAATCTTTTGCTTCATTTCTTCAATGATGGCGATCCAAGGCCAATCAGAGCAAGTGGACCATGCTAGAAGAACAAGTCTGCACCATCATATCCAACCTTGAAAGCCGCTTGTCATTTCATCTCAAGGTTTAGGGAATCACCACATATGATTAATTGATCTCCAAGGCGCTCAGCATCAAAAGAGCCCTTGTGACTCAACCCACAGAATCAACATCATATCACAAACTGCAAAACAACTGCCCATCATCCAATTACAACGATAAACCTTGCACATGGGCAAGGAACAAGAACGTTACTAATGATGGTGTCATAGATGCCAAGGTGGTCATTAGTGGTCCACACCAACATACACCCACACCGCAAATCCAAAACCAACACCAAAACACTCATCAAACAACATATCAAACCAACGATAATCCAACCATCAATAACCTCAATGATCAAAGAGGACCACCCCAATGCAAAATTTATCCCAAACGAAAATACGCTATCTTGGGGGAACCACTGGAGGACATAATGAAAAAGTTGATTGACAAAAAACTCATCAAGCCTCCTACATTTGAAATTTACTAAGAACCTGACGTCAATCCCCCATGGTATAACAAAAATCAACTTTGTGAATTTCATAAAATCAAAGGTCACACCACAAATAGTTGCATGAGACTCAAAAACATCATCCAAGATCTCATTGATAAGAAAATCATAAATGTGGAACAACCTACCGAAAATCAGGATCTTAAAATCTACATGAATCCGATGCCGAATCATGGCAACAAAGGGAAGGGCAGTGTAAATCATGTGTACGAAATGGTCATTTCCCCCCTAAATGAAGACTACATGGTCATCACCATCAAGGGTTCCCATGCTGAAGATTGTGGAGTCACCACAAGAGGCAGCAAAGTCACCATTGCAGGATCATCCCAACCTAATAGAATCCCTTCATCTAGA
Organism: Sequoia sempervirens; assembly: GCA_007258455.2. Taxonomy (NCBI): domain Eukaryota; kingdom Viridiplantae; phylum Streptophyta; class Pinopsida; order Cupressales; family Cupressaceae; genus Sequoia; species Sequoia sempervirens. The sequence goes on from VDFB02271358.1 coordinate 749,463,370, forward strand.
TCTATTCCGCATAGCTACAATGTTGTAGAACAACTCAAGAGAATGCCAGCACACATCTCCATCATGGAGTTGTTAAAAATATCATCAACACATAAAAAGATCCTCGAGGAAGCATTAGCCTCATCCACTGTCCCCGTAGATCTCGATGCAGACCAATTCCAAGCTATGGTCAGAAATATCATAACACCTAATCTCCTTACATTCTCTGACCAAGATTTCCCCACCCAACCATCTAACAATTGTGCACTTCATTTGGAAGCCATCGTAAACAAGAGCAAAATCAAAAGGGTCTTGGTGGATGGAGGTGCAGGTTTGAACATTTGTTCTCTTAGCCTCATCAAGCAGTTGAAAATATTAGAGGATTCTATTAACAAAGGAAAGGGCATCACGATAAGAGCATACAACAACCAAGAAAGATTGTCTCAGGGCATGATTAAACTCCCTATTCAAGTAGGGCCAATGCTCATGGAAGCCACCTATCAGGTCCTAGACCTTGACTTGCCATACAACATCCTCCTCGAACGCCCATGGATCCATGCAATGAAAGCCGTAGCATGAACCTTCCACCAATGTGTGAAATTTACACATAATGGACAAGAGGTTACCATTCATGGAGATCTTGAACCGTTTTCACATTGAAAAAATCTTAAAGCCAAGTATTAAAAAATCCCCCAAGTGCCAAAGAATGATGAGGGCCCATCCACACCATATATCGACCCCGCCACTCTCAAGTCCACTTCTGTGACAGAGACACCAGCCATTCCCACCATCTCTGACATCAAGTTCATCATCCAAGAGGATGGTTGTGGAAGCGACAAGCTTCCTAGCAATGCTTTTGTAATAGGAGAGTTACCACAATCTCCTAGATCATGAGGATGCCCACAAGAAAATCAAGCTTCCACATCACAAACACATCTTGAAAACTATCCTAAATTCACAAGATGGGGAAACCTTGGCTGAGAGGTTATTGAAGTAGATACATCTCACATGTTGTATCGAGATGAAAGACCGACACTTGAATTACCAATGGATGAGACAAGCAAGGGCCTACAAATGATGCTTGCAATGGGCTACGACAAAAACCAGAGACTGGGACAAAATGACAACAGGCTCATAATACCTATCATGCTGGAGACGCGACCCATAACAAATCTTGGTCTTGGATGTACCCTTCTGAGAATAACCATACGTGGCCGAAGTCCTCAGGTTAGAGCTGCTAATGCCTCTCCTCAACCAGTGCTAGTACAAGTACACTCACCAATAGTCACAGGTAGCAACACACATAACTTCATAACTGAGCCCTATATTAGTAGCGATGACGAAGATAACATATCCAATCTCCCTAGGTTATTCGAAGATACCACCCTGTGTATGATTAGCACCCTATCCTTCGAACCAAAACAACAAAATCATGAGATCCATTTAGTGTACCCCCAACTATTCGACTACGACCAACGAGGACCACCAGTTCTTGATACATTCAAAAATGATGAGGCACTCTCAGAATTCATGGGACTGAGGGATAACATTCTAGATGGAGATCATAAGGCAGGGTTTATAATGGAGTTAGACACACAAGCTTATTACGGGGAAATGATTGAATCCTTCAGTCGCAAAAGTGAGAAACTAAGAATTATATCCAAGTCCTTGAGTGAAAACCACACTGTGGCACTCTCTAACAAGAAAATAGTAAAAATAAAGGACATATACAATAGTGAAAACCTCTTTGAGGCACCCGAGGATGAAGGATTCAATCTTCCCTTAAGAGCTATCCATCAGGAAAAGTCAGCAGTCTTGGCCAAAAAATGCAATCCTGTCAACTTAGGCATAGAGGAGACCCCGCATCACTTTCTATGCGGAATCACTATTATCAGAAGAGCAAGAACTCCTAGCAGCATTCTTAAGGGAAAGGCAAATAAACTTCGCATGGAGTTATGTTGACATGCCAGGGCTTGATCCAGAGATTGTGGTTCATCACTTAGCTGTGTATCTAGAAGCAAAACCGATCAAACAAAAGCTTCGAAAAATGCATCCTCAAATTTCTCTATTGGTTAAAGTGGAACTCAAAAATTTGTTGGATGCAGGATTTATCCAACCAATCGATTATCCAGAATGGGTGTCAAATTTGGTACCTATGTCAAAACCTGACGGAGCCATCAGAATCTGTACGGACTTCAGAGATTTGAACAAGGCATGTCCCAAGGATGATTTCCTGCTTCCTAACATCGACATGATAGTAGACATGACAACAGGGCATGAGATGCTATCACTAATGGATGGATTTTTAGGATACAACTAGATCATGATAGCGAAAGAGGATCAACACAAGATGACTTTCACTTGTCCATGGGGGACCTACTACTGGAACATGATGCCATTCAGCCTAAAGAATGTAGGTGCAACCTATCAAAGGGCCATGACACTAATATTCCATGATATGATTCACAAAATAGTCAAAGACTATGTCGACAACATTCTAGCTAAGTCAAGAAAGAGACAAGATCATATAGCAACCCTAAGTGCTATCTTTGACAGACTGGAGGAATACAAAGTCAGACTAAACCCTAAGAAGTGCATCTTTGGCATACAATTAGGTAAATTGCTAGGATACATAGTCTCCATGAGGGGTATCGAGGTGGACCCGGCAAAAGTAAAAGAAATCCCCGAGATGGAAGCACCGAAAAACATTAAAATAATTGAGAGGCCTCCAAGACCGACTTTAATCCATTCGACGATTCATAGCACAACTGGCAGACAAGCAGAACCCATACTCTCACCTACTCCACAAGGGGGTAGCATACAAATGGGATACAAAATGTGAAGAAGCATTCAACAAAATCAAGGAATACCTAATGACACCACCAGTGTTAATGCCACCTATCCCGAGAAAGCCATTGATCTTATATGTGTCAGCAACAATAGCAGCCCTTGGAGATCTCTTGGCTCAACATGATGAAAACAGAACGGATAGGGCTATCTACTATATCAGCAGAACAATGGTTGGTCATGAACTAAATTACTCATTTATCGAGAAAGCTTGCCTCGCAGTAGTGTTTGCATCCCAAAAATTCAAACATTATATGCTGGCACACAAGATAAAGCTCATCACAAAAATTGATCCCCTCAAGTATCTCTTATCCAAGGCAATGGTCACAGGAAAAATGGAAAAATGGGTGATGATACTGTCAGAGTATGACATTGAGTATGTAGAGAGGAAAGCAATCAAGGGTCAAGTTATTGCAAATCAATTGGCAGAGGCACCAATTTATGTTGAGAATCCTCTTGTATCTAAATTTCCAGATGAATCCATTTTTAACCTCAACGTAGCAGACCATTGGAAACTATACTTTGATGGTTCATACACACAACATGGATCAGGAGCTGGTGTCTTCTTCATCACCCCACAAGGGGATTGCATACCAAAGTCATACAAATTGGCATTTCCTTGCACCAACAACATAGTTGAATATGAGGCTTTGACTATAGGTCTCAGGATAGCAGTGCAATGGAACATCATAGCTCTCAAGGTGTATGGAGACTCTCAGTTGATCATAAATCAGGTCAATAATGAATATCAAACTAAGGATGACAAGCTCACTCCATACAAGAAATTAGTGGAGACTTTAAAGGAATCCTTCATTGACATAACATTTGAGCAGATTCCAAGAACCAACAACAGAGCAGCAGATGCCATGGCTACAATTGGGTCCCTATTAGACATCCCTCATAACGTACCGAAATATGAATTTCTGATCGAGCAGCTTCTCATTCCCACATTCGAGGTACCAGAATCAGAATATGTGTGTGAAATTGTTGGTCCTGGTGATCCTTGGTATCATGACATCTATACATATCTTCGAATAGGAGTCATACCCGCTGACTTACCATCCAGCCTAAAACGAACCTTTATTAAAAAGGCATCCAGATTTGTGATCCTAGGTGATACCCTCTACTGTAGAAACATAGAAGGTACCTTACTGCACTGTCTAAATGCTGAGGAGGCATTAACCGCTCTAACCGAGGTTCATAACAGTATATGTGGCTCACACTCGAGTGGGATGACCATCACCAAGAAATTGCTAAGGATGGGGTATTACTGGCCCACAATGGAAAGAGAAGCACACAATCATGCTAAAAGGTGTCTACAATGTCAGCAGCATGGGGACCTCATCCATGCTCTAGCTCAAGAGCTTCATTCGATTGTCACACCATGGCCCTTTTCATAGTGGGGACTCGATCTCATTGGAAAAATCACACCCACCTCCAATGGCCATAAGTTCATCATAACTGTAACTGAGTACTTCACAAAGTGGGTGGAAGCCATACCCATGACGTATATCACTGGGAAATAGATCTCAAAATTTATCTTGAACTATCTCATCTGTCATTACGGTGTCCCACAAGCCATTATCTCAGATAATGGGACACCATTCAAGAACCAGGAGATTCACGACTTATGTGAGAAATTCAAAATCTAGAATCGCTTCTCCACCCCGTACTATCCCCAAGGCAATGGCCAAGTAGAAGCCACGAACAAAACCATCCTCAAAATCCTCAAGAAAATAGTCAATGACGCAGGTCATGACTGGCACTTGTAGCTTAATCCCACCCTCTGGGCTTATCGAACTAGCATCTGCACACCCACTAGCGCCACCCCATTCTCCTTGGTCTACAGATCATAAGATGTTCTCCCCATTGAGATCGAGCTCCCATCCCTCATAATATCATTGCAAAACCTCATCACTGATGAGGACTATCGGGTGTCAAGATTAAATGAGCTGGAGTTACTGGATGAGAGATGCATAGATGCTTTAAATCATTTGCAAGTCTATCATAATAGACTCAGATGAAGCTACAATAAGATCAAAAGTAGAACATTCCAAGTCGGAGAACTAGTCTTAAAAGAAAATCAGAAGAATGTCCCAAACCCAAGCAACAAAGGCAAGTTCGAACCTAATTGGTTAGGACCTTTCATCATCATAGCAAGTTATCAATCAGGGGCATATCAACTATCAACACCCGAAGGGGAACCCCTGCAGGAGCCTATGAATAGCTCCCATCTCAAAAAGTTTTATGCCTAATTTTTTCAAGGTATAGAACCAAAAAAATCCAAAAAATTAGAAAATGTCCTAAAAAATGGTTACCTTGGTGAAAACCTAGAAAACAGGCGTCTTGGTAACAACAAAAATAAAATCAAATCAAAAAAGCAAAATAAATCCAAAATAATCAGAAAATGGATCAAAAAAATCGTCCTCTAGTGAAAACCACTCCGGTGGCACTTTGGACAAGTACCTTGGTGAAAACTTGGTAAACAGGCACCTTGTGTAAATAAGCACTTTCCATCCACCAGGATCTATATAGCTTGTTTGGCATCATCCTTCCATTTCTCTCCCATCATCCATCGCATTCGAATCTCCATCCATCACTCATCCACTCGCATCCACACCATAGCTTGGTCCTATTTTTGTATCATGATCCCTCCTAGTACTACTCGACCCATCCTCGAGGTCAGTTTGTCCTGCCTTTATCGGAGTAGTATATTGCATCACATTGGGGGCATGTTCTCATTGGATCAGATTCGTGTATGATCTTAAAATCCTCAAATCAGAAAATCCAAAAACATCAAAAAAGCACAAAAAAATAAAATCCAAAAACATTCAAAACATATCAAAATCCAAAAATAGGTCAAAAAAGTCATTCAAAAGAGCCAAAAAATAGAGTCATCTTGTCGAACTATGTTGTCTCTAAGCTGGAATGTAGGTAAGGTTGATCTTTGATCATCCCCTGAGACATTTTAGGTCAATCCTATAGGAGTCCATTATAATAAACTGACATCTCATCATATACATCATCATCTGTAAATCGGTCAAGTCGTTAGTCGAACTATGTGGTCTCTGTGTGTATAACGTAGGCAAGGATAATCTGTTGATCAACCCCCGAGGCCCCTAGGATAGGTCTTTAGGTTAGTCTCTTGGTCAAAATCTCAAAAAATCCCAAAAACATTGAAAACATTGAAAATCAAAACATTTGTAAAACCTCAAAAAATACCAAAAATAGCCTCAAAACATTGCAAAAACATCAAAAACATCCAAATATTGAAAAAATCCATCCACCTCATCCCACTTGCACCCGCAATAACACCACTCATAATAAACTAATCGTCATCCTCAATCTATGGTAAAATAATTGGAAACAAGTTTAGCAGGTTTTAAAGTGAAAACCCAAAATGCCAAGTCTTATGTCTAAGTTAGTGAGTAAGCAAGCTGGTTATCTCTTCATATTAGTAACATATCATCTGAAATGGTCCCATATCAATCATCCCTTATAAATGAAATGACGTGCCATCATCCACTAACATGTCCTAGGATGAATCCTTCCTACAATGGGCATTATCTTTTGGCAATAAGTTTCAGTTATCATCTTAGAAAAACACATCCTCTTTCTATTAGCGGTATTGAAGAGCATCAGTTTGTTTCTTTACTTGGTCTTTATCTTTTGACTTATTTTATCTTGCGCTCATTCCAGGGACGTCTCGATGATATCCCAAAACAACGGATTTACAGAAATAGGAATGGGGCAATGATCATTATCTTTTGTCTGCTGTGCTTGTTGGATGTTCTTGTAAAATAACCTCGGCGAATACTTGCTTTGTTAGGAATGTATGGAAGAAGTCTAGGGAAACTTGTTGACTATTACAGGGATAGGTTTACCTTTTCGTGTTTTGGTCTGAGATGTCTGAAACTCCCGAAATGCATCCTAGCAAGGTTTTCATATGTCAGATGTGAACAAGAATACTCCTATCTGATTGTCGAGTCAAAGTCCATCACACTGGGTACTACGCCATCCTAGTTTTCTATACCTTGATGCATCGTACCACGTGTGTTATCAAACATAAGAAAATTTGGCCCTTAGAAAATCCCAATTCCTTGGAAAATCATCATCATCATCATCTACATTTACATCATTTTTTGTGTCTTGTTGATATGGCTTCTTCTTTTGTTCTTACTAACTGCGCTAACAAAGTACTATGACAGTTGATCATCATCACCATCATCATCATCAATCCTGCATCCACAAATCATTAGCATATCACATAAGCATATCATATAAAAGTCATATGTGGATCACATAGGAAACACATACATTACATTATCATCATATAAACATTTTTAAACATGCTTCAATAGGTGCATCCATGTCATCACATTCTACCCGTTACATCGCATCTCATGGAATTATATCGATCATTGCATACACATTCATTCACATCTCACAACTATTTCATATTACCATATAAAATCATCACAAAGCATCTATAAAAGCATACCATAATCATTTTTGCATAAATAATAGGTATATAAGCATTAGGCATACATACTTGCACAACACTAGGACATCATATCATCACACTATGCATCCATGTCATTGCATATCACCTCACATTAACATATCATTGCATCACATACACCATCATTTAGGATAATAACATTTGTTATTCTAAGCATCTCATAAAACCATTTCATTTGCATCATATCACGACCATCGCATCATATTACATACATCCATAAAACATCTCATACATAAGCATATTTTACACATCATTACATATACCTTAAATGAAATCATTTTCACATATTACATTAGCATAAAATAAATCATCATATAGATAACATCATTGCACATCATATCATAGGTTAGCATAATATAGATCTATTAGTGATAATCATTGCATAAACATCATCACGAAGCATATAGAAATAAACCATCCATGCATAAATAAAGGAACACAGTCACATAACATCAAAATTGGTTCATATATATCATATCAACTATCATAGTACAAATAATCAATCGGATCACTGTACATATATGTCAATCAATACAAATTCCCATCAGGTTATCAAAAATGAGCCCATAAGGCACAAAAAGTGTGTATCATCTAGATCACGCTCGATCTCTGTGAATGCTACCCTCACCCCTATCACCGTGACCCTCTGGTGGTCTCTGGCTAGCCCACTTTGAATACTCTAGGACCCAGTCTACTCGGGGCACTGTATCATGATAAGCTCGATGGTAGTACTTTGACTCTCAAACGACATCCCTGTAGGATTGTACTGGCACTGGACCCTAAGATGCAGAGGATGTCATGCTCTCAATCTTCTGCCTGCGGCCTAGCTTTGTGGCTACCTGTAGCTCTGCAGCCTGTCTCTGTTGCACAACCTGATCCCTCTCTGCTCTGAGCTACTCCTGCTCAGCCCGTGCCTAGTCCCTCTCGGCTATCACTACCTAAACCTGTGCCTATAATTGTAAAATTAGGGCATCTCATGTGTCTGCCTGCCCTGCTAACTGTACCCGTGGCTGCGCAGGGGGCTGGTCCTCACCCTTGGCTCGTGGTGGTGGGACTGGCGGTTCCTGCTGCTGATCTTGCATATGGACGTCCCCATGACCTAGCAGAACTGGGGGCACCTCTGGTGGATCCTGCCGAATTGTGACCCTGGGTCCTCGTCCTCGTCCTCTCCCCTTGCCTCTGACCCTGTGTGCCTTTGGATCCTCACCTGGAATGGTTAGCTGAAGAGGAGGTCTAAACTAGTCTCTGTAGGCCTGTGTGGTCCCTAGATCTGCCAGACCCTGATCATAAGCCCACGGTCGGGCTACCAACTGCTGAAAAATGTCAAGTTCCTCTGCGGTAGGAATGTCAGGCCCCCATGCCACCTGTGTCATACTATGTGCAAAGATGGCTATAAAACTGTCATCCGGTCGATCCTGCGGCTCTCCAAACTGACGTTGCATGTGCCCTGGCAGGTACCGCTCAATCATAGTGTGCTCCCACCCCAGCATGTATCGATCCTGGCGACAGTAGAAAAGCTGGGCAACATTGTCAGCCCATCCACGTTGACCAAGGTATGGGTGCAGGTAAAAACAAGCATCTCATCTAGGACCCACCTCCAGTAGGGGATCCCATGCTCGCCGGTGTGTGTGAATGACACACCCCCTCTGTATTGTGCCACTAGGGCATCCTTTGCCCCCATTAGAACCGAAACTACTTGTGGACGTAGCACAAAAATGTGCTCCCATGCCCAGATATGAAGAAGTGTCACGCCAACCCCTAGTGCTCGGCCATCGATATACGCGTACTCATGCAAATCCCAATAGAGTGAAGCCAGAAGGACAGGTCCCCATCCAAACCAAACTGGCCTGTCTCGGACTATCCTCTCCCATCAGTATCCCCAACCTAGACTGAAATATCACCCTTGTCGGTTTGGGGCAACCAAACCCGAAATGATCACTGCAATGGCCCAATGGAAGGGAGGTGCTATAACTCTGTATCTCTCTAGCTCGATCTACCCCTCGTAGTAAATAATGTCTCGAGTGGTGAGGACTCTGGTGCAGAACTCGTGACCCTCCTCCATATCGTAGATCACCCGTCAGCCATGAATGGACAATCGTAGTATGCACTAGACGTCCTCCAATGTGACAGTTGCCTCACTAGTGGGAAGATGAAAGGACGATGTCTCACTGTGCCACCGCTCCGCTAGTGCTAACAACATTCTGAGGTGTGTGTGCACAGGCGCTGCATAGGCAATGTGCCACAATCCCGTGACTCCTAGTCGGTCCTGGTCTCAGTCGCTCAAGTCTCGTAGGATGCTTGTAAGATCCCGTGACCAGTGCTCCCGCGAATAAAGCTCCCTAAGCCCGTCCTACATCAAGAAAGGTCACCGCATTAAAACTTTTGAAAAAATTCCTCGTCAAACACTCCAAACTCACCTCCAGCGGCGTAGTTTGTGATGGCGTCGCAGTTTGAATTTCCTCAAACTCTGACGCTGGACCCAAAGTTGACTCAAAAAGAGCCACTGCGGTGCACTTTGCTTCCCAGCGTTGCAATTTTCGTGAAAAGGGTGCCGCCGCGGGGCACTTTGTCCAAACCGGCCCACCGAGTCCGAGCTGAGCCCGAGCCTAGCAATAGAGTTTCTAAACTCCAAACTGCACCACTGTGGCACAAAAAGGCGATTAGCAGTGGACTTTAAACACCGAGCAACGCTATAATAGCATCGCTAAAGGTGAGCTCTCTTTTAAACATGTAATAAATGCATTAAATAAAAAAAATAAGCTTCGGTAAGGGTCACATACCGGGGCACCGATGCCAGGTGGCCGCTGGTAGGTTCGAACTCGGTCTGAAATGTGTAGAGGAAGCTTTCATTGTGCCATATCATTGGAGGGTCAGAGTTCAAATCTCAAGGTTTGCTAGCAGAGGTGTGTGAAAATGACTTGAAAGTGACCTCTCGGGCTCCTTTTAAGCCTAAAAATTAGGGTTTTTTGACCCTTTGGGGCTGTCCTGCTAGGGTTTCGGTCCCCTAAACCTGTTTTCATCCATTTGAGGCTTTTTTTTCATCATCTTATTGCATTTAGACATGTTTTTAGCCTCCCAAATCCCCTTCGGAATTGTCGAGCACTTTGGTACCTTCTTTTTCATGAGATCACCCAAAAAATTAAAATTTTCGTCCGATCTCTCGAGGGGGCATTATAATGGCATGTTTTCTCTCACCATGCAGTAGTGGGGGAAGTTGTTAAATATCAAAAAATTTGGCTTTGATTGAGATCGATTATTCTTTGAACCAACGCAACGAGTGCATTGCTTCAAAGAGGGGCAGAATGTAGACATCGAAAATATACTGATTGACATTGTGCATTTGATCCTGGTTTACTAACATTGTTTCTTCCTAAATCATCCCTCATTCTAACCATTTAATCAAATTCCCCTATCTGATTAAATTCATCAATATCCATCTCTTAATTAAATAAATCATTTTGTCTAATTCAGTCACTTTCTCTTGTTAATTAAATCAATCCATTTGATCTAATTATCCCTATTTAATTAAATAATTTACTTATTTGATTAAATTTCTAAAGTCTATCCATTAAATTAAATAAACTAAAACCTTATTTGATTTAATCTAACACCATCCCTTTTAATTAAATAAATCAAAATCTTTATTTAATTAGCCTCTTATCACATTCCTCTCTTATCTTATTTAAATAAATCCATAAATCTAAGTCAAATAAGTCACATCATTTAATCTCCTGTTAAATTAATTAACCCTTGATTAATTTAATCTAATCTGATGTCACATCCTCTAGATAATGCAAGTTTCACATGGAAATAGATTTAATTTATTTATTAAACCTCTATTTTCCTCACAAGGCATCTTTTGGAATATTCTCTCAATTTGAATTCAAAAATTCCAAGTCAACATGTACATCCAACAAGGCATTTAAGATCTCTTACATGTCCTTTTGCCTTGAGCCAAATGGCATTTATTGCATTTTCCCTTCCCTCTTACATGTCATTTCAATAAATTTGAATTTCAAATATTGGCATTTATTGGCACAAACGCCAAATCTTGCACAACCATCATCCATTCATAGCTTGACAAATGGCACCATATCATTGGATGAATGTTAGTCCCTCATTGTTCAAATTTGGACATTCATCCATCTTGAAATCCTATAAATGAAGAGCTCCTCTCCTCATTTTATCATCCACAATCCAAGCAAAGTTACCATGCTAAAATACTTAGCCATTCTCATCCATCATTTGAATTCTTAGCTAGGCTTTTTGCAAATTTTGGCTTGGAGTTCTCACCATTTATCATCTTGTGTCAAAGTGGATCAACATCATCTTCAACACATCAAGATTTCATCATAGGGATTGGGAAAGGGCCAATTTTCACATCAAATTGGCACCAATTCCCCCATGGGATCAAGTGTTTGCTATTTAAATTAGGATTAAATCTAGTTTTTATCATTTTCTTCATTATTTTAATTCCTAGTTTGATTTACAAATGGATTTCATGGGGAATCCTTCTTTTGGCTTGTAATTCCTTGTCTAACTCGTTTATTCATGTTGTTTTGCAGGTACTAGGAAAAGGGTTCGCACAGATGTGCCTTTTTAGGCTGTGTGGACCTCATTTTAATGATGTAAAGTGTATTTAATCACACCTTCACATTGAATTTTGTGTCCCAAGCCCTAATTGACCATTACATAATCATTAATAGGCCCTATGACCCCATATTGTGCATCTCAAGACATAAATTTATTAAATAACTGACTAGAACAATCTAGAAACCTAATTTTCTTATCTCCTAACCTTCCAACTAGCAAAATGGCCCCCGTGGGACCCATTCGCCATTAGGGGAAAATCAGTCCCATCCAGGTGGGACCCATTTTCCCTTGATGCCGAATGAGTCCCATTTGGGCCATTTTTGGGGTTTAAGTGAGAAATTTTGGATTTTAAGTCTTATTTCTTCCATGTCATCCTTAGGGATCCAATTAATGGGTGAATAAGGTGAATTGCCTATAAATATAAGTCTCTAAACCCTAATTCATATCTCCTAACTCATTCACAACTCATTCATTATTTGTCTTCCACTTCAAGTCAAGCAAGCTAGGGTTTTATCATTCCAAGTCATTCAAGATCATTTTTCAGACATTCAAGGGCAGAATATTCATCTATTGTTGTAAAAATTAAGCTCAATTATTTTGGAAAGGTATTAACTCCATTATTGCATGCTTCATTACATTCTTTCTTCATTTTGGTTTAATTACCTATGTAAAGGGGTTTGACCAATGAAAACCCCCATGCCCTAACATCCAACATTTATCTTTCTCTTCTTGTGTGTTTGAAAATTTAGGCATCTTGAAGACTTGGAAATCACTAAAGGACAAATTGTAAATTTTTTGAAGACCTCTCCTTGTTGCTCAAGTCAAAATATCCACTAAAGTCATTTTCAGACCCGAAAATCAGACTTTCAAAGGCAAACACCTATTAGGAACCGAAGTGCAAATCGAGGGCTTCAGTCTCCACTCTTGGATTTTCAAAAAATTAAAAGTAAACTGATTCACCATTGATGGTGAATGAGTCCCACTTCCAGGCCTAAAATAAGTTTTCTAAAGTTTTGGATACCCATTTGTCTGAAATGGGATCTAGAACAGTTTCCCAGATCTGGGACTAATTTTCCTAGAATGGTGAATGAGTCCCAGTAGGCCAAATTTCTAGCATCAGTAGCATTTCAGAAGTTATTTCTAGTTTCCATAAAGTTTTCAGGTGCACATTTTCATTTTCACTCATTTTTGTTGCAGTTTACTTTTATTTCTAGGTGTTTTTGCATATCACAATGTGTTTTCAAACAACTTACATTCCTTGGGTTTTACATTAATAATTCATTTCCTTTTTTAGTTTGTTACGTTTGGACACATTCCATCCATTCTTGCATTAATCTTGAGTGTTTAAATTGCATTTTGGCCCCAATATTATCTCCTTTTAGGTGAAAAACCCTAGAAGGACAAAGAATTTAGGTGCCAAAATCTTTGTTTATAGAGGTGAATTAAAATTTTCCTCATTTTGTGTGCTTGAAGTACACGAAACTGTGAAACGAACAAGTTTCATTGGGGGTTATCCCATGAATCTGGCGTAGCTAGATTTGAGGATAACAACTGGCTCCAGTTGGGGATCTTTCTTCAATCATTCTTAGAAATGATTGAAAGGAGAAGAACTCTAGAATTCAAGTGCCTTTATCCATCCATTGGGCATAGAGTTAGGCGACGGAAATAAAAAAGACTCAAAAAGACTAAAAAGAAAAAGATGTAAAGACTAACATATTTACATTGAACACCTATTATCTCACTATGTAAAGAGCTTCAGATGTTTCCCACTGTAATGAAGAGATGGTGTTCCATCCTCATATGCCAAGAGGAAACTACTTTCACCATGCAGTTGATGATATTTGAATGTTCTTGTCCACAATGAATCAAACTTCCCAAACATGTACCTTTCGATTCTCTTTGCTTGTCCCATAAGAGAACAAGATCACCGATTTGAAAATCACGAGACTTGGCCTTCTTGTTGAAAAGCTTCTTGACTTGTTCTTGATGCTCTATGATATGATTAGCCACCTGAACTTGCTTCTCTTCCAATTTGGAGAGATACACTATCCACTTATCGACTAAATTATCAAAAGTATCATCCTTAATGGCCTTAGCCAATTTGAGGGCTGAAAGTTCTAATGTTATGGGAATTTTTGCATTCAACCCATACAAGAGTTGGAAAGGAGACATGCCAATTGCCTGCTTTGGAGTTATCTTGTTTTCCCACAAAACATCATACAAAGCTTTGTGCCACAAACGCAAGCTTGCGGATTATAGTCACCAAGTTTTTATTGCTTGATTCGGCCTGACCATTACCTTGTGGGTAATAGTTGGATGAATGAGACAATGTTATGCCATGTTCAAAATAGAACTTAGTTATCTCACTTGACAAGAAAGAAAAAGTATTGTCAACAACAATTTTGTTTGGCACACCGAACTTGAAAATGATATTTTCTTCCAACAAACTACATACAACTTCAGAAGTAGCATGCTTAGTCAGAATTGCCTCCACCCACTTGGTGAATTAGTCAATTGCATTTAGGACATAGATGTGTCCTGCACTTGAAGGTGGATTTATTGCACCAATGAAATCAATTCCCCACTGCTAAAAGGGTTCTTTGATGATAATTGGTTTCAAAGGCAAGGCTACCAACTTCAGTTTACCCAGGAACTATTGACATAGCTCGCATTTGCGCACCCAAGAGTACACATCTTGAAAGAGTGTAGGATAGTAATAATTTTCCCTCAGGATCTTGTGAGTGGTAACTAGAATTGAAAAGTGTCCTCCACATGCTAAGTCATGATATGACTTCAACAATATTTCCTATTGTTCTTCATCAACACATTGTATGAAAGTTCTATCCAATGCACGTTTGTACAAACCTTTGTCCCACAAGAAAAAGTTTTTTGACTTTAGTTTGATGGTACTTTTCTCCTTTAGAGTCAAATGATCAAGAAATTCCCCATAAGTGAGAAAATGGGCAATGTTGGAATACCATTCATCAATAGTATTGACGAATAACACCATTGGAAGTTCACTTGAATTTGACTCCTCAGTCTCTGAAACTTCTCCATTAGGATTATTTTCAGAAATGAGTTGACACAAACCTCACCCCCGTATTAGCTTGGTAGGCTTGATATCCATGCCGTATTATTGAATCTTGGCAATCCAATTGCCTCTTTTCATCCCAAACTCCTATTGTGTTAAGATGGACTTAATAGTTGAATCTGGAACTAGGACTTTGACATGGCTATTAAGAATATAGAACTGGAAATGTTTAACAGCTTTAACCATGGTGAAAGCATGCTTTTCCATTTGGGAATATTTCAATTCATAATTTTTTAGAGGACAACTCATGAATGCAATCGAGGATTCAAAACCCTCACTATTTTCTTGCACCAAAATTGTTGAAAGTGTAGGCTTAGAAGCATAACTATATATGATGAATTCCTTTATGTAATCTAGGCATACTAACACTGGCACATGAGCAATAGCCTCTTTGATATCATCAAACACAAATTTTATTTCTGTCGTCTAATGGAAATTGGTAGTACCTTTCATCATTTTAACAATATGACGAGTCTTTTTTGTAAAATTTGGAAGGAATATTTGCATAAAATTTAATTTTCCAAACAAAGAATGAACAACCTTCTTACTTGATGGCAGAGTGAGTGATTTGATACTTTTAATTCTTTTTGAGTCAATCTTGATACCTTCTATGGAAACCACATGACCAAGAAGCTTACCTTTTGTAACCCCAAAAATTGACTTTTTGGGGTTCAAGGAAATACCATGTTGTCGACATCTCTCCAAGATTCTCCTTAGATGGTAAAAATGTTCATGATGTTTTTTAGAAAAAATCATAAGATCATCAAAATACACCACAATGAACTTACCTAGCACCTCATGAAAAGCCAAGTCCATAGTTCGTTGAAATGTGGTGCCAACATTGATCAAGCCAAAAGGAATTCTACGATATGTAAAGGTACCCCATGCCATTGTAAAGATCATCTTGTGCTGATCACTTGAATTGAATTCAATCTGGTTGTAACTGGAAAACCATCCAACATGGAGAGAATTTCAGATCTGGTCATGTTTGAAGAACTTGATCCATTATTGGAAGAGGATAATTATCCTTGAATGATAGCTGGTTCAAATTTTATAAATCCAAACAAATACAGATCTCATCATTTTTCTTATGAAAGGGAACAATATTTGCTATCCACATTGAATGATGGATAGGGAAAATTATTTAGGCATTCAACATTTTTTGAACTTTTGCAAGGATTGTTCCAAAAATCTTTGGGTTATATTACCTTTGCTTTTGTTTATAAGGCAATGCTCCAATTTTAAGGGGAATTTCATGTTGCACCTCCTTCAATCGGAAGGATTTTAAATCTTCATATGAATATGCCAATACATCCATATATTCTAGTAACAACTTAGCAAGTTGCTTTCTCTCTTTGATTATGCAACACTTACCAATGTTTACCATCTTAGGATCTGCTTTAGTTTCTAAGTTGATCTATTCAACCTCATTAGATGAA
The DNA here is from genome assembly GCA_007258455.2 of Sequoia sempervirens. Taxonomy (NCBI): domain Eukaryota; kingdom Viridiplantae; phylum Streptophyta; class Pinopsida; order Cupressales; family Cupressaceae; genus Sequoia; species Sequoia sempervirens. The sequence goes on from VDFB02271358.1 coordinate 749,479,841, forward strand.
TCAAAATCTTAGAGTTGTTTCTTGACATAGCGATCGTGCTTATCAAAAAAATTCTCAAGAGATACCAACCCTCACTTCCTTCAAAGTACAACTCATCAATTTTTTTAAAAGGAAACAATTTGATTATCATCATTGAAAATTTTCCATTTATCTGAATTATCAGTAACACTCAGGTGGAAGACCAACTCAATGGTATAGGTAGAACCATGAAAATCTTTATGCGGTATCAAGAGCATGGCTAAAACTGCTAAAAAATTGGCCTTGTCATTGTATTCCCTTGGAACTACAGATATATAAAAATCATCAGATTCTTCAATGCAATCCCAAAAAAGATTGTGATAATGCCTAACTCTGTCATTTTTTCTGATACAAATTCCTTACCTGACAAAATATCAATTCAGCATCACCTTGTGCATGAAGATTTTTGATACCTTTCTTACATACAACTTTCATTCCTAATAACAAAGCTTCATATTCAACAGTGTTATTAGTGTTGTCAAACTATAATTTGAAAGAGAAAGGGAAATTTTTTTCTTTAGGGGAAATAAAAACCATTCCCACTCTAGAATTGGTGGAAGAACAACTTCCATCAAACTCGAGTAACCAAACACCATTTGGGTCACCAAGATTGACAGTATTAAAATCTATAGCTTCATCATCTGATGAAGCTTCATGATCTGAGATTGAAAAATCATCTAATGATGATTCATTTGAAAAAGAATTAACACCTAAACTTCTTCTGTTTGAAAATAATATGTTCCAACACCCGAAGTCTCAAATAGAATTTGAGCCCTTGGATCATCGGATTGTGTCACTGAGAATTTTGACTCCCTTTTAGGAATCAATTTTTGCATCATGCTTTTCACAGGTATCCTAGCTTCAAACATGTCCATGTTCAACTCACCTCCAATATCTTTACAAAAATTATGTCCAAGGAGAATTCCATAAGATGCTAGCACATCAACTACTAGAACTGTCATCTTGATCTTCTTTTCAGGATATGTGGCAAACACATACTGTGCATCTTTGATTTGTCCAATCAGAGGTACTTGTTTGTAAACAATTGCTAAATTTTTTTGTTATATTCAAACCCAAGGCAGTAGCTACCTTGGTCAGAATCACATTGTCTGATGCACTAGAATCTATGACATAATTGCTTAACTTAAAAACATTAACAAGTAATGAAATAAAGAATGGATCAATATGTCCAGAGGCAGCTGGAGGGGTGGAAACAAGGTTATTTTGCGGCATCTTGGGTTTTGGGGTAGCGATAATATCAAGAGGTGAATCCTTACTTGGAGTAATTCCTTTATCCTTTACGAACTTGACAAGCCTATGAAATTGGTCAGGATTTGCTTTGAGGTACTCAACTTCAGAAATTTGGATCTTTATTTTCTTAGCATGATCAATGATGTCAAAATCCTGGAAAGAATTTTATAAAGTGGATGTAGTAACTTCACTGATAGGTTTAACAAATAGTTACACTAGTCATAGGAACCTGTAGATTGGCTTTGGGAACATCAGGAACTGATGGAGGGGGATGGGGAGCACTTACTTGTTTGTTTGTTGTATTTTTCGGTTGTTAAGGCAGAGAAGATCCTCTTTTTGCAATGGTAACTGTTGGCTTCTCCTTTGTCGGTGGACTAGTAGCTTGAGTTTGATCAAGTTGATTTTGTTGTTGCCACATAAAGATAGAATATGCATCTGTCACCAAGTACTCCTCCTTAGATTCATTCACCATTTGCAAATAGCCAATATTGGAGTCACCAGCTAATTCCATCTCTTCATCTTGAAAGAGATCAACACTTTCTTCCATGGGATAATCCGGTTGTGCATATTCACCTTGTTCAGCCTCATAGTATCCCGCTGCGGTATTGGTAGGTGGGGCTTCAAATGTGAGTCTTTCTTGTGATGCTGGAAGATGATTCTAATTTTTGTTTCCAGCATAGTTAGGAAAAGTCCTTCTTGGAACATCCTTGTAAGTGTTGTTGCTAGAAACTTGCTTTTTCAAATCCAAGATTTTACTTGCCAACCTTTGAACCATGGGATCAAAAAAAATTAGAATTAGCATTAGAAGTTGAAGATCCTAATGCTTTCTTCTTCTTTTTGGTATTCATCCTTATTTCTCCATCAAGGATCATGTCATCTTCAAGATTGGTAGCTAATTGTTAAGCTGCTTCAACATTGGCAAGAGCTTCCCTATGCAAGAAAAAAATTACTTTGGGGAGTTGTGTATTGATGAAGAAGCACTTCAAATTATGATCTGTTGGTCTCACTTTAATTGGGATTCTTGTCACCAACTTGTTAAACTTAGCCACGAACCCATGCATGGGTTCATGGGCCTATTTTTGCATAGTTGTAAGCTATGCCAATAAGGCTTGTGCATCTTTAGTAGGTTTGAACCTTTCTTCGAACTTGGTGTGAAGAGTGTTCCAATTAGTGACAGAAGTAGCTAGAAGAGTATAAAACCATTCAACAAAAACTCCTTGTAGATATTCGATGAACAAACTCATAACAACGTCTTCATGTTCTACGCCAAGAACACCACAAACAATGTGTTCATCAAGATGTTGTTTGCCGTCACCTAGAAACTTCAGAATATGCTTTCTTGAGACATGTGGAAGTTCATGCAGAGGTGTAACCAAATTGAGGGGACCGAAAGCATTTCCCCAAGGTCCTGTAGGTGGTACAACCATGGTAGGTTGCACAACAGGTACTTGCATTGGAACTTTGTGGAAAATAGAGGATTCACTCAGAAGAGGAGATCTTAGCCTTCATGGAGGATAAATTGTGGTGCGTTGCAACAATGACCTTACTCACAGAGGAGTAGGTGGAGTATTATGTTGCAAAAAGTCTTCAAAAAGTGGATCCACTACTCCTTGAGCCTTCAAACCTCATGTATAGCTTCTAACCATCAGAATGTAGAAGGAAACAAGAGAGATATTAAAAATAAAAATACACAAGATCACAATAAGATACTTGAAAACTTATTCACTTCAATCAAAAGTGTGAGGCTTTAATTGCATGTGTCGTTCCCCAGCGAAGTCACAAACTGTTGGGTGAAAATTATGTAATCCCTTTAATAGATTACAAAACTTGATTTTAACCACAGCTGTGTGAGATACAATCTCTCCTCTCAGAAAGGGGAGGCACCCTTCTTACTTCTTATTGAAACTAAGTAAAACTAATTAAGTATTCACAATGATGTACACTACAATTAAGAGATGGGGGAACTTGTCACATTCATGATTCTCTTTTTTTCAAAGAATATGTTTTACAATGCTTCACAGTTTTAAGTTCTTGATTCGATATAACTTCAAACTAAAAACAAAATTAGTAATTACAATATTCCTATCTTGTCAAAGCAAATCCTAGGAATACCAACATGATAATGATAAATGATAAAACAAGAAAACTCATGAAGGCACAAATTTGTTTCGTATCTTTCACCAATGAATCCTTTGAGATATGTAACCAACATTGTATTAGAAGCACAAATTCCTCTAGATACTCCATGACAGATCCACAAACAACATGAATAAATACAAGCACAAATTAATGTAAATAATTCACCAATAGTATTGATTTCAATCAATATCACAAATTCTAATAAAGAGTGTAACTCAAAGTTTACACGAATTTACTCAAAGCCCTTTAGATCTCAATCACTAATCACTGCCAATTTCAATCAAATCCAAAAGATAATTGATTCCAACACAAAGTTTGGTATGCAATTCACTTCTTTATTGGTCAAAATAGATTCACAAAGATGAACACAAAGTTTCATGTATTTGCTTCTCAAATGGGCAACACTCCGTTTCAAAAGATAAAAGATAAACATTACAAAAAAAAACCTCTCATATTTATAAAAGAGAGGGAAAAGAAAATCTACAAAAAGTAGAGGAGCAAATCTAGGAAAGTTAGGTGAGCAAATTTAAGAAAATCTCACTTGACAAGTTGACTTATTCAAAAATGTTGTCCATCATTATGGGAAAGCATCTTTGTTTTTACATGTAATTGCAACTTGGAAAAAGACATGTGAGATGTTGAGAACTATTTACAAAATGCATAAATGAAAGCATAAAACTATCTAACACTGGAGATCAAAAGAATTATTTATGGTTCCTTGCATTGGGCACAAAAGTCTTCATATTTCTTCTTTGTCTCCAGCATGAATGCCTCATCTGGACCAACTATATAATCCACAATTGTCTAAACTCTTGTGATTGATCTTCTTACAGATGAGCAAAATTTCTTGCATCTTTCTAGATGCATTTTGAGACAGTCAAGAGAAATCCATACATCACATATCATGTGCATGGAAGTCTTTGAAAAACCTTCATCCTCCACTTGCTTCATGACAACTTCCTTGAATATTTGAGTTATCTCACTGACCGGGAGGAAAGTATGCTCATCAAGGAGCTTACCTAGTAACTCCTCAATTCCATTCACTGGGATAACATGATGTCCTTTGACATCTTCTTGTACTTGGTGGATGTCTTCAACAAGAGATTTGATCAATTTTATGTGGTGTTGGAGAGATTCTCTTACCTCCACATACCTTTGTCAGGAATTACCCCAACTTCCACCAACTTACTTAGCTTTGTCTCTTTCATTTGTGACCAAAATAAGAGACATCTTTCCATTTCTTTTTTCTCTTCAAAAAGCATATTTTCTTCTTTATCAAGCTCTAATTTCAGCTTGGCTATCTAAGTAGTTTTCTCATCTGCAACAGCTATGAACTGTGAACCATGTTCTATCATTTCATCAATGAAATCATATAACACCTTACCTTTGGAGACAAATTTCTTCGCCTTTAGCATTGTTGGTTCCTCGATGTTCACCATAGCCATACGTTGTACATCACTAGAAGAGCCTGCATATTCCTCATAACTGCTACATAACGCTCAACTTTCTCCTTGTACATATTTTTGGCCTACCTCATCTTATCAAGCCTTCTTGCTAATGCATCCATGACCACTTGTGCATCTTCCTTTGCACTTGCATTTGTCACTTTTCCAAGTTGGACTCTAGTGACAGTGTAATCCTCCATGTTTACATCACCTTCTTGTGGGGGTAGACCAATCTCTACAAAATTGTGACCATATTTGTCGACATGAAGCCTTGAATGGAATTTTTCCTTTTTCTTCCCCTTGGATTTTGGAGGAGCTATCTCTTCAAGATCAAGCTCATCTCGGGAGATGATTTATTTATTTCACTTCGATACTTGAGAGATCAACCACGGAGGAAGGGAGGAAGTATATGCTTCTTGACTTGTAGTCAATTTCTGCACTGCAGCCACTTCTATAGAAATAGTTGATATTGTAACAATCAGGGTAGTATATGTCATGATTACTCCAGTGAATTGCAAACCAAGTTGACCCTACAAATAATCATTCATGAATCTGTTGAATTCGACTTCAAAAGAGATATCAAAAGATGGAGATGACAAATCGGGAATGGATGAGGGAGAACTCAAAGAGACATCAACAATTTGTAAGTTTGAAACTATAGGAGGAGTGGCAAGGATGGTTGATACTGTAAGGGGAATGGAAACATTCACTGCACCTAAAATTGTTGTAGGAGGAGGTGAGCTAGGAAGAGGAGGTGGAGGAGTAGTTGGATTTAGAGGAGTATGAGGAATATTGGTATTAATTGGCGATGATTTTCGGGGAAGATCTTCAACAAAATTCTCATGGGGAGATAGAGGTTGTTCATCATCATGCCCGAGTTCCTCCTCATTACCTTCTTTTTCAACTTCATCTTCTTCGGATTCTTCCTCATCAAATTCTTCTTCATCAAATTCTTCTGATTCTTCACACTCATTCTCTTCTTCTTTGGATGATTGTTCCTCAGAAGCAAGCTCCTTTCCTTCTACATGTGTTTGTTCAGATTATGTTGCCTCCTGTTCTTTAGTCATTTTTGTAACACTCTTACCAAAGGTGAACTTGATTTTAGGACCTCTTTGGAAAGAAGAGGGAGTAGCCACATGTTTTTCTTTTGGTGAAGTTCCTGTCGTTAGTTGGTTTCTCCTCCTGGTGCTTCTCCTTCTGATTCGGTCCTGAAAGATTTCATTTGGAAACCTTGTTTATGCAACAATTCTGTTGTGTTGTGTAAGATGGGAGCAAGACTTTCTCTAATAGACACACTTTCCTTTTTAGACCATTGTATTGGAAGTAAGGGCCTCCTAGCAATCTCATCTTCTTCATAAGCAGAGTTTATGATGTCACCGGGACTTTTGAAATCCTCTAACAGATCAGCTACACCAAGATCTCTAATCTGCTCTACTGTTAGCCTAAAAAAATCCATTATGCGGATGTCTTCATCATCTCTATAGTCCGCCCATATGTATTCAAAGCAATCTAGAAATGTTGGTGATCCTTCTTTAGTTTCCTCTTCACATCTCGGTAGTCGAAGTCAAATCTATATTTATATGTTCTAATAGTCATGATTTGCATCTTTGTAGTGACTAACTTTGCTTTTTGTACACTATGAACGATATACCTCCCAATTGTTAGTGGAAACCTAAAACCTGGCTTGTGTATTCTTTGGCATTCCTTGTGAAATGAGATCAACTATCTACACAACTCTGTTAGTATCCACTTATCTAAGGGATATTTAGGCAACATGTATGGACACCCAGTATAGCAACCTACTCTTATGTAGGTGAAAGTTAGAAACTATAAAAAGATACATCCAACCTTACTAACCACTTTGTAGGCTTGATCTGATACTCTTTTCTTTTCAAGAGTCAGATCAAAAGTAAACAACAAGGGTGCAAAGAAGGCATCTGTGACTCTTCTGAAATGATGAAGACTTTCTCTCAATTTCAACTAATAATAGAAATCATACACAGGTATAGAATGTTTGTTTCCCTTTGTAGAAAACCCTAGAAATTGCTTCATTACTGTAGTACCATATACTAGATAGGAAGTCATGTAAAATTTCAAAGTGGTTGGCACATTGATCAATTGTTCGTGGATTTCATCACTTATCTGAGTTCCCCAATCAATATGTGCTTTCTTTCTTCTGATTGTACAAATGTATTCATACATCTAATCTTGAAAATTACATGAAACAGGAAATCCTTTAACCATGCTCAAGAGAGTAATCATACCCCTGACATCCTCTTTGAAATCACTCTGAGGAAGCCCTTTAGGCCATCTTGAGATAGTAGGCCTTGGAGTTTTCAACCATTGAGTATTAATCAATGTTTAAGCTTTGTTGGGATCACTATCATAGACCTCCTGTTCCTATTGAATTGAGATCTTTGTATATTGCTCCATGTGTGGAGCCCAGAAAATAATATCAAAGAATTCAGGATCTAATGTCATCACGACTTGTCCCAAGGAATCTCTTACACTTCTGTCATCTCGAATGTAATGAGATGCTCCTTGCAGCATAAACTCTATGCTATTAGCAAAAGTTGGAAATGTAGACACCAAGTGGAAATTGCTATGAACAATGGCTCTCAAGTTGTCTTCTAAGGGATTTTGTTGAGTTCTTTCTACAAAATCTTCTAGGTCTTGATGACCAATTTTAGTGTCTTTGATTTCATCCACCTTTGAGATCACCACAGTCACCAGAAAGACACCCTAATATTTGTATTTCATCTTTCCTTCCTTTTGAGAAGATGATGGAGTATTTTTGGCTGTCATCTAAAAATATCAAGACCAAGGAATATCACCTTCAAGGATCACCTGATGAGAACTTTGATAGGAATTACAAGAATAATGGGCTACTATATGTTAGGAGAAAAATGTAGTGTTGGAAAGTGTGAAGCAAGTAGGAAATTTTGAGCAAGTGTGAATGAGCTATAGAGCACAAAAAATAGAGCATTGGTGAAGAAATGAGGTTCAGAGTGCAAGTAGAGTGATTTCAGAGTGTTAGAAGAGAAAACTACTTTTTGTGTAGGAGCGTTGAAAATCAACACTCCTACATCTTGAGAAGTCAGTTTATATGTAGGGGTGCTAAAAAACAACACTCCTACATGTCTTAAGCACTTGGAAAATGTGATGTGTGGGAGCTTTAAAAATTAGCGCTTATGCATTTTGGGGGGAGACTTAGTTAATGTTTGCGTGCTGAATTTTAGCACTTCAATATGTTCTTCATACTTTGTTTGGGTCAAGTGTATAAGTGGAAAAAACACCACCTTAGAATTTTAAGAGGAGACACTCCATGTAGGAGCGGTGATTTTCACTGCTCCTACATCTTGGAGTGTGGAAGATCTTAAGTGTAGTGGCAAACAATTTCATCACTTTTTCAAGTAAGGGAAGGTAGATTCAATGTTTGAGTGATGAAAAATGCTGCTCGAACATTTAGAAGAATGATCTTAAAAAGAAACATGAAGATTCATCATTTCAACTTGCTAAAATGAAAATATCCACTGCTTTGACAATATGGGAAAAGCTCGATGAGAAATAGTGGAAAGGTAAAAAACATCATGGTGAAAAAGATAATGCATGGAGAGAAATATCCAGGGCATCAAAAGCCAAAATGTGCAAAATAAAAACAAAGGAAAGCAAGGAACAATCTGAAAAGAGGAAGGAAGATTCAAAACATGAAAAGATAAAAACTCTAACAAAAAAAAATGCATGGGAAACAGACTTATTAAAATAAACAAAGCTTTGAAAGAAAAACCGAGACAAAGAGGAAGGAAAAACAACACACCTACCAAAAATGCGAAGCCCCAGCTAAATGCTTGAAGAAACCTTTAGACACAAGTCATAGGAGGCTGGAGAGCGATCACAAGAGTTGAACGAGAGAGAATGGTGGATTGGAATGAAAAAGATTAACCTAAAACGACTTATTAAGTCACTAAAAAGGATCATTAATGAAACTCAATGTTTGCATTAATGAAGGCACAAATAAAGGCGATAAAGATGCACTAGCAGTGAAAATCACCGCTTGTTCATGGAAAAGACTTGGTGAAAGAAGAAATGCACTAGCGGTTAAAATCATTGCTCGTGCATTTGAAGGTTGTGAGAAAAGTGTAGGAGCGGTGATTTTCTCTGCTCCAACACTTGGAGTTAAATTTTCTAACTTAAAGCTCATGTAGGAGCACTGAAAATCAGCGCTTTGACATGAGTCAAAAATTGACTAACTCCCAAAGAATGGGAATTAACGAAGATACTCATTTTGAAGCTCTTTGAAAGATGAATAAGGGGGCACTCAAATGGACTATTTGAGGTTTTGGACTACGCATCGAGGTGAATTAAAATTTTCCTCGTTTTGCATGCTTGAAGTACATGAAACTACGAAACAGACAAGTTTCGTAGGGGGTTATCCCATGAATCTGGCGCAACTGGATTCAAGGATAACACATTGGAAGAAGAGATGAGAGATATTCTCATCACTATTACAACACAAAACACACATCGAGGGACCCTGGAACCCTCTCTTGCACAAGTTATCCTTTGAGTTGAAGTGTAATTGATATATATTTTGGATTGCTCTTGTCTAATGGAAGTGTTATGGAGTAACTTTGTTTAATTTTATTGAGGAGGACATTAATATCAATATTAAATTTTACTTGGTATAAGACATCCTCTCTTGGAGAAAACAATCTTACATAACAAAGTTTTCCTAAGAATTAGAATATGATGTTATCTAGGATAGCCAACATGGACATGCACTAGCCTCTTTAGAAACACTCAAAAGTGATAATATAACAAGTTGAAACCAATAAGAGGTAGAATATCGAGGTGTCATTTGATATGCATTTGGTCACCGTATAATATAAAAAAATAATACTAACTATGATAAAAAAAAGTTAGTTTCTATCCATTTCAATCAAGGAAGAATTGTTAAGGAGCCACTTCAAGTGAATAAGTTGGTTTATATTAGATTTGGAGCATTTTAGACTTGTATGCAATATTGCTAAAGAATTAGGATGACCTAAGAATTTTGAGGAGGACAAACTTGCATGTAGATATGAAAATTTGGTGTTTTCCACTTTTGGCAAGTTCAGCAATTATACAAGTGACAAAAGCATATGTTCCTCAGTGAACAGACAAATACCTAGTAAACTCATTTTTTTTGGCTATGAATGGTAATTCACCCAAATAAATCAACTAAAAATGGCTAACTCTTTCTCTAAGAATTGAGGAATTCATTCTCATGCATGTAAAACTTAAAATTTGAAGGGTTTCAACTATTTATTTCTACTCCTATACATTTTTGTATTCCTCTAGTCTCATAAATTGTGTAGACAATTATACATATTTTTTATGCCTACACGTGGTTTGAGACTCAAGTTTTTATATTGTAAGCAAGATGTTTTACATTATAAGGCACCATTGGAGTAGAGTATTGGAAAACAAAGTAAATTGTTCTATTTTAAGCTCTTGGTACTTATTGTTGAGCTTTGTTAGCCATGTTCAAACCTTCACAAATTGAACTTGATATACTTGGATCACTACATAGTGGAGATGAGATGGGAGTTTCCCCTTAACTAGATTTTTCTCCCTTCTTAGGGTTTCTCCAAGTCAAAAGATTCACCTCAATCATTGTCATGATCTTCTTATTGTTGTTTCTATGTTTCCATTGCTTCTTGATGATGCTTAGATGTATTTGTATGAATATCTTATAGGTAGAGGATTGTTAAAATATTCTTTTATTTGTTTAGTTGTTTTGAGTGAAAACATTGCAACACTCTATAATTAGTGAGTTGATTAGGAGTATCTTGATTACTTTATAAATTAGTGCCCTCTTCTACTATAATATTACTAGTATTTCAAAATATGTTCTATTAGTCTATTTGAGGATTCTAAATTAAACAAAGAATTTACTTTGCATATAGTGAGTTCCCTCACCTTGTGGCCATGCCAAATTCTTAAATTATATTATAGATTTTTTCATTTGTTTTATATTCTTGCCAAGTGGTCCTTGGTCTAGTGGTGAACTTGAATCGATCACAAAGAGCTCACCATGGATCAAGTCTTGTTGAATATAAAATTTTGATGCTCTAAAGGGATGAGGTTGAAGAATGTATAAGAAAATTCAAGATGGAATAGATAACCCTCAAACTTGAGCTCTTAGTTAAAAGAAGTAACAATCTATGCACCTAATGCTATAAAGTATTAAATTTGACATTGTAGGATGTTTATCCTAAAAAAATATTAAAATCTTGACATTAGATGTTAATATCATGGAGATTACAGATTTAGATGTTAAAGGGCCCGTTTCGAAGGTCTTTGCGAGGCGAACATAGGGGGATGCTCAAACTGAATGTTTGAGTCTTTGGAACGCATTTCAAGGTGGCTTGAAAATCACCTTGTTTTGTGTGCTTGAACTTCACGAACCTAGGAAACAGACAAGTTTCGTAGGGGGGTTATCTGTGGAATGAGCGTTGCTAGATTCCGTGATAACAAAAATCTTGACATTAGATGTTATTATCATGGAGATTAGAGATTTATTGATTTTTTTTGAAATTATAACCATAATCAAATTACAAATATATAGGTCATGTAAGGCCATTCTATATGATCATCTCACTTTCAAGATCATTTGGATGGATTGGGCATGAAATAAATTTATGATAATCATTGATGCAAAGCTCTAAGACCAATATTCTCCTTATCTCTTTAGATAAGCAATGTAGTCAATTAAATGTTTCCCTTATCAAAATTAATTTTACTTTCCCACTATCTCAATTACATATGTGTTACGATTAAGGTGTCATTTAACTTGCAATCCTATATATAATTTATGTGCTTCCAACACGCTTGGAAGTTGTACTTGGATGCCTAGGGTTTTATTGGAAGAATAATTTATAGTTTAGGTTCCCCTAAAATGATGGCATGTTAGTTGTCATATGTATTCATGAAGGAGGTCGAGCACCACAGTGGTAGTTATAGTTGACTGAATTCATTTAAGACACTTTTCAATTCTTAGGTGCTAGAGAAAGAAGTGGAGAATCTTGTAATGATGGATGGGGCCCACCTGGGTTAGTAGACTCCAAAATGGAGTGCTACACTTGAGGATGTTAGTTGTTGGGAAGTTATTGGTCAAATACATGCTTCTCAAATTACATTTTCTATAATTTGGGAACTCATTGATTGACCCTATGTGACACCCATGTGAATTCATTGATGTATTTAGTATTCTTAAAAGATGCTCTTCAAGGTGGGTTTAGGTTTTTTGCACAATACCATGCTTTTGGTATCTATTGTTTTGGTAAAACCATTTATGGTTTTGGCCTCTCTCCTTTCCTATATATTTGAGGTACACGATAATGGTCTAATATCATTTTTATAGGTACAAAGGTACTACCAAAATGCTATTAGAGTGCATTTGGTGGATTTTTTCTTGAAAGGGTTTCTCCACATAAATCATGTGTTTGGTTTTTTTTTGGTAGTTAAATGTTTTTGATTGGAGTTGTGAATTAATGCAAGGATGGATTATTTAGGCTAGCCTAACACCAATGGAGGTCACAATCAGTACCTCATCCCCTTCAACACATTCAAATTATAATCTACTTAAAGCAACTCTAATCCACTTAGAAAACATAATGAAAGTCCAAGAGCCACCATTTGGAGTTCCAACAATAGGTTTCACTTTAAGGACTTGAACATGGGTCTTCATATAGAGAACCTTATGGCCTTATCATTTAAGAATAACCCCATAACAATCTCTATATGGTTTATTTATTTTATTGTTATTGCTGATTTATGAATCTGCATAATAATGTTTTATGCTAATTATGTAGAAACAAACTTATTTCAAATTTACATACACTTTAAAGATGATTTTATTACAATAGTTTCTCTTTTTTCTCAATATTTGGTATTAGAGCTAATGGTTATGTAAGGAGGGGTTCACATTTTTGTTAAGTGTTGAAGTTTTTTTTTGGCTCTAGTGAGAGCTTTTGCATTGTCCTATTTTGCAGATTTGCAAGGGATTAAAAACCATGGCCTCTACCTCTTTTGATGATATTGAGAAATTTAATGGAATTAAACAAGAGATATGAAGGCTAAATATGAAATATTTTCTCAATGAAATATAATGGTGAGTACCTACTACAAATTAAATAAAACAATTCAAAATGTCCAATGAAGACTGGTTAAATTTGAAGAAGAAGGCATATGCAAGCACTCAATTTTGCATTGTGGATACCATTCTCTTGAATGAATTTGAAGAGATGACACAAGAGAAACCTTCCCTCAAGCAAAATTCAAATAAATGACATTCCTCAATTCTCATATAAACATTCACATAACTCACAATGTCAAATACACATTGACATGAGTAATACTCTGCCCCTACATAATACAGGATTGCAGCAAAATAAAATTGATTTTATTAATTAACTCCAACATATGAATCTATGAACAAAATTTCACACTTGATCTTCAAAGGACATTTCTCAGCTTAGGGGAGAGGACCCAGTAGTTGTGCACCCTAACTTTGTGCTTCTCAAAATCCTACGTGGAAATTTCAAATCACTTATAATTTTTTACAACAGCTTACTTGGCAAGTCCCATGCTAATAACTTTCATTTCAAGGCCACATCATCAACTATGATGCCACATCAGCATGCTTTTTGTCAAGGTGTCCAAAAAGGCCCCAAAAAAAGTGAGACCAATACTTGTGCATTCACATCATAGGTAGTTGAGTGCTGATGTGGCATCACATGATTGGTTGCTTTTTAGATCAAAGGAATAGATTTTGTTTAATTATGAGTAGTCAAGTCACAACTATTAGACATTATATAAACAACTACTATCACAACTATTGAAACATGTTCAAAACATGCTCAACTACTAAATCCTCTCCCCTACACATAACCATGTACCCGGATCTTCAATCAGAGTCTTCTACAATCTGCACCTCCTTCGTTCCCTCTCCTTCACAATATGCTTCTACACATTTGTTAACCAGATGACCCAATCCTTCATCTCTTTTTATGTTTGACTGATTTCAAATGAAATCCAAACGCCTCTCTAATCTCCCTCTGCGCCCCTCATATTTCCTAATACTGGCGCCTCTTCCAAAATCTGCCTTTCTTTTGGTTCCTCTATCTTCTTCCAGCATACATTCTACACATTTCATTATGTTGCGTCGCCTCTCCAATGTGCATTTAAACTATTTAATTTAAAACCTCTATCTCATATGCAGCCCGATGTAGCCTCTTCTAGTCGTAATTTTTACCACCAATCTGCAACTTTTTATGCTATTCTTGTCTGCTAATCTGCCATTTCTATCGCCCACCTTTTATCTCTCTCCTGGCGTGATTTTCCTCTACCATGTGTGCAACCCCCCTTCATTATTCATGTCGTCCCTTCTTTTGTTCCAGTTTTGTCTCCCCTCTATGATGCCTGCCTTGCGCCCCTCCACATTTCCAATTCCTACCTTCCTTTGCATTTTAATTTTTAGTTTTAAATAATCAAAATGTCATTTTAAAATGGCACGAATTTGGTGGATCCAAGTTGTTTCTTTATTACATAGTTCACATTGTCAAAGTATATTACTCATCTATTGAAATATCATTGAAAGAAGCAAATATGTGGGCTATACCAAACAGTGACATAAATAACATGTTACTGATGAAATTGAAAATTGATTTCGGCCATAATTTTTCACCAAGAGTTTGAAACCTCGCTAAAATGGCCAGGGATAAACATATCAGCATTTCTAAGACCTCTGTCAAACCATTTGGCCTCAAGTGCTATAGAAGTCAGAAATTTAAACTTTCACCAATCTACCATCACAAGTCAGAAAACCATTAAATCTCAAAAACCAGAAGTACTTGACTTTGAAACCTTCATCAATAATTCAGGAATTCTTCCAAAAAATCTTCTCATATGAGGATTTGCCATGCAACTTCACCAAACCTCCAAAACAATTATTTTCATGAAGATTGCCTGCTATGTGCCAAAATCGACAACTAATAAAAACTAATTTTCTGCCAATCAGACCACACCATGTGTTGCCAATGCTGTGAGAGGTCAAAACAAAACCAAAACAAACCAAAATTGAAATAAACAACTGCAAATCTTTTTGGGTGATGTTGATATTTGATCACCCAGGATGCTCCTGTATCAAGAGACCATTGCACACAATCTATGAAAGAGGATAAATATATTTGTCAAAACAAAATCCTAACAAATAAATTGTCTCAAAAGATATTTACATTCTTTGAAAATGAAAGATGGCGATTCAATTATAGATCATTTAATTTTTTTTAATCTAATTTTGGTTTAGCTTCTTTCAATGGATGTTACTCGATGGAAAAAGAAGATAAATGCATACTATTACTTTGGTCTTTTCCCAAATCTTAAAAAAATCTGGTTGTTGCTATTAGTGGTAGTGCTATACATATATGTTACTAATTCCCTCAAGGAATAGGTTGGCTTGAGCCAAAGTAGTGCCAAAGCCCATAATTCAAATATTTACATGCTACACTTAGGTCGGCCTTAAAACTTGAAGGGAATTCCCACTTAGGACCAACATATCCTGCTGCAGACCTATCCACATGCTCTTTGGATCTTCTCCCTTATCCTTTAACTCCACAATTATCTTTGTACACTCAAGAGAACACTCATCCCATTTGCCTGTGGAGTTTACTATTGCGAATCTGGTGCAGACATATTTTGATAGTGAGTTCCCATTGGGATTTGCTTTGTCTTTCCGGATCTCTAAATATGTGGTAGACATGGCTCTGTAGGTTGTTTTTTTGAACCACAACCTGAAATGTCCTCTTGTAGTAAGATGCAGTATGATCTCTCAATCAAGCCAGGCGAGGTGAAGTTGGACCACGACATAGAGCAATCTTTTGATAGTGATAAATATCTAGAAATGAATCCTCTTTGCCTAAATTTCAGATATGAGGTGCATTGGACATTGAAGAGATAATGTTCCAAACCGCATGTTCCTAAACTCTTTTGTTGTGAAATGTGGTAGAACGACTAGGTCTTACTTTATAACTGCCTATCCAGAAAAGGGGACATGACAACATAGATCAAAATAGATAATCCACAAGATAACACAAGATATACCCTGGGAAAACCCTCAAGAAGGAAAAACCTAGCCTCCAAAAGCATCCATACTCTATCTAGTATTCAACAATAAAAAAATACATGTAGTTACAAGAGTTATCATGAATACTTCTAAAGCATCAAGCCTCTCCAATGCATCCTCCATGTGTCCAAGCATGAATCCACACATCCCATGTCCTGCTTCACATATGCACTCCTCAAAAGACTCAATAATGACAACCCACTCACCTAGCTAGCCCTAACCACTAAACATGTGTTTTATTTTTTGACTCAAGCTCACACAAACACAACCAAGTGGTAAGATAAAACCATGTACCACAAAACCAATTGAATACAAAACCATTGACCTCTCATTTAATATTGAGTACTAAGATTTTACTTTATTAAATATTTCCCCAATATTGAATTATTATCCCATGTCTCTCACACATTAAATAGTAATCCAGTGTTACAATACAACATACAAGTGGTCCCCAAATAATTACTTAGTGTGATTAACCACACCTCCTAGGTGCATCACAACTAAATAATTATTTAATTACAACATTATAATATAAAATTTTATGCAATGGTGTACGACACCATATCCCAATAAGATGAACATACCACATTGAAGATTTTATTAGTAAATTATAGTTGTATATAGTCTCCTCATGTCCTCGTAGAAGAAATGGGAATATGCATTTGTAGTCATAGTAAAAAATACCAACAAGTCAAAGAAAAAAACTTATAACACTAATCAAAGCCCCATAGAAAACCCTTAAGTACAACCATACCACCAAGGACGAGAGGAAAGCACTATGGGTCATTAATTTTTTTTCGCTACCCAAAAACATGAGGTAAACCCATAAAGAGAAATAATTAGGGCATGACTAAATAAAGTATACATAAACCGACCAACACCCATATGAGTAATAATATATTGAAGATAGTTAGGATCATGCATTCATGTCAAGGTTGTGCCTAGATACATGTATGCATGACCTTAAAAATCATCACATCAATAATTGAGAGAGAAAAACCTTGAAAATGACCTAAAAAGTGTGAAAGGATTTTGGAAATTTCTTATACCTTTTGATGTTTGGTTGAATCTCTACCATTTATGTAGAATCCCATTGAATCAATGATTAGTACATGATAAGCCAAAAAAGATGCTTTCTTTGTAGTTCATGTGCTAATATTGGTATTGTTTCTATCCAATGGAAGCACACCATGTGAATCCTACTCAGTGTAAAGGCTCCAATGTTGAAGAGTCATGTCAGACCCACTACCACCCATCTATGTGCCAATTGAAATAATGATATTTTTGATATTTTTTTTACTTTGTAACTTTACTCTATTCTATGAATTTCCCTACAAATATAATATTTGGGGTATGTCAAATTTCAATATAGAAAACACAAAAGTCCATAATTATATAACATGAGAGGAGGCTAATCTCTCCTTCTTTGATCATTATCAAATTTATGGGGTATTCCATATTAGATCTCTCAAAAGATAAATTGACCATAAACTCTCTTTATAAGAATAAAGCATTAAAGATCATATAATTTCATCAATCTTCTAAAATTATATGCAACTTGAACCAAACCCCTTTCACACAATGACAAACCTAATTTTAATTGTCACTAATCTTAATTGTGTTTGGCAACTAGCAAGACAAATGGATGGATTTATAGATTGACATATTTATAAGCAAAAGATGAAATAAATATTGCAAACTATTAAGATATTATGTACCATTATATTCATTATGGGTGATTAACTTTAACAAATTACTCTCATTACAATGATAATTGTAAAAGGTGGATTAGGTGATTCAAAAATATTGAAATTAGTGCCTAACCTCTACATAGATTCAAATGTTAAATATAAGAACATTAACCCAATTTATATGACCTAGTATAATTGAGTCAAATATTCATGGTCTTGTCTTATAATAATTAGATTGATTAGGTTCTACCTAACCAGAATAATTTAAATATTAGTTATTAAGCAAAGCTACTCCATATTTTAATTTATTTAAATATTCTCTATTAATATGAATCTCTAATAGGAAATTTTGTACTATTACTTGAATACCAACTAACATAACCCTAACAAGGGCATAATAATAGTATATTTACACATTAATAATTATTTTATTAAATAATGAAACACATGATATAATTTGAATTAATCTAATAAGAAATTCTTATACTGAATCTATAAAATGAAAATATGAACAACTTATATAAAATAGCATTAACCCATGTTCAAATTAATGTTCTATTTATTCAAAAAGGTCTCTTACACTTTAAATATTTTCCAACTCCTCATACAAACCATGCATACTCTACTTACAAGGAAGTGACAATGCTCATATCATTTGGATTATTGGTACTTGTCACTTAGTATTACGATACAAAACTTGTTATGCAGTTAGTTTTGTTATTTTGAAAAGAGTAAAAGGGTGAAGAACCCTTGGGTTGTTGGATACACTCCTAGGGGAGTAAGGAGGTAGTAGAGAAAGGAAAGTAGGCATATAAAGGCAATATATAGATATTTTTATTTAAAATGGGAAATGTCTCCCAATGGTTTGAGGAGTCTCCTTCTATCATAAGGTAGTTTATTCTTGAAAAAGATTAAAATCTCCTAATTGTTATACCACTCTTTGTGGAGGAGCGCCAATAGCTACTAAAATATTATTAACCTCGAGTATTCTAGTCTTAGAATAAGATTAGACCAATGGTGTCCTTCAAATCCCTTTCGTTGAACTTCATAGAAGAAAATTCCATTAAAATACTAAGAGGAGTTTCAAATTTTATCAAAAAATATCTCAACCTTTTTCTTGGATGACCTATATCATAATGAATATAGAAGTTACAATACCTTTGATCCATACTTAATTCCTTCCTTATCAGAAAGACACAACTCTTTTCACAAATAGGTTTCATGTGTTGTACAAGTTTTGAACAAGCTCCTTACTAATTTATATAGCTTAACATACACCTCCAATTTTTCATTGAGTCTAGTATGAAATGCATATCATATGTGACAACTTTGGGAGCAAGAACAAGTCATTCTATCAGTTAGCTAAGAATTACTTATTTATTCATTTATATATTCACCTACTACATGCTACCCCTTGTAGACACCACCTCTTATTACACTAGTCATCTCCACACATTTCTTAGGATGGTATGCTACTTAAGCCTAAAGACTATCACAACAATCATAAGATGTCACATTGGCCGCAGTTTCTCTATGTCTAAAAATATACATTTTTATATTCTTTAAAGTAAAATTGAACTAGAAAAACAAAGGTTTGATTCCCCAAAAAACCTTTAAAAAAATCATAATATAATCAAAATATTTAGATATTATTTATAAATCCTTGTTGATCATGTATCCTATTATATGATTCTATCTAAATTTATGGTCTTTGATTTCTTAGTGACATATTTCATATATTCCTTCTACCAAACTAGCACCCAATAGTACATTTCCTTGAGAAAACCCTATATAGAAGATTTTCCATCATGGGAGAAATTAGCTTATGAGATTTATAGTGTACTCTTTTCCTTTTTCATGCTCATTATTGTCAAGTGGCAACTCATATCTTATTTTACATAGGATCAATCCTTATCTCTTAGGAAAATATTTCATTATTTAAACTTAAATACATGATTTAGGCCTAAAAAACCTTCAAACCATGGTTAGGAAACCACTTCATCCTATAGCTATGTATGTCCTTGTGGTAATTAGTAGACAATTATGCTAAACTATTTTTTTTTTTTTTAATAAAAGGGGTAAAAACTTTATTGAAAATTAGAAAAGAAGATTACAAAAAGACTGGGGCCATAGTGACCCACCCAAAGCAACAAAGCAAAACACATCAGCCTTCCTCGTTGTGACCATCCCCATCTTCAGCAAGAATCCCTTCTAAATCCTGGCAGAGCTCCTGGGGAACCTGCTCCCACCCATCAATCTTCCAACCAAGAAGATGCTTAGAAGCCCACTTAGTCAAACAATCAGCAACCCTATTCAGTTCCCGGGGAATATGGACAAAAGATATAATCTCCATCAAAGAACTAATCTGTAAAATCTGTTGCACCATCCTAGCTAGCTGCCAGCTAACATTAGACACCATCTGATTATTTATCAGACCAATCAGAACCTGTGAATCAGATTCACAAATAACCCTGCGCCAACCCAAATCATAAGCCCGCTCAAGAGCGTAGAGGATCAACAAACCTTCCATAAGGTTGATAGACTGCACCCCTTCGTGAGCAGAGAAGAAGAAAACAACTGAGCCCGAAGAGTCCCGACCAACTCCTCCAATTCCAGCAGGACCTAGATTGCCTCTTGAGGATCCATCAGTATTGATCTTTAAAATTCCATCCATAGGGGACAACCACCTGCCCAACCTTTGGACTTTTTGTTTCCCCCTCCTTCCTCTCTTGACGCAAGCCGAAGCTGAAGACAACCCCTAGATTCCAATTCTATCCACCTTCTCAGCGTCCTATTTGTTTAAAGGGAATACCACCTCACACTTAGCTTCCACCGTCTCCTGAATCATAGCCCTAACTCTTTGCCAAACTTGTTGGAATATCAACCTTTCACCCCGAAAAATTCTACAGTTTCGTTCTAACCAGATCTGCCATAATATGAAAGTAGGACCAACATACCACACCTCCTGCAGGAAAGAGGTCACAGAAGGAGGTCTACCGACACTGTTCCAAAACTCCACCAGTGAAGAGGCATGAACACAGGGGATTCTCTAGGCCTCCCACCAAAGATGCCATAGATGCAAAACAAAGGGGCACCAAAAAAACAAGTGAGAAGAATCCTCCTCCGCTGCCCTGCACAAAACATAGATAGAAGGGCCCTGGAACCCCCTCTTCTGAATATTGTCCCATGTCAAGCACCTATTCCAGGCCAAAGTCCAAAGAAAGCAATTACACTTTGGCCAAGAAAACTTGTTCCACACTCTCTTCCACCAGTGAACCTCCTCCCCATCTAACCTGTGAGATAACAATCTCTAATATCTAGAAGCAACAGTAAAGACACCCTTAGGATTAGGAGACCACGAAAGAACATCCTCCTCCTGTAGGGAACTACACTTCCTACTAGAAAGGATTTTGTGCAGCTCAACACATTCCTCCTCCATACCAATAGCAGGCCACTCGCCAGGATTCTTCCATCTCACCATTCTCAGCTGATCTCGGACAGAGAAGGACTTAAAATCACTCACCCTTGACCAACCAGCTTCGAGGAACAACTGGCACAAAGGTACCAAGTTCAGAAACTGAGCAAGAATGGGGGGAAAACCATCCCAAGAGTCTAACTAGAAAAGAGATTCCATGCCCCTTTTGCAAATCCAAAAAAGGCCATCCTTTATTAGAGCAGCCCCTTTCTTGAGAGTACCTCAAATCACCAAACCTTTCCCCCTCAGGGAGTACCAAGGAATATCAACCTGAGGGATCCCTGGAAAATATTTATGAGATAAAATTCTGGCCCAAAGATGATCCTGCTCCACACACCAGTGCCAATACAACTTAGCAGCCTGAGCCACGCCAGACAAAGAAGACTGCCTTAACCCAAGCCCTCTGAACTGCTTCGGGCTACAGACAGTATCCCACCTGACAAGACTCCATTTGGATGACTGTAAACTACCAGCCCATAAAAAATGCCTAGCAAGAGAATCAAACTCCTTAATAAAACTCACCGGGGCAACCTGGACCATGCATCTGTAAATGGGGAAAGCCTGCACCACAGACTTGAGTAGCTGAACACGCCCTGCAAAGGACAACCATTTGTGGGTCCAATGACTAACCTTCATGCGAAATTTGTCCAAGATATTTTGCCAAGAATCCCTATGTGGTCTTCCAACAGAGATTGGAATACCAAGGTATGTCAAGGGGAGGGACCCAATCTGAAATCTCAAAATGTGAGCAATCCTCCTCTGAATGGGCTCCAGAGTGTTAAAGAAAAAGATAGAGGACTTTTCCTCATTGATCAATTGACCCGAGGCACTGAGATAAACATCCAACACCCTGCCCATATTAGTAGCTTCCCTGATTGATGCCAGACCCATCAAAGCTGTGTCATCCACAAACTACAAATGAGACTGCGATGGTAAGCCACCATCCCATCTCCATCCCGAAATAAACCCCAACTCCACATGCCTTCTCATCAAGCGGCCTAGACCCTCGGCAAGAAGGATAAACAAATAGGGAGAGAGGGGGTTTCCCTAACGCAAACCCCGAGAAGCACCAAAAAGCTATGAATGCTCACCATTGATTAACACATAAAAGGAAGTTGTAGTAACACAACTCATCACCTAGTTAATCCAATCCTCCCCAAAATGAAAAGCACCAAGAATCTTCTGAAGGAAGGACCATTGAACTCTGTCATAAGCCTTAGCCATATCCAATTTGATAAACATTTCCTTATCCTTGGAAGTGGCCATAGAATGAATAGTTTCAATTGCAATCACCACCCCATCCAAAATTTTCTGACCCTCCACAAAACCACTCTATTCCTCAGAAATCAACACTTTAAGCCACTTTTTCAACCTATCAGCTATCAATTTAGAGATAATTTTATAAATCACATTGCAGAGAGAGATAGGCCAAAATTTCCTTAACCTATCAGCACCCTCGCACTTGGGAATGAGAGCAAGGAAGGTGGAATTTAGAGCCCGTAACATTTGCTTATTTGACTGAGACTCCTGCACAACTGCTAACAAGTCCAATTTGATAATATCCCAGAACTCTTGGAAGAACTCAATCGAAAAACCATCCGGGCCAGGGGCTTTCCCCTTCTTCATCTGAAACACTATACCCTCTAGTTCATCAAGCGAGATGTCACTCATAAGATGCTCATTCATCTCTCTAGAAACAAGAGAAGGGATAAACGAAAGGACCTGAACTTCCTCATCAAAACTCCTTCACTCCTCCTCCTTGAATAAAGAAGCAAAGTAATGTACTGCTCCATTTGAGATCTCCTGAAAGGAGGAAAGTTGCTCACCCCTGTCATTCACTAAAACAGAAATAGAGTTGCCATGTCTCCTGGCTTTCACCGAATTGAAGAAGAAGGCAATATTTTTACCTCCTTCCAGTAACCAATCAACCTGGGCCTTTTGTTTCCAAAAAATTTCTTCCCTTAGCTCACACTCCTCCAACAACTTCAAAGCCCTGGCTTCTTCCAAAAGCAACACTTCAGTCATCCCATCCTCCCTAATCATCCTCGTAATACCAGCCAACTCAACCTGAGCAGCAACCTTAGCATGGAAAATGTTTCCAAAGCAATGTCGATTCCATCGTTTGAGCTGATACTTGACAAATTGAAGTAACTTAGCAAAAGTATACATTTTCGTACCATAGGAAGGTCTACCATACCTCCACCATTCAGCAACGTAATCATGAAGAGAGGGATCCCTCAGCCACATAAGCTAGAATTTAAAAGGAGGAGACTATGGCACGCGAGCCGAAGAGACCGCGAGCTTGATAGGCCAATGATCTGAACCTCTCCAATCCAAAATTTCAGAATTAGAGGACCACAAACCACCAACCTAGTAACAAGAAACCAAAAAATGATCAAGACGCTCAACAATACAATCCTCCCCAATCCTCCGATTAGTCTAAGTAAACTGACCATTACTGGGCTTGATATCAACCAGATTTAGAGCTGAAATGTTATCTTGAAGAAGTAGAGCAGAAGGCTCCAGCCTCGCAATACCACCCCTTTTCTCATCCAACTCAGAGATAGCATTAAAATCCCCCGCCATTATCCACGGATGGTAAGGAGCCATACTTCTAACAAACCTAATATGGGTCCACAATAATTGCTTACCCTGAAGCTCAGTAGGTGCATAAATATTGGAGAATAATATAGCCTCCCCAGTCTCAAAGCAAGAAGCAATCATGGAGATAGATGACTTGAAGGACATCCGCCAAAGAGGAGAGATCTTCTGAGGATTCCATAAACAAGCCACTCCCCTAGAAGCCCCCTAAGTTCCAATACATTGGCACTCACCAGTCCCCCACAACTTAGGCATCAAACCAAACATACCTTCAACCGACAACTTAGTCTCATGGAGGAAGAGAACATCAGGAGATTGACTTCTAACCAAATCACGAACAACTTTTTGTCGAGGGCCACTGTTCAAGCCCCTTACATTCCAAGATAAAACAATCATTTCAAGGGGCTCAAAAAAAGAGAATCCAAGGTCTTAACAGACCCTAACTCCACCAAATTCTCCCCTATCATTTTGATCTTTTCCACATCCTTCTTCCTACCAAGCTTAGAGACATTCTCCGCCCCCCCTTTTTTTAGATCCTTTTGTAAAATACCCAAATGAGAAGACAACTTATTATTCTTACCTATCTCTGAGCCCGATCCCTGTGAGGGGTGGGCCGAAGCGTCATTGCTTTTTCTGTTACAACAACATAGCCTGGTTCCTTCGGAGCCCTCAACTGATGATCTGATTCCAAAATCCTAGTCCCCACACCTTGTGGAGCACAAAGAACCTCTGAATAGAGCCCTTCAAACCCTAGATCTTTCCCATCTTGTACTACATTTGGCAAACCTGTATGCACCTCCTGCTGAGAAACTTGCACTATCTTAACAGGAGACCCATGCTATTCAACTTCCATAGTCCCTTGATCCAAGTCCACCAAACTCGGATTCTTTTCCTGATGACTAAAACCATCCAAAACCTTGAATCTATTAAAAGTGTCCTCATCTTGCCTTTCTTTGAGAGTCCTCTTCTGCCCCTTATTTTTGTTTCGATTTCTGACAGGAATAAAACCATCAACCCCAGCACCACTACCCTGAAAAGGATCCTTACCCTTATCCACCCTAGGTGGATTACAAGAAGGTTGAGAGTCTTCGGTCACCATAGGCTTAGCCTTAGGACATCTACGTTGGAGATGGCCATACTCATGGAAAAATTGGCACCGAAACAGTAAGGTCTCATAGTCAAGCTGCTGCACCCAGGAATACTCTCCTGCACACACTACTAAAGAATCTGGCAATGGTTTACTTAAATCAATTTCCACACAGAACCAGGTGTAAGTCACTACCTTCTTGAATTGTGTCTGCTGCGATGAGCCAACAGGTTTCCCCAACATCGAGGTTAGTAAATGCAGAACATCCTTCCGCCAGCATTCCATCGGGAGCCTCGGAAGACGAACCCAAACTGGAACCCGACTCGGAAGCTCCTCGGCCGGATTGAAGCCTGCATGCCAAGGTTTAATGAACATGCCTACTTGGTTGTAGAAGTAAGGGCCCCCCTCAAAGGTACGAGTCTGATCAGCCATACAATCAAAAGTAACCATGAAATAATTATTCGCTAGGAGTTGAATCTCCATCTCCCCCTCTAGCATCCACGTCCTCTGAGCCCAGGCTTCCAAAAATTGCAGTGAGATTCTCAAGCCTAAGAACTTACAGTATAAGGAATGTCTTGAGTAATAATCAATATCCTCCGCCAGCATCTCCATCGGAATCACAACATTTGGTCTCTCTTTGCATCTTTCCAGATAGCCATTAATCTTCGAAATTCGAGACCCCCTAAATGATCCCATCTCCGGGTCAAGGGAAAAAAGATTATTCTCAAAAGTTTTAGAACCCTAAAGAGGGGGTTTTGATCCAAAAGCCAACCGAAAATCCATAATGGGGCTAACCCCAGATGATTCCCCATGCGACATATTTGCGAAAGTCGACCCCGGATGGGCATGCAAGCCCTCGGGCCCCTTGAGCAGAATAGGACTCAACACCTCTGTAAAAATAATAGCACGATTCTAAGAAAAAACCACCCGTTATGGCTAAGTGAGTACTCCACAAACCAACGGTAAGACCGAATAGCCAAGGCAGACCCACTCAGCTCTCACTCAAAGACACCTGCCAAAAGATCCTTAACAGACCCAGCGAGTAGAGGCCGCTGCCCAACGAAGCCCACGCAGCTTCAAAACCCTAGCCACACAGCCGTAGCTACACCCGCAGCGGCGAAAGGGGAGAAGGAAAACACAGTTGAAGATCCTCCATAAAGTCCATAGCCCACCCCCGAAACGCATCAAAAATCCCCCCTCCCTAAAGCATGAAAGAAGAAAAGTTCGAACCTGCAAACAATCGAGACATGCACTAATTCGAACTCAGCATGTAGCCCCATCTGGACTGGTCGCAGGCGCACGCACCAGAGCCATCTATTTAATCATGCTAAACTAATATTTTGGTTTACATTTGACTTTGAATTAATAGCCCTAATTAACTCTCTGATGACTATGACTAAAAACCTTCCATCTATGGTCTTGACCTCATTGGTATTCTAGTCATATTACTTAAATAGAAACCTTAATAGGTCTTCATTTAAGAAAGAGTTGGGTATAACCAATTTTTCTAAGTCAAATCACTAGGGACTATTCTTAGGGCTAGGTTTAAAGGACTTATCAAATAAATCTAACCCTATATTAGGAATATTTTCCTCTTCAATATGAAAGCTTTTATCCTACAAGTGATTCATTAAACTATCATTCCCTCATAATTGTTTTATTTTTTTAACAAATTTGAGGAATTATTTGATCAAATCTTAAGAAATTTACTTCTTTGAATACTTAAAGACATTATGAATTGAGACTATAATTTTTCTAAGGTTATAAATTCCTTAAATTTAAGATAGAAGGATCCCTAATTCATTGACAAAGAAAATAACCCCAAATCCTTAAACAAAAGTGGCATGAATAACTTACCAAATAACTATAATGAACTCCTATCACAACTAGAAATACTCCATAATCCTCTATTCGAGAAAATAACCAAAGTGTCTTCAAAATATCTAAATAAATTAATTTCTTTTTGTTGGATTCATGAATAATTTTTTAAAATATGTTCACATGAATCACAAGACTAAGGATTCATTGAAATATTTGGTCTAGGGGGTGGATAGTTTTCATGCTATAAGGATTGATCGTTAATGGTATGTCTTAATATATGTTAATCTCTTTAAACATGTTTAAATCCATATCGTTTCTATAAATTTGTTAGGGATAGAGAAATTGTTGTATTGTAATTTAGTATGGTTTTAGCTTTCATACGGATTAGTAATGTAAAGGCACCAAGTGATGAAATTATAAATTGCTACATCTTATTCATTGGTGGTAGGAAATTATCAATATGTAATTTCGACATCAAGTAAATTCATCTCCAGCAATTCATTTCTAGCTTTATTTCTTCTTTGATTAATTAAATAAATTTTATTTTTGTCACTAATGTCCTTTCTACTACAATTAAATAATTACCTTAATTTTTTTAATTATTCATTAACCTTTTCTATCATTAAATTAAATAAATTTTATGTATTTAATTACCTACTAATTTGTCATTTTCCTCCCACTTTTGAATTAAATTATTATTTAATGAAAAAGTCAATATGTCACATGTCCTCTATAATTAAATAATAAAACTATTATTTAATTATTCATTTTAATTTCTCCTACAACCTCTTTATACGTGGCATTCTTATCTCTTCACATCTCATTGAATTTCCACCCTTGATTGAATCATCTCATAATTCAATCTCAACTACCCATCCTTAACTAAGTCTTATCCTTGCCCTAATTTGGCCCTAACCCTATTTCATACCACATCTTTCAATTTTGGCCATTGATTGACACATCTTATTGACATTCAATCTCAGCCCTTCATTCAAAATTGTCTTTTCTATAAAAGATCCTCGTCCTTGTCATTTTGACATACCTTGAGCTAATGCAAGTACATGCTACTAGTGTGAGACAAGAATCTTTAATATTTTGCTAGTCATTGTCATAGGCTTATTATTGCACACTCAAATTTGAGGGCAGTTATCATATTCAAGAAAAATGGAGAAGGGCAATGGAGGTGAATCAATGATGGCATGAAGAAAGCCGAAGGAAGGAAGGATTTGTGACCCACAGGGACAACTGTAGTAATCACCAGCAGAGGTTGATTAATATTAATGATAAAGTGCCTTGGAGCATTCAAGGCGACCCCGATGGAGTTCAGGGATGGACACGAAAGGCCAAAGTTAATGGTGCAGCTACCAAAAGATCTAAAAGGCTTCTCCTGAGGACAAAAGTCCTTCATCAGCATGGACAACAGGGCTTCATATTGAATGTGGTTCTCAAAAAGATCTGAGAGCCGACTCTCATGGAAGCAGATATTTTGTAAACCCTAATGCATGGGGAACAACACACTCTTTTGGTACATTCTGTATATATATGGTATTCCCGCCTCTTTGTAAAGGTTAGAACTTTTAAGAGACAGTTAGGATTAGAACTAAAAGGAAGGGTTAAAAGTTAAGAGAAGTAATAGAGTAGGATTTTTTTTTGAAGCAAAAGGAGATAGAGTTGCATCTCGATTCTTACCTGGGCATTGCTCCGCTGCCAGTTAGGCATCCATAGCCCCGATGAAGATACCTCTAGTTTCCTCACAACATTGCTCTACTACTAGTTAGGCATCCATAGCCCCGGTAGAGATACTGGAATCACCTGTTCATATTGAATCCCTTTTTCTCTTTAGATAATTCTTTTCCTTTCTCTCTCTCTTTTTTTTTTGTTTTGTTTTGTTTTCTCATAGAGTTTCAGATATTTCATTTAGTTCTTTTTCAATATGTCAAATGTTTAACATCTAATTTGGGTTGAAAACTACTATGGACCTCATAACAACACTTGGGAGATCAGATTTTTCACTCAAATCTTACAACACTATCACCCTAGGATAAATATATCGATACAAAGGATATGATCTTAATGATCTGTGGCATATTTAGAGGAGCTAACAAAAATTATTTACTTGGAACCTTGTTTTCAAAACCTTCCACAACCTTTATTGACAATGGACATGAAACAAAGAGTTTAGGACAAAATCATCCAATCAGAAAGCCTAAAAATACCTAAACCATTTCTCTCCTAATGACCAATATATGCCTTAGATAACAACGACCATTCTAAGATGAGAAAGAACAGATAAACCCCAAAGAACAAAAGAAAAAAAAATAGAAACCGAAAGAGCAAAGGAAACAAAAAGACAAAAAGGAAACAGCCAACAAACTATTCACAAACAAAGAGCGAAGAAAGGTGATGGGTTTTCGGCTGATCGAAGAACTCTACGAGACCTTTCTGGTGAGAAAAATCCAGTGTTATCCAGCTTTCCCTTCTAGGCGCTCCTTCTAGTGCCAGTTCCTGTTGACGTGTGTTTTGGCACAGCAACATGCAAACAAAATATTGCTACTCTGTTTCTCCTAAAAGAGAAAGATGATCACATGGATATCTCAACTCCCAAGGTCTATGTAGTTGGTTCTCAACTGTGCTGATGTTGCTCAATTGGTCAATGTAACAGTAATATTCAAGGGGCCTGCTGGTGTTGAGCTTCTGGATCGCTCTAAGATCAAGCATGAAATAAAACCTAATTTAACTGGGGTTTTTAAAGAAACAACAAAAGATAGGTTAGAGCTTTAGAACAGAAAAGAATGACAATTCTTGTAACTTAACCAGTCTTGCTACCTTTCAAGGAGTTTGTTAACTAAAACTACAGAACAAAATAAACTTGTGATTGACACACAACCTCTTTCATTCATAGTGCTAATTCAAATAACAGATTTTAAGTTACCATTTAAACAAAACATAAAATAAGACTTCAATCCTTGAAATATTCTCAAATCAAATGATTAACTTAAAACAAATATCATTCACGAACACAATATGAAGTAGATTAAACTCTGATTGCTTCTACTGTTAGTGAAACAGATAAGCAATATTTACAAGGCTGGCGCAATCACCAGTGTACAGAGAATCTGCGATTCCAGATTGTTTCCAACTACACTAAGAGAACTTGAAAAATACATTACAACAAATACCGAATCTTACTACTAGACAAGAAGACAAAAGAAGCTCTCATTACTAAGAATCGAGATGCACCTCTATCTCCTTTTGCTTCAAAAAAAATCCTACTCTATTACTGCTCTTAACTTTTAACCCTTCCTTTTAGTTCTAATCCTAACTGTCTCTTAAAAGTTCTAACCTTTACAAAGAGGTAGGAATGCCATATATATACAGAATGTACCAAAAGAATGCGTGTTCCCCCTACATTAGGGTTTACAAAATACACACAACCCCTTTCATTCACAGTGCTAATTCAAATGACAGATTTTAAGTTTCCATTTAAACAAAACATAAAATAAGACTTCAATCCTTGAAAGATTCTCAAATCAAATGATTAACTTAAAACAAATATCATTCAGGAACACAATACGAAGTAGATTAAACTCTGATTGCTTCTACTATTAGTGAAACAGATAAGCAATATTTACAAGGCTGGCATGATCACCAGTGTATAGAGAATCTGTGATTCCAGATTGTTTCCAACTACACTAAGAGAACTTGGAAGATACATTACAGCAAATACTGAATCTTACTACTAGACAAGAAGAGAAAAGAAGCTCTCATTACTAAGAATCAAGATGCAACTCTATCTCCTTTTGTTAACTGACTAAGAAGTTCTCTATCTACCACTTTTTCTAACTGTCTCTTAAAAGTTCTAACCTTTACAAAGAGGCAAGAATGCCATATATATACAGAATGTACCAAAAGAATGCGTTGTCCCCCTGCATTAGGGTTTACAAAATATCTGCTTCCAGGAGAGTCGGCTCTCAGATCTTTTTGAGGAGAGTCAAAAACTGCATTCAATGTGAACCCTGCTGTCCATATTGCTGAAAGGTTATTTCGGGGGTGATCTTAGATCTTTTGTATCTGCAACATTTACTCTTCTGTCTCCGTGTCCATCTTTGAACTCTCTTGCAATCTGCCTTGAATGCTTCGAATATCATCATTAATACTAATCTACCTCTTTTCCAGTAGTCACTACAACTATCCCTGCGAGTCACAGTTTCTTCTTTCCTTCGGCCTTCCTAGTGCTTTGGACCTCTCTGCTCGTTGACCATCCTTCAGAAGCACCATCGGGCCTCCCCGTAGATTTGAACATTTCACCCGAGTTGATCGATTGCCTTTGGATCTCAGAAGGAATCCATTTCACTTGCATTCTGTTGATCTTCCCTCGCGGGAACAATTAATCGGTCAAACCGTTGCCAGTCAGTCCTCTTAGCCCCTTAGCATCACATGTCGGTGAGACACTAATCATGTCTCCCTGATGCGATTATATCACTTTTAGCAACCATCGGCATGACATTAGACAGTCGACAAGATGTTTTGGTGAGCCGTAGGAGTCATACCGAGCTCGTGAAAACCATCGGCAAGACAACCGCTAGTCGGTGGGACACTATAGCAAACCTCAGGATCCTTTTGCGATCACATTTTTCATGTCAGGGAGACTACCGCTTGTCGTTGTGACCTCATGGCGAAGTCTTATTTATGGTAATATTGTATTATATTTCATGTTTTTATGCGTGCTCCATTGTTGGTTCAGGGTTAGTATTTATGTTGTTTTAATTTAACCTAGAAGTTTACCCTAGATTACATTGGTGAACCTGACATGAATACAATTACCATAAAGAAGCCACTAGAATGCATTGTTAATACTCATCGAACCAAGGTGACAATCTAAGGTCCTCCTCCAAAACAACATCAGCCACCAAAGTCCGAATACAATTTACTTGACCATTTAGGGAAGACACCTGCACAAATCTCTATCTTGGAGGTATTGCATATCTCACCTAACCATCGAGCCATTCTTGACAAGGCCTTGCAAGACACAACCATTCCCACTGACCTTGATGTCAATCATTTCCAGGAGATGGTGGGTTACTTGGCTAACTCTAACATGTCACCTTTTTTTACCAAGACTATTACACACAAAATACAAACCATAACAATCCTTTACATCTTGAAGTCCTTGTCCATAAGCACAAAGTCAGACGAGTCTTGGTAGACAATGGAGCAAGATTGAACATTTACACCCTTAAACTAGTTAAGATATTAAGCTTTTCAGAAGCATGTGTTGACACAACTAAAAGCATTGTTATCACGGTATATGATGATGAAGAACACTCTTCTAAAGGAGTTATCACACTACCCATCAGAGTTGAACCCAAAGTTATGGATACTACTTTCCAAGTATTGGACCTTGACCTCCCATACAACCTCCTCCTTAGCTAACCATGGATTCACGCCATGAAAGCCGCACTATCCACATACCACCAATGCCTCAAGTTCCCTCATGAAGGCACCAAAATCACAATCCCTGGTGATCCCAACCCTTTCCAATATTACAGTAATCTAAAAGGGACTACTCAATTCCAAGTACCTATCAACCAAGAAGCCTGATCATCTGGCTACATTGACCCATCCTCCTTAACCAAATCATCCACTCCATTTACCGCATTACCAAACCCCAAGGTCCAAGTGCATGATATAGGATGTGGACAATGGGGATAATGAGGATGCATCTAATGCTAAGAAGAGTGAGGATGATTAAGAACATATCAAATAAAAGATACTAAGAGTTCACTATATTGGAGGAGCCTTCGTATGTATATCAAAATAATTTTTAGAATAAAAACTTATCACTTTACCTCTTGTTAAGAAAATGGATATATAGATAAATTTATACCATACAAGGTTAAATATTTTTATGTATATCATCAAATACATAGAAATTTTTCGAATAGATGCATTAAATTGAAACATAAAATTTAATATCTATGGGCAAAAGGATGATACAAGTTGAGAATATTCACGACCATTCATGTACACTTAATGAGGTGAATCATATGGAATTGAATGATGGAGATTTTTTGTAATGTTAGTGATGATGAGTATATTGGTTTAGATGATCATAGTGCATCATATTTTGAGGTTATAAATCTTATCAAATAAAATAAACACAAAGGAAAAGAGTAACTATATGACATAACATGTAAGTCAATTCTTTTATACTATGCATCACAAATGATATTTAGCATCACATTTTTTTCATAGAAGTACACTTAATGATAACATGGATAGTCCCATGAGGGCATGGATTTCAATGATACATCTTTTGAGCACATTGAGATAGACAAACCCAATGGTAAGAACTGTAGACACATCAAATTGACATTATGCATCACATTCGCTCATCAAATAAATAAATCAAGTTTATTTGTCAATCTCCTAAAGTCATCAGCTTAAATCAAATAAATCAAACTTGATCTTATCATCAACCTTTTTAATCAAATAAATCAAACATCCATCATAATGCATATTCCGTCCTTTCTGATTTAAATAAATCAAATATTTATCTCAAAAAGGTCAAAACTAACATAATCATCATCTATTTAATCTAACCCTGATTAAATGCTAATCTCACCCACTTGCATTCTCTAGATTTAGCCACTTGCACAAATAAATCAATTTATTGATTTATTTAAACCCTCATTTTCACTCAACATGACAAGTTGATTTGTCCCTCCAACATTGCATTTATTGCTCTTTTTCTTGTTCCCTTCTCTAAATTTATTGCAAAATTTGAATTCAAATTCTCCCTCTCATGGGCACTGTTCCAAAATTTTGCACATCCATTGACCTATCACCACTTGACAAGTGTCTTCCTCTCATTTGTCCAATCTTAGTCCCACATCCTCCATGTTTGGCACTCTTAGCATTTGAAAATCCTTAAATAGAGGCTTCATCCTCAAGCAAATCCTCCACAATCTTTATGCAAAGTCATTCTCTTAAACTGAGAACTGATTTTGTCCACTCCATCATCTCGACAATTTGATACAAGGTTAATCTCTTCAATGGGGAGCTAATCTTGTCCACACCATCTTCATATCATATTCATATCAATTTCATCATCAAGCTTAAGCAAGGATAGGGAAAGGGCTTCTTTCCATAGAAGCACCAATCCAATATGAGATAGAATTGACATCATGTTTTATGTGCTTTTGTTTTAATCATCTTGTTATTTATTTGCATTTCAAAACATGATTGCATTATCTCATATGGATGTGAAGATTTGCTTTGTTGTTAATGTTATGTGTTGAAATTTTAGTCAAATGCAAATTTAGCATCCTACAAGAACATTATTGGTTAAATATTTTTACCTCTATCTCTTAATACATATTGTATTTTTATGTTATGACTATCTATATGATTTTCACTTGATCTTGCTACTTGGGGTGTTGGTTGTTTATTTTTTTAGGGGCAAAAAGCCAAGGAATATTTCATCTTCCATCTCATACTGAGTAACTACCTGCCATCATCATAGTCACATCCATTGCATTTGTTTCTTGTTATCTTCTAACATTTATCAAAATAGTTAAATAGATCATTGGGGTTTGTCTTAGGCGAAGATTGTTGCATAACAAGTTCTAGATGGTGTTCATCAACACCATCAAGTTTTTAAATTGTAGGTATAGGTACAAGTGAGTCTTTATTTGTATATTCCTAAGGTCACAAGGTCAAATCTACACTCAAAAATATTTTTTCTTCAAATAAAATATCAAATACATAGTTGCAAAATATGCCTCACATAAATTTTGAGAATTACCCAATTCATATTTTTCTATTCTACTTTCACGACAACCAAATTTAAGTGATTCTACATTGATTTCAAAGAATACATTGAAAATTGTGAACAATTACATTACAATTATAGAAAACAATAATTTTTTTTATTCTTAATTTCCAAACTTCTAAATCTATAATAGAATGTCACAACTCTTAATTAAATTATTTAAATTATATCATTTTTTTACATTTATAAAACCTTAAAATAAAAACTAATTTTATTTATTTCACATTATGATTTAGAAATACTCATTAAAGTAATAAATATCTTTGAAATGCTAAAGCATCATGTTGCAAGCAAGAAGTCACGAGGTCTAGTCTTTCTTTTGTCCTTGTGGTATTGGAGGACGTATTGTGCCAGTGTCACCGGTCACGTGGAAATTTTTTTACCAGATACACTACCGTTTATAGAGGGACTACCCAATTTATATAGTCTAAAAAAACAAAACAAAAAACAAATCAAATCAAATCAGCTTTTTGAAATGAATTGAAAACAAACTATAAATTTAACAAGGCTAAGAAACTACAAACTTGTCTTTAAAGCTTCCTTAGATGCCAATTATAACCTTCCTTCTTAAGCTATCCCATGTTACTTTACAACCATTCATATTTTCTTGTTAAAATTCATTCAAACAATACTTGTCAAATTTAAAAAGGAAAGTTTAGAAAATAAGAAAAGTGTGGTGGGTAGTTGAGTAACGTGGAAGCTTTATGCTTTAAACATTGGGTTGACTTTTAATAAGTGGTTGAGTTGGTGGGTGGAATCAATTCTAAAATCAACTAAACTAGAGCCACATGTTTTTAGTAAGTAAATATGTAAATGAGGAAATATTTGTGGTATCCTTTTCCCATCACAAACTCGTGCTGAATTATTAATGATTGTAGTTATCTCAAACCCATGTTAAGTTTACAATGGAACAAAAAAAAAACATAATGTTTAGTTAATTGGATTCAAGTGGCCCATTTATGGGGTTAGTGTTTGTATGTATAGGAAAAAGCATATTGATTAGATTTAATTGGCTTGGTGGTGGGGTTTGTGTGTATCTATATATATATTTGATTTGATTTGTATATATATTGTTTCAATTGATTTGTATATGTATTATATAAATTTAAAATTATATTTTATTAATTTATTTTGTTTCTAATAATTTGAATTATATTATATGATTTTTTGGTATTTTAAATTGGATTATAGATGCAAATTTGTTGTTTAAATAAGATTGTCTATGATTACATCCTTCAAATTTCAATGATTTTTTTTGTCTTCTCAAATTAACCTTTTAAAAATTCTAATGGTTTTATGTTGATGTGCACACTTACTATTTTAAATTGAGTGCAAGAGTCTTGCATTTAAGAAAAAACCCTAGGACATTAGAATGGGAATCAAGCAAGAGAAATATAGCAGAAGATCAAGTATTGTCAAAGAGAAAACTAATTAGAGCATGATAACATCACATTACAAATATTACACTTAATCATTATACATAATCTTTCGTTTGTGCCTTCAAACTTATCCAAATGGAAAAAGGGGTTTGACTTGGATTCAAGGGAGTTTCATATTCAATCATCTCATAAAAAATCAATAAAGGATCTCTTGACACCACAGTTTTTGAGCAACATGGATTAGTGAAGGTGGCTAACACTAAAACGTACTTTGATAGAAGAGAAAGTTGCATTATGAAAAGGTGTTCACAAACTAAATTGTGGGTGCAATTTAGTCATAAACAGTCTCAAAACCACAAAGCATAAGAGTCAATGAAATAAAATGAATACAATTTGAAATTTCTAAATCTATTCTTTGGGCTTATACAACCAAATATTTGACTTTTGACAACTCTAATTCAAATTAAACAACATTTTAATCCTTTTTCACTTACTATTCACAACTTAATATTAATTTAGGGTATGATTTTTATTGATTTTTTTTGTTATTTAGATCTCTAAATGAAGGTAGGTTGTTCTTTCTTTCACTACAATATTATAGGTTACTTTGAAACAATACTAATTATAGGTTTAATAATTATTGATTTTTTTATTTTTTATTTTTAGATCTTTAAATAAAGTAGGGTGTACTTTATTTCACCACAATATTATAGGTGTCTTGAAATTGATATTGGTAGATTAAGATATATAAGTTTGTGTATGTATAAAATACTTATATATTTAAGATGTAACTAATTTTTATGTATCCAAATAAGATCTCTCAATTTTTAAGTGTAAAGTGTTAGGAAAGATGTCTCATGCTTGCTCCTAATGTTAAGTATATAAAGAATGTAGTTTTTGGACTATGAAACATAAAAGCTCGACTTCTAGACTATAGGCCTACTTTATTTTTGAGGAATATATTTTTTTAAATTTTTGACATCACTTCCAAGATAACTTTACATCAATATTTTCAAGATCGGCAATTAAGAAAAAAGGGGCCATCAACAACCTCCTAGATCAAAAGTTATGACCTCTAGAAATTGGGTCTCCCACATTAGAAATGTAAAAATATCTAGGACACATATAAAAGAGCTATATGATGAAGTTACACTTGTTGACAAACTTATGGTTTGAGTTGTGGTTTTTTACAAGGCATCTTTGAATGGGGATAATAAGGAAAAAATAAAACACCCTAGTTGGTGAGTGGATTATGACACACTTATAATAGGTGGAAGGAATATGTTATATTTTTCTAGTAAACTCATCTTGGGATTTGGATATTGGCTTTCTAACTAGGTATTTGGGTACCACATTTTGGGTAGTTTAATGTTACAAATTTGTAATTACCATTTGATGGTTTCATGCATTACTTCTCCTATTTATTGGGTGCTTGAGATGTAGGCTTTGGTTAGTGAATTTTGTAGGTATTATTATGATACTCTAATTACTCTAGAATTTTAGTTAGTGATACTCCTATAAAAGCTTGTTCTACAAGTGTATTCTAACAATGCTTAGATTATTGAATAATAATACATTGGGATTCTTTAGAGGGTTTTTCTTTTAAAATATTTTTTCGATGCAGACCTATATTGTGGTATAATTTTGTTTATACTTTATATGTGTTTATTCTTTATGTAATTGTAAAGATATAAATTTTACACAATGCTCTTTTCTAAGATTAGTTTAGGAAGCATTTTAATGTACCTTTATTCCTCTCATTTGGTATTAAAACTCAATTACCTTAGATTCTAAGTGTTGAGTAGAGGGTTTTGTGTACTAATCTTCGTTTAGGTGGGATTTACATAGAAGGGTCGGGTAAAAACACAAAGTTGTGTCACACTTTCGACCAACTAAATGGTTCTGAGTGAAATAGTTTTGACCTAAATAGTTTTGGTCGAAATAGTTTCACCCGAAACCATGTGGCCTATACATGGCACATAGAGTTTCGAGCAAAACCTTTCACCTGAAACTAAAATATTTGGATTTTTTCCTTGTTGCTTTAAAATGTGACTCAATTTATGTGTAAGGTTTTGATAGAAAGGGTTTCAGTCGAAACCCTTTTACTTGAAACCTTTTCTACCGAAACTGTCTATGTGGCATCCTAGTTGGCAGCCAACTTGAAGCATTTTTAAATATTTTCTAAAATTTTCAACTTCAACTAAATATTTCTTTAATCAGAATGATTTTTAAAATAAAAATAAAAATGCCCTTTTGTAGAGCTCAAAGTGGTCAATCCAAATATATAATTTTATGACATTTTGATTAGTTTTAATATATATTTTTTAAAATAATGCAAGTAGGTTGTTAAAGTTAAAAAAGAGGCTGATTAGAAATTAAAAAAATAGTAAAAAATATTTTAAAAAATTGAAAAATATATGGTGCACTAGAGGAAAGAATCCTCTTCAAAAGGGTATAATTTTTTTTTTTAAATGATAAAATAATGTAGACAATAGTTGACGTCAGATGAAAACTATCAAATTCTAGTAAATTTGACTTTAAAACGTTATTATGAGAAAAATATACATCAAAATTTCAAAAAAAAATTGTGCACTAGATATTGAAGTTACCTATTTGGAGAAAAAAATTAGGGGAAAATGAAGTTTTTTTGTATTTGTTTCTTGAGAGCAATTGAATGTCACTTTTTCCTTAAATAAATTCAACATTTCAAAATCTACTCTATCAAAATAATTTTTAAAAAATCTAAAAAATTAGAGTAATAAACTTCATCAAGAGTTCTACATTTCATTAGTTTATATTATTTTTAAATTCATAATATAAATACCACTTTTATGTGGTTGAATTTGATAATTTTTTTTGGTGTTGGTTGATTCTTTTATAAAGTGTGACACATGTTTGTACTTTTACCCAATTTGATAGGAATAGATGGAAAGCACATCCATAAAATAAATGGAGAAGTTATCAAGCTCAAAATTTAAGTTTTGGAAGCTCAATATAGAGGATATGCTCATGGACAAATATCTATGGGGCAAGTAACTCAATCCAAACCTATTACTATGTCATAAGAAGACTAGGACAAAATGGAGGGAAAATTTAAGGGTCTCTAGACTCTATTTATTTGATTCAATATTGCTAAATGTGCATGATGAGGTCACCACAACACTTATATGGAATAAATTGGGAGATTCGTATTAAGCTAAATCTTTGGTAGTAAAATATTTCTCAGAAAGAAGGTTTTTAGCCTTGGGGTGGAGGATGGTGGATTTGTGGTTGAACAATTTAATTTGTTTAACATGGTTTCACCTAGTTGCACTTTGTTGGATTAAAAATGGAGGATAGTTACATAAATTTACTACGTTCTTTGTCAAATTCACGAGACCACTTTATTATGGCTATTGGGAGTACTACTACGAAGTTGAAAATGCATGAAGTAGTCACATCAGTTATTTTTGAAGAGATGAAAATAATGCATTTTGAATATGTTAAGGAGGTTGTAGTTTTTAATGACAAATAAATAAGAAGGAAAAGAACCAAGATAAGTCTAGATCTAAATCTTATGGGAGATTCAAATCTCCTTATAAATCTGAGGTGAAATGTTGGATTATGACAAGGTTGGCTATTCATAAGAGACTGTGAGGAAAAAAATAAAAATAAAAAGAGATATTTTAATAATAATTTTGAGAAGTCCTTCTAGGATGATGGTGATGCATTTTTCATGACCTGTATTACACATGCATTGAAAGGTACATGGTTGATTGAATCTGGTGCATATTTTTACACAACCTCGCATAAGGATTACTTTATAAAATATAAAGAATATAATTGTCAGAAGGTGTACCTTAGAAATTATCATATGAATATTTTTGGTTGTAGAAGAGTCTTAATTTGACCCCTGCATGTATGAGTGAAGGGGATCAATGGTGGACTAGATATCCTTGATTTGGTATGAAATCTAATTTCCATAATTAGATTAAATGATTTGGGTGTGTAGATTATTTTCTTGAGTGGAGAGTACAAGATGGTTATAGGTGTTATGGTTCTTGTTAAGTTTGTTCAAATAGACACTCTATATCTAAATGCGCATGTATATTAAAGTGTAATAGTTCTTCTATTCTTGCAATGGTATTTTTTACAAAATATTCACCTTTAATATTGGAACCAACAAAAAAGAGAAGTTGCATCAACTTCCAATGGTCATGATTTTTTGGATACATAAGAGTGCTTATTCTTTTGATACCAAGCTTCTTATAGAGAAATTTGCATTATGGAACTAAACAATGGGTCACATAGGTGAGAAGGGTATACGGACCTTGAAAACTAAAACCTTGTTGAGGGATTAAGTGATTGTAATCTTGAAGTAGATTTATGTGAGCATTGCTTATATGCAAAATAAAACCATGTTTAGTATTATTCTTGTAAATAACTTATAACTTAAACTAGGAAACAAATATTCCTATTCTAAATTACCACAAACCTTAGATAGAATATGAACAAAAGCAAGGTACATGAAAACACTTCCTACACTAATATTATAAAGAGAGTGTTGTACAAATTTTAATATTTTAATAGTTATGGAAAGAAGAAACACATATAAAATAAAATAAAAATAATATACCATAACACTTTTTAATCTTTACATTGGAAGCAAGGTTAAGACAACTTTCTTAATAGAGTATGCAAATAAAGTTTAAAATAATAACAAATCAAAGTTACCATAAACTCTATTTTCAAGTAGATTTTCTCTAATGATTTGGATGTGGACACTCTTTGCACAAAAGTTAAACCTATTTTGATAGTATGTAGTTAGCATGAAAGTGGATGATTAATTTTAATAAGATGGTGTGTTAATTTATAAATTTTTGAGAGGGAAGATGAATGATGGAGAATGAATAAAAAAATCCTAGGATTGAGGAGAGAATGGAGGGTGATGATCAATTTCGTTTGAAATGAAAGTATAAGATTATATTTACTAAAAATAGTTTTTTTTTCAAACATAAGAATTTAGAAGGGAAATGCATTTATTGGCTCCTTTATTCTTACAAATGGTGGAGGAAAATAGTGTAATTAAATATTGAACTTATTTAATGATTTTGGCCATATAAGGTGGAAAAAATATTAATTAAATAATAAAATGATTTAATTATGTGTGAGGGAAAATAACAAATTAAATATTAAGATTATTTATTTTTGTGTGGAATACATGAGTTGATTTAAATGAACAAAATAATTTAATCATTTAGTCAATTTAGGACAAGGTTGTACTAGGATAAATTTAGGTGTCTGCAATTCTTGTTCTCTTAAATCTTATGAGATATTAGACTTGATATATATTATAATATTTTGGTCCTATTAATGTTCCTTCAATATAAAATCTATTTATTATGTTTCATTGATTGATTCTTACAATAGAAGAAGGATATATTTCCATAGGAAATCCTAGAGCCTTTAGTTAGTTTAAAGAGTCTAGAGAACCAAATAGATACACATATTATGATTTTAATGTTTGATAATGGTTGAGTTTTTTTAATAGATTTTGATAGGTTATACTTTAGGATAATGTAATAAAAGTATATAAGACAACTCCATACACCATTCAATAGATTGGAGTTGCAAAATTAATGAATAGGGCATTGATAGAGAGGGATAGGTGTATGCTTAGTTGTGAAAAATAGGAATAAATTTTTTGGGTAGAAGTGATTACTATTGCTTATTACATAGTAAACGAGTTCATATATTAATTCATGTTGATAAGATGCTTATGGAGGTGCATAGATGTGATAAAATAATTTATTGAGACATATTATATTTTATGGTTGTGATGCATATTCTCATGTGCCTAAGGAGAAGAGATCAAAGTATGAGAACAAGGATGCACAATGTGTCTTTGTCAGTTGTGGTATTGGTGTGAAATCATACAAGATTTGGGATCCTATGGCTAAGAGATTTTTGTATAACATAAGCGTTATCTTTAGAGAAGTTATATTTTCTTCCATTATTTTGTAGCTAGAAAATGATGAAAACAAAGATTTATTTAGTCACTCCCCAAGATTGAGAAAGTTAAACTAGAATCCCATGAAGGATGAAGAGAAGGAAAGCATATAGTTTTGATAGTTATAAAGAGAAGGTATAAATTCCACCTCATTTCTTGAGGATATCCACTTAGCATAGATAACAACTAGATAAGTATAGTCCTCCTAGTTTAGATGTATTTTTCTAGAATTACTAACAATAATGAACATAAGACTATGAAAGCTATGGGTATGGACGATATAGAGTCTTAGAAAGTGTCCATGGATGAGGAGATAGTTGTATTAAAGAAAAATGACATGTGATACCTAGCATCTTTAATTGATAGCCAAAAACCTATTGGATACAAATGGGTGTTGAAAAATAAGGTAGTGTTGAGAAATACAATGTGAAATTTTTTGCAAAGGGATATGCCCAAGTTGAGGGAATTGATTATGATGAGATTTATCCCCAATTGCTAAGTTGACATCCATTTGGTTTCTATTATATATTGCAACAAATTTTAATCTTGAGGTTGATTAAATGGATGCGAAGATAACTTTCCTTCATGATGATTTGAAGGGAGATATTTATATGTAGCAACTAAAGCACTACATTGAAAAAAGTAAAAAAAAAAAGATTTTAAGTTGAAGAAATGTCTATATGGTCTTAAGAAATATCCTAGGATGTGATAGTAAAATTTGATTCATCTGTGTTGGGATTGAGATTTCTGAGGTCCAAATTGGATCATTATACCTATTATAAATATATTGATGATATGCTATTTTTTTGGTAACGTGAAGATGAATTAAAGTCCAAGCTTTCAACATAGTTTGAGAAAAATACTTGGGGAAAACTAAGTTTATCTTGGGGATGGATATCAAAAGAGGTGGAGCTAATAAAAATATTTGGTTGGTCCAAATTATGTATGTGAACTTTGTATTGGAGAGATTCAATATGTACCAACTTCAAAACCATTATGTGTTCTTATTTCAATAGGGACTATTTTATTAGTTGATAAATACCTAACTTCTCCTTGTAAGATGGAGGATATGGCTATATTACCTTATTCTAGTGCTCTTTGGAGCTTAATGTATGATATGATTTATACAAGACCAAACATTATCAAGTAGTGAGAGTCCTTAGCCATTCTAAGACTAAAATTAGTTGAGTACATTAGGATGTAGTGAAGAGGTTCTTTAGTTATTTGTGAGGCACCTTTGAGTAATAAATTTTTATCAAGGTAATTCTAAATGAGAATAACACTCAATAATTATTCATGGATTTTTGGATCTAGATTGGTATAAAGATATTCATAGAAAGAGATCCATGAGTGGATATGTTTTCACTATGTTTGGCGGTGCTATTAGTTAGATGTGTAAGATGATGATTGTGATCAATTTGTCCACTGAAAAAGTAGAGTATGTGGTAGATGCTTGTAAGGAACATATTTAGCTTAACATATTTTGGTCAAGTTGGGCTACATCCAAGAGTTATTACAACTCTATGTGTTAGTCAGAGTGTCATATATTTGGCAAAGAAACCAAAATTTCAAGTGAAGATGAAGTATATTGTTGTCTCGTACCATTTTATTCATGACATGGTAGACAATCCAAGGGTGGTGTTGGAGAAAGTTGACACTTTACATAATTTTACAGATGCATTAACAAAGCTATTGAACACATAAAAGTTCAAGTGGTGCTATGAGTCTATGGGCCTCTCAACCCATAACAATTAGTTCATAAGTGTTGGTACTTCATTTACTCTTGCAATATGTTTGGAAAGAGGGATAATGTTAGGAAAGACTTCTCAACCTTGCTTCTCATGTTAAGTGTATGAAGAATGTATTTTTAGACCATGAAACATAAAAACTTATTTTTTGGGCTATAGAATTAATTTTGGATAAAATAATGTTTTGGATTGTTTAAAATTGCTTCTAATAATACCTATTGTATAGATATTTTTGAGCTCTAAAAAAAAAAAAAAGGCCCCAATGGCCTCTAGAAGTTAGACCTCCCACATTAGAAATGTAAAAACATCTAGGGCACATAAATGGGCTATAAGAGGTAGTTACATTTGTTGGTCAACTTATGATACAACTTGTGATATTTCATGAAGCATCTTGAATGGAGATAATGAAGCTAGAATAGAACACCCAAGTTGGTGAGTGGATTATGATGCACTTATGACAAATGAAAGGAATACACTATTTTAGCTTGTAAACTCATCTTAAGATTTGGGTGTTATTTTTCTAATTAGGTATGTGGGCACCACATTCTTGGGTGGTTTTAGCTCATAGTTTTATAATTACCATTTGATGGTTTTTTGTATTACTTCTCTTATTTATTGGATGCTTGAGATGGAGATTTTTGATAGTGTTTTATAGGTATTGCTATGCTACAAGAATT
This sequence comes from Sequoia sempervirens, assembly GCA_007258455.2. Lineage (NCBI taxonomy): Eukaryota > Viridiplantae > Streptophyta > Pinopsida > Cupressales > Cupressaceae > Sequoia > Sequoia sempervirens. The sequence goes on from VDFB02271358.1 coordinate 749,524,163, forward strand.
ACTCTAGATCTCTAGTTGGTGATACTCCTATAAAAGCTTTCTCTATAAGTGTATTGTAACCATGTTTAGATAATAAAAAATACATTGGGTTGCTTTAGAGTATGGGAGTTTTCTCATATAAGAGTTTTATCCATGTGCATCTCTGTTGTGGTATATTTTTGTTTATGTTTTGTATGTTTTTCTCCTTTCTATAACTATAAATATCTAAAATTTGCACAGTATTCTCCTCTAAGCTTAGTTTAGGAAGTGTTTTTGTGTACCTTTCTTAATTTCATAAATAAAATAATAAAACTCGTATTCTAAAACTATTGACATTAATTAAAACCAATAATTGATGTAGGTTGTATCATTTTTTAAGTTAAAGACTATTGTCTCCTAATGTGTTAAGATAAAAACACCATTGCTCAATGGTTTTCCTTAAAAATTACTTGGATATACTTTAGTCTAATGTTCTTGTTGGGTGTTTCCACAATAGTGTGTCCCACTTATGGAACATCTTGATTTTTTCTTGAAATCACATATTCTTAGAAAAAATAATGGTTTAAGGATTGAGGGGTTACATCTAAAGGGGTTTAATTTAAGGAGGTTATATCATACTCCCATAGATCAAAACCCTTGGATAGTACCCCCTAGTCTTAAATCAAACCCTCAATATAGTCTCATATGCACCTATCAAAATGTTATATTCATATTCCTCTTGAATATTCATTCAATTTTAAGAAATCCTCGTATTTCAACTGTACATGAGGAAGTTATAGTTCTTGGAAGGTTTTTGAAGTTATTGTTGAAGTGACCAATATTGCTAAAGTCACCTAGATTGTTATTGAAGTTGTATAGTTTTCTACCGAAGTTGGTGAGATGCTTTCTAACCTTTAAAATGAATGCTTAGGGTAGTTTAGTGACTTATATAAGTGGCATAATTATTGTATGTGTAAAAATTAGTATCATATATGCTACCAAAATATACAAATAATTTTATGAAAGATGAAAAAAGCTATATTTTATCAAAATTAACACAAAAAGATTGATATTTAGGGTTCCAAAGTATGTAGAATTTTATTTTCTCTTCCTTTGGTCTTCCATTTGGATAGAGGAATTTTTTAGAGGACCCCACACTTGAAAGTGGTGGGATTCTCATTATACTATTGGCCTTAGTCCATCATAGCACTGTTACATTTGTATGTAGTAGCTTTTCCTTCAAATAGAGAATAGTTTTAGGTACCATTGAAGCTCCAAATATGTGAGAGGGATCTATGGATGCCAAGAGGGGCTATTTTCTATATTTATTCAACCTTAATTTAGGTTTTCCTCCCATTATGATGGAGTATGTGAGATTTCATAATTTCAAATTGAAGGATTTTAGCCATTGTCTCTATTATTTGGAGGTCACATTTTCTTATTTTATTATTGTAAAAGGAGTTATAAATAGGATAATTCATAGGTTTATGAAGTGTCACAATATAATCTAGAGATTTGGAGATCCATGAGAATAATGTAATCACTTGTACTAGCTATAAATTAGTGGCATGAGGAGAAAATGCTCACTCTTAGTAGATTTTTCTACCCATTCGAGAGTTTCTCCAACAATATTTTTGTGTTGCAATTATGTGGCTTTCAATATTTACTTTATTTTGTATGTTTTTTTAATTTCTTTAGTTTAATTCCTTTATTGCACATCTCTTGGAGATTGCATCCATCATAGGTAACTAGTATTGGTGTAGGATTGAGGTAGTTTGTTCAACATCTTATTAAATTAATTTATTGATGAATGAAGTGTAGCATAGCTACCTCATCTTATGCATTTCTTTTTTCTTTTTGAGGGACCTATCTCTTCAATTTTGGTAATGTTGTCTTATTCTTCAACTCAAGATCAAGTTTCTACATCATGCTTCTATGGGTGATATCTATGTGTTTAGCAAGGTGTTTATTGTTTTTTCCTAGATGTTTGATCTATTGTTTCTTTATGTGGGTTTACACTCAATTCGAAAGCACCTCTTGGTTACCCATTCTAAGGGTATTCTTTGAAAGGAAATCCATAACCATCTATGACAATTTCCATATAACCCAAATAGAAAAATCACACAAACAAATATTCAAAATCCATGTACAAAAGAATAGATAGCATACCATCAAAGATGACACAAGATGTACCTTGAGAAAACCCTCAAGAGGAAAAATCCTAACCTCAAAAAGCACCCATCCTTAATGTATTATTCAATAATGAGATCATTATAGTACATCTTTAGAATCTCTACGAACACCTCTAAAAATCAAGCTCTCTATGTGCACTCCATGTGAACAAGAAAATGAGATAACCACACATCCCAATCCATGCTACAAACCCTCAAATGTGAAACCTACAAGATATGCTCTCATAGGCCAATCCATTAGCCAAAATAGCCAACATTAAACAACTACTCATGTGCTTGCTTTTATAGACATAAGATTGCACAAAACCACCAAGTGGTATTGCATAAACCATATGACTAATACCATAAACTTACAAAACCACTTCCCTCCATATTTTCTTTTTGATACTAAGTTTTTCCAATATTAAATATTTCCTCAATGTTTAAACCCACATTAAATATTTATCCCAATGTTACATACAACACATAAAATGACCCCAAGAATGTCTAACCCACATGATGAACGCATCCCTAGATCCCTTGGGTGCACCACAAATAATATTAAATTACATTATGCAAGGTGTACAACACACTTTCTCCTAACATGCTTGAGGTTACAATTGTTTTCACCATGTTACTATTGGGGAATAGCATCCTACACCACTTTGTTCAACATAAGGAAGCTATCTATGGTGTAAAATTCACATGACTTGTTGAATATGAAAATATGACTATAAAAGGGAAAATGTTCTTACAACATTGACCTTTCAAATAGACTCTTCTCTTGATAATAGTGGAGAAATTAAAAATTGAGATGTTTCATCTCTACCTCAATATCTTTGTAATGATTGGAATCTCCTTTTATTATTTTATTTCTTTATTTATTTGTTTCTTATAAAATGATGATATACCTCTTCAAATGTTAAATCTATTTATTGACTTATTTATTTATGTATTTACTAGACTATATTCTCTTTAATTTTTTATAAATTTTACTTATTTTCTAAATAAAATATTATTTAAAAAATAATAATGGATATATATGAAATATAATATTTTCAAAACTAAGAAAAATATTAATCTTACTACTAAATGTTTCTCTATCTAAGAAATCCATGTGTTATTGTAAACAATCTCATGGCAAGGATTTCCTTATATTTGAATTACCCTAGAAATTTGGTATAGCTAATGTGCCTAAGCATAATTATTCCTACATATGGTTGTGATAAGAACTACTTTTAATATAAAGATGAAAATCAAGAGGTATGATAGAGGTATCTTTTGGGTGTATGTGGGCACGCTCTTCCACTATTATTCTTTAATTTATTCTTGCGAGTCTTAAGTTATGGTGGGGAATTTTTTTATTTTTTTCAAATCATTTTACAATGACATGCAATCAATGTTAATTATTATAGAAATCAAAGATTTGCTAGCAAACTTTGTCATTATTAAATACCATCATTATAGCCTAATTAATTATAAATCATTTCACTTTTTAATAAATATGAAATATAATTAATATAGTGAGTTTTTAATAGAAATAATTAAATTATATAAATATTGGAATTTTTATTTTTATTTATTAAATCATAATGAAGATGTTTTAATTAAATAATTATGAATAGGAAAGATTTAATTTATTAAAATTATTCAAGAGTTAAATCTTATAAAAGATTTAAATATAATAATATTCATAATAGTATCAAATTTATAATTCTTATAAAATACTATTATATATTTATAACTCACAAACATAAACATTATATTAATGAAAAATATGCTTTCATTTATTCTAAATTTCAACATTTAATTTACCATTACAATACTATATATATATATATATATATAATTCTACCAAATCTCTATATCTTTATTCTCTTTTAAACTTCTTTCATATTATTTTCTGTCATAAACAACTAAGTCTACTTATATGTAATATTTAAGACTTATCTCAATACATAAAAGGTTGAGGAAGGGAATAGAACTTTTATCATAAAGCATTGGTGCATAGCTTAAGAGAATAGAAATGATTGTTTAAAGGTGCACAAGAGAATACAATTCATTTATTTTTCATGTAAAGATGCCCACAAGAATCATTTTTTTTTAAAGATTATAGTCTAATATCTTGTTGGATGATAATATTTTTAATAGAAAATGTAAGGCAAGAGATAGATTTCTATGAATTCCAAGTGATAAGACTCCACAAACAAATTATTTAAATAGTCTTCCAAAGTAGACGTGGTGTGGATTACAAAGAATGGAAACCAACTTTGCATATCAATTGATAATGATGAATTTGGAAGAGAAGAGGGTGGAAAGCAACTTGAATTGCATGGAAATTGTTATTATATTTGAAGCATGTCTATCATTGTCAAACTTACAATCTAAGATCACACTTATCTATGGGAGAAATTGCCACTTGCCTTATGAATTCATTAGTGTAGAAATATGTATACATATATGTATATGTATGCATGTGTGTTCTCTCTTAAAACAATTTTAGGGTGGTATGTAAATGTTTTGAGCAAAGGATTTTTCAAAACACAAATTATATATTTGTGAGTGTAAAATATCCTCACATAAATATGTGGTAAGTAATGATAATTAATTTAGATGATTGAGTTGGGATTAAAAATGTGTATTTAATTGGATTTGAAAGTAGAATTAAATAATGGTTGAATAAATATGTATTTTAAAATTAGAGATGAATATATGTGTGGTATATGATTGATAATTTGAATGTGATATGAGATTTAAGATGAATATAATAAGATTTAAATTTTAAAAGTTAGGGAATGTTTGTAATTTGGTTAAATGTGCATTTATGGAAGCAACCTCCAAGTTTAAAGATTTCAACTTGATAGAAATAAACTTTGACCATAAAAGATGCAAGGGGTGTTAGACAATCCTGCATCCCCAAAAATATTTTATTTTATTTTGCTTTTTTTCGTGTGATTTCCTGTTGTAGGCACCTAGTTTGGGCACTCTTGGAGAATGAAAAAAAATATTTATTAAGTTGGCTGGGTATTTAATGTTTTAATCTTAAAAAGGTTCAAAATGGGGCCAAATTAGTGTAACTATTATTTTACTTCTTGGCTCAAAAATTGTAATTTGATGAATTATATGGTGCACATTTAATGTGCTCAAAAAATCAAAAATATGTAAAAATTGAAACCCAACACCCAAAGTTGAGAAAATTGAATTTTAGGATATTAAATAATATCCTAGAATGTAAGCAAGGAGCCAATTTTGGGTGCCATGCATGCTGAGAGTTATTGCAAAAGGGAGTTACATTTGTGCATTTTTTTTTCCAGAATTGTAGGTAGTGGTTGCAAGAGGTTTTCAACAACATAGTGGGAGTGGTTTTAAAATAAATTTGCAGCTCTAGATATGGAGATCCAATGCCCAAGAACAAAGAAAGAAAAATCTTGAAGGGGTTATAGCAATGAAGTTGTAGGAAGGGGTTGATGAACTAGTGTTCAAAAATGGGATTTTTGAGATTTTGGGTTAAAAATTAGTATGATATTGTTGATAGAAAAATATAGTGATCTTCTATTGTTGTAGATGAAGGTGGGAGCTTCTGTTATACAAGTTTTCAGGATAAATAAAAGACTTTTACATATTCAAAATAATTTCCAAAATGTGGTTTGTCAAGAAATTTTTGTGCACATTTGTAGCAATTTAAATCATTTGAATTTCATACCATTTTGGATTCACATATTTTTTGTGAGTATTTTTTTTGTTTGAAGAGTTTAAATATTTGACTGGTGGTTGTGAAGATCAACACCTTGATTCAAGATCTTGGTCTTTGATTGCATCAAATGGTAACAAAGTAGGAAGATCAGATGGGAGGTGTTGTAATAGTAAGCTATTTTTCTTGGAGATGTACTAAGAGAAAATTGAAGGATTTTGGTATGTTGGAATGTGTGAGTGTGATTTTTGTTGCAGTATGAAAGAGGACTTGTGATTTTATCTTCTAGCAAAGGTTAAGGTTGGGTAGAAGGTGCAAAAGAGAGAGAGGTGTGTCTTCTAAAAATTGTAGATGTTGGGTAAAGGATAAACAAGAGATAGAGAGAAAGATATATATATTGTTGCAAGGAAGACTTGTAACTATAGAGGGACTTGTGAGTCTCTAAAAATTACTTTAAAAAAAGGCAAGATGGGTAATTGGAAGACCAATGAGAATTTTATTTTGGGAAGAGTATTGGGAAAAGGTGAGAGAAAATAAGCTCATTGCAAAGTTGAAGAAGATAGAAGTAAGATTGGATGCCCTTGAGGAAAGCTTGGGAATGAAGAAGAAAGCTATAGTTGAGGAAGATCAAAAAATAAATGAAGTTAAATTACATTGTTTGTTTCATAACGAGTTTGTAAGTAATGATTTGTGTAGGAAATGAAGAAAGAAAATAAGTTGTAATAGATGACAACAAAGAGAAGAAAGAGGAAAAGTAGAGGTTTGGCAAAGAGGATAGAAAAAAGAAGAATGTTGAAGTACAGTGTTGCAGCCCCATGATGGAAAGAGCATGGAAAGAAAGTCACGTGGGAACAACCCACACAAATGTCATTGAAAGAAATCAAGAAAAGAAGAAAGGCACAAGGAAAGAATGAAAAAAAAAGAGGTAGCAGTAAATGTGCATCTTGTTGAAGCCATAAAAGAGAAGAAAAATGAGATTGCATGTTGTAATATTTGCTAAATAGTATACCCAAGATACAAATGACTTAAGGAAAAAAAATACAAAAATAAGAATGAGAAAGAATAAATTGTATTCCTCTCAAGAGAATGAAAAAATTCTATGAGCTTGAGAATTGGAATGAATGGTGTAAGATTACAAAGGGAACCCCTTTGTTATATAGGCCAAGGTGAGGGATAAGATATCAAAAGATTATGACAAGTGTCTTAATCTTATTATATGAGACATAAAGTGGATAAGTATTATAAGATTGTGACAAGTATCTTAGTCTTATAATATGAGACATAAAGTGATAAATATCTCATGTGGACCCTAAATAAACTTAAGTAATAAGGTGTGAAAATAACCTAAGTGGATAACTAGCTAGGAAATGAACTAGCTAGATAAAGTACCCCTTTCACACCAACACCCCCCTTAAGTGCAACTTGATGCAATCAATAATTGAGAAACCAAAGAGGTTTGTCAATTGTTGCATCCCTCCACAAAATCAACACTTGAAATAATTTTTAAATAAAAAATTCTAGCATAAAATATTTTATTACATTCAATAAAATGTTGGAAGTCTACATTATCAGAAAAATCAGCATTTCAATCCAAATTAGAAAATCCATATGCAATTACAATCAACTACATGCAAGATTCAAAACCCATATGCAAATTCCCACAAGCGAGTTTCAAAAATCAGCTACAATTCCACATGTTAGGGTTAGAAATGGCAGATATCTAACAATTAAATGCAAATTTAAGTAATAAACAGAGAAAGTAAAACACACAAAATAAATCATAACACAGAGAATTTAACGTGGTTCACCCAATCCGGGCTACATCCACCAAACCGCAGCCATCCAATACTTTTATTATCCAGTGTAAAACCTATTAAAATCTTGCGAATAATCGCTTTTTTCATCATACTGTAATACCCATCCGAACCCCTTTTTAACAAGCTTAGAAGCTTCCAAATTTTAGGGTTCTACAAAATCGGATTTTTCCATTTTCGTTGATTTTTCCCTTTTTCGGTGATCATGCGAAAAAGTAGGAGGAAAATTTTTCTCGGGGGCTGCAGTATACCATGGGCTATACAGTATAGCATGATCAGTCGCCACATACCAACACCACAAACCCATCACTTTTGTCCATCACTACTCCCTGATCATCATAAATCTTTTAAAACACCCTCTAGGTTTGGTGCACCTCATTCTCATCTTTTCAAATCATTTTGAAATTCCTGATTTTGTTTCCGTATGAGAAAGTTATGCCATTTTTACTAAAACTGGTCCTCTCAGGTACGACTTTTGGCAATCTCTCTCTCCCCGTCAAACCTTCTAAATTCTCTGACTCATTTCTTGGCACAATTTTTTCTCTTCTTGGAATATGCATTCAATAGAATTTCAAAAAAAATCTCCCCACCTCTCAACCCACTCTTTCCACTTCCTCCACGCCTTGCATCCCCTTTTTTTTCAACAAATGCAAATTCAAAATTTTAAGAGTTACAATTTACAATAAATGCCCACTCACAGGCTGGGTGTGGAATTTTTCCTTTTATGAAAATTACAATTTTAAAACATTTTTAAATCCACTAATAACTGAATCAATTAATAAATTGATTTTCTTTTACAATCCCAACATCAAACCTTACTATGCTAGAGGAGTTGAAGATTTAATTAAATTGTGCCTGCAAGAAAAACCAAGACAAAACTCAAAAAATAAAATTAATATATTTTTTGATGTGGAGGATTGTTCGTGCACCTAGATGCTCCTGCATCAAACAACCTGGGTAAATGAAATGTTTCATGACTGAGAACTCATGAGCATTTGAATATCTTGTGTTTGTTCATCATCCACCTTTCTTCCTTATCTACTTGATTTTACTTTTCTTTGTTTTGAAACTTCCCATCTTTCCCTTCCTTCATCTTTCCCCTCTTTCTTCCTCTCATGTAATTCATCTTGCTCTACCAAGTTTCATCTTCCCACTTCCCTTTATCATTCTTAACTTCTGCATATAAATCAACACTAACAAAATCATAGAAGTCAATAAATTCACTTTGCACATTCCCTTGACCTATTCGTTCTTCACTTTCTTCTTCTATTTTGTTTTTCTCCCTTTTTGTTGCAACATCCTTTTCAATATCCTCATAGCCTTCAGTTTTAACCATATCACTTGCATACAAATTAAATTCATCAAAAGTTTCACAAGATGCAAATTTTACCTCATCTTTCAATGCCACAAATTTTGCTTCACCCGTTGTCAATGCAAGTCACTCCTTTTCAACTATTGCAATTTGCATTAATAATTCATCTTCTTCTTTATTTTCTATTGCTCTTTCACCTCTTTCACTTAAGACATTTTTTATGCATTCTTCTTCATATTGCTGCCCCAAATTCTGAATCATCTCCACATCCTCATGAAGAACAAAATTTGTTGTAACTTGACTATTCTCTATCTCTACAACTTCACCTTCTTCTTTTATAACAATATTATCCCTTACACTCATTTCTATATCCATAATTTCATTAAATTCCTATGAAAGTAACATAACATCAAACTCATTTTCACAAATATCACATAAATAACCTTTTACCTGTGTGTCTTCTTGCTTTTCTACTGATGTCCCAAATTTTTATTTTCAACTATCTGCTGCAATCTTGTTACTCTCTTCTTCTACCTCCTCCATTGCACTCAAATGTGCCATTTTATTCAACATATTTATGTCTTTCCAAAGATAAATTGCTGCCCCAACTTCGCAGTCACTTACTTCAACATATTCTTTTATCTTTTCTTCACACAAATCAACATCAACATCTTTAAACAATACCTCTTTCTCAGCTACGAATTCATTCTTCTTTTCTTTATTATCCTCTTGCATGAGGATCCCTTCCTTTTCAGTTCCATATGTATGAAAATAAATGTATTCTTTCTTCACTTGCATCCAAAACAATGTTAGTACATAAAATAGGGAATTCATCTCTTCCCACCTTCATTTCCTTTGTTACCTCTCTTTCAAACAAATCTTTTGTTTTCTTTTTCTCCTCTTTCTTTCTCCATTATTTCCTTGTGCTTTTCTTCTTTTCTTGCTTTCTTTCATCTACATTCGTGTGGGCTACTCCCACATGACTTTCTCTCCATGCCCTTTCCATCATAGGGCTACAACTCTTCATTTTCTCTTTTTTCTTTTCATTGTCCTCTTTGTCAAATCTTTGTTTTTCCTCTTTCTTCTCTTCACCTGCATACACAAATTGACTTGCAAATACATTTTTGTTAGAAAAATAATGGGAATCCTTCATGCCCACATATTCCTCTTCAACCTTCTTATTTGTTGCCACTTCTATTGCTGCAATTTCATTCTTCTTTTCTATGATCACAAATTTATCAGGAAATTAATATCTTTCCAAAGCTTCCACTCTAGCTTCAATCTTCTTTAATTCTTCAAAAACCCATTTTGTAAACCTCTTTTCTTTCCACTCTTCCATAGGTAAAATCCTCACAAGCCTTCTCATAACCCATCTTGTCCTCTTCTTCAAAGACATCTTCGGAGACTCACAAGTCCCTTTGCAATTACAAGTCCTTGCAACAATTTCTCTCACTTCAAGGTATCAACCCTTTGTACTCATAGATCCTCCTTGCAACAAACTCACTCTTTCTTATCCTCTACCAAACATATGGTTTCTAGAAGACACGCCTCTCTCTCTCATGCACCTTCTACCCAGTCTTAACCTCTATTGGAGGATAAAGTCATAGACCCTCTTTCATGCCTACAACAAACATACTTTCTCACAACTCTCTTTTGCAACTTCACCACTTCACTCTTCACCAAAACAAGCTCTTGTAACAAACTCATACTCAACACATCTCACAATCTAACAAGATCAACCTACTTTGATACCATTTGATGTAGTCAAAATTTGAGAAACCAAAGAGGCTTGTAAATTTTTGCAACCCTCCTTCACAAAATCAACAGTTAAAACAATTTTTAAATTAAAAATTCTAGCATAGAATATTTTATTGCATTCAGTGAAATACTAGAAGTCTACATTATTAGAAAAAACAACATTTCAAACCAAATTAGAAGATCCATCTGCAATTACAATCAACTATAGGCAAGATTCAAAACCCATATGCAAATTCCCACAAGCAAGTTTTAAAAATCAACTACAATTCCATAAACCCATCACTTTTGTCCATCACTGCTCCTTGATCATCACAAATCTTTTAAAATGCCTTCTGGGTTTGGTGAGCCTCGTTCTCATATTTTCGGATCATTTTGAAATTATTGATTCATTTTTGTATGAGAAGTTATGCCATTTTTACTGAAACTGGTCCTCTCAAGTATGACTTCTGGCAATCTCTCTCTCCTTGTCAAACTTGCTGAATTCCCTTGACTCCTTTCTTGGCATGAGTTTTTCTCTTCTTGGAATATGAATTCAATAGAAATTCAAAAAATATCTCCCCACCTCTCAACCCACTCTCTCCAATTCCTCCACACCTTGCATCCCCTTTTTTTATCAACAAATACAGATTCAATTTTTTAATAGAGTTACAATTTACAATAAATGCCCACTCACAAGCTAGGTGTGGGATTTTTCCTTTTTGGAAAATTACAATTTTCAAACATTTTAAAATCCACTAATAATTAAATCAATTAATAAATTAATTTTATTTTACAACCCCAACATCAAACCTTACTATGCTGGAGGAGTTGAAGATTTAATTAAATCGTGCCTGCAAAAAAAATCAAGACAAAACTAAAAAATTAAAATTAATTTTTTTTTTTGATGTGGAGGATTGTCCATGCACCCGGAAGCTTCTGCATCACAACTTAGGGAGAGGTATACAATGCAAAGATGCAAATATGGGTCTTGGCTACTAGGCCTGATGAGGTACCCATGTACATAGAAATCTCTCATAAATAGAGAAAAAGGAGAAAACTCAGTGGGACAAAATTTCTCTCCAAAAGAGAGAAAACAATGAAAATCCTCTCAATAGAATGTGAAGGACAAAACCCCATGTGAGGAAAAAGTTCCCCCATAAGAGAGAATGAAGAGAGAAGGTCAAGTGAACCCCCCTAAATGCACAATATCCTACATTGATGATGGATGCTCAACATAGAACTCCAAAGACGGTCCAAGATCATCAAACACCATTCCTCCCCTTAGGAATAAAATGATACATGCAGGATATATTTCTATTCCTGAAAGAAATAATTCTTTGGAATCGGCTCAAATGTCACAATGTCAGGAGTATCAATCTTAACTGAAGAAGGGGACAATGTAGAACAATGTTCAGACTGATGTAGAGCATCAACTAAAGATGACGATGAGTCCTCCAATTGCTAATCCAAAAAGATGCCAAATGATGAAAAGCACTGATATAAAGAATCAGGTACCATTGCAGAAGATGTCAACATGAATGGAGACTGAGTTGAACCTATCAACTTATGAGTATCTATAGAATCTTTCATGGTGAAAGCATGTAAATGTGAAGATGGAGCAAGAGGATATTAATGTACCCAATTACAAAAATAGGAAAGGAGAAAGCCCATTAGGAATAAAACTCCTAACCACTCATGTCCAAACTCCAAAAAATAGATGAAGATGTATCTGTTGATGAAGAAATACTAATGAATCCCACATTGCAATATGAATAAGATCAAAATCAAAGAGACCACTCCATGAGTATCAATTGGATACTCTCAAATGCTTGAAATTATAGATTTGGTACAAAGTCTGTATAAGTATCACTGATTTTGGACACTACTCAACTAGATATTAGTTGAAAAATATAGGTACCATGTCTCTAGATGTAGAACATGGCCCTCTGAATACATGAATATTGCTTCCATAACAAGAGTTTCTATATGGTATCTAGTCCATCACATCGAAATGCATGGGTAAACAATTGTTGTATTCATTGTGTATATAGGAACTAACATTTGATACATAGAACAATCCTAAAAAGTTTGCAATATATATGGCATATTACACTAAAGTGACAAGATTTTGGTTCTTTATTTTAGTGCATTTAGAACATCTTTTACATACAGGAGTTATTTAGACAACATAAAAAATGCAAATCTGGAAACTCTGATGAAGAAGCCAAGCAGAAATCAACTATGAAGTTGACAACCAAATGTGATTGTTAAATGTGCCCTCCAATTGGGCTATTGCCATAATGTCAGGAACAACTAGCCCCTGTTGACTATTAGATGAAGGAATGACATAAATGATAAAATACAAAGCTTGACAGTCGATGAGAATTTTTTTTTTTCAAATTTGCTTATTTAATGAGAAAATTACCTTTTTAAAAAACTTAATTAGAAATTTAATTAAAAAACATTATTGAAAAACTTTATTAAAATAAATTAATAAAGAAAATTAATTTTTAAATTTTATTTTAAATTTTTATTAAAAATAAATTAACAAAGTTTTATTTAAAAACTTTAATAAAAATTTATTAAAGATTTAAAAATAAATTATTTAATTAAAAGTTTAATTAAAACCATATTTAAAAAACCTTTAATAAAAACATATTAAAAAAAAAATATTTAAAAAGCTTTAATTAAAAAAACACTTTATTAAAAAGAACTTTTTAAAAACTTTATAATAAAGTGGGGGCATAACCTCCCCCACACCCCATGTGTATTAAATTTAAAGATTTTGAGAAGCTATATTGAAGTTAAATGTGGGGTTTTAAATAAAGAAAAGTTTACTTTACTAGCACTTGTACCTTTAAGAGGTTCAAGGGATACGCCGATAGAAAATTAAAGATACTGTTTAAATGTAAAAGTAATACTTTTACTTAAAAAACATCTTATTTAATATCATCAGAATTAAGAAAAATTGAGTTAAAATTAGATTTAATTTTAAGATTAAAATTAGATTTAATTTTAAGATTAAAATTAGTGCTAGTGTTAAAGAGTTAGAGTTAAAATTAATGTTAATGTTGAATCAAAATTAGAGGTAGGATTGAAATTTTTGTTAATGTCATAATTATTATTAGTATTAATATTAGTGTGACTATTATATTTTCATATACAATTAGTGCTAGTTATAGGATTAAGGTTTGAGTTTTTAATTCACTAAGAATTAAGATTAAGTTAAATTTATGTTATAGCTAGAATTTAAAGACAAAATAATAATTTTTGATTCTAGGGGAAAACTCCTCATGCCTATAAAAAAATGTAGATGCATTTAATTTTTATTTATTTGCCTTCCATACTCCTGCAAATATAATAATAAATTTAAATGATCCATAATATGCTCCAATCTCTTTCATAATTTATTGAATTTATAAATGTTTCAAAAACAAAATAATAAGTCTAAATCCAACTGAGAACTGACTGCCTCGCAGCATGACGCAAAAAGCAATTCATGACAAAAATCCAAAGCTTTGGAAAAAAGATGCTACGGCAAGAAACTGTTTGAACAAGGAGGGCGACTAGACTTTGTATCTGAAATATCAAAATCTTAGAAAATTTATGAATACAGAATAGCATTGTATTTGCCTCAAAATTAAATAATTGTGAAACCCCCAAAAAATTTCCTGTACAGCTACAATTCATAGTTTTTTAAAGAAAGCAGTTTAAAAAGGATCCCATTTGAAATAATTCAATATTCCACTATTTGAGCCAGATATAGGTAGCATTAATTTGAGAGAGTATACCCAATTCCGTGGTGCGTGGGGGGGAAGACAACGAAAAGCATTGAAGCAGACTATTTCGATGGCCACGGGCAGCACACCCAGAACCTCCTTGGTCTCCACTTTCGGGGCGGTGTAGAAGCAGCCCACAACGTTCTTGTCATACAAAGCTATGCCTGCAAACACCAGCAGAGACACAAACGCGTGCATGAATTTTGAGCCCTTTCAGCGTGGCCAGGAATCCCATCAGAGCCCTTAAAACTGTGTAAAACTGGCCAGGAATCCCGAAAGGTGGCAGCAAGCGAACAAAATTGCCGTGATCTAACACAGGCTTTATGATACTCATCATAAACACCTTTGGCCTTCTGGCCTTCCGTCTCCTTTTCTCTTTTCCGCATCATTCACGATCCAAAATTCTTATGCTCTCCACCCATTATCCTTGCTTTGCTTCACTTCTCCTAGCTGGAACCGCAACATGTCTCCTTTGCTCATTTATACACATTGCAGGTGGCGATAGGAGTTGGTAAGTATTGCATTAAAAGCAAATAAAATATCTGAAAAGAGATCAAAACAAATCACTTATCTACTGCAAGAAAGATCTGCATTTATTTAGTTGCAGAAGATCGATCTGCATTTATTCACTCCACCAATGCACTCAACCTCAGGCAAATTATTTAACAAGTTTTTCCGGCAGTAGAGAGGGGTTTACAGGGCTATCAAATGGTATGCCATGTGTGAGACAGGTATCCCGATGGCTTGTGGACTGGCAAGTCCACAATAAAAGCCTATTGGCTAATAATAGATGGAAAGATTTTTTTTAAAGCTTTATGGGTGGCCAAATAAAGGTGTTAGGTCACATGGGTCCACACTTTTATGGGTGCGAGATCCTATGTGGGTACTCGCATATCCATAACTTTTTTATTTTTATATTTTTTTTGTTTTTGTTCTTAAACAATGATATTTAAAAAAAAAAAAAAGTTTGGATTAAAAAAATTACAAACTCAATTAAAATTGACAAATTAACAATCAATTTTAGTTTTTTCGAGCTTTTTGAACATGATGGCAAGGTCGATTGGACCCATAATACTCTGAAATGGTAGTTCCTTATTGGATTTGGTAATGAACCTTTTGCTTCAAATTTCTACAGATTTGGCTTTCGGTGTTCGATTCAGATGAAATAAAGGAAAAATTTAACTTTCTTAGCTACCCTGGACACAATGGTGAGCTCAAAATTTCTTTAGGAAGCTTAAAAATAATTGCAATAGACAATTAAATGTATGACCCCCCCATAAAATGATATTTTTTTCACACTTTTCTTATTCTCCAAATCATCCCATAATACAAAAGAAGAGCATACTTAGTGCTTTGAAAAAAGAATAGCTCTACACTCCCAAATTTCCTAAAATATTGCTAACACACAACTCATTCTTGCTCTAATAACATGTAACATTTACTAAATAGCATATCCAAGATACAAACAACTGAAGGAAAGAAAATATAAAAATAATAGATGAGAAAGAATAAACTATAAGATTATGGAAAGCTTCTATGAGCTTGAGAATTGGAATGAATGGTGTAAGATTATAAAGGGGACCCCTTGGTTATATAGGCCAAGGTGAGGGATAAGATATCATAAGATTATGACGAGTATTTTAATCTTATGATATGATACATAAAGTGGATAAGTCTCGTAAGATTGTTACAAGTGTCTTAATCTTATGATATTAGACATAAAGTGATAAATATCCCATGTGGACCCTAAGTAAACTTAAGTAATAAGGTTTGAAAACAACCTAAGTGGATAACTAGCTAGGAAATGAACTAGCTAGATAAAATACCTCTTTCACACCAACACATGCACAAAAAATGAAGTTGTGACAACAAAAATAGAGGTATTATCTCATTCTAATGAGTTTTTCAAAGTAAATATTGATTTGCATGTGGAGAAGATATAGGAAAATGGTGATTGTGAAGTTGGTGCACTAGTAGAGAAGCAAGAAAACACACAGGTAAATAGGAATTCTTATAATATTTGTGAAAGGAAATCTGATTTGAAAGAGATACATGAATTTGTGCATAAAAAATATAGTAATGTTGTAGACGATATCCATGAAGTTGTAGCAAAGTTTGGTTCATTGAAGGACTTGGGAATATTAAGACTTTTGGGAAAACAAAGTGAAGAAGAGTATATGGGAAAGATAGTGAATAGGGGAAGTGAAGGAGCAACATCAAATGAAGAAGAAAATGGCTTAGTAATACAAATTGTAGTAGTTGAAAGGGCATGGCTTGCATTAACAACAGATGAAACAAAATTTGTAACAAAAATTGAGGTAAATTTTGAATTTTTAGAATTATTTGATGATAAAGAAAAGGTTAATTCACATGAAGATGATATGTTTTACAATAATGGATATGAGAATACTGAAATTGATGATACACTAGTAGGGGAAGAGGAGAAAATTAAGATATTTGATGACTTTTCAAAATTTATTGAAGTTGATGTTAAAGCTGATTTGTATTTTGAAAAACAGTGAAAGAAAGTGAAATGGGAGAGATGGTTAGAGGTAGAAATAACATGTTACAAAATGAAAATAAACAAGGTATGATGACTCTTGTTGACATAGAAAAAGAAGATGATGAAGGAGAAATAAGTGAGAAAGATGAGCAGATAGAATTCATTTATTTCTATGAATTTGTTAATGTCAATTTGTATGCAGGTGTTGAGAATGATGAAGTAGGGTGTAAATAAAAACCTTGGTAGATTAAAGTGAATTTCATGAGTGGAAGAAAGAGAGGAAGGATGAAAGAAGGAAGATATATGAAGATTCAGAGTAGTGTGAAGAAGAGGAAACATGTTGATAACAAAGAAAGATGGTTGAAGAACAAACAAAAGATTTTCAAGTGCTCATGGGTTCCAACTCATGAAATATTTCTTCTTACCCTAGGTGTTTGATGTAGGAGCATCCAGGGTTCCAAGAAATCCTACATCCCCACAAATATTTTATTTTATTCTATGTGATTTCTTGTTGCAGGCACCTAGTTTGGGCACTCTCAGAGAATGAAAAAATTATTTATTAAGTTGGTTGGGTATTTTAATGTTTTAATCTTATCAAAGGTTGAAAAATGGGGCTAAATTAATGTAACTATTATTTTATTTCTTGGCTCAAAAATTATAATTTGGTGAATTGTATGGTGCACATTTAATATGTTGGAAAAACCAAAAATATGTAATAATTGAAACCCAACACCCAAAGTTGAGAAAATTGATTTTTGGGATATTATATAATATCTTGGAAGAGAATTTTAATGTACAAGGAGCCAATTTTGGGTGTTAGGCATATTGAGAGCTATTGTAGAAGGGAGTTACATTTGTGCATGCATTTTTTCCCCAGAATTGTAGGCAGTGGTTGCAAGAGGTTTTCAACATTATATTGGGAGTGGTTTTAAAATAAATTTGCAGCTCCAGGTATAGGGATCCAATGCCCAAGAATAGAGAAAGGGAAATCTTGAAGGGGTTGTAGCAATGAAGTTGCAAGAAGGGGTTGATGAACTAGTCTTTAGAAATGGGATTTTTTAGATTTTGGGTCAAAAATTAGTATCATATTGTTGATAGAAAAAATATAGTGATCTTTTATTGTTTTAGATGAAGGTGAGAGCTTCTATTATAAAAGTTTTCACTATAAATAAAAGAGTTTTGCATAAAAAATAATTTCTAAAATGTGATTTGTCAAGAAATTTATGTGCAGATTTGTAGCAGTTTAAATAATCTGAATTTCATACTGTGTACCTTGGAATTTTACCCTACTCTAATGTGCAAAATAACTAAAAAATGTGAATGATAAAAGACTAAGGACACTTCAAGATTAGCCTAAAGAGTGACAAAACAAGAAGGAAAATAGATGAAACGAGATGCAAATGATTATACCTTCCTTGCTGTTGAAGACTCCTTGGTTGGCCCTTGATTTTGATGGATTTGTGTGCTCCTTAGATGGCTTCTTGAGTGGCTAAATGCAAGATTGAATGTGCAAAATGATCAAAGAGGATGGCTAAATGATAACAAGTGCTTGAGAATGCAAATTAGCAGCATAAGGTTACTCAAATCAAAAGTATTGAAAATGCCCTTGAGGAGGGGGTATTTATAGAAGAATTTGAATTCTCTAGAGAATTCAATGGCTGAGATTCATCCAACAAGGTCAAGATGAAGGGCTATGGTGAGTTGAGAACTCACAAGCCCTCACATCTTGACATGTGGATGTGAAGTGGCTAAGGGGAAATGAGGTGTAAGTGAGGTGTCCAAAAGGTACATGAGGTGGAGGAAGGACAAGTACCTTGCAAGTACATTGGGAGATGGGAAGAATCTTGGGTGAATAAAAGTGAATTAAAAATTCACAATGATTGGAAGAATCTGGTGGATAAGACAATGTTCCCAAAAGGTGATTCTTGAGGAATAAAAAGGAATTAAAAATTCCTTGGGGATGGGAAGAGTTGACCGAAAGTAATCGATTAGGCTTAATTAATCAAGAATTAGAAGATAATTGAAGATTAGAAGCCAACTTCAAAAGTTGAGGATGTGACACATCCTAATCAAGGATTAGGTATGTGCACATCCCTAATGAAGAAATTAGGAGATGGATTAGGATTAGATGAAAATGACATGTGAGGAATTAAATAAATGTATTATTTATTTAATTTATTTGATGAAAGGAGGATTAAAAGAGTAAAGTATTTAATTATTAATTAAATACCTTGGGGATTTGGCAGAATTAAGGGTATTAATTAAATAATAGTAATATTACTTAATTAACTTGGATAAGAGGATGTTTAGACAAAAAGTGATAAATTTGGATAAATTAAGTGTCCAAATTTGGATGTCTACACATACCATTTGGATTCACATGTTTTTTCTGTGAGTTTTTTTTAAAAGGTTAAATATTTAAGTGGTGATTGCAAAGATCAATACCTCAATTCGAGGTTTTAGTCTTCGACTGCATCAATAAAAATAAACCTATAATTTGAAGACCTTTTGTACCTAGAAATAGAGATTTATTTGAGTGTCTAAACATGTAATAAAATACTATAAATAGTGTTGAAACAAGTCTTTGAAAGCTTTCTATATAAGGACCTTATCCTTCTAATACACCCCTTGATTTGATTCAACAATTTTGATCAAAATAAGGAAGACAACATGCAACAATTGCATAAGTCATTATCATAATGGATGTAACTTGGAACTTGGAACTTGAACAAAATGAAAAAGGGTTACATATGAAATGACCTAGTGTAAAACTAAGTTTTTAGAGCTTGTTAACAAAGATATGGTACAATCAAAATATACTAATGTTATGATAGGGGCAAGAATGATTCTAAGAGAAACTAACTTGGATACGGATCTATTTTGAGCTTAGAAAATTATTAGATGATCAAAAATGACCTAGGGGTGATGTCCTTTTTATACTTAACTTGGACACACAATTTAAATTATTTGGCATTGGTCAACACATAATGACTAGTTGCAACTAAGTTGAATTGAACTAGTGAGAAATTTGATTTTTGAAACATGAGGGTCAAATCCATGTCATAGATTTCATTAATGAATGAAAATTGAGATTATAAGAGCTAATAAACTAATGAGTACACGATAGTTTTGTTTCTAATCATTCAAATAGAAAATAGGTTTATTGGGAGCACCAAATTAGTCAAAATCATTTCTTGGAGAAAGTACTTAAGGAAATGTAAATTGCCATAAAAAGAAAGGTAAAAGTGTAAGGTATGCACTTTTGAACATTACATTCCCCCCCACTTTGGTGTTCATGTAAAGCTACATGAGAAATCATACAAAATTAAAAAAGAAGGAAAAGTCAAGAGCAATTTGAAGTAAAATAACTAGGGCAAAGATCCATAGTCTACCTATGAACTACATATAAACATTGAGAATGATTAATAATAATTAATTTTTGTGAAGGAATACAATATCCTCACATAATTATCTAGGGTAAACAAATACAAATAAATAATGATAAATAAATTACCCTACATAATTAAGTTAGGATTGAAAATGCACACTTGATCAAATCTAAAAGTAGAGTCAAATGATAAGAATAAATTAGTAACTTAGAATTGGTGATAAAAATCCATGTGATAGATTACTAATACCTAAAACATAATGCAAGATCTTAGATGGAAAAAATAAGACAACTAAAACCTAAGAGTTCTAGATTTTTTTGTAATCCTTATCAAATTCATGCCTACAAATTTGAACCTAGTGTATAGGAATGGATTTTGGTTGTAGAAATGAACTTGTGACCTATAAATATAGATCCTCCTAGGTGATTGTGCTTAAAATAAATTAGTAACATTATTGAAAAATGTCTTTAAGAGCTTTCTCAACAAGGATATTCTCGTTATGAAAATCCTCTAGGGCCCATTCAATAATTTTGATAAAAATAGGGAAGAAAAAAGTAAGGAATGTGAAGTTACTATTATCATGAGAGTAACTTAGAATTTGGAACTTAGAAAAAATTACAAAATGAGTATATAATGACCTAGAATGAAAAATGGTTCCAAAATTTTTTAACAAAGAGGTGATTCAATTATAAAATACTAATGTTATGATAGGGTTAGGCATGATTATAAGAGTGGCTAAATTGGATAATAATTTTTTTGATCTTAAATTAGATGATTGATAATGACCTAATGGTGATTTTTTTTATACATTACTTAGATTGAAAATTTAAAAAATTTGGTAAGGTATTTGATACATAATGACTATTTGGAACTAAGTTGGTTGTTCTCAAAGAGAAATTTAATTTTTGAAACATGAAGGTCACATTTATACTACAATTCAGCCTAGAAATAGATTGATAGTTCAAGAAATGATAAATGTATGATAATGAATTTAGTTTTGTTTCTAGTGTTCGACTAGAAAATGGAGCTTCTGAGAGGGCCAAATTAGTCAAAATAATGTGTTAGAATCAAGTTCT
The DNA here is from genome assembly GCA_007258455.2 of Sequoia sempervirens. Taxonomy (NCBI): domain Eukaryota; kingdom Viridiplantae; phylum Streptophyta; class Pinopsida; order Cupressales; family Cupressaceae; genus Sequoia; species Sequoia sempervirens. The sequence goes on from VDFB02271358.1 coordinate 749,545,593, forward strand.
TAGGATGCCCACAAAAAAATATCACAAAATGAAGGGTAAAACTGCAGGGTATGAAATTTTCACCATTACATTTTACTCCTACTTTGTAAGCATGTGAATCTATAGAAGTAATCATACCAATTTATAAAATAAAAGAAAAATATAAGCATAACTAAGAGAAAAATGGCAAGAGAAACCATTCATAGTCCACTTGTGAAGTGGGCATAAACTTTGAGAATGGTTAATAATAATACTCCCCTTTAACTTTGTGTGTGCTCATTATAGAGAATAAAAAAAAAGGAGATAAAGATTCGATAAACAAGATAATATGATCATGTGTATTTATAAATTGAACATGCATATTGAAAAATGATAAGAATGAAAGTTTCAACATGAAAAAGTATAAAAAATAGATAGTATATGTACTTAGCTTTGTGCACTTTGTCCCTTTGTCCCTTAATTAGTATAATCGTGAATTCATGTAACATAAAAAAACAATATCCTTTCTCCCACATGGAAAGACCAAATGAAAAGTTTTGGGTCTCAAAATTGTTGCTTCACTTCTTAGAACCAAATCTCACTCACAAGGAGCTAGGGTTGTCATCATGAAATTAAAATAAACTTATCAACATACTATGGAGGGTTAATGGAAAAATATACAAGAGTGGGTTAGATATCCTTTGCTTCAAGATCAACTTAAACTTAGGAGGGTGTTCCTAGGGATATACTTTAATGGGTATTGAAATCACATAAAATGATCAATAATGAAACAAGGAAAATCAAACCCAACTTGATGTCTTATCCCCAAAATTGTCACTAGACTAGGAACAATTGGCTACATATGACCCCTATATAGTTGATATGATTGTACAAGCACAACCCACATGAAATATATCCACCACACTTTCACTCAAGAATGATTCCCATGCTACATCGATAGTCATGGGTGCACATGAAGGACCACCTAAATAAAATACTAATTAAACATTTTATTTGAATGATTTTAGATTGGTCAAGTGGGAAAAGAGACCAATGCCATATCCATTGGGCTAAAAATTCATATCTATAACAAGAAATAAAACCATGAAGAAAGCATAAAAGAAACTATCTGAGCATACATGCCATCAAAGCACAAACATTACATCCAAAATGAATTTCATGAATCCATATGTAAAAAAAAAATGAATATTAAAAAGATTGTAACACATTAGAATTTTGTCACATTACTAAATGTTCATTACATTCATGCCAAAAAATGTGGCAAGGGAAAACCTTCACAATTGTCAAATATTTTTTAAGATAAATACATATAACAATAGAGACATTCATTATATAATATATATACATGTATTTAATATTCACATGTTTCAAAATTCATAACATTTTTGCAATTGGACAGAGCATGATTTGAAACCATAGGCAATCCTCTACACCTATATCACCTCTAGCAGCCACCAAAAGAACCAACCTCCTCAAAATGACAAAAAAAATGGTACATATACAATAGGGGTAAAACCCTAAATTTTTTCAATGTAGCACATCCAAAATTTGTGGTTCAAGAGAAATCCCACCCAAAATGGGCAGTCTAGATGGAAGGGGGACAACAACAATAAAATATAGAAGCTAGGAAAATGATGCCATTACTATGAGTGGGTGGAGGTAGGTTGATGATCAAACATGCCATTGGGCCATAAAGTAATTAAAATATTCACTTCGTCTTTATCATGCCTTTGAAAGATGGAACATTAAAATATGTGGATCCCTAAAAATTGAATAGGAAAGTTGTTAGGGATTGGACCATCACCATGCCAAAATAAAAGGCATTAAAGAACTTGCAACCCCAAAAAGGAATTGAACCATGGGCTACGAGTATTAAATATCCTATGAACTACATATTAGATAGGGAAGGAAGAACAACATGATAAGCCTTGAATTTGAAACAAAAATATTATGCTGGGCATCAAGCCATTGGGCCACTGTCAAACACCCACCAAAGGAGAAGTGAAGGAAGGGAAACCATTTAAATGTTGATGAATGAACACTTAAAACAATTTATGAATTATTAGGCAAGGTTTCATGGAGCAGGATGAAGGAAAAGAAGACATTGATGAACCAAAAGGCCAACAAACATACACTTGGTTAAATTGAGATTCTTTAACTTAGAATTTTGACTAAGGCCTAGACATGGGAGTTAGACACAACATTCAAAGGAACAATAAAAGCAATATAACCCTTTCAAGTTTTCTTAGATTAACTATCAACAATGGGTTATAAACCACTATGACAAATAAAAGAAACGGACTAAAGAAAAAAAAGGACACAACAAATTTGAGTCCCAACAATGGATTAGATTGGGGATGTTTGTATCTTGTAGGCACAACAAGAATTCAATTATTTGTACAAACTAAAAAAGGGGTAACAATAGAGAATGGGTCTAATTCATGGGGGATAACAAACATATATACATGACAAGATCATATCCAATTAGCAAGACAAAACATGAACAACAAAGGCATGGCTATGAAACAAAATTTTAACATAATATGGCAACCTTGAAAAGGATGGACATGATCATTTACCTCTATCAAACTCCATCCTATTGAAGGAATTAATTTTTCTCAAGCCATAGTAGCACACTCCACAGATTCCAACAATCGTAGCCTTCCTCTTGCAAGTAAAAACTTGTGATTTTCATCGAACAAGTGAAGAATTTCTCCAAGATTGACCTTTCCATTGCATGGAAACCACATAAAATAAGCCATCAAACTGTCATGCATTGTATTTTCTCTTCATCACAACTAGAAGTACCAGTTGAAAGCTTAGGTTAGCATTAAAGAAAATATGGAATTTTCACACTTGCTAACCTCCATGGGTAAATTGAGGGAAAAGGAAAATTCCTCCATTTCACAATGCAAAGAAAAATATGCCTCTTCACTGAGTCAATCTGGCCAAGGAGAAAAATCATCTTCTAAAAAATTAAACTAGAAAATTTGAAGCTCTGACATAAAATAAACTTGACTAGCAAGTTGATCATTAGCCTAGAGAACATGTTATTGCTCAAAACCATCACAATAAATATGCTAGGCCCAAGTGAAACACTCAAAATTGAGCACACTATTATCCATGTTATGAGAAGCTATATCTTCATCATGAAGAAAAACCTCATACTTAATTTTGTAAACTTCTAGGACAATAGACAACCTATGTTGAAGCAATCCTCATCAACATAACATTGTGGGTCAAGAGACACTTTAGGTGAAGAGCTAAATTATTCAAATTGTCTCATTATTTTAGTTTATTCTTCTTGGATCAATGAAAAAACATTTGGTGACCTTATTGAAGCACACTTTGCATGAGAAATACAACAATTACTACACCAAATAAACAAGTTCTCATATTCATCCACATGATCACCATCTTCATAATCTTCAAGGGTAAATTCCTTAAATTGATAATCGTTAACTATACTAGAATTTATTTTAGAATTTTTTGTTCAAATTGTGAAAACATAAAAGAAGCAAGCTCAAATAGAATACAAGAACACCTTCAATGTGCGAGATTTGCAAACAAATATTTTCTATTTCCTTAAAAATAAAAACCTATAGAATTGAAGAGCTTGCTAAAGTTGTTCAACTATACAATGAAGGAGAGTGCTTATAAGATCAAACCCTAAATGAGAAATGGATTAGATCATTACAGGTTTCAACATCACATGTGATGATACATAATTTGATCTAATAATAGCTCAATCTAATAAAAGAAAAAAAAATCCTAAGTTTAGCTTAAGTGCATAAAATAAAATTATCCTAATAATCAATTAAATATTAATTAATTATTAGCTAAGGAATGATTACTATAACACCCCCTTTAAGTGTAACTTAGGGAGTAGCTAAAAAACTATAAAAGTGAATGCATAAAATAAAATAATGCATGAATAGGTCCCAATAAAAAATCTTGATAAGGTACCCATGTACAATCAAATAAATCTCTCATAACTGGAGAAAGGGAGAAAACCTCATGGGAAAAATATCCTCTCAAAAAAATAAAAATGAAAGAATGTATAAAAACATGAAGGAGGCCTCATTAAGACCCCCAAGGACAAATTCCTTCACCCCAAGAATTGATCACAATTGGAGGTAATGAGGAGATGCTAAAGGTTTTGTGAAGATGTATGCAACCTACTCCTCTATAGGCATGTACTCCAAGGTGAGAAAATCATCCTAAATAAATTGTTGAATGAAGTGCATGTGGATCTCTATGTGCTTAGTGCATTGATGCTCCACTACATTGCGAGAAATGTGAATGGAACTCTGATTGTCACACCAAATATGTAGTACCCCTCCATTTATGCTTATGTTTTTGTTTGCATATTTCACATTGTTAGACTTTGGTACTTTGGTTTGGATATTTTGATCGCTGATTTTGAGCGACAGTGGATTTACTTTATGACATGATGATACATTGTATGGTGATGATTGATTTATGACATGCTTTGTGATAGCGTAGATATTTCCTTCAGATGTTATTGTTATATATATGTTTATGATGGACTAACTGTTATATAATTTGTCAGTCTGATGTGACGTGTATTGGTGTGGAGAACAGAATTGCATCACTCACTTGCGAGTGCCCTGTGATGTCTGTGATTTTCTTCGAACGGTGTGCCTGTACAATGGATTATATATATATGCATGTTATTGGTTTGATTGCAGGATTGCAGGTACATGACACTGAATCCACCTGGTTACTCAGGTCTGAGCATGTCAAGATTCAACAGAAATATTGATTAGGAGGTAGTAACATGGTTCATCCTAGTCTAGTCTTAAACCCAGTCACAGTACATCGTCAGTTTAGTTTGGAGTCTTTGGTTGTTTTGTTTGTTCCTATTTGGATCAATTGCTTGAAAGGGAAAATTTGTCAATTTAATGTTAGTTTGTTACTCTTTAATATACTGTTTATTTAAATTAATTTTTAAATGTTAAAGAAATAAGTTATACATTTTATTTAATTAATTAATTAGTTTGTTTGGTTAAATAATTTGATCATTGAGATTAAATTCATTTAATTAAATAAATTAATTGATTAAATTAAAATAGTTTTAAATGTGTGAATAGATTTAATTTTAAATTAATTATTATTTGGGAAATGGCATTTTTAATTGTTAAATAAATTTGCATTTTGAAAATTGGAAATTTTAAATTAATTAAAAGCATGCAAATCTTGATAGAGGAAGAAAGGAAATATTGTCGGGAAGTTGTTGAAGATATTTGTTTCTTCTTGACATGTGTGCCAATGAATTTATTATTTTTTGGTTGAGGATTTCCTCGGATATTATCTGGGATTTGGGGAAATAGAGGATTACCTTTTTCTTCATGGGAAAGGAAAAATATAGGCTGCTGTTAAAAATTGCTTTTGAGAAGAATTTGAGATTTCCTATGAGTTGTATATTTTTGGAAGATTTCTTTGGTTGGTTTTAGCTTTCTTTGTGAGTTTGGGTTTTCTGGAGAAGCTTTGGAGAATTGCGCTCAACAGGCAACAGAGGCTCTCTTCTACAGACATATTTCTAAAGCTTCAAGAAAACAGGTATTTCCCTTGTGATTTTTAATTTGTTATTTTTTGAAAAAGAATGTCTGAGAAAAGAAAATTTCATTTTATTAAAATCCCTGTACTTCTCGGGAAAAATTAGTTTCTTTATTTTTGTTTTGTAAGGATCTGTTGGTTTCTTCCTTCTCCGTAGAAAATATATTTGAGTTAGAATAGTGAAGGGAAATCATTTAAATGGGTAAATGAATTTGGAAACCTCTGGGGTAAATTAAAATTTGGTTGGAAAAGCTATGCGTATTTACCAGTAAAACCCTATTGAAATTTTACAATTTCCCCATTTTGAAAATTTATTTCATAAGAAATCCCTGTAGAATCTTCTTAAAATCCCCACTGTAAAACCCTGTTGGAATTTAATATATATATATATATATATACATATATATATATACATATATATATATTTGTATATATATTTATCTTCATATATTAATTGGATTGTGAAAGTCATTGATTTATAAATATATGAATTATTTTTTTGAAATCGCCGTACAGGCGTATACGTATGAGTTCGGATTAAAATTTCGTATATGCGAAATCAAAATTTCGCAGGTTTTAAGTTTGTTTTATTTATATAGAACGAAATGTATTTTAATATTTAGTATGCAGGGGAGGCGGCGCAGGGGTCACCCCACAGCCACCCTTGAAGGGCAGCGGTTGTGGAGACAGCCCGACGCTGCCCTCACAAGCAGCGCACAGGCTATCGTCACAACCGTGGCCCATAAGGGCTGGCTGTGGATATCGCCGAAACCCTAAGCTTGCTTTCTTTGAAATGTAAAGTGAAAATTTTGATTGAATGCGTACAGATTTAATATATTTTATGTCATTCAAAATTTATCATTTATGAATTATATTAAATAATATATATATATATATATATATATATTTGTTTAATATTACATAGAAAATTGTAAATATATGTATTAGATTTAAAATTTAAATGATTATATATTAAATAAGATGTATGTAGATATATGTCAAGTATGAGATCGACTAGTTCTAAATATTATGAATGAAAGAGTAAATTTAGTCTTTATTTTTTTGTGAAATTGAGGAAGTTAAAATTAGATTATTTGAAAGTGAATTTTAATCAAGTTGACTTGTTTACGTGCAAATCATATTGAATGACTGGATTTAGTAAATCCTAATGTAGATTCCTATTGTTTCAATTTGCTTCAAAATGTGTTTCTTTTATTGGGAAAATTTGGGAATGTCTTAGATGTACAAGTCTTCCAGGAAAATTGTAAAATGTGGGAATTGTGATTGTTTAAATTGAATTCTTGTGTTGGCTAAGGTTGTGTACGTGGTTTTGTATGGTGTTTGGACACCTGATTTTATGAACATAGTCAATGATGTTCGTTATGAAAAGTATAGAATTTTATGTTGTATTTTTGTACACCTTGTCTACCTTAGTCAGGGAAACCTATAATTCCTTTGTTATGTTTAGGGGAGTGGCTCTGTGTGAGGGCCGACACACAAAGTGGTGTCAGGGTAACTTACAAAGAGTTAGTAAGTCAGTGATAATTAAACAACACAGTAGTTAGATTAAAATCCTTAATAAGATGATTATGCCTCACTTATGGACTCTAGAGCTAGTTCAGTCTTGAGTATAAGATGAGAAGGTATGGAATGGAAAATCAATATCTTGATACTTTAAAGGATATTCAATTCCGCAATAGTTTGCAAATGGGGCCGGGTTTCATAAGAGGTTACCAGGGTAACCCATGTTGGGGGCCGGAACCTAGGAAGAAACACCAGGGTAACCTTTGCAACATTGTGATGACACTCCACCTAAAATAACAGTTAACCTTGTGTACTTAGCACAATTGATTATCTTAAATCTGGAAGCAATGTAACCATTAGTTAGTTATGTACTTGTGTCTAGGGTGAATAGGTTATGTCTAGGTAACCATATTACTATCTCCTAGCACAGGGGGTGGACCTACGGGTACCACATGGTTGGGTGGAACGTGCACCTTACTCTGTTGGGTCCCCAGTTTATGTTCATGGCAACGAGAGCTTCATGGATGGAGAGCTCGTACTTGGATACATATGTGTACTTTCTTTATTGCGTTACTGTAAATCTTGTATTTGAAACATCCCTCAATTGTTTATGAGGTGAACACTTGTAAAATGTAATTGTAATTATTATTGATCTACCTCATCAGATGAATGAGTATTGTAATATTATTTCAAATGCAATGTTAGAATCAAATTTGTACTTTATACTTTCATGAATGGTATTCAAATGATATGCAATGTTTATTTTTAAGTTTATGTTAATTAAATATGTGCAATGCTAAATACTATAGTCATCTATGGAACCTCAAGTAATGTATCATCACGTAACTTAGTGAATGTATGCAACTAATTAAATTAATATTAACACTTTTAAAAAAAATATTATTACACTTATATACACAATTGCAACATTCCTTAGGTTATAAGATGGGGCATTACAAAAGAATAGTTGGACTATTAGAAGGAAAAATGAACTTAGTCAATGACTGATGAATCCACAAAACCTGCTAGCTAGCCAAAACTATTGCATGATAGTCAACCTCTTTATATTATAATTAAATAGAAAATTTATTCTTGAAATACCATGTAATGGGGCCAAGACCAGTGCAAAAAAATCTAAAAGTGGACTTCCTATAATTCACATCACTAACCCAATTTGAGTCAGTGAAGCTAAGTATTTGAGAATCCCCTGATGTATAGTGAATACCATAATATGAGGTTCATTTAATATAACTCAAAATATGTTTGGAAGCTTGATAATGACTAAGAGACATGGATTGATTGGTTATAGGTTCTCATGGATATTTGGAGACATAGGTGAGGCTAAGAGATCTCTTGTGATTAGAGACATTTATTGAGATGGTTAATCTTTTTATGAGGTTTCAGTTGGAAGTACAGGATCCTACACTTTGGTTGGAAGTGAGTTCAAAAAGGGCCTATAGAGGATATTGTTCTTGGATGATTTAGGATTACTTGGATATCTTGGAGGAGCATTCTCATTCCCCACTCTTGGTCTACCTGGTGAATAATCATCTAAGAGTTATTGCCCGTTATTATTTTCAGATGCATTATGTTTTATGATTTTTCTTCTGATGCATATAAATCTTGAGCTTAACTAGTTTTGGAGGGTTGATTTGAGGAGTATTGGATTGTTTATCTTCATATTTATTGTGATATTATTCACTGATTTTGATTTTAGATGCTATTGGGCTTATTCCCTTAGTTTGGGAATGGATTTGGTCCGATCTTCCTTTGGTTTGATATGCATACATATTGGTTATGGTTATATGTGGATAGTGATATTATCTTTGGAGACATATGTTTGGAGTTTGAAATGGATTTATTGGTTATAGGCGATCATGGATATTTGCAGACATAGGTGAGGCTAAGATATCTCTTGTGATTAGAGAAATTTATTGAGATGGTTAATCTTTTTATGAGGTTTTAGTTGGAAGTACAAGGAGCCTACACCTTGGTTGGATGTGAGTTGAACAAGGACCTATAGAGGATATTATTCTTGGATGAGTCATGATGAATTGGATATCTTGGAGGAGCATTCTCATTCACCATTCTTGGTCTACCTGGTGAATAATCATCTAAGAGTTATTTCCTATTATTATTTTCAGATGCATTATGTTTTATGATTTTTCTTCTCATGCATATAAATCTTGAGCTTATTTAGTTTTGGAGGATTGATTTTAGGAGTATTGACTTGTTTATCTCCTTATTTATTGTGATATTATTCAATGATTTTGAGTTTAGGAGATGTTATTGGGCTTATTCCCTTAGTTTGGGAATGGATTTGGTTTGATCTTCCTTTGGTTTGATATGCATACATATTGGTTATGGTTATATGCGGATAGTGATATTATCTTTGGGGTTTTATGGAGGAGATCATACTTATCACAACCTAGAATTAGAGGCATGTGTAGAAGGACATGCTATAGGTTTTGGTTTGTAGCTTCTCTCTTTGGTCTTTTTCTTCTTCTTGGATGTTTATTTTCACATGACATTGGTTTTGAGATTTGTGTGGATCTATGGTGATCACTATGTTTTCGATCAGGTGTTCATTATTATTTGGTGACAACATGGATGTTCCTTTATCTCTTTCCTTTGTTGAGTGTGAAAAACTTGGGAGAGCTATGGAGACTTGTGGTGAGAGTTGTGGTGCAAAAAATTGGTTTGTTGGTTTTTCATATATTTTGGATATTCCTTGGTACTTATGATTTTTATTAGACATTCTATGTGATTCTATTGATATATCTTGGATTCCTTGATAATTTTTAGATTTGGCATTGCCTATGTAGTGAGAATTCCTAGATGTGTATGTTCTTCATTGGCAGGTTTGACACTTAGAGCTTGTGATTGCATGTTGTGGGTTGTATATTCTAATGGCATGAGCTTCAATTGTTATGATTTTTATACCTTTGAGGTATGGATAGTTGGATGTGTTAGCATTTTTTCCGGGTACTATTTCAACTATGGTGATTATATATTGATAGATACTGATACATATTGTGATGTAGAAAAAGAGGTCCTAGATTTAACTAGTAGATTACCTAGATCAATATTTTATTACGTCAACATTAGAACTCAAACCACAAAGGTGTTGAGATTGGATAATATTTTTTTTCCAAGGAGATTGATTTAATTTATGTGAATTTATTGACCTAATTTACTATAAAACATAGTATGAAAACATAAATTATTTGCACAAATGAGAATGTAAATTGAAAAAATAACATATCTAATAAGGGTAGATATTTGTGCACCTGTCATACAAAATTGGGGTGGATTTGATTGGTTAAGGGCGAGGGTGCCTTTGACTAAGAAGGGCGATTCTAGATCTATAAAACCTTGATTTGTAACATATAGGTCTACGCTGTTGTTTCTTGTCCTAGAACTTGTTGTCTTCAAATTTGAACTTGTAAAATCATGACAACAAGAGGAAAAGGCGTGGCTATATAATATTTTTCCTTGGTTGAAAACCCATGTTTTTGTATTTCTACCTCCACGAATAGCTAATTTATTGATGGATAAAGTGTGCACTTTCAACCTTAAGTGTGTCTAAGCTTGTAATGAACTATTATATACAAAAAAAATGGTAAAACCATACTCAAGTGTGTTAGAGAAGGATTCCCAAATGACACAATCAAGATCAACCCACTTGAGAAAGTCAAATACTCAAGGGAAAATAAAAATAATGAAATACCTTACTTAGGACAACAAGTAGCTCAAATTCAAAAGATGAGAACACCTTGAAAATAAGTCATTAGGTTCTTGGAATAAGACAAATCTATCTCCAAACCCTAGATTAATTAAAGTGAAACATCAAAATAAATTAAAGTGTAGGCTGACTCATTTAATTTTAAACTTTTAGGATTAATTTATTGCCAAATTTTGAAATGGAATTCATGACACATAAATAAAAGACTGACACAAATTAAAGATCAAAATTATCAAGAACACATGTTCCAAGGCCCTACCTTGCCCTTGACCATCTATTTTGCACACATTAAAGTGTGATCCTTGGATTTAGAGTTTTCTTAATTAGGACTTATCTAGAAAATGAGCATTTGTCAGGGTTAAAATGATGAAACATGATTGAGAAGACATTTTTAGGGTAGTATTGACATGCTCTCCTAAGTTGAAGGGAAAAGACAAAGCTAAGAAGTGGTCCTAAAATCCACTAATAGAATAAAAACCAACACAAGCCCCAAATAAATCATGAAATTATGCTTTCACCTTTAGGGAGCATAATTTACAATGCTAAATTTAGCCCCCACTTTAGCGGTCATATGCCACTATGTGAATATGAAAGCTAAATTACATAAATTAATTCATAAAATATGAAAAAGGATACCCAAAAGGATATTGTAGATGATACATAGCATCATCAAGCAAGAGAATGAAGCCCCAAGCATAGCAACTTTTAAAACAACACTAGGAATCGCATCCTACAAAGCCAAAATGTTAGAAATATGAAATCATCTTGCACATATGAATAATATTTTTAATCCAAAAATTCTAAAGGGAATGAAATTTGAGGATAGATTTATGCCCCCCTATTTTTGATTGCTCCATGGGTGTGGAAATAGGTTGGCAATCTTTTCCACATCAAATTGATTAGGGTTTTGATGAAAATTCCTTTGGTAGGGTCATTTATAAAAACACCACCAATACTAAAAGAAATGGAAAATAATAATGGTAGAACCAAAATTCCAACCCAATAGATGATGTGAAAATCAGAGTTCACAAGCCCAAGTTGTGATGATTTTAATAAAGAGATGTTTGAAAATGATATAGATGATATGTCTTATTTCTTGATTTTACTATAAGTACTAATTATTCTAACCTTTTAACCAATTATTGTGACTTTGCAATTTGAGAGTATCTTGAGTAAGTTCGAGCAACCCTAGGAGTGAAATTGCCACAATGAAAACCATACTACATACCTACGCTAGAGGCCTTGAGAAATCACATCACACATAGAGTGATGATGTGAGAGGTAAGTCATGTTTTCACTTTATGTGCATTTTGGAACTCAATTTCCACTGTTTTAAGCATTTTTTTCTATTTTGGGGTGCCCTTGATCAAACTAGGTGCCTCAAACCTATGTGGGTGCCCTGGTCCACTATGGTGCCCCTGACTAGGCAGTTTGATTTGAAAATTGTAAATTTTACTTAAGATTAGTATTCTATTGATGAAGGAATTGATGAATGAATGTTTTGATGATTGAAAAGTACCACCACACATGCAAGAGAACTCAAGAGGTCACTTATATAGATTTCTACGTGACCATGCCACTTAATTATCACAAGCATAGTAGACGCATGTGAGAGATGTTAGTTTTTTTGTGAATATAAACCATGTTGACCATGAGGTATGGAAATGCAATGGTGATGACACTCGTAGAGAGATGGGACGTGGGTACCTCTACCTTCCATCTTTGAATGGGAGAGCTAACTTTGACCCTCGAGGATTTGTATAGGATTTTATGATTACCCATATGGGGTAGGACCATAAGCTTAGAGGAGGGGAGGACACTAGATGATGTCTTAGATGACTACCTATATTGCATGGACCAAGATATACTAGATGATAGCAAGGGTCGAATATATTTGTGATGGCTTCTACATGATGATGTAAACATCCCCATGATATGTTAAATATTGATAGTGGCTATAACACTTGTAATAACACTTGATGAACGAGGAACACACCTTCACAAGGGCCTTATGCACACCATACATGTGATGGAGGATCAATGTATCATGTTCGCCTAGGGGAAAATCATGCTAGCCCACCTTTACTATGATCTTGGTCAATACTTACATTACAAGGCACAAAGCTTGATGACACACACTCTTCTCCAGGTATGGGCATTTAAGCACATTGTGTGTATGTGGCTCGTGGGATATTTGATAGAGGTAGCATGGATATATCCTCAAGCATACTCCTACCCATTGAGGAGGCCATGGTAATATGGTAACTTCTTATATTGGAAAATCGTATTTGATTGATTAGATGTTATAGACATGATTTGAAGGTCATATAAGACATTGGAGGCCTAGGAAAGTACTCCATAGTAGCTGGTGAAGATGTAGTGGGACTAGATTTTCTTCAGTCAATATGAGCATATTGTTATGAAATTTTACTATGATCAAGTGACCCAATAGTTTGGTTGCCTTCGAAGGGTCCGTATTCTTCAACCAACCTATCTCTAATCGACTCACAATGGTGTCAGATCTTGAGACATAGCTTGATCAACCATCATGGATGTCCCCTTAAGTAAATCCAATTTTGAGCAGTGAGACACACATCCCATGTCTAATATCTATGATGTTGGAGTGAGTATTTCATATACCTGATTATGGAGCACCACATGTCTAGATCCTGTATTTTCTATGGACCATCCTACCAATAATCTAAGGCCATGGGAATAGCATCATGAGGATGAGGAGGAGGACGACAAGATGAGAAATGATGGTGATATATGGAGAGATAATGATGATTATTAGAAAGTTTCAACATTAGGAGGTCCTGAGGAGCAGGAAGAGACCAATGATGCCCTAGAGGAGAGACCTAGATCTCATCTTCATGTATCACAAGCACATCCCACAATACTTGAGAGACCAAGAATCTATGAGCAGAAGGAGATGAGTGAAGTGGTTGATACCATACCCTGAGATTTATAGGTGAGCCCAAACATAGCTATAGTTGTTTCATGCAGTTATCCTCGCTGGCGAGTTAGTGATCTAGGCGATATGAGATGGTTTTTGATATGATGTTGTAGAATACTATGTGTACTTAATTTTGATTTATATTTATATGATGATGTATCTAACTTGATTCTATGTTTTTATTCTTGTAGTTGGTACTCAATATTGGCTAGAATTTATGGGTTGAGTCATGGTAGAGGTGATTCCTAATGTGTAGCTATATGAGCATGTGTTGTCCAATCATTGGCCTTAACAAGATATAGGGTGACATATTGAGATTTTTGAGCCCATGGAATGGTTGATAGATACATATGAGGAGATTAGAGTGTAGAGGGATCAAGGAATATCTTCATATATCAAACATGCTAAAATGATCCTATAAGAAATGTTGGATAGAGTGTAAGCCAAGAGGGATTGATTCTAGCAATAGTATATAGAGAGGTGAGAGATAACTAGAGATATTAGAGATGATTTTAGGGCCATATAGACATCCAGATTAGCTCTAGGAGTTACTTATGATCTATTTTTCATGTTGAGTACCACCACTAGGCCTTGAGGGGTTTGATAGCCATAGGCCTCTAGGCTTATGATATGATTATATATTATACACTAAATTTTGTTAGTGTGGTGATATGCATATGTATATGGACACTATGATGTATATATATTATTTTTATTTGGCATGTATGTGTTTATGGAATGCTTTTGTACTATTTGTGATTTAACTAAAGACATGTAGTATATTTATTTATAAATTAAATGCAACAAATATATGTTAATGTGGATTAATTGATATGTATAGAAAATTAGATACACTTGTGACTAATTAAACAATCTAATTCAACTCTATTTAATAAATACAACAATGATTTGATTGATACATGAAATGGATATGTGACTATGCGATCTAATTAAACAACCTAGTAAAATTGTTTAATTAAATGTCACATTCTTGCCTAGTGCACCCATATTGAATTAAATGCAACTAGGATCTAATTAGCTAATAAAATGCTATAATGATCTAATTAATATGGTAAAAAAACTACTAAATTGTATGCTAACAAGTAATTATCAATATTAAGAAAATTACTCTAAAATTCAAGACACACAAATGTTTGTCATGAAAGAAGAAATGAAAAATCAAATAGAAAATAGAATTATCTATCTAATCTACATGCTCTAAGTTATACCATACCGTTCAAAAAATGAAATGAATTTAAGTAGAAAGTTTGTGTAAATGCAGAGCATTAATAGGTTCTTTGAGAGGCATACCTTTTTTCGTAGAGAATTTATATGCACCCAATTTATAGACATCCATGATGATATAGGGTCCTAGCCAATTTGGGCTAAACTTTCCTTTTTCTCTTGGTACAACATTCATATTGCATTAATTTTCATAAAGCATTAGGTCACCAAATTTAAATGAATGATGAATAACACCTTCATTGTATTTGCATTGAAGACCTTTGTAGTAAGCTTGTAGATGTTTGAGAGCATGTATATGTTGTTCATCAAGCATCTCAAGTTGTTGAAGTTGTTATTCTCTATAAGCATTGTCATCTAAGATGCCATTGAGATAAGTTCACAATGAAGGAATGTCCAACTCCAAAGGAATGACTACATCTATGCCATACACAAGGTTGTACAAAGTGGTACTCGTAGTTATAGAAACACTTGTGCAGTAGTCCCATAATACATAAGAGAGTTGAGTATGCCAATATTTACCATGTTAAATGTTAACAAGTTTCCATAAAGCTTGTTTATTTTTTTTTGTTAGAAGCTTCTACTTGGCCATTTCATTGAGGATGGTATGGTGTGGAGAAACGATGTTGTATGAAATAAATTTCAAGAAACTTATGCACTTATTTGTTTTCAAATAATGTACAGTTATCTAAAACCAAAGGGGAAGGAAGACCAAATCATGCAATGATATTATCAAGGATAAAATGATAGATAACTTCAACAGTCATCGATCAAAGTGGAGTTGATTCAACCCTTTTCATGAAATAATTCATAGCTATTATAATGAAGGTATATCCTTGAGGAGGATAAATTTTAACTATAAGATCCAAGTCCCATATAGTAAATGGCCAAGGAGATACTTGGGTGTAAAGTTCCTGAGTAGGAGCATGAATCAAATTGTTATGTTGTTGACACTTAGGGCACTTTTTGACAAAGGAAAAATAGTCTTATTCCATATTTTTCCAATAGTAACCAATGTGAAGTAATTTCTAAACCAAAGATCGTCCACCAAAATTTCCTACACAAGCACCTAAATGGGATTCTTTAAGGGCAATGTGGATCTTTGATTTGTTAAGGCAATGAAGAACAACACCATTATATGATCTTTGATATAAGATATTAGATAAAATGATATATCACACCACAAGTTTTCAAATGTGAGCCTAACTAGTTTTAGTAGAAGGTTAGGAGAAAGTAATATCATGCAAATATTGAAATATGTGTGAATACCATTCATTTGAATCACTTGTAAGATAAAAAGCCACATCTTCTTTAACATTTTCAAAAATTGATGAAGTGAGATTATGAATAGTGAAATTGAAATCCATGGATGAATCAAGGGATATAATAGAAGAAATACTCAACATTGCATCTACATGTCAATTATCTTTCCATTGGAAATTTTCAATGGTGTAAGAGGAAATTGTTTTTAATGACGATAATGTCAAGTCATGGTATTGGGATAGTTTATCATGTTTTTCTTGATAAGATCCATTTATTTGTTTTATGATCAATGGAGAATATTTGAATATACGAAGATGGTGAACATTAAGGGATAATGCTACACATAAATTGGAAATATGAGCTTCATATTCCACGATATTATTAGTGCATAGGAAATTAAGATGGTAAGATAAGGGAATTATCTTGCCTAAAGGAGGTAACAATATGACACTAGCACCAGAGCCAATTCAATACTTAGAACCATCAAAATATAAATCCCATGTCTTATCAATTTCTAATAAGAGGACATGATCTCAGGAAATAACTCTTGGTTTGGTAAAGCAAATGGTGAAGGAGCATTTGCTAAGTGGTCAATCAATGCTTCTCCTTTAATTTCCTTTTGAGAGAAAAATTTAAGATTGAATTCCATTAACATCATTAACCATTTAGCAAGACATCATGATAGTTTATTTGTGGAGAAGAGATGTTTTAATGGATCAAATTTCATAATAACACGAACTTCAACATTTAAAAGATAATGCCTTAAATTACTCATTGTGAACATGATAGCTAAACATTGTTTTCTATTACGGTATCTGTTCAATCTCATAGTCAAGTAAATTATGGCTGATACAATATACAAGATGATCTTTACCAACATCATCATGTTGCACTAATAATGCTACGAGGGCATTAGATGAAGCAAAGGTGTAAAGAAGAAAAGAACGTCTTGATATAGTTGGTTGTAAAATAGGAGGATTAGCCAAATATTATAAATTAACTTATCAAAAGCCTTTTAAAATCTTCATTCCATTGAAAATGAGAATATTTCTTAAGTAGTTTGGTGAAGGGGAGAGTTTGACCCACTAGTGATGAAACAAATCGACGAATAGCTTGAATATTTCCTTATAAGCTATGAAGTATAAAATGCATATGGGGGGTGGAATGCTAACTATGACATTAAATTTATTTGTCTCTACCTCAATACCCCAATTTGACATAATAAATCTTAATAATTTACTACTATCCACACCAAAGACACATTTACAAGGATTTAAGTGCATGTTATATTTACGAATTCATTCAAAGATTTGACAGAGGATTTTGATATGATCTTGGCATGAAATGGATTTAGACAAGATATTATCGACATAGTCCTCTAATATATTATGAATGAAGTCATGAAATATTAGTGTCATAGCCCTTTGATATGTTTCTCCAACATTTTTTAATCCAAATAGTGTAACCACCCAACAAAATGTTACACAAGGTGTAATAAAAGCTATTTTAAATTGACATTGAGGATTAACTAAGATTTGATTATATCCATAAATGATAGTAAAACTTTTTTGGTGGTAGAATCAACAATCATATCTATATTAGGAAGAGGGAAATCATCTTTCAAAGAGGATTTTGTAAGGTCATAAAATCCATACACATTCAAATATGGTTATTAGGTTTAGTGAGAACCACAATGTTTGATATCTAAGGTGCATAGTCAATAGGGTGGATAAAGCCATAAAACTTCTCAATCTTAGCCTAAACCAACAAAGTCACCTTGGGATTCATTTTATGAATCTTTTTTCTTATTAGTTTAACATCATCATGTGTGACCACTTTAGGATCTATGCGAGGTATATCAAAATAATGCCAAGCAAATAATATAGGAAAGTCATGCAAAAGTGTAGAATGTTCTTATTGTTTATTAGAGTCAAGAAACTTTATAATTAGAATAACATTTTCAAGATTGGATGGGTCCACCGAGACATTGACAATATCTCCTACAAGTAATGTATTATGGTCTGGGACATTAGGTGGATAGATTTTTTAGTGAATTTAGTGAGAATACAATATATCATCTGATGTATAGGCATCTTTCCCAAAGTATGCATCAACATTTAGACAATAGGGAAATTTGTGATCATGATGGTATCGAGGTAAATTGTCATAAACTCCAAAAAATTCCAATAAAGACTCACTAGTTGGGAAGATATATAATAATAGTTCTTCAGTAGTAGAATTTGCATCTATCATTTCAAGATGAACTAGATTAAGTGATAATGGAGGTTTATCTTGAGATATTGTGTTTACATTAAGGGAAGGTCTATGGGAGGCTATGGTGGGGTTTGAAGGACAATAACCAAGTCTTGTTGTCAAACCTTGTATGTTGAGTTCTACAGGGACCTCAATACCTTGTTCCTTTATACCACAATCATTGCCTTTATACTCGAATTGAGAAAAAATTCTAAATACCTTTCCACAAATAGATTCCATTTCTTTTTATGAAGTTGGTTTTTCATAATTATTATCATCAAAAGAGGATTTGTAACTAGCATCTATGGTTACAGAATTAGGAGTATTTGCAGTGGTAAAATTATATGTTTGAGGAGAGGTTATTAGAGATTATGTGGATGTTATCGAGACATATTTCAATTCTTCAGATTTGATGGTGATATTTTATACTCTCCAATGAAAGTAGGTGTAAAATCAAATGAATCTCAATCATCAATAAAGAGATTTTTCATAGGTAAATCACAATCATCATTGTCCTTATCATATGAAGACAATGGTTCCACTTTTGAAGATGGAATCAAAGTATTAAAGGGTTTATGAATAGGAATTTTTATGTTTAGTTTCAGTTTGTAAGAAATTTTTAGACTTTGGATCTACCTTGACCATATAAACCTTGTTGTTATATGTATATTTCATTATGTGGTGAAGGGTAGAAGGAACTACTCCCATGGCATGAATCCATTGTGTGCCAAGAAGAAGATCATATGAGAGAGAATCCAACATGACATGGATAAGGGTAGGTAAGAATGTGGGCCCTACTAAAGTAGGTAATGTTATTGTTCCCAATGGTTACCTACCAACATTATCAAATCCATGAATAGAAAGAGCATCAGGATTAATGAGAGCATCTACATCAATTTTTTATATAAGGTGAATGCTACAAACTATAAGACCCAATCCATTATCAATGAGTATGTCTAACCCCATAATGATTAATAATGACCATACTCATTAGAGCATCATATTATTTTTGAATCTTAGAAAAAAGTAATTCAAATTGATGGAATATAATATCTAAGTTTGTTGTATTCATACCATCCAAAAAAGTTGCTACATCATTCGGTTTGACAAAAGATGGCACAAAAATATTCTACAAAGCCTCTTGGAGCATACTATGGTACGTAAGTGAATTTTGAATTAAATCCCAAAGCGAGATCTTAGCTGGAGTAGCTCAAAGATGCTCAACAAGATCATACTCCTTACCATTATGTTGAGCGAGATGAGGTGTGGGATGGAGAATAGGTTTTTGAAATAAAATTGAAGCAATAATTGATGTTTATTTAACTTGTTTATTATTTCAAGTGTTGTATGTATGAGCAACTACATGATAATGTGGTTGTTGCAACACATTTTTTTGTATATGATTATTTTTAGTAAGTTATCTTGAAAAATTCAAAACATTACCAAGACTTTTTGGTTGATTTGAAGGAGGTCCAATAAGGAGAACAGGTTGATTTTGTGACTAATGTTTATGAGAATGTGGATAAATGATAATTTTTAGTGTTATTGAATCTATTGCATTTATTATTCTTTGGCATATTGTAGTTTTTGGGGTCTTAGAGGATGACTTTAATGAGATGAAGTCATCAAGGGCTTGATCCAACATCTCAAAACCATCACTACTAAAAGGCTCATCAAATGCATAGAAATCTTGTAAAAAGAGATCCGACATGATTGGATAACCTTGATTCCTCCAAGAGATTACAAATATAACCAAAATTTACTTTGAGATTAATAATTAAATGTCAATTAAAATGAGTTATGACTTATTTCTTGCTTCCTTGAGGTGAATTTGATCTAGTACAACATATTATACCTATTATAGGATAAACTTCTAGAAATAGAGTCAAGATCTGGGTAGAGGATACATAAATGATATTACCACACAAATCTAAGCAAAAAAAGAAAAGTCAAGGGAAAGGTTCCCTTGACTAGAGATGTAGGCTTTTTAATTTTTGAAAGTTTAAATAAGTGTTACTATATGTACAGATTTGAGACTATGACAAACCAAATCTAAAATTGCACAAGACTAAGAAATTTATAATATTCCTAATTTTGTTTGTGAAATGCCATCTAATGCAATGAATTATGGTTTCCAATTATAAAAATGTTATTGTATCCAATCCAATTCATGCATTAATTCAAAAAAATATCAATTTTGACAGTAAATATGATGTTTTAATGAAAATTAATGAGACAAGATTTCAAATTTATACAAAAGATAAATAAATAGTACTTCTTTTCCAATGTAATTTTTTTTTTTTGTAAATTCCAAAGGATTCAATTTTGAATGACAATTTAGATCTAATGATAAGAAATAAAAATCATAAGATTTTACAAGTGTAGGATATTGTTTGAATTCACAAAAATGTGATGTAGAAAAGGAGATCCTAGATCTAACTAGTAGATTACCTGGATCAATATTTTCTTGCATCAACATTAGAACTCAAACCACAAAGGTGATGATATTGGAAAACAACCTAGAAGGAGAGCCAATCTACCTTGGGCTTAGTTATTTTGTTTCTAAGGATATTGATTTAATTTGTGTGAATTTATTATGAAAAACTGATCTAAAAACATAAAGTATTCGCATAGATGAAATTGTAAATTGATGAAATAATGATAGATTTGAGAAGGGCAGATATTTGTGCACCTATCACAAAAATTTGGGATGGATTTGATTGGTCAAGGGTGAGAGCACCCATGACAGAGAAGGGTGATTCTAGATCTGCAAAACCTTTGTCTACAACCTAAAGGTTTGCACTACTGTTTCCTGTCTTGGAACCTATCATCTTCATATATGAACCTACAAAATTGGATCTTTTATTTTCTTTCAATCTACACCTTTTATTAAATATTTTTTTTGGGTGCTATAATATTCAATATGATAGTTATAGAGCTTCACTAGATCATTTATGGAATTCTTGGGACATTTTATCCTTTATTAGTGTAAACTACATGTAAATTTGTGCCCTTTTCATGAATAATAGTTGTTTGGTGGGAGAAACCCTAATATGCAAATTTATGACATCAACCCTATTTATAAATGGTTTTTTAAATGTGCAAGGAGGTAGATGAGAGTTAAGGGGAAAATGGTGGGAGCTTCAAACTTGAAGGTTCAATGTTAAATCATACTTCATGCCTTTGGTAAGGGCATTACTAGGGATTCAAGGTGACAAAGAACTCATACCATTAAGGAATGTGGAATGGGGAAAGTTCAAACAAGCAACCCCAATAAGGTAATAAGTTTTAGAATGTTAAGGATCAATAGCTGGGCATACCTTATGATAGGTGCATGGGGAGAGGGAAGGTTGAAAATAGAACCTCAAAGGAGTACTTAGTAAAAGGTTCAAGAGTTAGGGGGTAAGAGTGGTGTAGAAGGCATATATGAAGGAAAAGTACAAAATTATAAAAAATATACTTAGGAAAATTTTGAAGTGCGAGGATTTGAGAGTGACATGGAAAAGCTACTTAGGCAAAAGGAAGCCCACTAAGTCAACCCTAAAAAATAACATAAGGAAGAAATGCAGTCAAGATTTCAAAATTGGGGGAGGTCCAAATGAGATACTTGAAATAGGGATGGTTTGAAACTTTAGTCTAAAAGACATAAAAAAAATAATTGCAAAGGATTGAGAAGTTAGGGATAGGAAAACTTATGTTGAGAAGAGAAAGTATAACAAGTTGATAGGAATAGAGGAAAAAGGTGGAGATAGGTAGAGTGGCATATTGGGATGGACAACTTTGAAAGTATATATACCCATTATAAGAGAAAAAGTGACTAGAAAATGCACTTGACTTAGAAATTTTCAGATTTCCTACAACTATTAGCATATGAGGGATGACAAAGGGAAACACTTCAAAAAAAATTACTCATAGAAGACCCATTGAGCCTATTTGAGATTGGTTATAAATGATGGGGTTAAAATGGTTAAGACACACAAAAGAGATGTGACTCAAGTAATATTATAGATTTAAGTCCCAACATCATTTTTATCTTATGCCTTTGATATTTTATGCTTATGATTTCTAGCTCTTATGTCTTGCCATGATATCATATTTATTCTTATTATACTCACATATGTTACACATTTCTAATCATTATCATGTCTATATCTAATAATTCCATATTTATAATCCTTAACATTATTATATCCTATGATTACATATTATATTCCTTTCCATGTTCATATCTTTTACATAAAATTTATTCTTACATGACTAGGTTGCCTAGGATTTATGGCTATCCTATTTTCTCATTTACCTCTATTGGGAGAAACATTAAGGGCATCTTTCTTTTCCCTTATTACATGTGCTAAAATTTGAAAGTCATTAAAGTCAAAAGAAACAAGGAACATAATGGTCTCAAGATGCCAACACACCCATAAGGGGGTATCAACATAATCATATTAAATTTCTCTATTCACAAAAAAATTAAAAATAATATATAAGAACTTGCAAAATATCAAAGTACAACAAATAGAACATATAAGGTGTAAACATTAGGAAAAACAACTTGATATGGTACTTTAAACTAAATTTAATGGCTTGATAAACCAAACCATCAATAAGTGTAGATATTCTAGAGTATGGGAATCTAATAATATTTACACTTATGTCTAGGATATAGGAAAATTAGGTGAGTGAAGAACCTTCCAAGGTGGTCAAGCCTCTATTATAGTATTTTGGCTTCCATGTGTAACCAAATAGATTCTTATATATGTATGTGTGTGCGCACTTAGCCTAAGTATATCTCAGACTAAGATCATGAAATAAAATGGATTTCACAATATAAATAATTATAATTTTACAAATTCTTTTGTAAATATGTTTTGATTATAAGAGAAAAATAGGTTTTTAAGGGACCCAAAACCCTTTACAACTGTAGATACAAAATGCTGCTCAAAAGATTAAACACTAAACTATCAATAGCAACCATCAATAAAAAAGCAACAAAATAATAGGAAAGAAACCAAGACCCAACAACAATGAAACAAACACAAAAAACATTGAGAACAAGACACTACTTCATGCTTCTTAAGGTGTTGGCCACCTCAAGTTTCTAGTTCCTATGGAGCCCAATCATGTCCAATAATATTTTTTTCCCATCCTCAAAGAACTTCCTCTAGTCACCCACCCCTGTAGTAGCAAGGCCTTTAACATCATCCTTTCCACCTTTTTTCCCTTTTCCTCTAGCCACCTACTCCTTCTTTATCAGCTCAAAAAAATACAAGTGGTCCTCTCTAAGCTCACTAATCTTGTGGAACATGACCTCCAAAGAGTCTACACTATTCTTAACATAAATATGAGAGACATGGAGCAATTTCTTGATATCCTCATTGGTCTCCAACACCTTGGCCTCTAAATCAGCTAGGCATTGTTCACATAAGGACTTGAAATTGGTGAAAGAACACTCAAGATCAACAATTCTACCAATCAAAATATTCAAGGTAGATCCTTTCAAAATATTTTGCACATTCTCTTTCAAACCCCTTATTTTGATGTTAACCCTATTGAATTCCTATAGAGTCCATTTTTCCAATTTGAAAGTACCAGTGTCCCCCACCCTCACCATGTCAAGGAGCTCTAACATTGAGGTGGTGTCATCATTATGATAGGAGAAGTCCTCTAATAGGGGTTAACCTTAAGAGGCTCTGGTTTTGCATGCTTCTGCTCAACACCCTCCTCGTCCTGCATAGGTTTCTCACCAACAAGCTCCACATTTGGTGTGTCTCAAACTAGGGAATCATCAATTTCCACCACCTTCTCCTCAAGAGCCTTCTCCTTGCACTACTTTGTAGTATCCTTTACCACATATTTTGTGGCTTGGTTCCTCATCTTGGTGATGTGCTTAGAAGCCCTTCTAGGCTTCTCCTTGGCCTCCACAGTCACAACATTCTCCTGTAAAACTTCCTCCTTAACACCTACCTCAGCATCAACCTGACCAATATCCACAACATCTCCCTAGAACCCACCTCTATGTCATTACCATCAAACTGGGACTCCAACTCATGAAGAATAAGTCACTTGGTTGCCCATTTTCCTTTAGGGTTACCCTTCTTTCTCACTTTTGTAAATATGTTACGTGTATTGAAGGATTTAGGTAATGAAATCACTAGTATTTTCAATAAGAAAGAGGTAATATATAGAGATTTAAGCATTTTGATGCTTACAAAATATTTTTTTTTTGCTAACAATTGTTTTAAATAAAAAAGAAAAAAGAAAGGAATGATAATTTCCCTCAAGAAGGAAAGGGAATAATCAAGATAATTTGAGATGAAGGAGGCTCGATGCTAGAAGATATATGAGCTATTGCTTCAAAATAGAATAAAATAGATGATAAATGAAGTATTATTGGTTCAAAAAAGAGGGAGGGAACAATAATGGAAAACCCAAATGATTATAAGGAGTGAAAGGGGTAGGCTACAACTCAATTTCATTTATTAAGATAAGAGAGAGAAAGATCTCTTTTATCATAGAAAAGAGGTGGGGAAACAAAGAAATGGATTCCCAAATGACAATAGGGAGGCCAAGAAGAGTACCTTCAATCGAAAAATAATGGAAGGTGAATAAAATATATGGTTGTTAATGTTGGCAATACAAGGGCAGACAATTAAGGGGGGGGGGAATCAGTTGTCACATAAATTCAAAACTTATTCAACTTATTAGCCTTATTCTCAGATCTGATAATTAACCATGAAAACACAAATCATCAACACATCAAAAACACACATAACACCAAATTTTTTTACGTGGAAACCTTGTTAGGGGAAAAACCACGGTGGAGGTCAGCCCACAATATTATAGCCTATTAAAAGTATAATGAAAATGAAATATGGGGAATGCACATGCATTTAGGCACATTTCCTAGAGCTCACTGCTCAGTTACAAAGGAAGACACACTATCTTACAAAGAGATTTGGATTACAACCATTCAGATTTTGAACTGAGAAAATAACATCTGCTAATGCCTAATTACAATTCCAATTAAGCACATGAACACTTCTCCACTCTTCTTCACACTCTACTTTTCCTTCAAATGATTAGGACATTATTCATGCACACACACATTTAGCATACTTCAAATGAAATGAACAATTGCTTATATATATCCGCAACAAGAAATTTCATCATTACAAGTTGGCCATAAAGAAATAATAAATGAATAAAAACTATCAGCCCAAAAAATTAAAGATTATCAATGCGAATCAACCAATTTTGGCCAAAACTTAGTGAGGACCCAAAACAACATCTTCAACACAAAAACACTTCAATTAATTTATCCTCAAAGATCCACAAAAAACTACAAACACTATGTCGGCCAAGAACAAGAGAAACATGAACATGCAAGAGAAAATCACCAACCACGAGCACAACATTCAATGCACACATGCAACAAAGATACAGCATGATCTAGAAACATCCACAAGCATCACGAATCACAAGAGAAGCATCCACAACAACTAAACTAATTGAAATAGCATCATCTTCAATCAGGAACACCAACTGAAGAAACAAAAAAACTATTAG
Organism: Sequoia sempervirens; assembly: GCA_007258455.2. NCBI lineage: Eukaryota > Viridiplantae > Streptophyta > Pinopsida > Cupressales > Cupressaceae > Sequoia > Sequoia sempervirens. The sequence continues at coordinate 749,571,701 of VDFB02271358.1, forward strand.
AATGAAAATATTCATAACTTGATCAAATCTTCATGCGGATCTTTGAAACTCGACATGGATAAACTAGATACACTCAGCAAAAAACCATTTAGTCCACAACCATTGATCAACAATGTAAAAAAAAAAACCATAGTACATCAGCTACACTAAACTTAACTTCACCACTAACAACCTGCAACTCATTTATTACAATTTTCTCAATATCCTCGACATAGACAACTTCAAATGAATTTATGCTAATAGTTTTGACATCAATGACAACCACATATCAGCAACACAAACACAAAATCCAACAATCTCCCCCTTTGGCATTGATGACAACACATGATGTGAAAAACACCATCAATGCAACTAACTCCTGCTTAGGTTCTGACTCGTCTTCTCCTTAACACTTTCACTTAATCTTTCTCCCCACAAGGCTTTTCTCCTTAGATAATCCCAGTTTTTCACATGACTCTTCCCCCCCTTTGACATCAATGAAAAAGATCTCTAAGCTCTAAACCACATATTTGAACCATTTGACTCCTCCCCTTGAGTAGCAGCCACCACAACATCAATCTGAAACAAGATATGATTATGAAATGCACAGATTGATGCAATGTAATGCATCCTTAGTTCTGATTAAGAGAGATAATCACCCCTAACTTCCCTCTGAGATACTCAAAAATATCCTTAGGCAATTGCTTGGTAAAAATATCCGCAATCTACTCCTTAGTAGGCACATACTCCAATCTGATTTCCTTTTCACTTACCTTCTCCCTCAAAAAGTGAAACTTGATAGATATATGTTTTTTTAATGCAACACCAGATTCTTGGAAATGTTAATAGCACTTGAGTTATCACAAAATATAGCAATAGGCTCATCATATACAACTCTGATATCCTTCAACATCCGCTTCATCCATAGGACTTGAGTACAATTGTTACCAACAATAATGTATTTGACCTCTATAGTAGACAAGGAAATTACATTCTACTTCTTGCTTAACCATGAAATTAGCTTCTTACCCAAGAAAAATGCTCCACCACTAGTACTTTTTCTGTCATTCACATCTCTTGCCTAGTCAACATTAGTAAAGGCACTCAAAGTAAGATCATCATCTTTAGGATACCATAGGCCAAGATTAATAGTTCCCTTCAAGTATCTTAAAATTCTCTTCACAACAATCACATGAGATTCCTTCGGATTAACTTGAAATCTTGTAACAATACATACAACATTCATGATATCAGGCCTAGTTTGAGTTAAACCACCAATCATTGATTTTTATCTTGTCTAATTTGCTTTCGGAGAATCATCTTTTGTTGTCAACTTGCATTCGGTCACCATGGGTCTACCAATTGGCTTTGAATCTTCCATACCAAACTTCTTTAGCAATTCCTTCACATACTTGGATTTTGAGATATAAAAATCCCTTTATCTAACTGAGTAATTTGCAATCCCAAAAAGGATTTCATCTCACCAATCATAGACATCTCAAATTCATTCTACATCTCATTAGCAAACTTCATGCACAAACCATCATCTCCTCCAGAAATGATATCATCAACAAAGACTTCAACAATCAATTCTTTATCATGATCAATCTTGAAATACAAATTACTATTAGTAGTACCTTCGTTAAATCCAAGCTTCAGCAAATACTTATCCAATCTTGCATACCATGCTCTATGGGCTTGCTTGAGTCCATATAATGCTTTCTTCAACTGACACACCATATCTTCCTTATCAGTCAATTGGAATCCATCAGGTTGCTCAACATACACTTCTTCCAATTCACCATTTAGAAAAGCTGATTTTACATCCATCTGATAGACTTTGTAGTTCTTGTGAGCAGCATAGGCAAGAAATAATCTTATAGCTTCAATTCTAGCAACAGGGGCACAAGTCTCTTCAAAATCAATTCCTTCCATCTGTGAATATCCTTTACATACTAGTCTTGCTTTATTTCTAACCACTTCACCTTGTTCATTCAGTTTTTTCTAAGGACCCATTTGGCTCCAATTACATTCTTGTCCTTAGGTCTGGGAACAAGAATCCATGTATCATTTTTCTCAATCTTCTTTAACTCTTCTTTCATTGCTTCAACCCAATGCTCATATTTGCATGCTTCATTCACACGAGTAGGATCAATCTTTGATATCAAGCAATACTCTTCTACAATCTTTCTCCTAGTCTAGAAACATTTGTTCTTATCACCTATGATTTGATCTTCTGAATGATTCAATCTTACACACCTCAGAGTCTTCTTAGGATGTTCTTCAACTTCAGGTTCTTCTGATCTCTCTTCTGCTTTTTCACCAGTTTATCCTTCTTCATTTTCTTGATTTACCAGATTGATTTGCAATTGATTTGTAGTCTGAACTTGCTTTCCTTGGTTTGTACTATCATCCTAATCATCAGTCATATCCATAGGTTTTGGATGGCGTACCAAAGTCTTCATCAACCTTAACATTTGCACTTTCAACCATTTTCTTCAATCTTTTATTGTAACACCAGTAGGCCTTACTTTTAGGAGAATAACCCAAAGAGATACCTTCATCACTCCTAGCATCAAACTTTCCTATGTCTTCATCTCTCTTAATATAACATCTACTTCCAAATATCTTGAAGTATTTAATAGTAGGCTTTTGACTAGTCCATAGCTCAAAATGGGTCTTACCAATATCACCTTTGATTTTTACCCAGTTGAGTGTGTACACAACAGTACTCATAGCTTCTCTCCAAGAGATATGAGGAACATTTCCTTCTAGCATCATAGTTCTAGCAACATCTTCAATTATTTTGATCTTCCTTTCCACAACTCCATTTTGCTGAGGGGTCCAAGGTGCAGATAATTGTCTCTTTATTCCATGTTCTTCACAAAAAGAATTAAATTCACCAGAAGTGAATTCACCACCTTTATATGATCTCAGACATTTAATCTTCAAACCTGTCTCTGTCTCAACCATAGCTTTAAAGATTTTGAACTTTTCAAGTGCTTTATATTTCTCCCTTACGAAAGTAACCCATACCATTCTAGAATAATCATCAATGAGTAATATGAAATACCTGTAACCTTGTAAACTTCTGACCTTAGAGGGACCACACAGATCAGTATGCACAAGCTCTAACAATTCATTTGAACAATGCTTTTTACTCCAAAATGAAATCCTGGTTTGCTTTCCCAATTGACATTCCTTACATATTGCATTAGTAGGTTTCACCAACTTGGGTAGATCTCTCATAGCCTTAGTGGAACTTATCTTGATAGTATTATCAAAGTTAACATGACACAATCTCCTATGCCATAACCAACTTTCATCAACTTGAGCAATCAAACAACTTTTACTAGCAGGACTCAAGTGAAAGATATTACCTTTTGTTTTTGTACCTAATACAATTTCATTTTCAGAACTCAATATACACTTTCCATCCTTGAACTGAAGAGTGTATCCCTTATCAACCATTTGATCAACACTCAAAAGATTATGCTTCAAGCCTTCCACATACAGAACATCATTAGTATTATACTTACCATAAAGAGAAATGCATCCTCTTCCACTGATCACACCAGTTGTATTATCACCAAATCTCACAACACCACCATCATACTTTTCCAAGCTCACAAACTTACCTTTTTTCTCCCGTCATATGATGTGAACATCCACTATCAATCACCCATTCATCTTTCTCTTCAACTTGAGCAGCTAGGGCTTTCTCCGCATTTGTACAACCAACAGACTCAGTAGATACAAGATTATTTTCTTTGATAGCAATAAATACCCATTCATCATCACTTCTATTTCGTTTATCAGATTCATCATATGTCACACCTTCATCAGCAACATAGTAACACTTCTTCTAAAATCTAGGCTTGTTATGTCTTGGTTTAGCAACTCTTTCCAAACACCTTGATGCAAAATGACCTATCTTATAGCAACTCTCAGTACTCTTTTGATAATAAGTGATTCCATCTCTTCTAGCTCTTTTTCTTCTTCTTCTTCAATCTGTTTGATTTCATCCTCATACTTGAATGTCTTCCTAGATGAAATTTCACTTTGATCATATCTTTGTCTATCTCTTCCGGAGGTAGTAGCCTTAAATGCAGATTCGACCTTGGGAAGAGCATCACCAAATTCACTCAACTCAAAAGCAGTCAGCTTACCAACCAATGTATCTTTGGTTATGTTTGTTATAGTCCAGAGCTCTTCAATAGCACTAGCTTTGAATTTGTAAGAATTGGGTAGGGATCTAAGCACTTTAGCAACAATCCCAAATGCATCTATCATTCCTCCAGCACATCTAATATCACACACAAGTTCATTCACTCTTTGCATGAAAGTATTAATGTTCTCGTCATCACCCATTCTCAACCTTTCATATTTCCCTTTCAAACTCTACAACTTAGCAATCTTCACATTAACATCACCTTCATGCAAGGTTTCCAACTTTTTCTAGATCTCATGAGCAGTCTTTAGATCCATAACATTTGTCATCTCAAAATCAGTCAAAGCACTCAACAAGGCTTCCGTAGCCTAGATATTATACTCAACATCTTTGATCTCAATAGAAGTAGTAGGACCATTATGTGGAATAATATACATATTACTTGTAATGCTCTAGTAGGGTTCACCAATGCATCTCAGATGGCACTCCATTCAATTCTTCCACAAAGAATAATTTGTTCCATCAAATCTTGGACTATCCTTCTTGTAACTTGCCATCTCGAATCACCTTAAGTTGTTAAACTTCTTCCAAGGAACCTACTTTGATACCAATTGTTGGTAATACAAGGGCAAACAACTAAGAGGGGGGGAATCAGTTGTCATAGAAATTCAAAAATTATTCAACTTATTAACCTTGTTCTCAAATTTGATAATTAACCATGAAAACATAAATCATCAACACATCAAAAACACACATAACACCAAGATTTTTTTATGTGGAAACCCTATTAGGGGAAAAACCATGGTAGAGGTTAGTCCACAAGATTATACCTTATTAAAAGTATAATGAAAATGAAATATGGGGAATGCACATGCATTTAGGCACACTGCCTAGAGCTCACTGCTCAATTACAAATGAAGACACACTATCTTACAAAGAGATTCAGATTACAACCATCTAGATTTTGAACTGAGAAAATAGCATCTGCTAATGCCTGATTACAGTTCCAATTAAGCACATGAACACTTCTCCACTCTTCTTCACTCTTCTTCACACTCTGCTCTACCTTCGAATAATTAAGACATTATTCACGCACACACACATTTGACATACTTCAAATGAAATGAACAATCACTTATATATATCTGCAACAAGAAATTTCATCGCTACAAGTTGACCACAAAGAAATAATAAAATGAATATAAATTGTTGGCCCAAAACATTAAAGATTATCAATGCGAATCAACCAAGGTCAAACACAACTTAGTGAGGACCCAAAACAACATCTTCAACATGAAAACACTTCAATTAATTTATCCTCGAAGATCCACAAAACAATACAAACACTATGTCGGCCAAGAATAAGAAAAACATGAACACACAAGAGAAAATTGCCAACCACAAGCACAACGATTAATGTGGATGTGCAAAAAAGATAAAGCATGATCTAGAAACATCCACAAGCATCACAAATCACAAGAGAAGCATCTACAACAACTGAACTAACTGAAATAGCATCATCTTCAATCAGGAACATCAACTAAAGAAACATAAAAACTGCCAGAATGAAAATCTTCATGCGGATCTCTAAAAATCGATGTGGATAAACTAGATACACTTAGCAAAAAACCCTTTAGTCCACAACCTCTGATCAACAACGTACAAAAATAACCACCAATATGTTAGCTACACTGAACTTCACTTCACCACTGACAACCTGCAACTCATTTATTACAATTTTCTCAATATCCTTGACATATACAACTTCAAATGAATTTATGCTAATAGTGTTGACATCAATGACAACCACATATCAACAACACAACCACAACATCCAACAGTTAATACATCCAAATTTACAATATAAATCTTGAAAAATATAATGATATGGAGTAGCATCAAGCTTGTGAAGAATGGAAAGGGATTTAAAGCTTATATTTAAACCTAGGATAAATGTTGGTTTCTTTACAAATATGCTCAATATTACTACAACAATTTGTGAAAATATTGTTCAAAGGTAAAGACATAAATTTAAATCTTATAAGATTAAAAACATATTATTTTTTCAATTCATATTTAAAGTTACAAATATTTTAAATCAACTAACTTTAATCTCAAACTATAATTTGGTTCATAACTATAATATTAAAGATGTAATTATGAGAAACTATTTAAGATTTTCAACTTCTAATTTTGGTTCAAATATTTATTAATAAATAGTAGGTTCCCATTAATAACATAACTAATTATCAAAGTATCTTTATTGAAGGCCTTATTTAGTGACATAATTTTGCAAATTAGAGAAAATATTAGTTCTTATTCTTCAATATCCTAAATTATAGAAAATTATGATTAGATGTTCTTTGAAAACCTTAAATACACAATGCATTAGGATCTACAAGGCGCCTCTTGAAACATGTTCTTGATGAAGCTCTTGTAGACGATATTATTCCATCATTGTTGAGAGTGTAAAGAGAAGGGGCCATAAAAAAAATATAAACATGCAATATATAAATAAGATAAACTATAGCATTATGGGGGAGTTGGTCATGTGTTCATTAAGAAATTTCATCATTATGGACATGCGTTCATCTATTCTCTTTCTTGTAGATAACAATTTAGAAAGTTGTGACTAGATAAAAAAAAAAAAAATGAAACTCAAAAGGAGGTGCATTAGTTTGGTGAAATTGATGGATACTTTGATTATCTACCATGTGGATTGTCCCACGGTAGGAACAATAAAACCTTTATAGTAGTATGCTTAAGGAAAACATCTAATAATAAAACACATATAATGTCTTGAAGATTTTAGTTTTAAGTTGCTAGTAATAATAGTATTCCATAGGGACATCCCTTTTTAATTGGATAGCTTATTGCATTTGGTGGAAAAAATAAAAAGAATCCTAAAAACCCTTAGGCCATGGTATTGTCAAGGGGGTTACATAAAAGTTTTAGTGGGTGTTGCTAGTTTTTTTAAAAGAGCTTTTGATAGTTAAAGGTTCAATTAAAATATATCTTAAAGACCCTCCATGCACTTGCTTAACTAAATTTGTTACTTAATTTTTAGTAGTACACGTGGTATTATGTAACTTTTAAATCAAACACAAGGGACATTTTGAAATATTTTCCTATAATGGTGGAGCTGCTATAGTTTACAAATTATAATTTCAACCGTAGATAAATAATGAGTGTTGAAGTATGTAGTTAGCTTAATGAAAAATGTGTCACATGGATCTACATATTTCCTTCTCTTTTTTATAAGATATTTTCTCCCTATTTTTTACACTTTTTTTTTTAATTTATATGATAGTTTTTTAATGAAAAAATTTCACTACTTAAAACAATAACTAAAAATAAATAAAAATCCTTTTGTCTCTTTTTTTCCCCTTCCATTTCCAAAACTAGCTTGTACATCCCCTCCAACAAACTTAGACACTGAATATACCTATTCAAAAGATTGATTCTAGAATCATTTGTGTGTGTTTTTGGATCGCTTAGTGATCCATCATTAGAAAAAGGAGAGTGATCCAAAATACCAATTCAAAAACATATACAATTAATTCTAAAAATAATTTTGAATACTATATAGAATTTAAAAAACTAATACCAATTACTTGATATACCTTATAAGGAAAGTTCATTATATTAAATTTATTATTTAAAACTTCTTTCACAAATACAGTAAAGTTTTAAGTACTGTCAAATTCGTGGTGCTTCCTTCTTGATAGATAGTGAAAATATCTTTCAGATATATAAATATTTCAGTGAGTATGGATCATAACGAGATTGCTTGCTTGCATATTGCATATGAAAAAAAAACCTTCTAATTAGGGCTTTGCCAAAACAAGAGATGAGTGAGCAAATTGTGATGAATTTGACTATCTAAGAAAGCAAAAGGTTGCTAAAAACAAAAAAAAAGGATTATGGGTGCATATATGTCAAAGTAGTGCTTCACCTATAGTGCAGAGAAAATTCCAGAGGTGAAAATATAACACGAAAGATCTACAGGAGAGATGTTGCAAGAAGGAAATATTAAAGATAAATACTTCTGGTCCATGTGAAGGTTCAATGTTGTTAGTTTATCTATTGTTGTTATATGACAATTTTGATAACTAGTTGGTAGTTGTTGTGATAGTTGTTTGGTTAGTTGCATGTTGATGTGAATTCTATTGAATAAATATAAGAATTTTTTTAGTGTGCCCTCCATTTTTCTCTCCATTTGTTGTGTTGATGATTTGCAGATCATCTTTAGAATTTTGTTTAGAATTTTTTGACATCTTCAATTGTTATCAGAGCATAGAGAAGGAAGAGATAAGTGTGTTTGTAGAGAAGAAATCTTAGAAGACATTGGCAAGGAGGACAAAAAAAATCAATAGAGAAGAATAAGATTGTAGTTTTTCTTGAAGGAGAGAGATGTTGATAAACTTATTGCAGATAAAAGAAAAGATTACAAAAAAATAAACTCAGATAATTCAACAATACACAAACACAAAACACAGATTTATAGTGGTTCACCAATTTGGCTACATCCACTTTCAAGCAAGGGAATTCTCATTAATATCTCTAATGTTCGAATACAAGTTACAACAACATAATTCCAATAATTATGTATTGCCAATTACGTTATCCATTTTGGATAAGACATTCAAAAAGGAGAGAATGTGAAGAGACAATACAATTGGAGGGAAAAGGAAAAGTGACCATTGGGCTTCAACACCCAACAATCTCCCACTTGAAGTCCAACATTTGTTGTAAACTCAAAGATATTCCCCCACTTTACCCCTATTGTCACATCTTGACAATACTGAGAGAATTCCTACAAAACTCAAACTTCTCTTGTGGTATTATCTTCGTCGAAGCATCTACTAGATTGAACTTTGTGTCAATTTTCTCCACTTTTAGCTTACCTTCTTCAAGAAAATTCTGAATGAAATGATAATGCAACTCAATGTGTTTAATTTGATTATGAAAGGCTGAGTTCCTTTTTCCAAGTGAATAGCGTTGTTGCTATCACAAAAAAGAGTGAAAAAATGTTGTTTGAAACCCAACTCTCCCAACATTTGTTGCAACCAAATCATCTCTTTTGCACCTTTAGTGAGTGCAATAAATTCAGCCTCAGTAGTGGAGAGTGCAACCACTTGTTGCAACTATGAAACCCAACTAATCATTGCCTTGACAAATGTGAACACATAACCTATTGTAGATCTTCATTTGTCCAAGTTGTCATTCATATTAGAGTCAACATAACCACATAGTTGTGCATCTCTACCTCCAAAACACAAAACATAATATGAAGTTCCTTTTAAGTACCTTAATATTCACTTCACTACTTCCCAATGAGTCTTGCTTGGATTTCTCATAAATCTAGTCACAACCCCCACTACATGGGCAATGTCTGGACGAGTGCACACCATTGCATACATAATACTCTTAATTGTTGATAAATAGGGAATACCTTTCATTTTTTCCTGATCCTTAGATGTTTTGGGGACATTTTAGATGACAAACAAAAGTGATCAACATGTGGAGTGCTCACAGGCTTAGCACCCTTCATGTTAAATTTTTCCAACACTTTGTCAATATATTTTTATTGTGACAATCTAATTTCCCTCTTATGTTTGTCCTAGATTATAGTCATTCCAAGTATCATCTTTGCTACCCCTAAGTCTTTCATTGCAAACTTTTTAGCTAAATATTGTTTCAAAACACAAACTCTCATACTCGTATCGATAACAAGCATATCATCAACATAGAGCAGCAGTAAAATAAAACTCACCATTATTCAAAACCTTATAATACACACACAAATCATATTTGCAGTGTGTGAAGTGTTGCTTAGCCATGAAAGAATCAAACTTCAAGTACCACTATTGTGGGGCTTGCTTGAGTGCATACAAACTCCTCCTCAACCTACAATATAAATCTTATTTACCTTTTTTCTCAAAACCTTATGGCTAATGCATATATAACTCCTCATTACTTTAGCCCTCTCAAGAATCATCTGATTCAACCTTTCAACTATACTTTTTTCTTGAGGCATGAATGGTACAAATTTAATATGTTGAATACTGTTATCTACACAATATCCATCAGACTCAAAAGAAAAAAATTCACCCCCATTATCTGTTTTTAAACATTTAATCTTGTTCCTTGTTTGATTTTCAATAATAGCTTTAAAAATCTTGAATTTGGTAAAAAACTTCTAATTTCCTATTAAGCATGTAAATCTAGACCTTTCGAGTGCAATCAACAATAAATGTAACAAAATAATTAGCTCCTCCATACAAGGTTACTTCTGTAGGACCAAACACGTCGAAGTGCACAAGCTCCAAGGGCATTGTCTTTTTATCATGTCTAGGATTTGAGAAACTAATCTGCCTCTATTTTTCATATAGACAATGCTCACATTGGTCCAAATCTACATATTTTAAACCTAGAAGATGATCCCTTTTGAGCAAGACTTCAAGCCCCTTCTTGCTCATGTGCTCGAGACTTCTATGCCATAATTTTGATTTGTTGTCCACAAGTGCCATTGCTGCTCCCACTTCGACAAGACTATCTAGCACATATTATATGCCCAATTTTTTGCCTCTTGCAACCACTAATGCCCCTTTGGTCACCTTCCATGAATTTGATGAAAAAGTGATGCTACATCCTTGAGCATCAAGCTAACCTACAAAAATTAGATTTCTTTCAAGTCTTGAAACATGTCTCACATCACACAATAACCATTTGTTTCTATTTTTTAACTTCAACATCACGTCACCTTTACCAATAATTTCACATGCCTTGTTATCACCAAGATATACTTTACCATTTAATTTACCTTCTTGATAGTTTTGAAAGGCATCCTAGCATGATGTTGTGTGAATGGATGCATCAAAATCTAACACCCATGAATCTGTCGTAGTTTCACCCATTGACAAGACTAGCACACCTTCATCTTTTTCATATGTGGTGTTTACTTCACTGCCCTTTGATTGGTTCTACACCTTTTGTATGACCAACAATTTTTATTTGTATGCCCTTTTTTTCGCAAAACTAACAACCTCCATTTTTGCCCCTTGACATTGATCTCCTTGCTGATTTTGATCTTCTTCTATTTTTATTTCTGCCCCTTTCTTGGTTTCTACCTCTAATGCCAAAAATAAGGCATTACCAAATGCAGTTCCTTGATTTTTCCTTCACATATCTTTGCTAAGTAGAATTGCAGCAACATCATCAAACTTGAGTTTTGCTTTCCCAAATATGGAGGTGTTGATTGCCATGACAACACCTTCCCAACTATTCAAAAGAGAACTCAACAACAAGATAGATTTGATTTTTTCATCCAAATTGATACTTTCCAAAACTAATTGACTAATTAAAGTATTAAATTTGTTCAAATGATTTGACATAATTCTACCTTCCTTCATTTTTAGATTATATATTTTTTTCATGAGATAAACTTTATTGGAAGTTGAATCCATCTCGTACATGTCCATTAATTTTTCCCACAACTTTTTTGATGTCTTCTCTATTGTGACGTTGAAGAGGACGTTGTTGGATAAAGAAAGAATAATCGTAGCTCTTTCCTTTTTATCTAATCTCTCCCAATCTTCATCTGACATCGCAGTTGGTTTCTTCACTTTTCCTTCCAATGCGAGCGAGAGATCTCCTCTAATAAAAAAAGACTCCATCTGCACTTTCCACAATTCGAAGCTTTTTCCCGCAAAATTATGTATCTTCCATTTTTCTGCTTCCTCCATTCCCAAAAATTATCACAATTCTTGAACAACAATTACACCAAGCTTTGATACCAAATTTTGATAAACTTATCGTAGATAAAAGAAAATATTGCAAAAAAATAAACTCAGACAATTCAACAATACATAAACACAAAACATGGATTTATAGTGGTTCACCAATTTGGCTACATCCACTTTCAAGTAGGGGAATTCTCATTAATATCTTTGATGTTTGAATACAAGTTACAATAGCATAATATCAACAATTATGTATTGCCAATTACATTATCCATTTTGGATAAGACATTTGAAAAGCAGAGAATGTGAAGAGACAATGCAATTGGAGGGAAAAGGAAAAGTGACTGTTGGGCTTCAACACCCAACAAGAGATAGCATAAGATCACAGTTTTGTTTAAAGGAGAGATTGTTGTTTCTTTTTTAAAGACTGTTGCAAGTTGAAATCTAGGTTATGCTTTTTTTTTGTTATTTAGTAAACTATTTTTCTTGCTGATCCTATTTCAAATTTGAATTTGCAAAGGGAAGTGTGTTGTGGAAATTTTGCAAGAAGATTATTAGAATTTGAAATTGATAGGTGGAATTATTTTTTTGCAAAGTATTTGGTTACATTATTTGAGATGACATATCTTGCAGGTATGTTAGGGCTATTGATTCCTATTTTTGATGGGATGGACTTTCCTTATTGAAGCATATGAATTTAAAATTTGTTAAAATCTAAGGATTTTTCAGAAATAGTGAGTCCCAGGGGTATGAAGAACTTGAAGATATTAATGCATTGAATAATCAACAAAAATGAGAACTTAAGCAAAATAAACAAAAAAGCAATAAAAATTTGTTTACAATTTAGGATGCATTAAGCCAATCAATTTTTTTTTTAAGATAAGTGGTGTTGTACATTCAAAATATACATGGCATAATCTTTGTAAATGTATATCATGGTGAACATACAACTAAGTTGCAAACACTAAGGAAATTTTTTGAAAATGTTAAAATGAGTCAAAATGAGCCAATTAATGAATTTCTCACAAAAATTGAAGGGATGATAAATCAAATGAAAATTTAGGAGATGATGTTAGAATTCAATATGTGATCAAGAAAATTTTAAGTTTTCCTTCCAAATTTGACAATGTTTTTTCCACAATAGAAATTTCAAAAGATCTTGCATTGATGGAAATTGATGAATTAAGTGGCATTCCATTAACAACAAAAGAATGAATGAAAAGTAATGAATAATCTTCAGAACAAGCATTTGCATCTAAGGCAAACATAAGAGGAAAAAACATTTTTTTAAGGGAAATGAGTATCTTGCAAAACTAATCATAGAGGTGAGTCTAGTCATAACTACAAAGGTAGGGGCTATGATCATGGATGAGGTTCTAGTTTTTTCAGGAAGTAAGAATTATAGAGGTAGAAGCAGAGATACAAGTAGAGACAAAAGAAATATTTAGCATTTTCATTGTAATAAATTTGGCCATATGTTGGCATAAGCAATTTGCTCATAGTAATGTAGATGACACACAAAAACCATTTTTTACTTGTTTGGATGGAAGTTCTACTAAAAATACTTTATTGTATATTCATTTTGGTTGTTCCTCACATATGAATTCTAATGAAAATATATTTGTTAATTTGGATGAAAAGAATAATAGTATAATTGTTGTGTTGGGGGATAACAAATCACATGGAACTAAAGGAAAGGGAATCATTGGAGTAGCAAATGAAAATGGTAAAATTAAGCATATTTCTAATACCTTGTTAGTTCCTACTCTAAAAAAGAATTTGTTATTAGTTGGTTAGATGCTTGAAAATAATTATCAAGTTATTTTTGTTAGGAATGAATGCATTATTAAAGATAAGTTGCAAAGATATGCAATATTTGCATGAGTACAAATGATAGGTGATCATATGTTTCCTCTTCACTTTTCTTTGAGCAAGTAGATCATGGGTGCTATAGAGGTGAATGATAGTCAACTATGGCATCAAAGGTGTGGGCATCTGTATTTTGGTGGTTTAATTTTTTGTTAAGAAGAACCATATGGTTGATGGATTTCTATTTCTTAAGAATAATCAAAAAAATTGTGAAGAATGTTTAGAAAACAATGTAGAAATACTTTTCTAATTGGTTTGTTTAGAGGGACAAGGAAACCTCTTGAATTTATTCATACTGATTTATGTGGTTCTATGACAACTCTCTCACTAAATAAATCCAATTATTTTCTCATTTTCATTGATGATTTTTCTCATGAAACTTGGATCTATTGTTTGGCTAATAAATCATAAGTTTTGATAAGTTTGTTTAGTTCAAACATTTGGTTATTCAATTCATTAAAATCATTAGATCAAATAATGGGGGAGAGTATACATCAAATGTTTTTTGAATTCATGTAGAGAACATGGGATTCAAAGAGAGTTTACAACCTCCTACACTCTACAACAAAATGGAGTTGCTAAGAGAAAAAAAATAGAACTATTGTTGAAATGGTAAGAAGCATGATGAAAGAAAAGAGCCTAGAAATACTCTTTGGAAAGAGGCAATCACTACCACAATTTATTTGTTGAAAAGGAGTCCCACAAAATAAGTTCATAGAATTACTCTTGAAGAAGCTTGGTCTAGTTTTAGATCATCAATTGCTCATCTAAAGGTGTTTGGTTGTATTGCTTATGTGCATATTTATAAGGAAAAATAGCAAATTTTGATGAAAAAAGTCTCAAATGCATTTTTATTGGTTATGGTTATGAAAATAAAGTTTACCAATTATATGATTCTATCAATAAGAAATTAATCATAAGTAGAGATGTCATATTTGATGAAAGAGCACAATATATTCCTGAAGAAAAGGCTAAGCATATGGAGATTGATTTGAAGAAATCTAAACCTCCTATGAATGATGTAGGTGAAGAGGAATCTCATTTACTTGTGTTTGATGGATCAAAAGTCATTGATAATGCAAAAAAATCATGCTCAAATGTGGAGAGAAGGAAGTATTAGAAATACCACAAAAGATCTGAGAAAAATCATCCCCCATCATTCATGTTAGATAGTAATTTTGATCAAATGACTACAAGGTCCCATAGACAAGTTAACTATGCTCTCATGACTCATGTTATGTACAATGATGAGCTGGGAGATTTTGTAGAAGTCAGTGCAAAGGAAGAGTGGGTTGTAGCCATGAAAAGTGAAATGGCATCCATTGAGTAGAATGACACTTGGGAGTTGGTTGAATTGCCCCCCGGTAAGGATGTTGTTGGTGCAAAGTGGATTCATAAAAATAAATATAAACTTGATGGTACTATTGATAAATATAAGACTAGGTTGGTTGCCAAAGGGTACTCTTAATAGGAAGGTATTGACTATACCAAAAATTTTGTTCCTATACCCAAGATGGATGATATTAGATTAATTTTGTATAAATAGTTTCTCAAAAATGATGAAATGTTTATCAAATGGATGTTAAAAGTTTTTTTTTGAATGGTTATATTGATGAGGAAGTTTATGTTTCTTAGCCTCAAGGTTTTGAAGTTCCTTCCAAAGAGCATTTTGTTTATAGGTTGAATAAGGCTTTTATTGTTGGGAAAATGTGTATCATCTTTGTGAATTTTGAATAATATATTGGGCGCTTTTTGGAGTGTGGGGTTTTTTTTCTTGAAAGGATTTTCCCCACATAAATCAATGTGTTGTGGTATGCATGATATTTATGTTTATTTCTGTTTAAGTTCTGTAACTATTAAAAAGATTTGCAAAATTTTGCATTATCCTCCTTTCATGATTAATGTAAGAAGTTGTTTTGCTACTTTAGCTTCCTTATGTTTATATGGTCTAAAACAGATGCCCCAAGCATGGTACTCTAGAATTGACTGTTATCTTCAACAAAAAAGATTTTGTAAAAAGTTAGTCTAATTCTAATCTTTATATTAGAAATTCTAGTGAGGATATTCTGATTGTTGTTCTATATGTGGGTGATCTTTTATACAATGGGAATAATTCCTCTTTATTTCCAAAATTTAGAGCAACTATGGTTTTAGAATTTGAAATGACTAATTTAGGATAGATGCATTACTTTCTTGGTCTTGAAGTTTGGTAGCATCCAGATGGTATATTTTTGTCACAACAGAAGTATGTTTCCGATCTTCTTTAGAGGTTTCATATGTAGGATTGCAATCTTATGGTCATACCTATGGAGGTTGGTGTTAAGTTGTCTAATTTTGATGATTCTCCTTTTGTATGTCCCACTCTCTATAGAAAATTAGTTCGATGTTTTCTTTATTTGACCACTACTAGACCAAATATTACTTATGCACTAAGCTTGGTCTCTAGATTCATGTCCAAACCTAAGGAGAGACATTAGGGGGCAACTAAAAGGATTCTCAGGCATCTTAGAGGAACAATGTATTATGGTATTTATTTTCAACATTCCAAGTAAAGTAAGTTGGCTGGACATACTGATTTTGATTGGGCAGGCTATATAGATGATCAAAATTCTACTTCTAGTTATACATTTAGTCTTGGTTTTGTAGTAATTTCTTGGACATCCATGAAGCAACCCACTGCATATGATGTAGGAGCACCCAGGCGTATTCACAATCTTGCATCACCCAAAAAGAATGGTTAATTTAGTTTTAATTGCTCTTCATTTGGTTTGTTGTTTCAGTTGTGTTTTGTTGTATCAGTAGTGTTGTCGCGGTTATTAATGACCACACGTTCCATCCATTTTGGTATAGGTTCACACCAACAAAACATTAGATAGAGTCCTTATTTCCAAACAGCTATGTGATGATTTGAATGCTAGAGGTTATCCAACTGAAGTTCAAATAAATAAAAAACCTATTCAATTTCTTTCTAGGGGCGATTCATCATTTTATCTATGCCTTCTTTTGTGCAATAAAAGGTTGCTGATTAAAATACCCTGCAGATGCAACTTCAGGGAGGTCGATGGTGTGAGTTAAGGCGGGCATATGAGGAGACCCGCGCAGCACATTCAAAAATTTAAAAAATTGTTTGCAATAAACACCCACGAGTGGCAACTGGAAAATGTGGCACTCCATATTCATGTTTTGAAAGGTCAATATTCCCAAGTGCGTGGGAAGTGTTCTGGTTTTTTCCTGTTTTTGCTTGCCTTTGAACAACCAGCACATCACTATTTTCCAACGCATCATGCCAGGCAGGGGGATTCATTTTAGAGAGGTGACCATTCAATTATTGTTGATATTTTGAACACTATGAAAAGGAAAATGAATGCGAAAAGGGGGTTCGGCGAGCAAATAGAGGAAGGATAATAGAAGAATGAAGGTCTGAACCAAAAGAAGATGCAAGGGAATTGAGAACAGGGGACAGCAGGTCGTTGTGAAGTGGATTACCAAGTTTTTGATGGCTGTGGCAATACATTCGAATAGTTAAATTGCCGCCAATAAGAAAAACATTGAGTTGATTGTATTCAAATCTTGACTGTGAATCGTTTGTTTCATGATTGCATCTATGAACAACAATTTATGACTGTGATTATTAATATAAATCTCAAGTTGAAAATTGTAATAAATTGTTTGGTGGAATTGGTTTGAGTTTTGCTGCTTGAATTAGCAGTCCCATAGGACCCCTAATTCCTGTCTGCACCAGCATCTCTTTCTACTGCAGAGGTTGAATACCAAGTTGCCACTCCTATTTCCTGTCAAGCTGTTTAGTTGAGGAGGATGTTACGAGAACTACAACACCTTCAGGATGGTACCACAATGTTGTATTGTGACAATCAGAGTATTATTCAGAAGAGTAAAAATCTCATGTTCACTAGCAGGACTAAGCACATTGATATCCAACACCACTACATTCGAGAGTTGGTTCAACAAGTCTTGGTTGAACTTGTATATTATCCCATTGCGACACAAATTGCTAATATTTTCACAAAACCCCTTTCTCGTGATTACTTTTAGACACTTACAAAGTTTACTTAGTGCTCTTTCCGATGTTCATTCTGAGGAAGAAATGGGATAACTAATGAACATTTTTTTTCTTGTTTTCCTAGAATGTTCATTATGGGAGAATATGTAATATAATAAACAGTTAGTTTATCTGTTGTTGTTAGAGGACAATTTTGGTAATTAGTTGGTAGTTGTTGTGATTAGTTGGATTCTATTGCAAATCCAGTTGCATAACTATGTAGCTTGGTCAATGCATTTTAATAATTTTATTTTTTTTGGTTTGTTCCACTTTTCTCTGCGTTTGTTGTGCTGATGATCTGCAGATCATCTTTTGAATTTTGTTTACAATTGTTTGATACCTTCAAAAATGTAGGCGCAGGTCAATATTCTAATGTTGAACAGGTAAGATAACAATGTACTCAACTAGTTGAAATCTTGAACTAGAGACATTTCTAATTGTATACAACCTTCAATCTGATACATGATATTCAATCCCAGGCAAGAACAAATTAGAATTTCATTGTTGTGCACATTTGAACATTATGTGGTCAATTTCCTAATATCCTGAGAAGAAGGCTTTTCTACTTATAATAGATCTGTAATCCTGTGCACATTATTTCCTCCTCAAATAGGTTGATTATCTTCAAAAGCATCATTGTAAATATGAAATAAGAGCAATAGAACAATATGTCAACTTGCACTCTCACTCGTATACTTCATATTGATCATGGGATATTGGCTTTCTTTTAAGCATTCAACATTTTTCTTCTATCTTCTCAATAAAAACACGTCAATACTAGAGTGGCCACTTGTTAAGTATTCTTCAAGCCTTCCTTAAGTGTTTAACTATCCCTTGTTATTTATAAATTTCTAAATAGCTAGGTCAGTTCTTTTGTGCTTCATAACTGAAAAAAACAAACTTTTCAGGGCTGTTGCAACAAAAACTTATACCACTTTTTAACTAGAAAGTATGTGCTGGTTATGCTCAGCTAGCTTCCAGTCTTCAGGATAACATCAAAGCTATAACAATTTCCGATTTTTAGGTCATATCTTTGTACTTACCAGTTGGAAAGGGCACAATCCAATTCAACCTGCCTCCTCCTTATCCCTATAAATCGACTCTCCTAAAATTGTCAGTTCTGACTTTGGCTCTGATCCTATATAACTATTGAACCAGTTGTTCTGACTTTGCTTATGATCTTATATATAACTATTGACTTATCTTGTTTCATTCTGTTCTTTTCAAGGCTCAATTGAAGGATTTCTTTAATGTAGATCAAAGGTACCGTGATATTCTGTCTCTATGCCCTTAGAACTCTTTTATCCATCTTCAAATCATTGATGCTTTCATCAAAAGAGATGAACAACAAGGACAATACAGATATCCTTGATACGTCATGCAGCCTAATGACTTGATGTTTGAAATACACAATCATTGGAAATGATAGTCTCAGCATAAATGAAGAATGAGCTAGTTTCTATAATGCATCATTATGCTAGCTTTAAAAGTACAGAAACCTTTGGAATTGGTGGTCTACTTATTTGACTCTGACTCTGCTCATTAGGATATTAGTTTGCAATTACAAATCGTTAATGGCTCATGGGAATAAACTTTGAGTGCCGAAGTTATTGAATGAAAAATAGACTAATTCTCAACTCACGTATTCTTCTCTCCAAATTATCAAAGTCTCTTACAGCAAGAACAACTTTATTGCTTTTCAATAATTCAGTAAGTTCAATTACCTGTTTGTAAACTTCAGACGCTTTCCCAATAGTAACTTGATATGCTGATGACAGACTGCATAGTCGAGAAGGTGCTTGCCACAATAACAAGGCATGTGTTATCTATCAAAATTCTCCTGCTTTAATATGGCCCGGGTAGTCTTCAAATCTATCTGCAACATTGGTTTTCAAGCAACTAGAGATTCATTTCTTCTTCTATAGGTTAAGTCTAGGCTGGTTTATTATTTCATATTTGCATAGCTACTTTCCTCACTAACATTGAGGGACCATAACAACGGGAGAAATTTGATTTAGAAATTTTTTCATAGGAAATTTGCTCAATTTTACTCGATTCTTATGTTAGGCGTTCTAAAATCTGTTGATCCCATCATCCTAAAAACAGTCCATTCCGTCTTAGCTTTGGACTGCCCAGATGCTACTTATATCTACCGTCATTTAATAAAATCTTGATTACCATTTTCAAATGTCTTCTCAAATTGTTTCATGCCTTCACTTCTCAGCAGTCTATCTCAATTTTTGAAACAAGTCAGTCCCCCTGATAACTGCTAATTTTCCACACTGCTCTGATTATTTCTTAGCCAAATTTTTGTTCTCTAGATAACAGTATAACTAATTCTCTGCTATAAGTCACGCTTTCTCTTTCTCACATGTTACATCAACATGGGGGCATCCTTTTGGCAAAAGCTTTCATAACTTGAACACTAATGTAGTACAGTTATGCTATTCCAAAATTACAATTAATTGGAGAATTGCCTAGGGTATATTTCACTTCCCTTGTAAGTTCCTGCCTTAAGCTTATTTTTTTATTTTTTTTATTTTTATATTATAGGGGTGTCCCATGACCTAGTCTATCGGTCCAGCAGTCCGTAGATCCCTCACCTACAGGAAGTCCCACCTCTTAAACTCAGGAATGAAGTCGAACACGAGACCAATAGATATGCCAATCAAAATCACTAGATTTTTTTTCATCAAATTTACCTCCAGTTTTTGTAATGTTTTAATTGTAGATACTGATCAGAATTTTTATTGAGAATAGGAAAATAGACAATTTCCAAGCATTGTCATTGGATGAAATTTTTTGAAGCCTTATTGCCACTGTCACTTCAATCGAGGATATATTTGGTACGCATTGAGCTGTACAGGCCTTTTGATGTTTTTCAGCTTTCCCTCATTGGAATTGATAAATCTGGTTTATCATGAATAATCTATTCATATTCTCAAAACGTGTCACGCGCAATTAACTGCATAGGGAATGCAGGAATATCTTGGTTTGTTATAAAGGGAATGATTTCCGAAGGCGCTTTGATTCATAATAAATGAGTACAGAATCGATATCGTTTCAAATGATCCAACAGGTATATCAGTGCTAGGATTTCAAATGATCCAAGTCAGGCCTTTGTTCACAGATTCAAAGTGTTTAGAAAATGTAACCATGCATGCCATATGGATACATTTTCTAATGTGTGGTTGTATGGAGCGAGTGCAACGAACAGGTAACAGGTAAACACTGATTTGGACAGGTGGGCGATTTAGGGTTTCAAGTGTGTTGACAGATTTACATACAGGCAGTCCGTGCATGCAGAGGAGATGTGGACAGACCCTATATGAAAAGTTGTTGCTGGACATGTGAGGCATTCGATGGCAGAAGTCAATGGCAGTATAAAAAAAGGAGGGCATAAAAAGTACAGGTATAAAAACATTCTGCTAGGAAAGAATGAATCTAGTTTGGCATATGCATAATATAGTATTTGTTGACTTTAAACAGTATGGCGAGTAATCTGGTAAAAAATTGTGTTTTATCGTTGGCTTTTTCTGTTATGCCAGGAAAAGGTTTTCCAAGCTTAGTATCTGACTGTGACCCTTTCAACTTTTATATTTATACAGTAGTTCATTCGTCAAATTCCTCATGTTTTTATGTGACTTCGAACCCAAGGTTTGATTTAGTATAACACTTTTTTGTGGGTTTCTGTGATTGGAATTTACATTTGGGATGAACCTGAATATGGACCACTTACCACTTCTCAGAAATTTGATGTTCTTTTTCCTTTTAAATACAAAATTATTCTCTTAGTCATAGATTTTTTAAAGCATGGATATATAAATTAAGGAATGCGATGTTATATTATCTCAAGAATCACTATTGTATAAATTAATTCAGATAATGAAGAGATGTTTCGCCATGTTCTGTCTAGGTGTTTAGGAAAGTTATTGTCCAAATAGTTGGCCTTTCTCTGCATGCCTGCCTTCAAATTTAGTTACCTTATTCATGGGACGTCGTGTGTGCGCAATGCATGGAATACCCACCAGTAGATTTTTAGAAGTTGCCAAATAACTTTGAGCTAGATAAAAGCCACAAGATAAATTGGCGTCCGGATCCCAAAACACTCAAGTTTTTATTTATCAGTTGATACCAAATTTATTAGGAAATCAGATTCATCATACTGTGTTTTTTCTTGCTATGGTATTCAACTTATACAGTAGTTTCCTCTAAAATCCACTGGTGTAAGGTTCCAGCAATGCATGCTGAAACTTACGGGAATATAGAATTTGAATTTTAGTGTGTTTGACTAGTTTCTAATTTTAGAAGGGCTATTAAATATCTGCAATTTTAGCCTTAATATCCGAACAATTTCCCTCTGGCATTCTTTTTACTAGTGATCAAGCTTTTCTTTTAAACCTAGTCAGGCACTGTTCCCATGTTGAACCCATTAGCCAATTTCGATGCTGTGTTTTTTTTTTTGTTTTTTGTTTTTGCTTATTTTCACAAATGCATGTAATTATTAGTGAGACATGCCTCACATTTTACTGCTGTGGATATGATTGTCTCAGTGATCCAAGAGTATGCTTTAGATTAATAAGTTGGATTTATCTTTCAAAAATCTTATCATTTTACATTAGGGCCTTAGGCAGTTGGACTGGTTTTATGTATTGGTTATATCATATTTCTTGGGAACTTGAGATCGTGGGTTGTGTATGACTGTTTCAGAAAAGAGGACTTATATATGGATAGCCCTGACTTTATCTTACTGTTTGAGAAGTAGAAAGCTGAGATGTTGAGCCCGTTGCCTTTATCTATCATTTGAAGGAATCGGCATTTTATATACCTGTCTTGATTGGAATTTCAGATAAAACGGGTGACATACAGAGAATCAAAGTCAGCTGAAATTGTTTGTGATGCAAGAGATAAATAAATGGACTGCCCATAAACACGGGCAGAATGCATGTTATAATTTATGGTTTTTTTTGTGCTTATAATTTTCCTACTTTTAATATGAATTTGTGCGTTCTATTCTGCCATACATATTCTCCGCATTTTCATAAGTCACAGCAGAGTTGCCTCGGGGCTGACATCATACAGCATAGAAGCTGGAGTTTGGTATTTGCCTCTTTGATGAGTCCTTTTTTGCATATTAAGTTGCGGAGATGATACACTGCTTGTACTAGCTCCAAAGTCCTATGAATAAGGTAAGCACTACAGTATATAGCCTATGAATTTAGTTACTAAAGGCCATCATTAAAAAACAGTAGGTTGATAGTTACAAATTGACTAATGAAACAAAGACAAAATCTGAGTACTACAGAGCATACCGATCATTGGCAGAGGAGTATGACCATCTCAAGAGGGAAATTAGACAGTGTCTCTGAATCCATTCAAGTTTGCAATGGATTATCTTGTGAAGCAAATTTCAGGGAATAAGAACCTAAATAAAGTTTTTGAAATTTGATTCTTTCAAATTTGACATATTTTATAAACCTCGCTTTTTATCTAAATTGACTTTGAATGAAGAAGTGCCTCTTATTCCATCCCAGTCATTTCCTTGCCGAACACTTATTCTTAGTGCCATGTCCTGTATAATATAATAATAAAAATAGCCTTCCCTATTAAAATATGCTTAGGTATTATATAACAGTAACACAGGTCTAGCAGGAAACATGATATAAACCAGACAATGATATGACAAATACATAAAAAATAATTGATCATCATAAAAGGAGTAATAATTCATGACAAAACATGAATACAAGGAGCAAGTGGACAAGACTTGAATGTCTGTAAGCAGAAATGATAGGAAGTGCAGAGCAGGACAGTAGACGCATCTAAGGAACATAATCACATAAGTTTTCACCAAGCAGATCTTAGTGATTACTCATTGAAAAACATGGAAAATACTGTCTATGACAAAATGGAGAAAAGTACAGAACAACATAAGAACACAAACATTCCAAGAATTCTTGACTGAAAAATGGAGATCTCTTGTATAAAATTATATGGACCGGACATATTCATAAACTTGCCAATATGAATCGTCAATATGCTCATTTACAAGAACCTGGAGCTCTATCACATAAAAATGCCTAGTTTAAGACTTTCTGGAAGGATTCCATTAGAAGTTCATACTATAATACCATAGATTCATTATAAGAATTCTGGGGCTCATTTGACTGTGCAAGGGCTCTCTCTTCTTTGGCAAAGTGATACTCATTGTACTTGTGGTCAGTATAGTGCACATTGAACAACAAGCTGCAATGGAAAAAATGCTGTGAACATATTGAGAAGAAAAGAAAATGAATCTGTCCGTTTTCCACTAAGGAAAATTCCTTAGGTACAGAAGGTGACCCTATATTTTCCCATAAATACTATTATAATAAGTTGTGCAATTGCCTAGTATAATACTTGTTTCTTCTGTGCTGTATGTTGAACTGGGTATGCCATCAAATTGTGCTTTGGTAAGCTTGAGAGATGCGTAGTCAATTGGTTATGTCTTGGCGATGCACGTTTTCTCTATAGATGTGCCAAAACGTCATGAACTGCATGACATATGTTATGTCAAAACATCATGAATTGCATGACATATGTCAAAAATTTCTTTAATTTCTGCACATGACATATCCAGGTTCTACTCAACGATGGTCATTGGAGGATCTCGCAAAGACAGTACCCAGACACTTAATCAAGACTATTCTGTTACGAACATGAACTATGGAAACACTTTCAGTCTTGTCTACCATGTATTCTAGATTTTGTTCAATACTTGATTTAGTACAAAAAACAGCTATTTGATATTCGAATTCCCGTCCTTTATTTTTGACAGCCCTTAAGAGGTAATATGTATACCTGTTACTGCGGAGGCTTACATTCTCACACCATTTGCAGTGAGTGGAATCCTTGATGCTGACACAATTCTAACCATTTTATGAATTGTCTTGTTTTGATTATGCTGTGATGAATGTCAACTCCCTGTTCCAAAGCTCTACTTCTGCCTATGACTAGAAATGTATGTATGAATCTTACTGTTGGCTGACGTGGACTTCCAGCTATGCATATTTAATCTCCCCTGCCACTTCCGTATATCTGCTCCAACCAACCTCATTTACTTTCCTCTCCTTCCTCCTTCTACATTCTTCTTCTATGTATCTAGTCTATTCTATTTTTGATGCGTATTCTGGAAGTTTCTCCCGTAGCTTTGTAATGAGCTCTGTTTTGTAAAAATGTGTTCTGCTGGATACTCTGTTTTTGATGAATGATGAATGGATGAATGCAAGAGCACTGGCAGCTCTGTGTTTTGAGCAAAAGGCATTAATAAAAATCTGATATGTTTTAATAGTTGTCTCCCACAAGTTTTTTCTGTGTTTCTTTTCTTGTTTCACTGTGCAATTCGCTGTCTTTCGCTTGCCTCTGTTTTTAACCAGCAAAGTGGTATCAGAGCAGGTCAATGGTATTTGATGCTGTCCAAAAACTTGAAGCTGTGAGAGTTGATGTTGAAGAGGCATAAAAGAATCTGTGAGTAGATCGTGGCATAGAAGACCCAGTCTTGAGAGGCATAAAAGAATCTGTGAGTATTGAAGAATGAGAAAGCTATAGACTGAGCAAGTGTATTGAAGGTTGGAGAAAGCAAGTTGCTGCTGTTTTTGGAGACTTTATTGCTGAAGACAAAGGAGGTGTTAACCTGTTGCAAAGAGATTGCAGATCTCAAAGGGGCAGAATTTTAGGGTTTTAATCATACAAAAGGGCACAAAGAGGGAGAGTTTGGAAAAGGAAACAGAGGAATAGCAGTGAGTAGAGGCAAGGTTTTATTTTAAAAAAAAATCATGGCAGGAACAAGTGGAAGTATTTCACAACCCCAGATTCCAATCTTTAATGGCAAAAACTATGATTTTTGGAGCATAAAAATGAAAACCCTATTTTTCTCCCAGGATGTTTGGGACTTGGTTGAAAATGGGTTCCCTGAACTAACATACTAGCAAGCTTATCTGGCACTTTCACAAGCTGAAAAGGATTTGTTAAAAGAAAATAAGAAGGATGTTAAAACATTGTTTTTTATTCAGTAGGCAATGGAGGAATCAGTTTTTCCATCAATTTTTCCAAATGTAACAGTTGCCACAAGATCAAAACAGGCATGAGAAAGTTTGCAAATAGCATACCAAGGCATAGACAAGGTGAAAACAACAAAATTACAAATTCTTAGAAGGGACTTTGAAAACTTGCAAATGAAGGATTCAGATTCAATAGATTCATTCTTCATTCATGCAATGGCAATAGTAAATCAGATTAGATCATATGGAGAAACCATTGGGGATCAAAAAGTTGTAGAGAGAATACTTAGAAGCTTACCTACAAAGTTTGATTCAGTTGTAGTAGCCATTGAAGAATCTAAAGATCTTACTCAGCTATCAATAGATGAATTAATGGGATCACTCTTAGCACATGAGCAAAGATTAAGTCGATCAGGGACATCATCATTGGAGAATGCATTTAAGACTTAGCTTTCATTTGGCAGAACAAGAGGGAGATCAAATCACAGCAGAGGTAGAGGATGTTTTACACCAAGAGGAGGAAGAGAAAATACACAATTTGAAAACAAAAGACCAGCATCAAGCTCACATACTCATTCTACACCAACAAGAGGAAGAGGCAACAACCATTCTCATAGCCATCATCAAAGAGAAAGGTACGATAAATCCAACATCCAATGTCATTATTGCAATAAATTTGGGCATTTTGCATCAGAATGTAGGAGAAAACAATATGACATGAATAAGCAAAAGACACATTTTACAAATGAAAACTAGCTCAACACTAGTGAACAAAACACCATATTGATAACATGCAATGTAGCATAAGAGAGTTCCAAAGAAGTATGGTTCTTAGATAGTGGTTGTAGTAATCACATGAGTGGGAGTAAGGAGATGTTTGCAACAATGGATGATTCGATAAAATCGAAAGTAAAATTGGGGAATGATCACCGAGTTTCAATCATGGGCAAAGGGTCAATTAATATAAGAACTAAGCAAGGTGAGGAGAAGCATATCTCTGATGTATACTATGTTTCTGGATTGCAACACAATCTCATAAGCATTGGGAAATTAGTGCAAAAAGGATATAGAATATACTTTGAAAATGCTGAATGTGTGATTCTAGACAAGAAACCAAGCAATAGGCCGATTGCAAAAGTTGAAATGACAAAAAATAGGATGTTTCCGCTTAGAATTCAAAGTGAACTATTCTTAGAGCCACAAGGATTGCAAAAGGTTGTTGAGTTAGCTTTCAAAGCTTCATACAAAAATGAATCTTGGCTATGGCATTTAAGACTTGGACATTTAAACTTCAAAGGATTACAGTTGTTGTATAAGAAAAGAATGGTATATGAATTGCCACCAATAGAGCCACTTAAGACAACATGTGAGAGTTGCATATTGGCAAAGCAACATAGGAAAATTTTTCCAATTGGGGAGTCTTATAGGGCAAAGCATCCACTTGAGATAGTGCATTCAAACCTTTGTGGACCTATGCAAACACCATCCATAAGTGGAAGACTTTATTTCTTGACATTTATTGATGATTTCAGCAAGAAAGTATGGGTTTATTTTTTGAAACATATATCAGATGTTGAAGATTTTGTGATTTCTGGATTTTTGATTGTGTTAAAGTTTTTGATTGTGATGAAAAAACTTTAACACAATCAAAAATCCAGAAATCACAAAATCTTTAACATGACAGATTGTGGAAATCTCATAGCATTAATAGATGAAAAAACTTTAACACAATCAAAAATCCAGAAATCACAAAATCTTCAACATGACAGATTGTGGAAATCTCATAGCATTAATATATCAGATGTATTTGTTGTTTTTAAGGAGTTCAAGGAAAAAGTTGAGAAAGAAAGTGGATATTATATCAAAACATTGAGAACCAATCGTGGTGGTGAATACATATCAAATGATTTTCAGAATTTTTGCAAAGAAAATGGTATAAGGAAACAATTTACCAGTGTACCCCAGGGACATGCCCCCCCTAAATCCCGAGCGTTCTCGGAACGTGGGGACGGCGTTCCCAAGTCCTCAACGGCGCCACCAATTTTGCCACTCACCACAGGGGATGCGGGGATGTCCCGACGTTCTTGAGACACTGAGGGGGACGCCTGTGCTCCTCTCAAGCGTCCCGGGGAAGCCTAGGCGTCCCCCGCGGTGACAACTTCAAGCACATGTTTAAAAAAAAATAACACATTTTTTTATTATTTCTTTTGTTCTATTTGTACTTGTTTTGATATCATGCTACTCGTTGTAATCATCTTTATGATCAGATATTTTTGATATCATATAATAAAAATCTTCCATTTGCCGATTCAACAATTTAAAATTTTATGTAGTATTGAGTATTCTAATTTCTAATTATTAATTCGATATCGAAAACTTCAATGTTCATTGTTCAATGTTCAATGTTCAAGTATTTACTATTTAATATTTCAATTTGGCATTTGCAATTTTGCTATTTTACTTATTAATAGTCTTATACATCTTTTCATAACTACCATTTTAAGTACCATATATATAGTATATAGTATATACACCCCCCCGGCTGCCGTCCCCCCACCGTCCCCAAATTGAGGCCCCTTTGTTCCCCCTGTCTTGGAAACCTGTCCCCTCGTTTCGGCGTCCCCTCGCCCCCGACAGTGGTGTAACTATGCAATTTACAGCAAGGTATACTCCTCAACAAAATGGAGTAGCTGAGAGAAAGAATAGAACAATCATGGAAATGGCACGAAGTATGATAAAAAGAATAGAACAATCATGGAAATGGCACGAAGTATGATAAAAGAAAAACACCTACCAAATGAGTATTGGGCTAAAGCGGTTGCGTGTTCAGTATACATTTTAAATAGATGTCCAACAAAAGCAGTGATAAATAGAACACCAGAAGAAGCTTGTAGCAAAAGGAAGCATAATATAGCACATTTGAGAGTATTTGGATGTGTGGCATACTCATTGATATTTCAAGAGTTGAGAAAGAAACTAGATGATAGAGGAGAGAAGTGTATATTTGTGGAATATAGTGAACAATCCCAGGCATATAAGCTATACAATCCTATCACAAAGAAGGTGATAATAAGCCATGATGTTGAGTTTGTTGAAGAAGAAGCATGGGATGGCAGCATAAACAAAACAACTACAATTACAACTAGTGTTCCACAAGAGAATGAAACTCAAGTTATGAATCCTACTACACAAGAAAATGTTCCTACAATGTCTTCTAAGGCACCCACCACTCCAAATCCAACTACTCCAACAAGTAATAACAACAATGAGTCTTCTAATCCAACACTTGCATCACTAAGATCAAGGTCTATAAACACTTCAAAGAAGATACGTAGTCTAAGATAGATTTATGATGAAATACAAGAGGCTGAAAATGATGATTTATGCTCTAATTTTGCATTCTTAACACAAGTTGATCCAATTTATTTTGAAGATGCCATTAAAGATGACAATTGGATTTCAGCCATGGATGAAGAAATTCAATCAATTGAAAAGAATCAAACTTGGGATCTAGTAGAGCTTCCTAAAGGCAAGGATGTGATTGAAATTAAATGGGTTTACAAGACAAAGTATAATACTGATGGAAAAGTAGAGAAATACAAGGCAAGACTAGTAGCTAAAGGCTTCATGCAACAGCTTGGCATAGACTACATTGAAACATTCACACCTGTAGCAAGATTAGATACAATTAGAATAGTCTTATCTATTGCAATTCAAAACAATTGGAAGGTTTACCAAATGGACGTTAAATCAACATTCTTGAATGACATTTGAGAAGAAGTGTATATAAAACAACCACCCGGTTATGAAGTTTTGGGAGAACATAAGGTATAAAAACTGAAAAAGGCACTATATGGTTTGAAGCAAGCTCCTAGAGCTTGGTATAGCAGGATAGACTCTTATTTTGTAAACAATGGGTTTAGCAAGTGTGGCAATGAACCAACTTTGTATGTCAAAGTTAATGATGAAAGAGAAATCTTGATAGTTTGTTTGTATGTAGATGATTTGATTTTCATAGGTAACATGTCAATTAATTCATTCAAGGCAGCCATGGAAAGAGAATTCAATATGATTGATTTGGGACTCATGAAATATTTTCTTGGGATAGAGGTGAGTCAAGATGATCAAGGCATTTTTTTATGTCAAAGCAAGTATGCTAATGATTTGTTGAAGAGATTTAAGATGGCAAATGTAAATCCAGCTCCTACACCTGTTGCATTAGGCTTAAAACTTAGCAAGGATGACAAAAGTCCAAGTGTTGATGCAATCTTATTCAAGAGATTAGTTGGCAGCCTTATGTATCTAACCTCCACAAGACCGGATATCATGTATGGGGTTAGTCTCATTTCTAGATTCATAGACAAACCAAAGGAATCACATTGGAAAACTAGAAAAAGAGTTTTAAGGTATATAGCTGGAACAAAGAACTTTGGGATTTTGTATACATCTTCAAATGATTACAAACTGATTGGATATATAGATAGTGACTGGGGAGGTAGCATGAATGATAGAAAAAACACTTTAGGGTATATCTTTCATCTAGGATCGGGTGCCATCTCTTGGGCATCAAAAAAATAACCAATTGTGACACTCTTGTCAGCTGAAGTAGAATACGTTGCAGCAACATCAACAGCTTGCCAAGCAATATGGATGAGAAGAGTACTTTCAAATTTGAGGCATCCACAAGAAGAACCTACAAAAATTTATTGTGATAATTATTCAGCAATTGCTTTATCTAAAAATCATGTATTTCATAAACGAAGCAAGCATATTGATACAAGGTATCATTTTATTCAAGAATCGGTGAACAATGGTGACATGTATCTTGAGTTTTGCAGGACCAACGAACAACTTGCAGACATCTTCACAAAGCCGCTTGCAAAGAATGTTTTTGAGCATCTCCGGGAAGGAATTGGAATTGCAGACATACATGGCACTGAAGATTAAGGGGGAGTGTTGGCTGACCTGGACTTCCAGCTATGCATATTTAATCTCCCTTGCCACTTCCGTCTATCTACTCCAACCACCGCATTTGCTTTCCTCTCCTTCCTTCTTCTACATTCTACTTTTATGTATCTAGTCTATTCCATTTTTTATGTGTATTCTGGAAGTTTGTCCCGTAGCTTTGTAATGAGCCCTGTTTTGTAAAAATGTTTTTCTGCTGGATACTTTGTTTTTGATGAATGATGAACAGATGAATGCAAGAGCATTGGTAGCTCTGTGTTTTGAACACAAGGCATTAATAAAAATCTGATATGTTTTAATAGTTTTCTCCCATAAGTTTTTTTTTGTGTTTCTTTTCTTGTTTCATTGTGTAATTCGTTGTCATTTGCTTGCCTCTATTTCTAACCAGCAATTACTACAGGGGCTTACACTCTTACACCATTTGCAGTGAGTGGAGTCCTTGGTGCTTGCACATTTCTAGCCATTTTATAAAATATATTTTTTTGATTATGTTGTTATGAATGTCCACGCTCTGTTCCAAATCTCCACTTCTATCAAAGACTAGAAACATGCTACGGATTGTTAGGGAGAAAAGAGACAGATATACAACATACACAAAAGAATATTAAAACAAATTCAGATTTGTATTAATGCCTTTGCTGAAACAAAGCTGCCCGTGCTCTTACAAACATGCGTTTTTTCTTCCATAAAAAACAAAGTGATATTTTTTTTTCTTTTACAAAAAATAGAGCACATTTCCAACCATTGGGAGAAGTTTCTAGATACAAAAGTAGAAGTGTCTAGATACAACGAAGAAGATAGAAGAAGGAAGAAGAGTGAAGTAAATGTGACTTTTGGAGTAGTTGTGCTATGGTGGCAGGGGAGATTACTGATGTCCAGCTGGAAGTCCACGTCTGCTAACACTCCCCCTTAATCTTCACTGCCATATATGTCTGCTATTCCAATTCCTTCCCGGAGATGCTCAAAAACATTCTTTGCAAGCGGCTTTGTGAAGATGTCTGCTAGTTGTTCTTTGAACCTACAAAACTCAAGATATATGTCACCATTGTTCACCAATTTTCGAATAAAATGATATCTTGTATCAACATGCTTGCTTTGTTTATAAAAGACATAATTTTTAGATAAAGCAATTGCTGAATTATTATCACAATAAAATTTATGTAGTGTTGATGCGTGTTTTGTGACACACCAAACACCAGAATAAAAGAATGCCCAAAGGCAGCTCTATCCTCTCTTGAAAAATTACCTCTTATGCTAAGATTGCTAGAAAGGTCATACGGTAATTCCAATGTTCCGTTTTGGGGGATGGACAAGCTCAATGGATGATGTGATATGCTGATTTCACAAAGGGACCTGAAATAATGAACTTACTCAAAGTAGGGATTTAGATTGATGTAACGTTGAATGCTCTTATATTTTTGGGATTTTCAGTTTAGAATAAAATGAAAAAGGGGATGAGGGTAAAGGAACTAGATTTATGCAAAACTACTCCTACGAACTTAAGAGACAAATGCTGGAAAGTGAAATTTAAACCAATCTTTGCTTCGCCAAGCACAGTACTACAACTAGACAAAGATGGTGCAATCTTCAAAGGGTTTACGGAAGATA
Source organism: Sequoia sempervirens (assembly GCA_007258455.2). Classification (NCBI taxonomy): domain Eukaryota; kingdom Viridiplantae; phylum Streptophyta; class Pinopsida; order Cupressales; family Cupressaceae; genus Sequoia; species Sequoia sempervirens. The sequence continues at coordinate 749,604,137 of VDFB02271358.1, forward strand.
TCCTATTACACTATATCACCATCAATTCGACCAATGCTTATAGGTAACAGAAATAAGTTAAGCAGTTTTGGTGTTCAGACTAACCTTACACATCAAATTGAAAATCATCCAATTGAAAAAGGTATGAACTAATTCCACTATTTCCAACACTATCAATCTTTCATTCATCTAAAATACTTGAAAACAAATTTACTCTATTTGAAGAAGTCAATGAAACCATGCGGGCTCATAAAAATAACAAATGCTCAACTCTGAATCCACTTATTATTTAAACAGCAATAGTTGCAACAATTTCATAAGTCTCTCCCTGAATAAATGAAATGAGTGGGGTTTATATAGGCACCCCAATTACAAAGCAACAACCAAGATTGAATTCGAGATCAATGGCCAAGATTAAATTTGATAAACCCTAACCCTAAAAGCATAACCAACTCAAAGGACACATGGCGCAAGTAGAACAAGCCACTTGTAGTATGGAAAATGATGACACCCTGCAAATCATTCGAGCAAGTGGGAATCCAGAATGCAATTCCCTTTGGATCGCTCCCTAGCTGCAAATGCAAGAAATTTGGCTAACACAGAATCAAGTTCCTCCATTGAGATACTCGGTACAAAATCCAGTTGCACTCCAATCACGTCCAAGGTTTCGAGGCATTGAGTGAAAGTACTTTCCCATCTATCCTCCTGCTTCTGAAAGTTATCCATGAAGGTCAAAAGGGAAGACATATCATCAAGCTGATTCTCTGTAATAACCTGCACTTCCTTGAAGTAAATGTTCATCACACTTTTGTTCAATCCTTCTAAATCTAAGCCATTTGCATCATGATGTTCCTGTCCTGTTAATCCTTCAAGAGAAGTGAGAATCTTGAACTGAATTTTCTCAACTGCGCTCCGTATAGCAGCACATTCTTCCTTTATTCCGTCATATGTCTTCTTTTTAGCTAATAAGGAATAATACCACCTGCTGAAATCATATGAGGCTCCTTCTTCGATAACACCTTCCTGGATCAATATTTGCAAGGAAACTTCCTTTAGAACCCTCAAACGAGGTATCACTTTGTCCTGTACGTACTGGAAATCTTCCCAATTATCCTCAACTTGACTAACTTCAGTTATAAGCAAGGCAGATCTGTCATAAGTTTGGGCGCACTTCTCTAAGAATTGCTCCATTTGTTTTGAAATATTGGTAACCCAACTTTTGGTTGCTTGACTCGTGATCCTCATAGCCTCGAGAACATCAATAGATTCCGGAGTAAGAGATGTTGGTGGAATGAAAGCTGCATTTTCTTGGCGCAAAGGGGCTGTTAGCTGCTGAATGAACTCCATCAGCCTTAGATTTTCTAACTCCAACCTTTCTTTCTTCTCCTTTGTTTTATCGAACTTCTCCTTGATGGCTTTGGAAGTGTCTGCCAACTCATGGAAATCCTAATCTATTGTGGTTGGCCCAATGTCCAACGTTGTAACTTCGTAATCCATGGGAGTAATCTGATCTCTTGGCTTATCAATTTTCGGGACTGCCACCTGTAAGATCCTGAATCCTGCATCATTCCTGGTGATTTGAGAATACTTCTTAGGCTTCTTTGGCGTTTTAGCTTTGCCAATTCTCTCTAGGAAGTCCTGCATGCTTTCAACTGATTGAACTTCATCCAGTGGTCTGGACTTTTTCATCAAACTTTCGGTTAACCAGTCTGGGATAGTGGATAATTCCATCCCATCTTCTAACTGAACATCATCGTTAATCCCTTTTAGAGCAGAAATTACCTCATCTCCTATCTCTTCATTGTCCTCAAGGATCTCAGTATCTCCTGCGCCTTCAATCATCAAAGTATCATCCCCTTCCAAACACTCAATGAGGGCTTGATCTTGGAGAGAATCCAACTGTTCTAACTCCTGAAACTGAATTTCTTGCTCATAGCTTGGCTCGATATCAACAACGGATACCTTTTCAATCACTCCAACTGACGAAGTACTTGAAGATGATGGTTTTTCAGTCACTTTCTGCTTCTTACTCTCCAATTCTTCATTAGCTGATTCCTTTTCCTCTGTCTGAAGGTTTTCACTCACCACCTTCCTCTTGCTAGGATATGAAGGTTCATCAAGATTTTCGCCAATTGCTTCCTCCTGGGTTTCCTTATTGCTCAATGTGGCATAAGTAAGAGAAATTCCTTCCTTCCTCAACTTGCTGATCTGACCATCAACCCATTCCCTTGAGTAAGCAAAAATGTCCTTCATCAATGTGTTTAAATCGGTCAACTCAGGTTGTGTCCAGTTAGGCAATAGGATAGGCTTATCTTTTTCTTGTTCGAACTGAGGATGAATATAGTCCCTGTTGTCCTTTACTTGATCAGGTATAGGGAACAAGTCACACCTTTTAACAAGTTCAATTGGAATTCTAGACCAAGTCTTCTTCCTGACTCCATACTCGTCCACTAAGTTAGACCAATAATCCTCGATCTGCATAACATGAAGGGACTTCTTCCCGTGAACTCTTAGGTATGGATCATAATCGGACCTTGGATTATAAGTGCTGAATTTATAAAATTGCAACTCTACCCCTGCTGTTTTGGCTGATTGTAATGAGGGGCAGACTTCTAGCATTTTTCCAATTGCAACTGGAAAATCCACTCCTTGTTTGTTCTTCTTCGCCTGAATAGAGTCTACACATGCCAATTTCCTTGCAACTTCAAGCATAACAATTTTGTCTGTCGGATACCGAGGAAGTCTATACGGAGCATCCGAGAATCCATGAATTCTTATATAAGTAAATGTTTGAAACTGAATAAACCAAGATCCAAACTTGTCAAGCATCACCATAGCTTCTTTAGATAGCCTCCTCTGCACTGTGCCTTGAAGAACTCGCGTGATATACATAAGGAAGGCGTCATTTGTTATCTTGAAATTGTCCCTGTAATGTAGCTGGAGTTGCGGGTAACAATCATATGATTTGAGTTGATCTTTCCGAAGTCCAACTTCGCCTTTACAAATCAGTCCTCTGTACTTGGTGAACCGTGCCAAAATATAAACCACATAAGAACTCATGTAGAAGGTTTTGGTCTTCTCCAGGTTTCTCAACTGGAAATCGATATTATCACTTATTAACTTCGCCCAATTTATAGCCTCCATTCCCAATACGATCTCCTCCACATACGAAAACATCCATACTTCAAAGAAGGCTCCTTGAGAAGTTCCCATGACCCTGTTCAGCATATGAATCATATCACTGTATTCTATCTTAAAGTCCGTGCAAATTAATCTCTTTGGCAACTTGGAGCGGTGTCTTTTGGGTTCCTTGATCCAGTTAGAATTGACTATGTCCATACAGGATTCCTTGGCTTGATCGAACATGGCCTGTGATTCCTGTTGAGTCCTGTTCAACATTTTTCGGCGATGGGGAATACCAAATACTTCCCTGACTGAATCCTCTGTGAAGTATGCCAAGGTGATCCCATTGGGTGTTTTTATGGACCTTGTTTGAGGATTGTACCTTCTGGCCCACTCAACCATTAATTCACTGCACTGAACTGCAAGTGGAAATCCTGCTGCTTGATGAAGTCCGGACTTAACAATATTTGTAGCAATAGGCGTAGGCATTTCGTTCTGTGTGCCAAACATCCTTCTCTTGTGTTGAATTGCATTAAACTGTTCAAAGTTTGTATCTACCACTTTCTTCCACTTCGAGGATAACTGAGATTCTGGATAAAATTCTTTCAGGACTTCCTTGACTTGAGCTTTCCTGACTCCACCTCCCACGTTCTTTGGAGAAGACATTGTGCCTGTAAGAAACTCGAAGTTAGAGAATTTTAAATAAATTTGTAAAAAGGCGATTTCTTGGCTGGAGAAATGTTAAAAATTAATTTAAAATCCAAAACTTGATTAAAGGCTGCGTAAAGAATAAATTCTTGATGAAAATTGATCCGCCTTTATTGTTTTCAAAGAGCATTCATGGAAATTTAAATAATTTTCTGGATTTTTTTAAGGTTTACTGAAGTTTTCTCAAATCCACAATAAACAAATCCTTCTCCCTTCTAAAATCGCCAATAATAACCTTGCAGTTGCTTGAAAAAAATCTGAAATGGAAGAGGAAAATCGAACTCTTATGTTCTGGAACTTAAGAAAAATCTGTTTGCAGCTGAAAAAGACGTCTTTCTCTTGAGAGAGCTTTGCCTGTGAAGAAAGTTCGACTTTGCAAATAATGAAAATAAGCTCACAAGATTATCTTTTATAATAAAAACCTTCCCAAATTGGCTCAAGTCGACTTCTTCTTCTCATTGGGCATTTTTGCTTTAAAAACAAAAAAAGCAATCTTATCGTGATCTTTGACTTTTCAAACAAGGCGTCCCTTTTGGCTTGATAATTAAGTTTCAAAATAAAACTTAAGTTATTTCTTTTATTTTTTGCCTTTAGCAAAATTCGACCCTCAAGTGGACTTTTTCACTTTTCAACTGGAATTTTCACTTACCAAAGTGATTTTGCCTTAGAAAATTTTCGATTCTTCCTTGAGAAATTCGACTTTCAACTGGATTTTTCCACTTCCCAACTGGAATTTCACTTTGACTTAATTTCCTAAAGTCCAGTTCAAAAATTTATCTTGCCTTAGTCGATTTTCACTTTGTCCAATTGGAATTTCGAACTCTCCAACTGGATTTCCTTGTAGAAGGCGAATTTTCTCAAATAGATGAATTTTAATTGGATTTTCTCTTTGATCAATGGATTCCCCAACTGGATTTTCGAAGTTTCAAGTGGATTTTTTAAATGGCGTACCTCTTCCAGACTTAGGCGAATTTTACCATGATCTGCTTGCTTTTTATGATTTTTCAATGATTTTTCTCTCAAAGGCGTAATTTTATCCAGTTGATTTTTAACCTTTGCATGCGCTTTTTTCTTGCTTTTCTCATCTTGCATGCGCCTTTTCTCTGCTTTTCTCATCTTGCATGCGCCTTTTCTTGATTTTTTGCTTGCTTTTTAGTTCCAAAAATGGAAACTTTCGACCCTACTGCCAGCACTTTCTAAAAATAGAAACTTACTAAAAATAGAAAAAAGCAAAAAGCAACTTTCTAAAAATAGTAAATTCCAGATTGGTCTAGAAATGCCAAAAACGAAAAAAGCAAAAAGCAAAAAAGCAAAATCCCTAAAAAATAGGAAGTGTCAGATTTGAGCGAAAGCACAGGCGATCCTCGTCTGCAGGGTCCTCTAAGCACTTCCATGACGTTTACGTTCAGTTTTAGGCTCAAACTCCCAACTTGGGTCGGATGAAGACATCAGACTTTAACATGAAATTCCCAGATACCAAAGACTATGAAATTGCTACTCAAAGCTAAACCCTAAGAGCAAACCAGCGAGGGTCCCCATTTCAATGGGGCGATGTGTGAAAAGGTCACAACATGTAGGTTCTTGTGGATGCCTCAAATCTGAAAGTACTCTTCTCATCCATACCGCTTGGCAAGCTGCTGATGTGGCTACAACATATTCCACTTTAGCTGACGAGAGTGTCACAATTGGTTGTTTCTTTGATGCCCAAGAGATAGCACCCGATCCTAGATGAAAGATATACCCAAAAGTACTTTTTCTATCATCCATGAAAGATTTGAATGCACTATCTCAAGTGGATGCTTTGCCCTATAAGACTCACCAATTGGAAATTTATTTCTATGTTGCTTTGCCAATATGCAACTCTCACATGTTTTCTTAAGCAGCTCTATTGGTGGCAGTCCATATACCATTCTTTTCTTATATAATAGTTGTAATCCTTTGAAGTTTATATGCCCAAATCTTAAATGCTATAGCCAAGATTCATTTTTGTATGAAGCTTTGAAAGCTAACTCAACAACCTTTTGCAATCTTTGTGGCTCTAAGAATAGTTCACTTTGGATTCTAAGTGGAAACATCCTATTTTTTGTCATTTCAACTTTTGCAATCAGCCTATTGCTTGATTTCTTGTCTAGAATCACACATTCACCATTTTCAAAGTATATTCTATATCCTTTTTGCACTAGTGGTCCAATGCTTATGAGATTGTGTTGCAATCTAGGAACATAGTATACATAAAAAATATGCTTCTCCCCACCTTGCTTAGTTCTTATATTAATTGACCCTTTTCTCATGACTGATACACAATGATCATTCTCCAATTTTACTTCTGATTTTACTGAATCATCCATTGTCGCAAACATCTTCTTACTCCCACTCATGTGATTACTACATCCACTATCTAGGAACCATACTTTTTTGGAACTCTCTTGTGCTACATTGCATGTTATCAATATGATGTTTTATTCACTAGTGTTGGGCTAGTTTTCATTTGTAAAATGTGTCTTTTGCTTATTCACATCATATTGCCTTTTTCTACATTCAGATGCAAAATGCCCAAATTTATTGCAATAATGACATTGGATGTTGGATTTATCATACCTTTCTCCTTGATGATGGCTATGAGAATGGTTGTTGCCTCTTCCTTTTGTTGGTGTAGGATGAGCATGTGGGCTTGATGCTGGTATTCTGCTTTCAAATTGTGTATTTTCTCTTCCTCCTTTTGGTGTAAAACGTCCTCTGCCTCTACTGTAATTTGATCTCCCTCTTGTTTTTCCAAATGAAAGCTGAGTCTTGAATGCATTCTCAAATGATGATGTCCCTGATCAATTTAATCTTTGATCATGTGCTAAGAGTGATCCCATTAATTCATCTACTGATAGTTGAGTAAGATCTTTGGATTCCTCAATGGCTACTACAACTGAATCGAACTTTGTAGGCAAGCTTCTAAGTATTTTATCTACAAGTTTTTGATTCCCAACAGTTTCTTCATAGGGATCTAATCTGATTTACTATTGTCATTTCATGAGTGAAGAATGAATCTATTGAATCTGAATCCTTCATTTGTAGGTTTTCGAAATCCCTTCTAAGAATTTGTAATTTTGCTGTTTTTACCTTGCCTATGCCTTGGTATGCTGTTTGCAAGCTTTCCCGTGCCTGTTTTGCTCTTGTGGCAGCCGCTACTTTTGGAAAGATTGATTCCTCCATTGCTTGCTAAATAGAGAACAATGCTTTAGCATCCTTCTTATTTTCTTTTAACAAATCCTTCTCAGCTTGTGAAAGAGCATGATATGCTTGTTGGTCTGCTGGTTCAGGAAATCCATTCTCAACCAAGTCCCAAACATCTTGGGAGCGAAATAGGGTTTTCATTTTTATACTCCAAAAGTCATAATTTTTGCCATTAAAAATTGGAATCTGGGGTTGTGAAATACTTCCACTTGCTCCTGCCATGATTTTTCAAAATAATTTTTTTTGCCTCTGCTCACTGCTATTTCTCTGTTTCCTTTTCCAATCTCTCCCTCTTCGTGCCCTTTTGTATGATTAAAACCCTAAAATTCTGCCCCTTTGAGATCTGTGATCTCTTTGCAACAACTTTTCCAACAGGTTAACACCTCCTTTGTCTTCAGTAATACAGTCTCCAAAAACAGCAGAAACTTGCTTTCTCCAACCTTCGATACAATTGTTCAGTCTATAGCTTTCTCATTCTTCACGCTTCTATGCCACGATCTACTCACAGATTCTTTTGAATCCTCTTCAACATCAACTCTCACAGCTTCAAGTTTTTGGATAGCATCAAATACCATTGACCAGCTCTGATACCAATTTGTTAGGGAGAAAAGAGACAAAAATACACCATACACAAAAGAATATTAAAACAGATTCAGATTTGTATTAATTCCTTTGCTGAAACAGAGCTGCTCGTGCTCGTACAAACATGCGTTTTTTCTTCCATCAAAAATAGAGTGATATTTTTTTTTCTTTTACAAAAAACAGAGCACATTCCCAACCATTGGGAGAAGTTTCTAGATACAAAAGTAGAAGTGTCTAGATACAACGAAGAAGATGGAAGAAGGAAGAAGAGTGAAGTAAATGTGGTGGTTGGAGTAGTTGTGCTATGGTGGCAGGGGAGATTACTGATGTCCAGTTGGAAGTCCACGTCCATCAACATGGATAGCTATTGGGATTGAAATCACTCTTGCCAATTGCATTTGGTTGAATGTGACCAGATTTGTAGAGGATGGTCATTTATTGTAAAGGTCAATACATTGCTATTATTGAATGTTCTTGTATAGAAAAGCCTTTAAAAGCTCCGAGTCAAATGCAATTGGCACACATAAAGCCAATCTCCGCAACATTTGCCCAAATGCTTCTAGTCTAAATCTAAAGCATTGAAATGGAACCTGGACATTCATCAAATCATAATCAATAGTCAATCTCTGGGTTTTTGTATTGCTATATGCTACTGCAACTGCAAACAATAGTTCAATAACATTATCGCATCCCATCTTTTGATACATTTTGTGCAGTTTGGCTTGCTGCTTTATACTTGCCAGTTGCATTTGCTTGAGAGTTTTTTTTGCATATGCTACAATCATGTCATACCATGAAATCACATTTCTTTGATGCATTCTGTCAAACAGTTCACATACCTTGTCTACCAAAGCATTTTCAACTATAATATATGACAAAAATCTTCATTCCATTATGCCTTGTTAGTTCTTGCTATAGCATGGAAGTGTAACCGCATGGAACTATAGTTGTGAGTGTTTGTTAATACATTGTTAATAATTTTGTTTTCAGCCAATCAAAAACATTAGATTTTTGTTCATCAAATTCTGCTTCAGTGTTTGTAATGTTTGAATTGTTATAAAATGATCATTTTTCACTAAAATTGGAAAATAAACAATTTTCATGCATTGTCACTGAACGGATTCTTTAGAGGCCTTATCGCTGCTGACACTTCATTTGAGGATATATTTGGTACATGCTGAACTGTACAACCCTTTTGCTGTAATCGGAAAGAGTTGGTTTGTGCTTGGGATTGGATCAGTATGGCACAGCATAAAATAATAGCAGACACTTATTCTTTTCAGCTTTCCTTCATTGGAAATGATAAATCTGGCTTCCACCAAATTTCATGATAGTTTCACAAGCCTCAAATGCCATGATTATGAACAATCTATTCATATTCTCCAAACATGTCATGTACAAATAACTCCATAGAGAATGTACAAATGTCTTGGTTTACTTCAACAGAAACAGTCTCGTAGGTGTTTTGATTCATAGGAAATCAGTGTATCATGTGGAATGCACATAAGCTATGTCGAAAATGTCACAGGAATTCTGCAACAGGTATATTAGTGTGATCATTTCAAATGATCCAACTTAGGCCTTTATTCACAAGGTCAACGTGTTCAGAAAATGTAAAACTGCATACCATGTAGATGCATTCTCTAACATGTGGCATTGCATGGAGCCAATAGAGTGAACGGGTACTAGCTAACCACTAAATTGTTGCATGTCATTTAGGTATATGAAATGCTTGTAAATCATTTAATAGACACAAAATCGTATTGATTTTCTTATAATTTGTCAATACTGTGACAATGTTGATCTTTCAAGTCTTTGATTGAAGATATGTAGGGCTTGAAGATATTGGCGTTCCAAATGGTTATACTTCTTCTCAGAGATATTGTAGATTGCTAACAAGAGCATTTTTTGTAACCTTTTTAAACAGTTACTGAATGTTATTTACTTCTGAAATTTTCTTTAAAAGTAATAATGGAATGTTGTGAATACTCTGTTGTACGTTTACACAGTTGGCTGGAAAGGCACATGGTTATTATCTACAAGACAAGTGAGAAATAGTTACATGGTTTTGTGTTTCGCGACAGGTATTGCTCTCAATTTAATTTTACATATAAATATTCACCAAAAAAGATTTTAAAAATAGTTGCTGAGTGTTTTGTAGTTTTGAGTCTTGACTATGCTGTGATGTATGCCCACGTCTTATTTGAAAGCTTCAGTTCTGCCAAAGACTAAAAACATGCTACGCAAAGCTATGAAGATTGACTTCACACTTGCCAATGTAGATGCATTTTCTCATGTGTGGCATTGAATGAAGCCAAGGCGGCAAACAGGTACCAGCTAACCACTAAATTGTTGCATGTCATTAGGCACATGAAATGCTTATAAATCATTTACTAGACAGAAAATCCTATTGATTTTCTTATAATGTGTCAATGCCATGTCAATGTTGATCTTTCATGTCTTTGATTGAAGCTAGACATGGCTTGAAGATGCTGGCATTCCAAATGGCTATACTTTTCCTCTGAGATATTGCAGATTGTTGACAAGAGCATTTCTTGTAAACCCTTCTTTAGACAGTCACTGAATGTTCTGTAGTTTTGAATTTCTCTTTGAAAACAACAGCGGAATGGTGAAAATACTCTGTGATACATTTGCACAGTTGACTTGAAAGGCTCGTGGTTATTATCTACAAGGAAAGTGAGAAATACTTACGTGGTTTGTGTTTTGTGACAGGTATGCATTGTTCTCGATTTAATTTGACATATATATATTCACCAGAAAAGATTTTTAAAACAGTTGTTGAGTGTTATGTAGTTTTGACTATGCTGTGATGTATGTCCACACCTTGTTCCAAACACTAAAAACATGCTACAGAAAGCTATGGAGATTGACTTCACACTTGCTAATTGTATTTGGCTGAATGTGACCAGATTTGAAGAGAACTCTCAGGCAAATGCAATTGATACGTGTAAAGCCAGTCTCTACATTATTTGCCCACGTAATTGTAGTCTATGGCAAAACTGAAGCATTGAAACAGGGCATGCACATACATCAAATCATAATCAATTGAGCATATATTTGGTACGCATTGAGCTGTACAGGCCTTTTGCTCTAATTGAAAAGAGTTGTTTTGGCTTTGAGATAATTTCACAAGCCTCAAATGCGATGATTATGAATAATCTATTCATATTCTCGAAACATGTCATGTACAAATAACTGCATAGAGAATGCAGGAATGTCTTGCTTTATTTTTAAGGGAACAGTTTCTTAGGTGCTTTAATTCATAGGAATTGAGTGTATCACGTCAAATGCACATAAGCTATGTCGAAAATGTCACACGACTTCTGCAACAGGTATATCAGCTCTATAATTTCAAATGATGCAAGTTAGGCTTTTGTTCATAAAGTCAAAGTGTTTATAAAATGTAACCTTGCACGCCATGTAGATAATACTAATAAATATGCTCACTTTATATTATTTATTCATTAGTTACAAGAACCAGTCATACACCATTATGATATGGAGGAGTTTGTTACATTGATGGGGGAGGAGTGGTTTCATGATATACAAGTTATTTATCCTATGGGACATATTGTAATTGCAAATGTGCTCATTGACATCTATGCAAGATGTAAAAGAATATACAATGCAGGCGATCTGTTTGGCAAAATGACGGGAAAAAAAGACAACATGAACTGCAATGATTGCAGCATATGCACAAAATGGTCTATGCAAAATGTAAAAGCATAGACAACACATATGAACTGGTTTGTAAAACATCTGAAAGAAATGCACTCCAATGGAATACAAAGATTTAGATGAGATTTTCTAGATTCAATTGTGTATGTTTATTTGGATTGACGTTTCAAATCACACTTAGTGGTTCACCATTAGGAAGAGGAGAATGCAAACAAACATACATAGCCAAATCCAGAAAATTTCATCTAATTCTCATGGACTGTGGAAAAATTATACCTACTAATGCAAAGATTGTCAAACAATGCACCCTTTGGTTGCATAATTTGTGAATGTGTTTCATATATCACTCCTTGCAAATCATCTCCTCACACCATCATGAGATAAAAGCATTATAGATGGCATTTGATTAGGGGAGAGGGACCCATAATGGAGCAGGGTCCAATAGTGAGGATAGAAGTAGTCCTCAGTGGGCCCCATAGTGGAGCACTTTAATATCCAATTGCGAAACACTTTTTATCCATAAAGTATGCAAAGTGACAAATCATGTGATGCCACATCAGCGCACCAATAAAACATGACTTATTGCACCACTATCGGTCTCACTTTTTTTTTAGGCCTTTTTGGATACTTCAACAAAAAGCATGCTGATGTGGCATCATATTTGATGATGTGGCCCTAAAACGAAATATAGAAGCACATGAGTTGCTGAATAAACTGTTGTACAAAATTGGGAGTGATTTGAAATTTCCACGTAGGATTTTGAGAGACACGAAGTTAGGGTGCTTCACTATGGGCCCCTCTCTCGTAGTTCAAATTGTTGGTTCCTTCTTCTGGTTTGATGCTAATGTATGTTATTGGTCGCGCATTTTCTTTTACTGTTGATAGCATTGATGATATTTTGGGAATGTGATCTAACATGTAAGTTTTGATCCCATGAATTTAATAGGTTTTTAGCCAATTTTTTTTGGATGTTGTACCCAAAACAAAAATTTTGCGTTATTAAGGCATTTTGATTAAAATGGTCTAAATCTTGTAAAATTGTCGTCAAAAGTTAGTTTTAGGTCAAACAAAGCGTGGGCTTTTTGTGGGTTTGTTGTCCAAAAGATACTGAAAATTTTTGAAAATTTTGAAAATTAGGGTTTTCAGGCACCTATTTTTAGAAAAACCCCTAAAAAATAGGATCTTTTAAAAATTGATTGAAAATAATTTTGATTGGCTTATTTCACTTCACAATCACATTGGTCAAGTCGAAATCAAGGAAAAGTCAGTTTAGCTCTGGTGGGTCTATTTCACTTTTTTCAAGAGAAAAGTTAGGACCTTTGAGGTCAACAATGGCAGATGGCCAGTACCAGGTGTCCAAATCTAAGCCTCAAACACATTAGTGAAGATTTTGTGGTGAAAGATCCTCAAAGCGATGCTTCGTGATGGAGGAGATTTTCGAAGAAGTGAAAATCACCATAAATTTTCTAACTCTGGAGCATAAAAGCGCCCTTGATAGCTAGGGGCACCCAAGGTTTCAAAGGCCCAGATCAATTTTTTGGGGTTTATCACTTCTAAGAAGTCTTCTTTGGAATTCTTCCAGCTTTGCGATGAGCTTGCTAGCCAGTCCAGGAGATCTCTCTAATGCCTAAATTTGAAGATCAAATGAAAAATGGAGGAAGACAGGAAATAAAGTTAGTCAAATTGGTGGAGAAAAGAGCCCCCTGCTAGCCAAGGGCGCCCAAACTTTTGAGGCACCAAATGTAACTTTTGAGCAAATGACATCTAAGATGTTTGTCTCAGACTTGATTAGGTTTCGTAACAAGTCCATTAGCGGATTAATCGGAGTTGCCAATTTGCTAGAATCAAGAGTCAAACATAAGGATTAGTCAAAGTCAAAATGTGAGTTCAGAGCACAAAAGTGCCCCTGCTAGCCAAGGGCGCCTAGGGTTTTGAGCCCTCAAATGCAATTTCTAGTGTTTGCTTAGATATTCATCTTGTTCAGAATTCTTGAAGCTTTCCATTGCATATCTCAACCTGATCAGAATACTTGTCAGTAGCCGACAGGTGCAGATTGAATGAAGAACGAAGCAAGTTGTAAAAATGGTTAAGTTTGGAAATCAAAGCGCCCCTATTGGCCAAGGGCGCCCAAGATTTTAACACGCCAAATGCAGTTTTTTGGGTTTATACCCTCTAGAAGATCATGTTCAGTCTTGATCTAGCTTCGCAGTAAGCCTGTTAACTAGCTCAAGAGATTTGTCAAGTGCCGGAAATTGCAAGCTAAAGGGAGGTGAAAATCAAGTTTGAAAAGGTGAAAATCCTTGAAAATTTTCTAGAAGTTTGATAAGCAAAAGCGCCCCTGTTGGCTAGGGGTGCCCAGAGTTTTGATGATCCAGAAGTCAAAATTAGGGTTTGCAACCTCAAGAAGTTCCTTTTCAGTTTTGATCCTACTCTTTAATGAGACTATTAGCTAGTCTACTGGATTTGTCAGTCACTTAGAAACAGTGATCAAACATAGGCTTTGATGATGTTTGCAAAGGTTAAAAATGATTTTTTTTTAAAAAGATTTTAAGTCTGGGAAGTTGGCGCCCAAAGGCAACTTTGACTTAAAAAGATTTTTGAATTGAAGTGCATGCTTTGGCCGCCCTAAAATTTAGGGATTTTTCAATTGAACTCAAATTGATGATAAAACTTCAGTTCCACCTCCAAAGTGAACTGCAAATTGCTCCATTCTTCTTGCATGTTGTGTGCTTCCTCTTTGCATGATTTTTGGCGCCTATTTTAAGGATTAGTCTTCTTTCAGTTGACTAATTGGAGGTCCAATTAGATTGTTTCATCCTAAATTTAGGATTTAACTTGCATACATGACGCCTCCATTCATGAAAAACTATTTAAGCACTTGGGCGTCCATTTTCTCCATCACAAGTTGAAGGTGAGCTCATACTTTCTCACGCAAACAAGATTTGGAGGCGCTACAAGAGGAATTTTTTAGTGTCCTTCGTAGTTCTAGGTCTAGATTGCTTAGAGGGATAATTTTCTAGACTCCATATTTTCAGCATATGCTTGTCAGGCTTCATCAAACTGGATTCAAGGCATAAGCGTCATTTCAGAGAGGTAGAATATAATTTCTATCTTCTCCCCCTCACATTTCTTTTATCCTTGTCTAAGGTTTTCTCTTGCATGTCCAAGTAAATGGCAGTTTTTCACGGATCTGGTCATCTGGGTTCGTTGAGCACAGTGTTGATGACAAAACTCATGTTCCAAAATTTTCTGAGAAAATTGCTTCGCTGCCCCCTATTTTTAGCATTTTTGGAAAAAGTCAACATTTCAAAAAATGGAGAAACTAGGTTTGATCAGTACATTGGCGGCTACAAAACCCATGTGCCATATTTTTTTGGGAAAAATTGCCTTTGCAGCCCCTACAACCCCTGCAACTTTTGTTTTTGAAAAGTCTTTGCATGCCCGAGGAAAATTCATTTTTTCAAATGTCTAATAATATGGGATGGCTTAGAAATACATTCTTAACAAAACCCATGTCTCAAAAAATTTCGTAAAGATTGCCCCTTGACAGGCTACTTTTAGCCTCAATAGAAGTTATTTTTGGCCTTTTCAAAAGTTTTTCGAGCATATCCAAGTTTACAGTCAAAAGTCTAGTTTTTCATAATTCAATTCAATCCAATCGAATACAAGACCAAGCCAGTCTTGATTCATGACTTCTTGAAAACTTTTGACACTAACTTGTGCCATGTTCATCCGATGATTAAATTGAGCACTTTGGAAGGCGTAGACAGTACTAAAATCAAGCATCTTGATCACTTTGAGTTGCTGGAGACAACTTCTATTCCTATTACAGTGTCAGATCTCGAGTTTGTCATTGCATGCATCAAGCATTACAACCCTTCTACACGACAAATTTAATCAGCAAATGGGTGAGTTGTTTGCAGCCTCAAGTTGAGAGATGTTGAAAAGTGTTGCCATTCCACCCTGTACAGATAATTTCATCATTGTCATGGATGATGTGATAAGATATGGCATGCAGAAAAAGAAAGATCCCAGAAGAAGGTCGCTCAAAGGTGGTTGAAAGAGCAACAAACCAATTTGCCAAAGAGGTTTGGGTGTGGAGATTTCCAAGATGATCTATTGCTGTCCTAATTACCTTGATCAACTAGATCATGGGTCAAGAAGAAGCTAATGTCTTTTAGCCATGGATGTTTTATGTCATCTCTCAAATCGTCAATAATAAAGAACATTTTGATTGGGCACTATTAATCAGTGAAGTTCTTCATCAGTAGATCACAGGGTTTCTCAAGTTCCATGAGTTTCATACGGTTTCATACCTTGTCTATCTAATTGCATTCCAAGGCAATTTTAGGGTCTTGAAAACTGTTGGAACTCTTGGTGTTCAGCGTGTATGAATACTTCCCACAATTGGAGTCCTCGCAAGCTGAATAGGATTTCAAGCAAGTGAACAAACATTTTTTGATGAAGATAGTGAGAGATCTTGACAACAAGATGCACATAAGGATTTCAACGGATGCCAAATCAACAATGGAGAATTGGGCGGATTGGTTTATCTGATTTCCCACATTCACCTACATTAGAGTGTATGGTTTCTCAGGAGAGCCTTTGATGCTACCAAGATACCCATCTGCCAAAGTCTTGTTCATGGAGTTCTTGAGACAAGTGCATGAGGCTCATTCTTTTCTACGCAATCGACATAAGACAACATTCACTTTTCTATGTGGATTGGGCATATACAAATGCAAATCAGTAGCTGATTGTAAATTGATGAGCAACGAATTGTCAAAACTTCATCTCAAGTACTTCAACAAAAAACACTTGTATGATCCTTCAGGCCTCTTTGTAGCTCGTATGGAGCAAAATCATTCACACAAGCTAGCACTTGAAGACTTTTGGGTCAATTGTGAGGATGAATTCGAAGTATGCAGGTGCTATTATTGAAGGCTCACTCTTCCTCAACTTGTTGATTTCTTATCAGAAGATGTTGAAGGTTTTTCAGATGATGATTGAGAAGTTTTACTTACTACATTCATCAAAGATCAAGTTGCTCGCTAGCTGGTTCGACAACCAGATTGGTATGCCAAAGAGAGCACTTCAGTTGAGGATCTATCAAGCTGAGTTGCCAAGACCAGTATGCTTTTCTTGGACAACAAGAGGAGGCGGAAGGTAGTCCCAGTTGCAAAGTCGCCAGTTGTACATTCTTCACTACCTTCCACATCAAGATCAAAACTCAGAGATGTGGAGCAATCCACCCGAAGGTGCTAGGGTTAGTGGAAGAACAAAGAATTTGAAAGGAAACACAAATCGACAGGAATAACTAGAAAAGGTGCTAGAAATTTCAGTGGAGTTAGTGGTACAAGCTGAAGCCGGGTCTTCATCTCCTAGTCCACCACTATCTCCTCAGGCTCCTCCCATTCAGATATATTCAAAAATGGAATCGCCAGTTCGTGAAGTCTCAGTGATAGTTAATTCACCAGGAGTTGACATACCTGTAGTCGTCTCTCCTAAAGAAGTTAACCTAGATAATTCATCTTAGCTTGAGAAAACTTTGGGTAGAAGGAGGTGAAAGCCTTCTTATCAGCTGGATCTTTCAGAGTTTGGCAATGTATATTGGGAAACGTCAAACAAGAAGATCAAGAAACATGTACACATAGAGTAGAATCCTGATGCAAAGATTGTCATTGAGGTTGCTACATTGCCAGAGGGCAAGAGATTGGATGAGGTTGAGGTTGGTGATTTCACCTTTGTCAAATCCAACCTCAGTAGAAGCACTTGACACATGGAAGTGAGCCTCTTTAGGGCAGTTGCAAGTAATCTTCAGGAGCGGGTGATGAAGGATGAAAGAAGACAAAGTAGCCCTCAAGGCTGAAAATAAGCAACTATGACAATATATCTCAAATATTCTTCATGGGACTTCAGATGTTGTGGCTTTTCTTCTTCCACAACTTCTAGAGTCACCTATAGATCAACAAAAGTTGGGTCAGTTGGTCAATCATGGAAAGCTTTTGGAAAACTGGATCGAAGATTTTGTTATTGGGGCTAGATACTTTCTTGCACAGATGTACCAATTAAGGTACAACGCCCATGATCTTCGTCAAGGAATTCAATAGCTTGAATTGAGTTTGGCAGAAAAAAAACCAAGATATGAGATCATCATTTCTCATTTAGCGATCACATATGATGTCATTATAGCAGATGAAGACAAAAGGAAGCTTTTTGCTTGCAGAGAACAATACCTCTTCAAAGTAGAAACTTCTAAGAAAGTGTCTAGAAAGATGGCTGAAATCAACAAAATGTTGTTGGTGCTATCAAGCGCGTAAGTGGATTCATCACACAGATCTTGTGCCATTATCTTCATGAGAATGGTACAAACATAATTCCAAAGTTTGGTTCGTGATGGTCTTAATGGTGATCCTGTGGCATCCAAGTTGAATCATTTTTCCATGATGTCAACAAGTTTCAACAAGGTAGTTGAGGAGGTCAAAGAATACCTGAGATTGATCACAGATAGAGAGAAGATGTTGAGCAAACATTCTATTATTTTGGATAGTATCAAAGTTCCTGAAGAAGATGCAGTTAAAGATTTCCTGGAGGAGATGATTGCTCACGATGGCTTGGAGTAGACAACCAATTAGATCCTACGATTTTCCCAAGGATAAAGTCAAAGGCAACAGTTAACTCAACATCACTTTTGGGTTCAGATTGCTGATTTCATGCATGTTTATCTCTTCCTTGGGACTATCTTTTGGTGGAGGTAGAACTTTCAGTTAGGTTTTAGTTAACTGATCTTAGTTATGTTGGCAACACAAGGGCAGACAACTAAGAGGGGGGGTGAATTAGTTGTCACAAAAATTCAAAACTTATTAAACTTATTAACCGTTATTCTTAGATTTGATTAATAACTATGAAAGCACAAATCATCAACACATCAGAAACACACATAACACCAAAAAAATTTACGTGGAAACTCGGTTAGGGGAAAAACCACAGTGGAGGTCAGTCCACAAGATTATACCCTATTATAAGTATAAGAATAATAAATGGGGAATGCACATGCATTTAGGCACACTGCCTAGATCTCATTGCTCAATTACAAAAGGGCTTACTGCCCAAAGGAAGACACATTGTCTTACAAAAAGATTCAGATTACATCCGCAAGATTTTGAATTGAGAAAATAGCATGTGCTAATGCCTGATTATAGTTCTGGTTAAGCACATGAACACTTCTTCACTCTTCACTCTTTTTCACACTCTACTTTTCCTTCGAATGATTTAGAACATTATTCAAACACACCACACATTCAAATGGAATAAACAATTGCTTATATATATCCACAACAAGAATTTACATCGCTACATGTCAACCTCAACAAAATAATAAAATGAATACAAACTGTCGGCCCAAAATAATAATAATTATCGATGCGAATCAACCAAGGTCAACCACAATATAGTGAAGACCCAAAATAAAATTCCTAAACACGAACCACTTCAAAAATTATTCCTCGAAGATCCACAACACGCTACAACACCCTGTCAACCAAGAATACGAAAAACATGAACAAAAAGAAAATCTCCAATCACAAGCACAACGATCAATGCAGATGTGCAACATAGATAGAGCACAATCTAGAAACAACCACAGACATCTTGAATCACCAGAGAAGCATTCGCAACAACTGAACTTACTAGAATCAAATCATGTTTATTCGGGAACACCAACTAAGGCAACAAAAAAACTGTCAGAATACAATTCTTCATAATTTGATCAAATCTTCATGCAGATATTTGAAACTTGATGTGGGGTGAAGCCACAATAGTGGTTTACAATTGAAGTGAGGAAGGAAAAATCACAAAAAATGAATGCATGGCAAAAAAACTTGATTTTAGGGGTTCGTACGAATCTATTGGTTCGACCGAATCCATTAGGGGTTCGCTAGAACCTGGGTTCAAGTGAACCTTTTTAATGCTTTCTCGCCAAAAAGACCAATAAAACCC
This sequence comes from Sequoia sempervirens, assembly GCA_007258455.2. Classification (NCBI taxonomy): domain Eukaryota; kingdom Viridiplantae; phylum Streptophyta; class Pinopsida; order Cupressales; family Cupressaceae; genus Sequoia; species Sequoia sempervirens. The sequence continues at coordinate 749,623,451 of VDFB02271358.1, forward strand.
CTTATAAAAGGGGTGTTCGAATGAAGCAGGGTTCAGATGAACCCTGGTTCGAGCGAATCCCTAGAGGTTCGCTCGAACCCCTAGGGGTTCGCTCGGGTTCGCTCGAACCCCCCTTTAACCTCATCCCCCCCTGAAACACAAAAAAACCTTGAATTTTGGCACTTCAGAGCTCGGGTTGAAGATGAAAATGGATGAATCTTCACAAACCCAACGGGAATCAGGTAGTCCTCAGAATGAGCTATCCAATGAATATAATTTTAATATGTTTTGGTTTTATTATGTATTTTTTTTTAAGTTTTATTAAACATAGGTTTTCCATCGAAAATGAAGGTCTTTGTTCTGCACATGTGGAAAAATAGCAGATTATCAAAAAAAAATTGAAAAATATGAGTGCACTAGATATTGAAGTTCTTGATCCAACAAAAAATAAAAATGAATTTCGATATATACAAAAAAGTTGTGTTTTACGGTCACGCTTATGTCCGAATTGTAATTGGTTTGACTTCAAACTTGGTTAAAAAAAAATATTCAATAAAAACCGCCTAACCAAGTGGAAGCACTAGATATCAGAGTTACAAATCTAAATTCAAAATAATTTGAATTTTATCTTTCATGGAAAAAAAGTTGTCATACAGTGTGCGTCACTTTTTAAAAATGCTATTTTTTGAAAAAAAAAAAATTTTATGGGAGATGGAAAAAGAAGTGCAATCTGATTCCAAAAATTCTGAAAAAAATATTTTTAAAATCTACAGACAAAATGTGACGACTCTAGTTTGTATCATCTTCATATTCTTCACGGTTTAGCCGTTATAGGTGCCTGAATGTGAAGATTTAGTTAAAAATAATAATTTCAGTGTCCAGTTTGGCCAAAAATTGTAAACCACTATTGTGGGATCACCCTGTGGATAAACTAGATATACTCGACTTGAGAAACCCTTTAATCCACAACCTTTGATCATCAACATACTGAATTCACCAACAGACTGAACTTCACTTCACACTGGTAACTTGCAACTCATTTCATTACAATTTTCTCAATATCCTTGACATATACAACCTCTAATGCATTAATACCAATAGTGTTGACATCAATGGCAATCATGTATCAACAACACAACCACAACATCCAACAATCTCCCCCTTTGGCATTGATGGCAACACATGATGTGAAAAACACCATCAATACAACTATCTCATAAAACTTACTTCCCCTTAGGTTCTGACTCTTTTCTCCTCAACTCTTTTACACAACTCTTCTCCCTAGATAATTCACAAATTTTCACATGACTCTACTCCCCCTTTGACATCAATGACAAAGATCTTTTTTCTCCACACAAACTCTGAACCACATATCTGATCATCTGACTACTCTCCCTAAATAGCAGCTACCACAACATCAATTTGGATCAAGATATGACTATGAAATGCATGGATTGATGCAATTCAATGCATCTTAGTTCTGATTAGAAGGGCTAATCACCCCTAACTTCCCTTTGAGATACTCAAAAGTATCCTTAGGCAATGGCTTTGTAAAGATATCTGCAATCTGTTCCTTAGTAGGCACATACTCCAATCTGACTTTCTTTTCACTCACCTTCTCTCTCAAAAAGTGAAACTTGATAGATATATGCTTGGTCTTTGAATGTAGCACCAGATTCTTAGAAATGTTAATTATACTTGAATTATCACAAAATATAGCAATGGGTTCATCATACATAACTTTGATATCTTTCAACATCTATTTCATCCATAATACGTGAGTACAATTGTTAGCAGCAACAATGTATTATGCCTTTGCAGTAGATAAAGAAATGGCATTTTGCTTCTTACTTAACCATGAAATCAACTTCTTTTCCAAGAAAAATGTGCCACCACTAGTACTTTTTCTGTCATTCACATCTCATGCCCAATCAACATCAGTAAAGGCACTCAAAGTAAGATAATCATCTTTAGGATACCACAGGCCAAAATCAGCTGTTCCCTTCAAGTATCTGAAAATCCTCTTCACAACAGTTACATGAGATTCCTTAGGATCAACTTGAAATCTTGCAACAATACATATAACATTCATGATATCAGGCCTTGTTTGAGTCAAATAAAGCAATCCACTAATCATTGATCTATATCTAGTATGATTTGCCTTTAGAGAATCATCATCTACTGTCAACTTGCATCTGGTCACCATGGGTGTACCAATTGGCTTTGAATCTTCCATACCAAACTTCTTCAACAATTCTTTCACATACTTGGACTGAGATTTGAAGATCCCTTTATCTAACTAAGTAATTTGCAATCCCAAAAAGAATTTTATCTCATCAATCATAGACATCTCAAACTCATTATGCATCTCATCAGCAAACTTCATGCACAAACCATCATCTCCTCCAAAAATGATATCATCAACAAAGACTTCCACAAGCAAATCTTTATCATCATCAATCTTGAAATACAGATTACTATTAGCAGTACCTTTGCTAAATCCAAGCTTCAACAAATACTTATCCAATCTGGCATACCATGCTCTTGTGGCTTGCTTAAGTCCATACAGTGCTTTCTTCAACCGACAAACCATGTCTCCTTGATCAGTCAATTGAAATCCATCAGGTTCCTCAACATACACTTCTTCCAATTCACCATTTAGAAATGCTGACTTGACATCCATTTGATAAACTTTGTAGTTTTGTAAGCAACATAAGCAAGAAATAATCTCACAACTTCTCTCCAATAGATATGAGGAACATTTCCTTCCAACATCATAGTTCTAGCAGCATCTTGATTTGTCTTGTTTTTCCTTTCCACAACTCCATTTTGTTGAGGGGTCCACGATGCAGATAATTGTCTCTTTATCCCATGTTCTTCACAAAAAGAATTAAACTCACATGAAGTGAATTCACCACCTCTATCTGATCTCAGACATTTAATCTTCAAACCTGTCTTTGTCTCAGCCATAGCCTTAAAGATCTTGAACTTCTCCAGAGCTTCAGATTTCTCCCTTAAGAAGGTAACCCACATAATTCTAGAATAATCATCAATGAGTAACATGAAATCCCTACAACCTTGTAAACTTCTAACTCTAGAAGGAACACACAAGTCAGTATACACAAGCTCCAACAATTCATTTGAACAATCTTGTTTGTTTCGAAATGAAATTCTAGTTTGCTTCCCTAACTGACATTCCTTGCATATGGCATTAGTAGGTTTCATCAACTTAGGAAGATCTCTCACAACCTTAGTAGAACTTATCTTGATAATATTATCAAAGTTAACATGACACATTCTCCTATGCCACAACCAACTTTCATCAATTTGAGCAATCAAAAAAAATTTACTAGCAACATTCAAGTGAAAGATGTTACCTTTAGTTTTTGTACCTGATGCAATCACATTTTCGGAACTCCCTTATATTCTACACTTTCCATGTTTGAACTGAAGATTGTATCCCTTGTCAACCATCTGTCCAACACTTAAGAGATTATGTTTCAAACCTTCCACATATAGAACATCATCAGTATTATTCTTACCATCAAGAGAAATACATTCTCTGCCACAGATTACACCAGCTTTGTCATCACCAAATCTCACAACACCACCATCATACTTTTCCAAGCTCACAAACTTACTTTTATCACTTGTCATGTGATGAGAGCATCCACTGTCAATCACCCATTCATTTTTCTCTTCAACTCAAGCAAATAGGGCTTTCTCCACATTTGTACAACTAGCAAATTCAGTAGACACAAGATTATTTTCCTTGATAGCAATAAATACCCATTCACCCTCACTTCCATTTCCTTTATCAGATTCATCATTTGTCACACCTTCATCAACAACATAATAACACAACATAATAACACTTTCTTTGAAATCTAGGCTTGTTAGGTTTTGGATTGGGAACTCTTTTCAGACACCTTGATTCAAAATGACCTATCTTATTGCAAGAAAAACATTTAATAGGAAATTTCCCTTTATAGTTACCTTGTCCTTTGGCTTCTCTTTTGACAATAAGCACTTCAAACTCATCTATTTCTCTCTTCTTCTTCAATCTGTCTCATTTCTTCCTCATACTTTAATACTTTTCTGGAAGAACTTTCACCCGGATCATATCTCGGTTTATCTCTTCCAGAAGTAGTGGCCTTGAATGTAGATTCTACCTTAGGAAGGGCATCACCAAATTCACTCAACTCAAAAGAAGTAAGCTTACTAATCAACATATCTCTGGTTACATTTGTCACAGTCCGGAGCTCTTCAATAGCTGTAGCTTTGACTTTGTATGCATCAAACAAGGATCTAAGCACTTTAGCAACAATCTCCAATTCTTCCAACTATCCACCAGCACATCTGATACCACACAAGTTCATTCACTCTTTGCATGAAAGTAGTAATATTCTCGTCATCACCCATTCTCAACATTTCATATTTCCCTTTTAGACTTTGTAGCTTAGCAATCTTCACATTAGCATCACCTTCATACAAAGTTTCCAACTTTTTCCAGATCTCATAAGCAGTCTTTAGATCCATAACATTTGTCATCTCAGAATCAATCAAAGCACTCAACAATGCCTCCTTAGCCCTGATATTGTATTCAACATCCCTAATCTCAGCAGTAGTAGTAGGACCATTTTGTGGAATAACATACTTATTGCTTGTAATGTTCCAGTAGGGTTCACCAATGCATCTCAAATGACACTCCATTTGAGTCTTCCATAAAGAATAATTTGTTCCATCAAATCTCAAACTATCCTTCTTGTATGTTGCCATCCCGGATTACCTCAAGATGTTATACTTCTTCCAAGGAACTTGCTTTGATACCAATTGTTGGCAACATAAGGGCAGACAACTTAGGGGGGGGGGGTGAATCAGTTACAAAAATTCAAAAATTATTAAACTTGTTAACCCTTATTCTTAGATCTGATTAATAACCATGAAAGCACAAATCATCAACACATCAGGAACACACATAACACCAATATTTTTTACGTGGAAACCCGGTTAGGGGAAAAACCATGGTGGAGGTTAGTCCACAAGATTATACCCTATTAAAAGTATAAGAATAATAAATGGGGAATGCACATGCATTCAAGAACACTTCCTAGAGCTCACTACTAAATTACAAAAGGGTTTACTGCCCAAAGGAAGACACACTGTCTTACAGAAAGATTTGGATTACATCCGCAGGATTTTGAATTGAGAAAATAGCATCTGCTAATGCCTGATTACAGTTCCGGTTAAGCACATGAACACTTCTTCACTCTTCTTCACACTCTACTCTGCCTTCGAATGATTTAGAACATTATTCATGCACACCACACATTCAAATGGAATAAACAATTGCTTATATATATCCGCAACAAGAATTTACATCGCTACATGTTGGCCTCAACAAAATAATAAAATGAATACAAACTGTCGGCCCAAAATAATAATAATTATCAATGTGAATCAATCAAGGTCGGCCACAACATAGTGAAGACTCAAAATAAAATTCTCAAACACGAACCACCTTAAAAAATTATTCCTTGAAGATCCACAACACACTACAATACCCTGTTGGCCAAGAACAGGAAAAACATGGACACACAAGAGAAAATCTCCAATCACGAGTACAACGATCAATGCAGACATGCAACACAGATAGAGCACGATCTAGAAACAACTAAAAACATCTTGAATCACCAGAGAAGCATCCACAACAACTGAACTTACTAGAATCACATCATCTTTATTTAGGAACACCAACTAAGACAACAAAAAAACTGTCAGAATACAAATCTTCATAATTCGATCAAATCTTCATGTAGATCTCTGAAACTCTAAGTGGATAAATTAGATATACTTGACAAGAAACCCTTTAATCCACAACCTCTGATCATCAACATACTGAATTCACTAACATACTGAACTTCGCTTCACACTGGTAACCTGCAACTCATTCCATTACAATTTTCTCAATATCCTCGACATATACAACCTTTAATGCATTAATGCTAATAGTGTTGACATCAATGACAACCACATATTAAAAATACAACCACAACATCCAACAGGTTATCAATTGACTCTCATTTCAATAAGACTTGCAGTTTGACAAGTCCAATTAGTTTTAGTTTTAGACCAATTAATTGAGGTAATTTTTCTAGTTAGTTGTTAGGTTATTTTTGTTTAGAAATAGTAATAACTCTTGCATGTTGGCAAGATAGAATGTTAACTCAAGGATATTTTAAGGTTCCCTACTCCTTTGAGATTCTATAAATAAGAGCACCTTGCTCATTGTATTTTAACTTTTGCTTGTGATAACAAATTGTTGTGCCACCTTGCCTGCAATATTGCTATTCGGTATTGGTTCACATTGTGTAAGAACAAGATTGTATGTTTGTTTCATCATGCAAATCCTTGTTCATTTTATTGTTTAATGTCATGTTATAAAGTTGGTTTGATTGTCTATTGTGTGTTTGTTTCATCATGCAATTTGTTGTCCCAGATGTGCTAGTGTAATCTTTGATTGAAGTTGAGATAATAAAGTTAGGAGAACAATGTGCCTTTGATCCAAAATTCTCAAAGTCTTTCATGTTTATTGTTTTGTAATCTTTGTTTTGACTTACACTTCGGATAGAGTGTTCCACCTCCTTGGGAATTTAGAGATGAGGATTATCATTTAGTTTTGTTTCTAGTAATCTATATTTCAGCTTACACCTCAGATAAAGTGTTTCACCTCCTTGGGAATCCTGAGATCTAGCTTGCTGTTTCATGTTGTTTCTAGTAATCTTCTTTTCAGCCTACACCTCGGATAGAGTGTTCCACCTCCTTGGGAATCCTGAGAACTAGCTTACCATTTCATTTTTGTTTCCAATAACCTTTATTTCAGCATACACCTTAGATAGTGTTTCACCTCCTTGGGAATCTTGATATAGAGTTTATCATCAAACATTCCAAATTGCTCCTAACTCCTTTTGCTTTGATTTTACTTAAGGATATAGGCTAATTATAGCTTTAGCCCAGTTGTATTTAAGATTTGCAAAAACTAGAGAAAACCTTAGTTGCAATGTATTTGGTTTTATAACCTTGTGCCTCTACCAGCCGAGGAAAAAAGATAGGAACTTATATTACTTTACTTTTTACGCATATCAACAAAAGAGGGAGTTTCCCCTCCAAATTTGAAGAGAACTTTATCTGTGCATAGCTGCCCATTTCCAATACGCACTCAAGAGGTGTGAATTGAAACACCAACACTGGATTTAATCATCTGAATTAGTTTCTATAATTTGAATTGACATGAAGCTCTTATGAAACTTGCTATATGGTTTTGTGTTTCTTAGGCTTCCATCAACTTCCTTGCCAAAAGGACTATCCAATCATGCAACTGGTCTCATTTAATGAACTCAAGCCAACAAACTTCTCCCAAAGCAATTCTATTGTGAGGACTGCAACCATGTTTGACGAGGACCTTCCAAGGTGTGTAGTGTTAGTTGTATGAACATTTTCACTTTTGCATCATACTTTGAAAGTTGTATAGCAATAAAATTTTAGTTCAATTTAGCCAACATGTGTAATTTGTGACATTGTGAAATTGCAAGTTCACACTACTTAGCAAGTTTGTAGATATCTATGCATTATGTGTAGTATTTGGGTCGTTGTGTAGTTTTTGTTGTATATATGGCTTTTACTAATTTGTATTTATTTAAGACTTAATGGGTATTATGTAAAATATATTTGGAAGGTAAGTTTTACTTGAAATTTTGTTTTTGCAACAACAATTCAAACCTTGTTTAATTACCATCTTATTTGGGTTAGTTCAACTTCTTGTCACTGATTACGATAGCAATTTTATATTATCGAGAATAACATTTTGTTTGTATAATTTGCATTAGTAAGTTTTTCTTAAATTCTGTCTTTGCTCGAAATTTTTCTTCCAACATTTGGTAGGAAGTACATTGCAATACAACTCTTGTTTAATTTGAACATTCATAGTTTATGATATAAACTTTTTTTTTTTTTTTTAAAGAGTATTAAATTTGTCTTTTTTTTATTTATTCAAGGGGTAAACGCTTTTGACCGGAGCTATGAACCGGATACAACCATTCAACAATACCACCCCAATGGGGTTTGAACCTTGGTGGCAAGAACAACAATGCCACCTATAAACCATCACATCATGCCAATACCGACAGTTTATGATATAAACTTCATAATAAGCCTCCAATACTTAAATTTTTAATAATCAATAAATACATCTGTAGACACCTAAAATCATCAACATTCAACTATACCCAATTTTATACCTTCCCAACATTAATTAATTAACTTTTCTTAGAATCTTTCTAGCATTAATTAATTAATTATTATTCATTTCCTCTATAATACACCTTTAATTAAATAAATTTAAGATTTATTTATTTAAATTCACTCTCCATAATTTTATCTCTCAAAAATTAAATTAATGCAACCTATTTATTTGATTCTCCTTTTCTCCCTCATGACTAAAACCCATTAGTTAACTAATGAATTCACATGCACATTCCTAATTATGTTTAAGTCATGGTTAAACTTGCACATGTCATGGGCATATATGGCCCATGCTTTCCACTTCCCCACAAAATCCTCTTATCAAATTGCATTGGTCCATTTCTCCAAGAAAAAAATGTTTTTTCGCATATTTCAAAAAACAAAAATTGGATTTCCAAAAAGCTTTTTGTAATACTCACCCTTACATTATTTTTATCTTGGACCATTCATTTTTTTTAAAAAAAATTGGACCTCTTCAAGTGTATCAATCGCAAGATGTTGTTTGGAGACTTTTTATTTTCCCAAACCTTTCAATCAACATCATCCATTGTTCCTTTAAATCAATCTCAGCTCTTGATCAATAATCCCTTGAATCTAAAAATAGCCCCTATTGTAGGCTATTTTCAAGAAGCTCATGGAATGCTAAGTCATGTTGTCAACTTAAGCAATTGCATACAATTTTTTAATCTCAAATCCATGAGAACACAACCACACATCTTGTGTGTGCAACAAGTAGTTATGGATGAGAGATTTTTGTTTTCTTTCATATTTTGTGCAATTTTTTTTGCATATTCTAAGGTGTCGATTAGGTGTAGGATAGAATTTGAACTCATTGTTTGATTTTTTTATTTTGTGTTCTAAATTCTTCTTATTTCTATTTTGGTAGGTTTGGTGGGATCCACATCTCTCATCTAACCATCTTTTAAGTGTTCTGTTGTAGACTCCCATTTTGATGCATTTGACCTTGCTTTTGGAGTTTTTGATTCATAAATTGGAGCACATACATGTAGATCATGTTAGTGTTCACATTAGTTAGTAAAATTAAATTATTGGTTAGGTTTGTTATATGTATGGCAATATAGAATTATATTGTTGTGCGAGTGTATGTTTGTTTGAGTTGTTAAAACAACTCAAACAATTAAGGAGTTGTTCCTATAATGTAGGAACCAAATCTCTTATATATATACATAATTCATGTTGAACAAAGAGTTGGAATAGAAGAATATTATTTTTGTGTGTAAAATCTACTCCTAATATCTCTCCCAAAATCTCTAACATGGTATTAGAGAATGCTCTATTGAAGGGATAGAATGATCTTTTCCAATCACCTAATTTGGACATTGTAGGTTTGATAGGCGCATAAGGCGCATGAAGAAATCATAGAGCATTATTCTTGAGGATTTCCAAAGTTAACACAACAATAATCATGCTCAGATCAGCAGCAATATCAAAGCGACATATTTGTTAGAGTTTTTCTCAAGTATATGAGATGGAGGAGGCAAGGCAATGATAGATATCGCTGAAGGTGCTCATTACTAGATTTTCCAAAGAAGCACAATATGATATTCCCAAAGTTTACACCTGTGCATAATTTGAAGAGGTTGCAAGGTTCCTTTTCAAGAATTGTTGAGAAGTCTCTCTTTCCTAGTGCAACATTAGCAACGCGCTCCATCAAGTTTGAGCAATTAAAGTTTTCTACGAGCTCAAAAAATTTGCGCAAAGGATTATGCCTGTAGCCCCAAATCACCATAAACTCATAGCGTAAGTATTGCAATGAGATGACCTTGGTAGGATCTAATATGCATCAACTAATAGTGGTTTGTTGGAGTGCCTCTAGCTGACAAAAGGTGCATGATTCTACAATGAAGCTTTTATCTTCAAAGTTGTTATCCAACATAAAAAAATTTGAGATTGCCTTTTTGCATGTACAGGCTGATATGCTTTTGGAAAGGTCACTCCTCAAAGCTTATCTATCCATTGTAGGTATTTTTTTTTTAGTAATTATCTTCCGTGTAAGTGCTTCTTAGTCCAAGCAAGCCATTTGTTGTCATTGTTATTGATGCTAGGTATGATAGCTTAAGATCAATTTTTAATAGTTTCATAGTGGTAGGTTATTTATTGTCTTAGAGTCATTGTCAATTTAGTGTCATCAAATGTATGTTTTTCAAAATTCAAAAAGTGTTAAAAAATAATAGAAATATATTTTCTCTTAGTTGTATTCGGAGTGCATGATCGGTGGTACCCAACACTCCTTGTAGGAATTTCACATTGTGGGAGGGAATAATAACCAATTTTCCATTCCCATTCTATGCCAAAATGACTAAAGTCAAGGGCAACTTCCAGTGGCAGCGACAGTTGTCTATGTTGTTCAAGAGTGAGTGGCAATGATTGATAACAGTGACTACAATTAAGAACACTGTTTCTTATGGAATGTAATGTGAAAACTTTTTCAGTGTGAGTTTTTCATATTTATGATATGTATTTCCCTCATGTACAAGCATAGTAGTGAACAAAAGCACCAAAGCAAGTTAGTTAATGGATCTTGAAAGGGTTTGTGGGAGGATCCAAAAAACCACATGAGGTGGATAGTTGATGGGTCCCTGTCACCTCAAGGTTTGTGGTAAGCCTGTTTAAAACCATGAAAAGCTGATGAGAGGTGTCTTTCATTTGAATCAAGATTATGAGCCACAAGAGTTGGGCTTACTGTAGTTGAAGGGTGTGAGTTTTTACTATGTTCACACTAAAGGGGGGAATGTTAGAAATCATGTTAGTGTTCACATTGGTTAGTAAAATTAAATTATTGGTTAGGTTTGTTATATGTATGGTAATATAAAATTATGTTGTTGTATGAGTGCATGTTTGTTTGAGTTGTTAAAGCAACTCAAACAATTAAGGAGTTGTTCCTATAATGTAGGAACCAAAACTCCTATATATATGTAATTCATGTTGAACAAAAGGGTGTGGAATAGAAGAATCTTATTTTTGTGTGTAAAATATGCTCCTCATATCTCTCCCAAAATCTTTAACATATCAACACACTTGCTCCAGATTGGTGCAACTACTCCAAATTTGCTAGACCTACTCCTCGAGGGTTCATGGTGAGCTTGCCTATGTATCCCCTCATGGGAATCAGAGGCTTGGTAGTTCGCCCCACATCGTTAGAGGGAATTCATTCTCTCCTCTTGCATGAGATCCTCGATCTCACTTTTAACCCAAGACTATTAATTAAGCATTAAGATATCAACTTAGTTTAATTATAATATAATGTTAATAACTTGCCATCAAGTGTTGGGTCCATACTAAACATTACCAAACATTAGTGTACAAACATTCACAATATTCACAAGGGGTCATTCATACCATAATTCAAAAGATCATACACATTGATTGTCACAAGCATACCTCCATAAACACAAGTTGACTAGCTCATACACATCACACATACAATAGTGATTGGATCATACATAGATCACAAGTACAAGGATCATTAGCTCATATGTACATCACAAGTACAATTATTATCTTGTATGTATATCACAATTACATTAGTGATTGGCTCCAACATATGTCGCATATACACAGTGTCAAGCTCCAACATACATCACATATACACAATGATGAGCTCCACCATACTTCACAAATACACAATAACAAGCTCTAGCATACATCACATACACAGTGACAAGCTTACACATCACAATGGTTGAATAACACATGTCCATAATGCATTCCAAATAGAAAGAATATTGGTGCATTGTGCACTACACCATGGGTCCTATCCTTTCCTCCAGTCTTTGCACCATTGGACAAATGGGAAGAGAATTTGGTGCATCCCAAACTACACCAGGGGTTCATCCTCAACCCCATAAGGCTAAGTATACAGTTTGACAACTAGGAAGGGGATTTGGTGCATCCCATACTACATCACAGGTCTGTCCACCATCCCAAGGGTTTCCACAAGTAGTGAACCTACCATAACCCGGTGGATTCTGACTTCAATCGCCTATAGGCCACCAACAACAAGTCTATCCACCCAGGAAGAAGTAGCTCCCGACATGTACCACCTTGTGACCTTAGTGATATTGCCAACTATCTTCTTCACAATCCCAGGTAACACTAGCATCGGTCACTTTTGTGCCCTTAGTGATAGCCATTGAAACCCCTTGATACAATGATTAACCCCGAATTATCATTATTTGCATAGATGGTTCCTACTTGTGCAACCGTTACTGTATCATAATCATAACTAGGGTAGCCCATAATGACCTTCACCTTTGTGAACTAGGTGAATGCTGACTAGTCCCTAGCAGTAGTTTAGACATCTGTCATTGGCATAGTCCAATGATTGCCTATCACTGCTCAAACATCTTAGAGGTTCACTCTTGGGCGGGTCATAAATAACATGAATCACAATCACAATCAACAAATACACGAGCCTATACATAGAGACCTTTAGATATGGAGTCAATTTTCACAACACATAAAAGTTACATGGAACCAACATGAGATGTACTTTACCCAACATATACATATAATCAAATACCAATTATAAAGTAGTTAAATCCCTTACTTCATTATGTTTAATATATAGAAGTATATTATGTATTAAATATAAGTTATTAAATCTTGTTAACTCATTCATACCCATTTGGTGCCCATTCAATCTTAAACCATAGTTTACAGAGGATGAAAGATTAAACCACATAGGAACAACCCCAACCTCGAAGTTATCCCCTTGAACTCTCCCCCTTTTGGACTTGAGGTCATAGGGACATCCTTCACCCAAGGACTGCCTATGTACCTACTTCCAAATAGATCCAAAGTCACATGTAGTTCTCCTTACAAGATCTCTCAAGGAATGCATACACACAAGATTCCCCATAATCAAGGTTTTGCTAACAGTCCCTTTTAAGAGTATCGAGGTCTTGAATTAAACTTGACCCATTGTTTTTCATGAACTAACTTGAATGTCCTTGGGTTCATTTTATCAACATAAGGGCTAAGATTATTACTCAACATGAAATTACCTTGGTTCTCACAAACCCATAGGAAAGAACTTCCATTTGAATTTCCATATTATATTCAATATTGAGGTTCTTGTACTCAAGGGGTCAACATATACCTTTTGAAGGACATCTAGTAGTATTTATAAACTTGTTTTAAGTTAAATCATTGCTTGAATCCTACTTGATAAAGTTGTCAACACTATGCCCATTAGACAATTATATGAAAACATTATTGCATTGATAATATTATTAATAACATTCTTGATCTTATGAATTCATTTACCTTATCGTGCAACCTCACATTCTAATGATAGTCCATTTAATAGACTAGATAGTTTATTTATACTTGTTGTTCAATCTAAACCTGACCTTGGTCATTAGTAAGGTATCAAAAGTCGCTCCATAGGATTTATCTCATAACTTGATCCTAACCACATTGTCAAATTAAATGATGGTTTCCTTACAATTGGTATACATTTTATATTGTGGTTCATTATAGATATAATATTAATTTCAATATCAAGGTTCTTGTATCTAGAGAATGATAGGCATAATGTGGTCGCGTAAAGATTTTACTATGGAATCAATGGATTATTGAAAGTACCGAGTTTCAACATTAGGATTCTTATACTTGAGTGGTCTATAGTAATCATGGAATCGTATAAAGCCAACATCCCAAATCCGAAATATATTAACAAAGGCATGAACTCACAACAATAAAATATGCTCACTACAATGTGTTTTTTTTAATGTTATTCAAAGAAATTGTTTTTACTTACGTTATCATGCTAAAATTTGCAAACCAAGCTTGCATTAAGTAAACCTTGTTCCTAATTCATAATGTAAGATATGATTTTTGCTATAGATTCAATATTAATTAATATACCACCTTATTTGATATAGCCATTTAAATTAAGAATATACACCATCTACCAAGATAGTTTAACCTTTCAAAGATAAATAATTTTAACCTTAAAAAGGCTAATCCCATCATTACCTTTCTAAACAAGAAAATATTATATAACTACTTTTCTAAACCTTCCTCACCATTTTAGCAATAGAAAGAATATCACAAAATCAAGGTTTAATTATTTACGTTCTTTGAAAAGTAATATCAAAGACATGTGTGCTTAGCTAAATGGATATGGAAGATATTTCTGATGTAGGCATTAAGATTGACTCCTTTCATAGCGTCCAACTAACTAAACTACATGCTTTTATAGATACACTCCTCTACTCTAATATCTTGTCATCCTGCTCTGTTTGACCGAAGACCTCCTTCACTTTATCCATTGTTTTCCTCAACAATGTCTTGTTAATAATAAGTCCACGGTCACTACAGACTTGTTGGGTACAAATTTCGTTGGGCAATTGGGCAGGTGGATGTGGTGGTTCCCCTTCGGCTCCTAAAGAGATAAAGTCAAACAAAGTCTGAGCATGCCTCAGCAAAAGCTCCTCTTTGCCACACCATGTCTCACAAAATCCCAATATCCTCTGTGCATTTATGGATGTCCATGCTTGTTTGTAATCTCTCCCTTAGGCGCAGTCTAGAAGGAAATATGTCTTCAAAGATTTTGAACTTCGGATTTACACCTGCTCACTGCATTTGCTGAAACTTTCTAAAGCCTTCTCAATGAATCCATTTTGTCGACCCTTGCTCCTCCTAGTCATTCCCTTACGTCCTATTTCCTTCCCATTTCACGATCTCTTTCTCCCCAAAACGACTCTGCAACTCACGTCAACCATAGTCACTTTTGTTCATGCATTTCTTCATCTTTTTCTTGCACGCGATTTCACCTCCCTTCTCTTCACGCCCATCTATCCTCTCTGCATTCCCCTTTCTCTCTCTTTGCATTTTTTGACCAATCTATGTGCACATCCCCCATCACCTCCATTCACACCTTCTTTCCTTCCTCCTACCTTACTCTACTCTATACTCTTCCTACACTGACGAGGAAGCAAACCCCGAGACACAAAAATAATGCACACAACTAGCAAACTTTATTATTATTCAATAATGAAAATCTTACATGCAAATGATCTCAAATCCTCAAGCTCTGTATTACATGCAAATTACAGACTTACAGAAAATTACCCAGATCCCCCTTTCGCAGCATGCGAACTTCTTTTCCCAAAAAAAGTTACTCAAAAATCAGAAACAAGCCAATAAATAGACCCATTTCGGTTTGGAACCAAAAACTACCTTCGAGATAAGATTTTGGCGGTTTGGCGCCAAAATTACAATTTGAAATTTAGATTTAAATTCACATTAAAAAATTAGCACATTTCTAAAATATGCACCAACTTTCGGAAGCCATAACTTTTAATCCGACCGTTGGATCTTCAATGATAATACCTTTTCGGAAAGGTCTTGAAAAGATGATTTTTCGCAAAGTAGGCGTATGATGGACTACTTTGGCGTTTCCGCAAATTTTCATGCCCATCCAGGACTATTTAGTGCCTCAAACTGAGCTCGGAAGGTTTTTCAGGGCTAAAAGCAGAAACTAGAACTTGAATAACTTTCAAACCGTGAATGATCTTGACCTGATTCTTTCACCAAAGTGCTCATTTTTCTGTCCTAAACCTTCCCATAAATTTTCGTCTTCCCACGCCTCAAATTCATACCTGCTAAAAATAGCAGTTGAGCAGAAAAAATAGAAAAGCAGTTCTAAAAGTTGGAAACTCTTATTCGATGAAAAGGGTATCAAGAAATGCATAAACATCTACAAAAAGAAAACAACATAAACAAAAATGGAAATCATCTTTTTGGGTGATGCAAGATTGCCCTCACACCACTGGATGCTCCTGCATCAGACACCTAGGGTAATTTGAGAAGTGACCCCGTCACGTCTCAGATGGTTGAGGAAAACCCAAATGGTCAACCTCTTGCTTAGACAACCAGGATGAATCTTCGACAGGCCTTCCTCTCCACTTCACCAAATATTCTTCATATTGTCTATTTTTGGTACTCCTTCCCACACGACTATCCAAGATTTCTTCAATCTGCTCCTCTGAAAAAGGTGTTGGAATGCCACACTATTTTATTATTGGTACTTCCTCTGCCCCACCTTCATGATACTCTGTCAAATCTGAAATATTAAACACAAGGGAAATATTGACTCCATCTGGCAACTCTACCTCATATGCATTCCCTGATTCATGTCTCTTCACAATTTTACAGGGACCAAACTTTTTCATCTTCAATTTGTTATAGGTTCCTACTGGAAACTTTTCTTTTCTCAAGTGGACCATCACTTCATCACCAATTTGAAACTCCTTATACCTCCTCTTCTGATCTGCCTTAGCCTTATACTTCATATTCATCTTGTTGATATGTTCTCTGACATTCTCATGTATATTCTTGATGTGCTCTGCAAAGTCTTTGACTTCAACACTAGTCTTCTTCTCTTAGTCCATCTTCCTCAATTCTGGAGCAGTCCTAGGACTACCTCCATACACAATCTGGAATGGTGATCTACCAGTGCTTCTATTGACAAAATTTTTGTAAGAAAATTCTGCTTGGGTAAGATCAAGTCCCATCCCTTGGGTTTATTTCCTACCAAGCATCTCAGTAGGTTACCCAGACTTCTGTTCACAACCTCAGTTTGCCCATCAGTTTGTGGGTGGTGTGCAAAACTGAACTTTAACTCTGTTTTCAACTTCTTCCACAAGGTCCTCCAAAAGTAGCCAACAAATTTTGTGTCACGATCTGAGACTATACTCTTTGGCAGACCATGTAGCCTCACCACCTCTTTGAAGAACAATTCAGCAATATGGACTGCATCATGGGTCTTCTGGCATGGGATGAAATGCACCATCTTCGAAAACCTATCAACTACCACAAATACTAAATCATTCCCTCTCTGTGTCCTTAGCAAACCAAGAACAAAGTCCATACTTATATCCTTCCACAGCCTCTCTGGTATAGGTAAGGGCTGATACAACCCAATATTTTGGCTCACTCCTTTAGCCATCTAACATACCCTGTAACTCTGCACAAATTTCTTCACATCTTGTGATAACTGAGGCCAATAATAATGCTCATTGATAATGGAAATGGTCTTATCCCGACCAAAATGTCCTGCCATTCTTCCATTATGCTTCTCCTTTATCAGGTTCTGCCTCATGGAACTCCTTGGAATGCACAATTGACTTCCCTTAAACAACATGCCATCCTAGATTATGAAATCCAGCCACTTCATCCTGTCAACTGTAACAAGCTCCTTGCAAGCTTTCCAAGCCTCTGCAAAATCATGATCTTCAGGATACAATGTTTTGAGTTCATTGAACCCAACCACTTCAATCTACATCTCTGTCAACAATGTTTTCCTCCTACTTAAGGCATCTGCAACCCTATTCGATTTTCCACTCCTATGCTTTAAAACAAAGGTATAACTCTGCAAAAATTCTACCCATTTCATGTGTCTCTAATTTAATTTTCCCTGACTACTCAGATACTGTAATGCTTGATGATCAGCAAATAAAACAAATTCCTTTGGCAACAGATAATGTCTCCATTTCTTTAATGCTTGAACTATTGCATAAAATTCCTGATCATATACAAAGTACTTTCTCTTTACATCATTTAACTTTTCACTGAAATAGGCAATGGGCTTACCTTCTTGGCTCATCACTGCTCCAATGGCACAACCACTGGCATCACAATCCACCTGAAACACCTTATTGAAATTTGGAAGGGCTAAAACTGGTTGCTCTGTCACCTTCTGCTTCAACAGATCAAAACTCTTCACTGCTCTAGTGCTCCACTTGAACTCTTTTCTATCCCTCTCATTGTTTCAGTTAGAGGTGCACAAATACTATGGAAGTTTCTAATGAACTTTCTATAAAAACTAGCCAAACCATGGAAAGATCTCACCTCAGTAGTAGTTATTGGGGTGGGCCATTCTAGAATAGCCTTCACCTTCTCTGGGTCCATCTTTAGACCCTCTGCTGAGACAACAAACCCCAAGTACACTAACTCCTTCACAAAACTACACTTTTTCAGATTAATCAACAATTTCTCTTCTCTCAACTTTTCAAAGATTACGAATATGCATCAAATGCTCACCCAGGGCCTTACTGAATATTAAAATATCATCTAAGTACACAATAACAAAATTTCCCAGAAACTTTTTCAGTACCTCATTCATGAGCCTCATGAATGTGCTCGGTGCATTGGTTATCCCAAAAGGCATGACTAACCACTCGTACAGGCCCTCCTTGGTCTTGAAGGCAGTCTTCCATTCATCACCCTCTCGAATCCAGATCTGGTGATATCCGCTCTTCAAATCAATTTTCGTGAAGTGTTGTGCTCCACTCAAATGGTCCATCAAGTCATCCATCCTTGGCAAGGGAAATTTGTACTTGATTGTTATCTTATTTATGGCCCGGGAGTCTGTACACATCCTCCACTCCCCATCCTTCTTTGGTGCTAGTACTGCAGGTACTACACATGGGCTCAGACTCTCTCGAATCAAACCCTTTCTCAACAAATCCTGAACTTGTCTGTTCAACTCCTCATTTTCTGCAAGAGTCATTCTATGAGCTGCCTTATTTGACAAATTGGCTCCAAGGATGAAGTCAATCTGATGGCTGATCTTCCCCATTGGTGATAAACCCTCAAGTACGTTATCAGAAATAATCTCCTGAAACTCATCCAATAGTCTAGAAACTTCTACTAGTACCTTCTCACTACCTTCCTTATCCATTCTAGGAATCAATGCATAACACATATGCTCATGCTTCATGATTTCTAAAAATTTTCTTCCATCAACAATACAAATTCTAGCACTACTGCATACCTTTTCTTCATCCTTCTTCAGGGGTTTCAACTTATGACGAACTCCATCCTTCATTAGGAAGTAAGTGTTTGCATGGCCATCATGTACATCTCGCCTATCAAACTACCATAGCCTCCCCAAGAACATGTTACATGCATATGTGGGAATGATATCACATAGTACCTCGTCACGATAGCTTCCAATTTTGAACTTCACCAGGCACTGCTCATTGACTAGAACTTTGTGGTCTTTCTGCAACCAGGCAATCTGATATGGATGTGGATGCCTTTCCCTTTTCAGCTTCAACTTTGTAACCATCTCTTCTGCCACCAGATTATCGGTGCTCTCACTATCAGTAATGACCTCACAACATTTGTCTTCACACTTGCACCTTGTGCGGAACAGATTCTTCCTCTGTTTTGGCTCTTTCTCTTCAGTCACCAGGGCTCTTCTAACCACTAGGGCTTCACCCCTTTCAGCATCATCCGAATGCTTGGACTGCGCCTCCTCATCTGCATGTGCAACCCTTCCACGACCTTCTGGCCTTCTGTCTGTCCTTCCTTGGTGTTGTGGACATTCATAGGCTCGATGCCCTTCTTCACCACAATGGAAACAAGTTCCTCTGAAACCACCTCTTCCAGGCCCTGGCCTAGATCTTCCTCATCCTTTACTTCTTTGATCACCACTATTTTGATCACGAGGGCGGTAGAAGTTATCATTCCTCTGGCTTCGACTGGTACCCACATCTTCATTTTCCTTTCATCCTCATTTCGGCTCCTAAAAGATCTTCCACTACCCCTTTCGCTTTGACCTCCTCGACCTTTTTGCTTGCTGTCAAATCTTTTGTTCAGCTTTTCAACTTTCAGAGAAAACCGGTATGCATCCTCAATGGTGGTCATTCTGACTAGGCTTAGCTCCTCTTGAATGCTCAGTCGTAACCCATTAAGATAACGGGCTACCTTCTCCTTGTTGGCCTCTGCATGGCTTGTTCTAATGATCATCTTTTGAAAATATTCTATGTATTCTTTCACAGATCTACTTCCTTGCTTCAACCCTTGCAATTTCTTAAACAGATCTAACTCGTAATCTACTGGTATGAACTGCTTTTTCAGTTTCTCCACCATGCGATCCCAACTGCTGATCTTTCCTTTTCCTCTTTGATTTATCTCCAATCTCTTTCCACCAAATATTGGCATAGCCCTTTAGCTTCGTTTTTGCAAACTTAACCCGATTTGGGTCCTCTACTTCATACTCAAAATACTTTTCTAGCTCGTTGATCTAGTCGATCAACTATTCTGGGTTCAAACTTCCAGAATAACTGGGGACTTCTATTCTGGGTCTTTTTTCGATCTTTGAAATGGCCCTTATCAACCGCATTTGATCTTGATCAATCACTTCTTTTTCCTCTTCTATGTCTGAATCTTCTACCTTTTCATCCTCGCTTTCTCCTCTCCTTCTCGCGTTTAACCTCTTCTCATTTGTTCCTGCAATGCATCAATTTGTCTCTAGAGGGCTCTGAAACCCTCGGTCGTAAATGGATCCCTTCCACCATCATTTCTGCCACCTCTACCACCTCTGGCACCACTACGCCTACCAGGAATCACTCTTGGAGGCATCTTGAATACCTCGAACCCACAACCACAGTCCTGGTGCGAACTGCCTCACGATCGGCGATCTGTCCACACGCTCAAAAAAACCTGCTTTGATACCACTTGACGAGGGAGCAAACCTGAGACTCAAAAATAATGCACACAACTAGCAAACTTTATTATTATTCAATAATGAAAATCTTACATGCAAAGGATCTCAAATCCTCGAGCTCTGTATTACATGCAAATTACAGACTTACAGAAATTACCCAGATCCCCCTTTCGCAGCATGCGAACTTCTTTCCCCAAAAAAAGTTACTCAAAAATTAGAAACAAGCCCATAAATAGACCCATTTCGGTTTGGAACCAAAAACAACCTTCGAGATAAGATTTTGGCAGTTTGGCGCCAAAATTACAATTTGAAATTCAGATTTAAGTTCACATTAAAAAATTAGGACATTTCTAAAATATGCACCAACTTCCAGAAGCCATAACTTTTAATCCGACCGTCGGATCTTTACTGATAATACCTTTTCGGAAAGATCTCAAAAAGATGATTTTGTGCAAAGTTGGTGTACAATGGGCTACTTTGACGTTTCCGCAAATTTTCAGGCCCATCCGGGACCGTTTAGTGCCTCAAACCGAGCTCGGAAGGTTTTTCAAAGCAAAAAGCAAAAACTGGAACTTGAATAACTTTCAAACCGTGAATGATCTTGACCTAATTCTTTCACCAAAGTGCTCATTTTTCCGTCCTGAACCTTCCCATAAATTTCTATCTTCCCACGCCTTCAAATTCATACCTGCTAAAAATAGCAGTTGAGCAGAAAAGCAGTTCTGAAAGTTGGAAACTCTTATTCGATGAAAAGGGTATCCAAAAATACATAAACATCTACAAAAAGAAAACACCATGAACAAAAATGGAAATCATATTTTTGGGTGATGCAAGATTTCCCTCACACCACTGGATGCTCCTGCATCATACGCAATTTCTTTCCTATGCCATTTTCTGCATACCTCGCCTTCCAACAAGACTTGAATAATAAACTAAGGGGGAGGTTTGAGGGTTAAAACTTTTCTTTCCTTTTTTAGTTTTTCCCACATGACCTGTCATTTAATCGAATCAGGAGATTGGGATGCCATGCCCCATGAAATCCCCACCATACTTGAGCCCATTCTCATTTGTTTCGGGTTGCCTTCTCTTGCTCAGCATTTCATACTTTATTTTTCTCACAAGCTACACATCTAACTACCTAAGGATAGGAATGCCATGTCGTATTAATGATGTGGTCCTCATTTTGTTTTATCTACACCATGCTCATTAAATTTAGGTTGTCATTGGCTGTAGGGAGTAGTAGTTTTCCCATTAATTCCATTTGTGAAATGGTCCTCCTCACAGGATGTGACAACTTCATTGTTTAGCATTTCTATAGTTGTTTTGGAAACACTACCCTTTGACAACCCTAACATCATTTTCTCACCTTTTTTTGGATTTTGACATATTTTGGGATTTCTTATGTAGGAGTTTACCTTCCTTATCTATTACTTATATTTCCTTAGTCATTTTCTTACAAATGTAACCCTTATCATGTAGATTTTACAATTTTTCCAACTTCCACAATAATTTAGCATTTTTTGCATCACAAATTGGTGTTTTGATATAGAGTGATGTTTCTACTCCTTGATGTGGTGCATTTTTTGAATCTCAGTTGTGCTTACAGTTTGTCTTTGATGACAAAATCTCTTTCAGTTTGTTCTCTTCGATGATCTGTTTTAGAATGGTTCTCCTTGCATATCATAGGCTTTGGTTGTTTCTCTTTAGGGCTTACTCATATTGGTGTGAGAATGGCAAGGTCTCCCCGATCCACTTTGAAATGTCTGAGTTGCCTATCGGTAAGACATTTCAGATGTCTTGGCGATTGAATTTAACATACAAGTTATTTTTGGCGTGACATTCCTGTTGTCTTGGCGACTAGCACAAGAAAGATTATTTCGGCAAGACATGTCTTTGGTTTCGGCAACAGAAAAGTGTTCTCTATCAACATATGTAATACCGTCGTGATAAGGTCTTATCGATTTCATTATGTCTCCCTGACCCGCTTTAGAATGAGCATATCGGCAAAGGAAATCGACTTCGGTGTAATGTTTCATCAAACATGCAATGTCACACCGACCCGCTTCAGAACAAGCATATCGACATGTGTTTGGCCGTCGGGCTGAGGTCTTAGGGAAGACATATTGTCTCCCCGACTAGTGCATGTGGAAGTCTATCGATGAGAGTTGTGGCATCGTCATATGGTCTTAGTGATCTCTTCTAGTCTCACCGACGGGCGCATTAAAAGATTCACTTCAGTCAAAATTGGAGTATTCGGTTTAGCATCTCAGCGAATTCATATTGTCTCATCGACCATATGCATATGGAGGCTTATTGGTGAGTTATAGCTTCGATGAAAAGTCATGGTGATCTCATGGTGTCTTACCGACTTGGCACAAAAGGCTTATCGATAAGAGTTAGGGATATTGGTATGAGGTCTCGGCGAGTGACCTCGGTCTCGCCGATGGAAATCAAAAGGCTCCTTGTCGGCATAAAGAAGGATTTGTCTCAGCGACTCAGAATGAATGAGGTTTTCGGTTTGACATAAAGCTTTCTATGAGAGGTCTCCCCGATATTGGTATGTTATAGTGACTCTCATAAGACAAGGGTGCATCAGAGAGAGAACCATTATATTACGACATCACACAAGGGGTTTCTATCAAAGGCTTATCGGTGTGAGATTGATATTGTCTTAGCGATCTAGGGTGAGCTCGGGATGTTTCAGCAAAACAAGGGGCAGTCTATATAGCATCTCCCCGACTTCGTATTGTCTCAACGACATGGGTGAAAAGTGACTCTCAGAAAAACATTATGAAGTCTACAAGAGGTCTCACCAATATCGTTTGGTCACAACAATAGTGAATGAAACTAAAGGAGATCTCGGTGAAAGACTTGCTGATGTCTCAGCGAATGAATAATACTCTAAGGAAGCCTATCGATGAGACATGATGTTTTCGTTATGTGTTCTTCCCACTCTGATGGCTCACGATGAAAGCAAATAAAGAAAAGGCTACAGTGACAGTGAATAAAATAGAAGGGCATCTCGGTGAGAAAGACTCTTGTGTCTCAGCGAGTGGTTAACGAAATCTCAAACTCTGTGGCTGTTTATGGAAACTTCAAAATACAATTGCAGGCTGACATCATTGATTGAATCGAATCTCAGAACCGCTACATGGCAGCATATTCATTGAGTTTTTTTTTTCTCTCTGAGCAGTTGCGTTTTTGAAATTATGGATGATTTGCAGCTCTCTGGATAAGCATAACTCTTGATTTTTTCCATCATCGACAGACTGTCAGTATTCAACTTTATATTCAAAAATCAGCAAGAGAATCTGAGAATCTTGTGAAAAACGTTTTGAAGATTTCTTCACAACCGACATACTTGAAATGTATATAATTACCAGTGTTGAAAACTGTAAGGGTTGTTGATTGTAATTCTGAGAGTATCATTCCTTGTCTGTATGGAAATGTATGAATGAACTCTGCAGAAAGATATGTGCTTAACTGAAAACAGAGAAATCCTCTGAGTCACTATTATTGTTCAAAACATAATTTGAGGGGTTGGTACTCCTTGAGATGGGTGTCTCAAAATGAGGGGCTAGTGCTCCTTGAGTGGGTGCTCAAAAATCAGCCTATAAGGCATTGTGAACTTTTGTTTAAAAGATTAAGCTTGGAAGGCATTTAGGGAGTGGTTTTTATAACCCAGGAGGGTTTTCCACTCGGTAAAATCTTGAGTCTTCTTGTTCTTCTGAGTTCCCTTTGCTTTACTGTGTTGTTGATTATTTCAGTTCACTGTTTGGTTATTACTTTTCTCAATTTTGTTTTTGATTGATTACATTCAACTCATGAATGCATTAATCAGAGGATATTGAGATAATATATGAGCTATGGTTTTTGAATTTGTGAAAATTGGTCAAATCTATTAAGACACTAATTCACCCCCCCCTCTCAGTGTCATTTTAACTCCAACAACATTTGCATCTCAACCTTAACATCCTCTTTTTTGACATGTTGGACGTCAATTTCTCTTTTTTTGTGTGGTTTATTCTAGCTTAGGAGCTTCTTAATTTTCCTTCCCATCATTTTTGACTATCTACTTGTAAGTTTTCATCTTTTTTGGGTATTTTTCTCTCACCATCTATTTTGTTGCATAGGCCACCCAAATTAGTGAATGTGTTCTACTTTGGCATTTCTACTTCATAAAATGACATATTTGCATCCATCCTTCAACACATTTGTAGGAAGTATAAAAATATCTTTTGACATGTTTGCCTTAGTTTGAGTGGCTTTAGTTTGGATGTCAACATTTCTACTTCTCTACTAGTGTATTTGTTCTATATCCAAAATTTTCTCATCTTCTTGGGATTTGAGCATTTAACTAATAATCTTTTACAACCTAATCCCTTGTTCTTACAACTCTTCACTTGTCCAAAACTCTTGCAACATTACTATCATGTTTGTTGTAGAATCACTTGTCAAATGACACATCATTTTCCACTAAATCTCATTGCACACTTTATTTTCTAAGGGGAATTGACATTGTGTGTCATGCTTGTGAGAGAAACTTAGTGTGTATGCTCTCTTCTTACTTTGAGAGGTGATCTTGGATATCAAAAGTACCATTTTGTTCTTTTTACCATTTTTAATTCAAGAAAGTCAAGTCATGTATGCTCTCTCATCATGCCATAATGTGATCTTAGAGATCAAAAGTTTCTTGATCTTTCTTTCCCTTAGTGGGTCTACCTTCATTTTCATCATCGAGGGGACAAATTGAACCCTCATGTTCTAATGAAGTATATAAATATAGGAGAAAATTGAAAAAATCTTATTGGGAGGGCATTTATTGTTTAGCCAAGATTGCAAGAATTTTATACCTTCTAAAGTGAAGAAGGAAAGTGGGTTACCTCTTACACCAAGTCTTTAGACATACCCTCTTATTTCATGGAATTGGGCCTCATGTGTTTTCCTAGATATATTGAGGACATTCCCTAGCAATATTGTACAAGCTTAGATAGGGCCTAACGATTGTGTTTGGTTGTAATGCACTAGTAAGTGGTTAAGCTTGAGAAATTACACACCTCATTCCCTTAGAAATGAATTTTTAGGTTGTGTATGCTCTCTCATGTCTTTGAGTGTTCTTGGTTGATAAAAAATGGTT
Source organism: Sequoia sempervirens (assembly GCA_007258455.2). Lineage (NCBI taxonomy): Eukaryota > Viridiplantae > Streptophyta > Pinopsida > Cupressales > Cupressaceae > Sequoia > Sequoia sempervirens. The sequence continues at coordinate 749,649,355 of VDFB02271358.1, forward strand.
AGTGCCTCAACACAGGTCTTACACTCTACACTTAGACAAGACATATTGGTGGGCTTATGATCACTCACACTCTTGCTTGAATAATCTAGATTCATGTACCTAGCATATTTTCTTATCAAAACCCATGAGTCATGCCTATAATTGAAACTTAAAAATCATTGAACATAAAAATAAAATACCAACCTATGAAAAAATTATAATTCAAAATTCTCTTGCAAACTAAAGGGAAACTAAAAGTTGAAATCTTCATCCCATAACTCTAATCAAAATCCAAATTCATCCATCTTAATCAATCATCCATTCACACATTAGCTTCTAAATCATAACCCACCAAACTCATCACAAATCCTAATCCAAATCCCTAGGTGATCCAAGACAAATCAAGTGAAATCCAAAATCCTAGGTAATCTTAATAAACTCTTATCCCCTCATCTAATCCCAATAATCTATTCCAACCAGAATACCCTTCTATTCAAATTAAAATCACATTCAATATTAAGACCGTAAATCCAATCAACCATCCAATCCTAATTAGGCTTGCTTAAGACTTTAGCCAACCTTAAGTTGTCAATCCAAAATATAATCCAACCTCCAAATCAAATCTTTGCTTAGGAACCTTTCCTATACCAAGTATGGTCCATCCCATATATCTTCAATCAAATAATCATCCTAAGGTCATGGTCCCTTGATCATGAACCCCAAAAATTGAGCTTTAGTAAATCAAATCCCAAAATCCAAACTTGTCCAACATCTAAGCTTTCACAAATCGACCCAAAGTTGCTTGATGTCAAAATAAGTCTTAAAATCCAAAAACCAAATCAACCCATTATCCATCAAAACCCAAATTTAAAAGTATGATTCCCTTTTATTTTAATGAATTCCCTAATCACCAAACCAAATATCCCTTTGATGATTATGATGCTAATTTTTTTAATCAAGAAGAATATAATCCCTATGATAATGATGAGAGTCTTGTTGACCAAGATGATGTTGCAAGTATGAGCTAGTCTGGTGGTGTTATTATTAATGTTGCCATTGATGTCAAAAATATTTAGTATGTTGCAGATTGTACATGTATGGATGAGATGTTGGTGAGATGCTGTGAGTACATGGAGCTACCTTTATGGTGTTGCAGATATGTTGGTGTGATGAGTTTCCTAGTGATTTTGAGAAAATTAATGAAAAAAAGAAATCAGAGTGTTGGAAGTGTTCAGATTGTGCTCCGGTATGTGCTCCGCATTTCTCCTATGGTGATCCTATGATTGTGTGGTTCTGAAGATTTCATTATGGTGATCTGATGATGATATAGTCCGAGTTTCAGTTTTTGGTGAGATGGTACATGAAAGTTGTGTCCACCGGTATGTGTGTTCTTCTGGTAGAGTAAGCGTTCTGTGGACTAGGAGAAATCTTTTTGCTCCACAGTCCTTTGTTGTGTTGTTGCAGATCATGCGGATCTGGGAGATGTCTTGTGAAGGTCTTTCCTATGCTCTGGTGAAGAGGTTTGGTGTTTGGTAATCAAAAGATCATGTTTTAGTATTTTTGTGTGTCTGCACATACCAGACAGACCGGTGAAAGAAATTCAGTGATTGAAGCCTTGTTGTTTTTGCTGCGGATGTATCTAGAAGACCTGAGATGTATTCTCGTGCATAATGAAGCGTGTTGTGGTGTCCGCATGTCATCTTCTTGTTGAGAAGTGTGTGCATCATTGATAATTTGTGTTTTCATTAGGTTTGGCTGACCTAATGTTTAAACTTCATTTGAAGAATAAAATTTAATTGAGGAAGCATGTAGAAGATTCAAAAATATTATTTTTTTGTTTTTATTGGTCCACTCTTATTCCTTTCCACCACTGGAATTTAGAGTTGCTAACCTAATTTGAATTTATGAAACGATGTATTGTGGCCAACCTTGGTAAATTTTTCTAAGGTTGAGAATGGTATAAAAGCAAGTCGAGTTGTGAAGAATTGTATGATAGTGTGATGCAAAGTGACGAAAGTGTGCCACAAATCATAAGAGAAGAAGTGTGTGTGAGTGAGTTGTGATAGCAGTTTTTCAGTGTGCTGAAGGTAGTGAATTGAAGGTTTTTGTAATCCTGCGAATGTGCTTTAATTATTGTGGTGGATCTTTTGTTCTCTTTTATATCTATAGGTAGTGATCCTCCCTGTTGGATAGTGAGTCCTTTGTAGGCAGTGAGACTTTGTACTTGGATAGTGAGTCCTCTTTTGGGTAGTGAGCCCTTAGCAGTGAGCCTTTGTATTCAGTTTATAATCTTTATATTATGAGTTAACCCTCATCGTAGTTTTTCCCTTATTGGGTTTTCCATGTAAAAAATCTGGTGTTCATTGTGTTTATTTACTTTCTATTATTTGTGTTTCATGCTTATATTTAATAATAGAATAGTGTCGTTGAAGATTTGATAAGAGATAAAGTTTTAAGTTTGAATTTGTGTGACAACTGATGCAGCCCCCCCTCTTAGTTGTCTTGTGCCTATTTAAAAGATGATTCACTCATGAATCCTTAGATGGCATTGCCTTATGCAATAGCCATAGCTCTCACCCAACATGAAACCCATTGACCAAGCACAAGCTACACTCAGAAACAAGATCTTTGGCCCAAGCATACAAAAGATCCATGTCTTATCCATGTGCATTCATCATAATTTTATTATCCAACACAACACCAATAAATCACCAAATCCAAGGGCTATTGAAAATCCCAAATGTATCCCACCTAAATCAAGATCCAACATCCAAACTAATCTCACATCATATCAAAGCACCAAATTCCATGTGCCTAAGATTTTATATGAAATAACCAATGCCAATACTCCTCCTTACCAATTGGTCCAAAATATTAAATCAATCTAGGATTCTTGCAACCCATATAAAAGCTTAAAATATTTCAACACTTGTTGTCAAGGAAATAATAAAACCACTTTCAATGTCCACAGTTGTTTCCAAAGCTCATAGTATGAACTATTGAATGATAAAATCACAAATTAAAGAAAATAAATTCAAATCAAACAAATTTGACTTATTCTTCCATGCATTTTAAGGAAACTTTCATCCAAATATTATTTCATTATCACGATTTACTTTGAAACTATCATTCATCACAAGAACAAAAATATTCCACAAAATAATAAATTACCATGTTTCACTATTCAACAAATAGAGAATAAATTAATCCAAAATAAAAAATAAAGCAAAATTTGAATACAGTCTACCCATCACTCACATGTTCATGGGAATTGGATAATATCTCTACAAGACCACACCATCACTTATTTCAATACTTAGTAATACAACAAAAATAAAATATTCACCATAGATTAACAGAAAACAAGATTTATTCGTAATAACACACTTATGAACTACCAACACAACAACTCGCTCCGTATCTATTATTTATTTTTAGTTCAATAACTATAGATTTTTTAAGTTGTATATCCAAATTTGTTATCACAAAAAACATCAATCAATTTATTATATATTGAGCTCAACTAGCCACCCATAAAAACCATGAAAATGGCATTGAGGTAGCCACTAAGAATCAACAATTATAACAATGAAATGCTCAACCAACTTAGTGGTAAATTCACAACTAGCTCTTGTATATGCAATACCCAAATCTTTCAGCACCCATCCTTGAATCCTTAGTTGTTTGCCACAGTGAAGCCCAAGTGCAATCTTTGATTGAGACCACCCAAATTTGAACAAGGAGTTTCCATTTGCTAATCTAGTGATGAAAATAAGGGAGATTTATTTCTTTAATCTCTAGTGATAGATGAACTAGATTCCTAATCAATTTGAGGGAATGAATTGATAAAATAAGCACACATACTTTGGAAAAAGACTTTGCTTAGATAATCTCTTTGAGCTCTCAACTTTCCCTTCAAAAAGGAACCATTTTTCAGATTTTCAACTGTCCCTTCCCATGCCACATAGGGGGATTAAATAAAATATTATTTTGATTGTAGGAGATCCCCACTCTAGTTGCCCACTTTATAAAAATACTTTAAGTGGTCACATTATGAAGACATTAAAAGCATAACACTTAACTTTTATAAATTTATTTCCCTAAGCCCACAAGAAATGAGAAATCATGTTATGGAGCATAATGAAAACTTAATGAGAAATTAGACATGACAAAGCACAAAAACAAGGTTGGTCCCAAATCAAAATAAAACTTCCAAATTTGTACCTCTAAAAGTTAATCCCCTCCCAAAATAATTTTTTTTGTATCCCCCATCTCGATCCCAAAACACTCCATCTAAATCCAAGCATCCTCATCTTGAAAATGTTAAACCCATTTTGGGCCTCTACATCCCAAAATCAACAATTCTAACTTCCCCATCTCAATCCAAAAATCCAAGATCCACTACCATTGAAATCCCAAATATTAATACAAAGCCTCAACATCCATAATCATATGTGTAATTGTTGGTCCTTGTTCCCCTTGGTTCCATGATATTTTCTCATGCCTTCACCATCTCATTATTTCATCCACCCATTCATTAGAACCCTATTCACTATCCAACATGCATTCACCATCACATCCCTTTAATCCAAGATTTCACATAAATAAGTGTCCATCCTTCATCCCCCCCTCCATTCCATTTTCCTTAGTGAATCCTCTAACATTGAAACTACAATGGTACCATGTTTATATTTAGGAGGTTCTAACTTAGCAATCAACAAGATTTCTACCAAAATCTATGAGCACATTGAAAATTGACATGATCCATAAAAACAAATATTCAATAAAGGATACTATCAACCCACCATGAAAATAAATGCTTGAGTTTACACATATTTCATCCAAATTCCTATCCCTCATCCAATTCAATATGATAGTCTTACACCTACCTTATCCATCCCATTTCTACATCCAAAATAATAAAAATAAAAAAATAGATAAAAATTGTCCAATAATTAAAACCATTCTCATGGTGGCTTGGATAAGTGCTATGATGAAAATTTTGTAAAAAAGTGTCTTGGGTGAATCCACTAAGTTTGACCTATACTTGGGGGCACACTTCTTCCATCCTATTAGTATCCATCCACTATATGCACTTACTTTTCCCATTGTATCTAATCCATCCTCACTCCCTACTTTTGACTTTGATAAGAATAGGGGTGTAAAGGAGGGGATTCACTACTCTCAAGGTGACGGGGTCTTAAGGAGCAAATAACCCTCAATTCTCATGGATCAAAGTTCAGGTGACAAGATTAAGAATGAAGAATATTTATACAATTTAATTGAGTAAATGCTAAAATATTAATGACAAGAGTGACAAAATCACTTAATTGCAAGAACAAATCACAAAATTAAAATCTTTAATATATAGAAACAAAAACTGCATAAATCATAGATTTTACCCTCAGGAGAATAAACCCTCGACCATAGATGGCAATGCATCATGGGGACGTTTGTGGCCTGCATTGTCATCTTTGGTAAAACAAAGAATAAAAGTCTTAAGTTCGATAAGTCTAGCTTGTCAAACTTGTACATATGCACACATACAAGATGAGAAAAATGTTGGGGGCTATTTTGGGGTTTTCCTCAGTTAAACCACCATTTTGGTGTTTCCACCTCTACGAACAACCAAATAGATAAAGATAGATAAAAATGCATGAAATAAAAGATGTGTGATAGAAACAAACCCCGCAAAGGAGGAGAACCCCTATCATGAATGTAAAAAATGAGTGATAGAAACAAACCCTATGAGGAGATCCCCTATCAAAAATAAGACAGTCGAGATCAAATAGATAATATCAAATAGACAAGATAACAAGAGAGCATTACCAAAAAATTGTGGCTCCCCTCTTGGCCAAGATAGATGTGATAAGCTTGCGAGCAAGAGAGCCTTGAAGGTTTCTTGAGAGAAATCTTATAGAGCTTCACTATGGAAGCAAGAGAGCATGAGAAGGAGCAAGATAGAATGACAAAGATAAAATATAATGAGAGAGAGAGCAAGATAGAATGAAGGAAAGTGAGAATGAATGATAATGAGAGTGAAAAATGAGGTTTTGTGAGGTTGAATGGGTGGGAGGAGCCATTACATCCACGTTTCTACCACAATGACATGTGCCATAGGCAAAGCACATAGAATATTCTCATTTAAATCTTGAAAATTTTAGGGATTCTAGTGTGTCACGAGGACATTCGTGCATTGCACAAGTGTCCTCAAAACTTTGCACAAGTAAAGTATTCATGCTACTAATGCTTCATCATTGTCGCCTATGAAGTCAAAATCATAAAATTCCAACTTATAGGTTTTTGTCATAAATGTGACGGGCTAGATGCACAAGTGTGAAACTTCCATGGGGTGTAATTTTATGACACTACATTTTTCCCCCACTTTAGTGAGCTGAATTTTTGGGAAAAATCAACAGCACTAAACTAGCTAAGAACACATAAATGCTAAATTTGAAATTTTGACAATTTTGCAAAAAATGATACTGTAGAGGCTGTAGAAATCGAGTAGGTGGATATTGACAATGACCACAATGTTCAAGCCCAACAAGAAACTTCAATGTTTGATGTGAAGTTTCATTTTACAAAACTCAAAATTGAGCTAGTTTTGAAATCGAAAGAAGCTATCACAACGAGAAGAATGCTTAAGAAAATATTTGATGAATAAGAAGAAAAATATGAAGTGAGTATATTCCCCCCCCTATTTGTGCCCCTATGTAGGTGGGTAAAAATAAGAAGGTGAGAAGGGGCCATTTCACTATGAAAAATGTGGCCTATATAAGCTTGGTGTGGGCCCATAGAATGCCATTTTCACTATTCACTACGAGGATTTTGTTGAATTTTTTATAGAGTTTGGAGAAAAATGCCTCACAGATGAGACTTTTGACTACCGATGATTGATCAACTACTGATGTGGAGAGGGGCAACCCACTAGACGAGGTACAAGACACTTTTCCTCTTAGCCTTTCATTTTTGATAATTTTTTTAGCCTAGAAGGGTTGCTTGAGTACAGGCATCCAGTTGGTATGACAACATCCTACAGATGCATTAGTGTCTCATGTGACAACATTTGTCAACTGCATTGGAGCCCAACTTGCATGTTGTTGTCAGTCGAGTAGGCCTCAAACACCAATAGGCTGCACAAATATCTTGCACAAGTAGGAATCTCAGAGAAAAAAGATAGATAATTTTAGAAGATTTAGAGTAGGTAGAGATAAAATTTGCATGGCATGGTGTTTTTACAATTTTGTAAGAGTTTTTGGAGATCTGTGAGCATAACAGTGACACAATTCTATCACTGTTGAGGAGTTGTAGTTGTAAGATCATACTAGATGATTACACACTACTACAATGGGTTGAGTTATGGTGGGTGTGCACCTTGCTTGAGATCTGCTTCCATGTGTTAATGTTAATGGTGCTCATGGAGAGATGGGACGTGGACACCTCATCTTTTCATCTCCCAACAAGGGAGATGATAGTTACATTAGAGGATGTCTATTGCATCCTTCACCTTCTCATCTGTAGAGAGGTGGCATACGAGGAGGGCTAGACAACTCAACACATGTAGGTGGTGTAGCAACACTACATTGATTGTACCATTCCTAAGGAAACTACTAGCCATATCTATATGTGGTGGTTGGAGTAGGGTCACGTGGTGGTGCCATCAATACATTGTGATGATCACGATGGTGGCATTGCACACCGCAATTGATGGGTGAGGCTCTCACCTACATTGGGGGTCTTATCCATTTCATCAAAGAGATGGAAGAGTGAAGGACTATTTTTGCTTGGGGTTGGAGCATGATAGCTCATTTGTATCATGACCATGGGTGATATATCCATTACGAGTACCATATTGTCACTTCCTACACACTTCTACAAGTGTGGGTGTTCGAGCACATCAGGTGCACACTATTGGTTAGGTATCCACGGGGCACAATGTAGGGTGCTTCTGAAGTGCACACATACCCATTGTTGCATGACTGGTGCATTGGAAGCCTTCTATTTTGGTGACAAAGGTTTGATGTTTTGAGGAGTGATGATATCATATGGAGACCTTATAGGAAGATGGGGGTCTAGCCATCTGATAGGAGGTAGCTGCGAAGGATGCAGTGGGATCAACTCCTTGTTAGTCATTCAAACCATGTTTTTGTACCACACTATTGGCATCAGGTCATGTGACAATTTACCCAAGTGTAGGCCATCCCTCTGGTAGATCCCATGTACATACCATCATTGACATAAAACTCAGTGGTGATGATGGCTCAAACGAGGATCAACTAGAGGCTCTTGCGACTGATGATGTTGACATATGAGTTATATTTTCCAACTAGTGGCTGACAATCAACAAATTCCCCTACGAGTGATGTTGGTGCATATGGGTCCGAGGGTGAGGCTTTGAGGAGCGGTGAGGAGGATGAGCCGATGATAGGTAGAGCAGAGGAGAAGCTGAGACAACGATGACATGTAACATCACTGGTGTGTGATCCAACTGTCTTAGTCATACCACCTGACATCCAACCATTCATGCCTCGTTCGATAGCAGCTACAGGGTTGAGCATTGCTTCTAAAAGTGGTGCTCACCCCTAGATCCACATTGGTAGGTTGGGAACCCAAGTACAAGTTTGGTTTGGTACATGTTATTTCATTTAGTTATTTAGCTTCATACTCTCATATATATATATATATGTATACTTTAATGATATGGTACTGATATTGCCTACTATCTATGAGGTTGCAGTGTTCACATAGGAGTGGCTCAATTTCTTTGGGTATTGCATCTCAGAGGTAGTCCTAACCATCCAAGTTTGGGGGTTGATCCTCGACGCATACATTCCACCCACAACGAGGTATCACACCCCATTATTTGAGCATGTAGTGCATTTGAGGATGACCTATAAGGAGACCTAGGTGGAGGTGGTCTAGTGCACCGCTGAGCTTATCACAATGAATAGGCAACAAGATCAGAGGGGTGCGAAGCTCCTCTCTACACTTAGTGAGAGAGACTAGACTATGACACGAGTTGAGAGTTTCGAGCAAGCATGTGATGCTCTATAGAGCCAAGTTGATGACCTCAGGAGGTAGTTGGAGGTTGCAAGGATAACACCCATTGATCTCTAGCATCCTCAAGTGTGGTAGCTAAGAATTGAGTTATGAGAGGCTACCTTGATAAAGTGTGTTGTGTCTTTGTGGGAGCAGGTAGTAGAGCTACAAGGGGAGGTACAGGGATTGCGCTCACAAAGCATGTTCATGTTACAATCACACCGGCCTCACTTGCATGCATCCATCTAGTAGCTTTGTCCACCGTGACCAACACTAGAGGGCTTTAGAAGCCATGCCTTGACGGCTAGAGACTCACTTTTGTTATATCATATCATCATTGTATAGTATTTTTAGATGTATAGATTCATATATAGATATACAGACACTACATTTTGTCACAGTGGTGTGATACATGTACATGACATTTTTGATATATAAATACATGAGATTTTGGATCAACATTATGTGTTCTTTATGTGTATGCTTCTTTTTCATGTATGATTATGTAATGGATGTATGACTACAAATGTATGCTTATATTAGATACTGTCATGATTTAATAAACACACATTGGATGTATGCTTAATTAAATACAATGATGATCTAATGTATGAATAAAAGGATTAATCAAACATAATATACAAATACATAGCATAAAAATGAAACACATGTATATATAATTCCTAATTAAAGAAATTGACTACATACACATGTTTACATCATAACACAAACTAAAAAGATAAAGTGTTAATGAAGAAATGTCATAGCATAATGAACCATGATCCTCAGAAAAGGGGATGAGCATCATGCCTATGCCACAAAGACCTTATGCATAGTATTGATGGAGATGAATTGCATTGATTAGTTCTTTTAGAGGAGTACCATCCATTGACAAAAATCCATACGTACTAGAACCATACATGAAGGTGATTATGTAAGGAACTAACCAATTAGGACCACATTTACCCTTTTGATTAGTTGACACATTTACCTTTCTCTGGTTCTCATAGAGAATGAGATCACCCACCTTAAAAGTTTGAGAAAGAACACTTTGATTACAATGCTTTGAAATAGATTTTTGATAATCTTGAAGGTGATTGAGGGATTTTAATCGGCACTCATCGAGCAACTTGATGTAGGAGCATCTGAGTGCATAGGCAATCCTACACACCCCAAAATATCTCTTTTCCTTTGATTTTTATTTTGGTTGTGTTGTGTAGAAATGATTTTTCTCTTTAATTCATTTTCCTCTCAACCGGGCTCAAAGTTGGAGTCATTTTAATTAAATTTGAATTTGGTTCAAATTGGAAAATGGAGGCACTGGAATTTATTTTTTATTGAATTTTGTGAATTTATCAAATCCCACACCCAAGAAATTGGAGGCTATTCTTGGCATATTGTAACTCCACATTTCATTTAAAATTTGGCATAAAATTGAATGTGAAAGAATCTGGGAACCTAATGTAGGAGGCAGTGGAGTGAGCTAGTGGAGGTGAAAATTAGTAAAATTGCAGTTAATCTGCCACACAAACTTAATGAGAGGAATATACCCATGCCCAAAAAGGATTAGAGGATGAAATGCAACTAATTTTGGGGGAGTGTTTCAATGCCTAGGTTTGGGGAGAAGGAAGGAAAGATGAAGAAAAGGATAGAGAAATGAAGGAAAAACTAGAGATACCTTGACTTGGTGTCCAAGAATGGAGTACTAGTGATTTAGAGATACTTTTGTTGTTGGATATGAAGTCTTTGGATCGGATTTTTAGCTATTATGTGATCAATCTTTCCTATAGCAGACTTTGGGTTGTGAATAACTTATTTTCTATAGTTTGTTTTGTAGATAATGCAAGTTTAAATATGAAATTTGAATTATCTCTTAAAGTTTAAATCATGTGTGATGTTTATTTATTTGAAATTCACTCTCTATAGTTGAATTCATGAGTTAAACCATAATTTTCTTGGCTAAGTGATTTGGGTTGCATCAACAACTTTTTTACAATGTGAGAATTTTATGAGTTTTTTGGAGTTTTCGGTTTTGAAATTTGAGTGGTATTGTTGGGATAAAAATTATGATGTACTTACATTCTTGTATATGAATATGGGGGATTTCATATTCCAATTTCAATAGAAAAGGAATTTGATATATGGTTCAAACTAATCTTTAAAAGAGGGTTTGTCGTGAGTTTTTGTGTATAGTTTTAGAGCTGCATGAATTTGCTTTATGGGGCTACAATTTTCATAGCTTACATTTTTGGAGTCTTGGCATTTGATTTGGAGTGTTGGTCTTTGTCTTTGTAGACACTTAAAATTATTCTAACTAATATTACACATATGCATTTGATTACTAACACAGGATTTCATCCTAAATCACCTCTTTTTGACCATTTAATTAAATAGTCTTCATTATTTAACTAAATTCATCATTTTCTCCTATTAATCAAATAATCAATGTTACTTGGCTAATTCATCCCCTTTCACGCTAATTTTCATCTTATTTAATTAGGTAATGCAAATTATTTAATTAAATTGCTTATGTCTTCTCATTTAATTAAATAATCTTTATTATTTAGTTAAATGTCATTAACCCCCTTCATTAAATAAGTTAATTGTTTAAAGAAAATCCTAATATAATCTATCTTGTACAATTAAAACATTTTTTTAATTATCTAAATGGCTAATTTCCCTCACCCTCCCACTTGCAAGGGAATATTCCCTTAGAATATTCTTTCATTTGAACTCCTCCAAAATGGAATATTCTTGTAACAAACTTCCTAACAACTTCCTAATTTTTAGGAAGTGTGCTTCTTTGAATCAATAAGAGACATTGATTAAATCCTTGATCCTTTGTCAACTTGCATTCTCATCCATTGATGAGAATCCTTGATCCATGTCTTCACTTCTCATTACTTCTCATCCATTGATTGATCAAATCAATCCCAACCCTTAATTTAGCCATTTCTCTTATAAATACTCCTCATTTCTATGAGAAATGGATCCACTTTCATTTAGAGTAACTAGACTATACTGAATTTTAGAGCATTCATCCATTAGCATTTCAAGCATTTAGAATCCATTGTAGCATAGCTTTGAATCCATTTTAGCTCATCTTTTATCCATTTTCATCAATGTTCATCCATGGATTCCATTTGAAAGATTGTTTCAATATAGGGATTGGGAAAGGGTTGAAATTGCACATCAATGCAACACCAATCCAACAATGGGATGAGGTTTGAGGCATTTAACTAGTTTCCATTATGCTTTTCTTGTTCATTTTATGTTTAATGGCTTCTTCGTTTGATGTTTTCAAGTATTTCATTGGAAGCTTGAATTAACTAGCTAAATCTTTGTTTGTTTCATGTAGATCTTTTAGGTTTAGCTTAGGTTATGATCATGTTCACAATATCATTCTTGAAACTAGACGTAATCCTATCATTGGTCTTATACATGATGTTGCATTGTTGAAACCAAACTTGACGTCTTATATGACATGTATCTCCTTAAACCAAACTTTATACAAAATCCTATCATACAAACACATTGATTGGAAAGAAGATCTAAATGACTATTGACTCGTTGGTCCATTTTGTCTTATATTTTTTATTGATCTTTATCTTTTTTCATGTTTTTATGCACCTCAGGGAAGTCCACAAATGATGAGAGGAGTGATGATGGATCATGACCTTTTTCACTTTGATTTCTATTTGTGGTTTGTCTTGGCAATATGAATAAGGAAACTAGGCTCCTTGTGTGTGAGTAGGTTCCATTTGGCATAATAAAAATATCCTATGTGCAAATTAAAGGTCATCTAATGGTCAGTGCAGGATCATGGGGGTCCAAACTAGGCCTCTAAGTGGCGATGGAAATTTAGAAAAATAGAGTTAGGCAACTTGACATAAAAATTTGAATAGGTTATTAACATAATTTGAAAAATATGTAAGAGAAAAAGTTGTAGCAAATTGAATGTAGTTTCTAGGCTACTAGTTATTTTTTGGAAAAAAATATTTTTTTTTTGCGAAAATTTGAAATTTTAATGCAGTGGTACTAAATTTTCACGAAAAGGATAAGAAACATGTGTATGTTTGACCACTCTAAGTACAAGAAAAAAATAATATTATTTTCTGAATCTTTCAATGTATGTAGAGGACACATGCTTGGATGTGCTGGATTTTTTTTTGGTAATTTTTTCCATGTAAATAATTAGTTATGATTTTTTTATTAGAACATTTCAGAATTATTAAAACGTGTGTGTCTGACCCCCATAACTTAGTCAAAATTTTATGAAATTCATTTGTTTTTTATCTTATAGTATGCGAAGCATAGAATGTGACGCATCTTGTAGGTTCAAAAAATGTTAAGTAGTTTGAAACTTATAGAAGTTTTCCAATCAACCTATCAATTAGGACTTTAGTGGTAATGTATGTAGAAAATAAATAATAATTATTTATTAAATTCAAAATAAGGCATAACTTATATTGGTGGAAAACTGACATTTTTTCTATAAACCCTTTTTGTTTCATGAAATTCAAATAAAAAGTCATTAGCCACAAGGGTGAACTTCATAAAACTAAGGAAATTTGGTAAACATGTTTTTTTAGTTGACTTTCCAGGTTTGGCAATCCCAAGCCAAAAACAAAGGAAAACTTGAGGGAAATCCCAAGGCTATAATTTTTTTAAACAAAATAGATATCAATTTTGGAAAGTGAAAAAAAAATGGATATCCGTTTTGAAAATCAAAACAAATATTTGTTTCAAAGACCTAAAAAACCCTCTTTAGTAAAATGAGCATAACTTTTGCATTTCTTATTGAAATTTTTATTTTTTACAGGCGTTGGAAAGGTGATTGAGAGATCTAAAAAATGGACTAGGTAGTGTTTCTATATTGTAAATAAAAAATTAATTTTAATAATTTTAACTTCATATTTCATTTTTGAAACATCAAATGCTCACTACTTCCACATGCAAAGTCTCCTTTTCATGAATTTTTTTGTAACATTCATCTCAAAATACTTGAAACATTAGAAAAAAGTAATCAATAATGAAATATTTGTATATTTTGTAGTAAGGAGATGAACAAATCTTCATAAATCATATCTCTTTGTCCCTTTCTCTACCTCTCTATATTTCACTGTCTCTCCTTAAGCTTTGGACCTATCCCTCTGCTTGTTTCTCTCTCCCTCCCTCCCTCTCTTTTTACCTCTTTAGACCTCTTTCTATCAATCTATTGAACTCTAGACTTAACTATCTACTTTTCCATCCCTCCCTCCTTCTTCTCTCTTTGTCCCTCTTTAGACCTCTCTCTCTCTCTCTAGGTTCCTCCCACTCCCTCTCCCTCTCTCTCCCTCTCCATCTCCCTCTCACTCTCCATCTCCCCCCCACTCTATCTCTCTCTCTCTCTCCCTCCTCCCCTCCCCCCTTGGAATTCTCCCTCCCTCTTAAGTCTTTCTCCCTATTAGTTATCTCTCTCTCAGGTCTCTTCCACTCCCTCTCTCCCTCATAGGTCTCTCTCACTCCCTCTCTCCCTCTTAGGTCTCTTTCTCTTAGGTCTCTCCCACTCCCTCTCTCCCTCTTAGGTCTCTTTCTCTTAGGTCTCTCTCTCTCTCTCTCTCACAAACACACACACACAAACACACTCACACTCTCCATCTCCCTCTCATGTCTCTCTGTCCCTTTCTCTACCTCTCTATATTTCACTATGTATCCCATTAAGATTTGGAACTGTACCTCTACTTGTTTCTCCCTCCCTCCCTCCCTTCCTCCCTCTCTTTTTACCTCTGTATACCTCTCCTTATCAATATATTGAACTCTAGACTTAACTATATACTTCTCCACCCCTCCCTCATTCCTTATCTCTTTCTCCCTCTTTAGACCTATCTTTCTCACCCTCACTCTCCTTGAGCTCTAGAACTATCTCTCTACCTCTCTCAACATCCTTCCTTCCCTCTCTCTTTGTCCCTCTTTATATATATATATATCTTTCTCACTCCACTCTCTATCGGGTCCCTCCCACTCCCTCTCACTCTCCATCTCCCCCTCTCCCTCCCTCTCTCTCTCTCTCCCTCCCTCTTAAGTCTCTCTCCCTCTTAGGTCTCTCTCTGGTCTCTCCCAATCTCTCTCTCTCTCTCTCTCACACACACTCACACTCTCCATCTCCCTCTCAGTCATATCTCTCTCTCCCACTCTCCATCTCAAGTCCCTCTCCCTCTCCCTCCCTCTATCTTCCTCTCTCCCTCTCAAGTCTCTCTCTCTCTACATCCCTCTATCTCTCTCCTTCCCTCTATCTCTCTCTCCCTCCCTCTCTCTACCTATTGCTCTCTCAAGTCTCTCTCTCTCTCTCATGCACACACACACACACTCACTCTCTCCATCTCCCTCTTAGGTATCTCTTTCTCCCACTCTCTCTCCATATCAGGTCTCTCTCCCTCTCCCTCCCTCTATCTCCCTCTCAAGTCTTTCTCTCTCTCTCTCTCTCCCTCTATCTCTCTCCCTCCTTGTCTCTCCCTCTTTCCCTCTCAAGTCTCTATCTCTGTCTCTGTCTCTTTCTCTCTCTCTCTCTCTCTTAGGTCCCTCCCACTCCCACTCCCTCTCTATCCCTCCCTCTCCCTCTCCCTCTCACTCTCCATCTCCCTCCCTCTCCCTCTCTCTCTATCTCTCTCTCCCCCTCCCTCCCTCCCTCTCCCTCCCTCCCTCTCTCTCCCCCTCCCTCTGAAGTCTCTCTCCCTCTTATATCGCTCTCTCTCTCACACACACACACACTCCATCTCACTCTCAACTCTCTCTCTCTCCCACACTCTCTCTCTCCATCCCTCTTAGGTGTGTCTCTCTCTCAAGTCTCTCTCTCTCTCACACACACACACACACTCTCTCTCTCTCCATATCCCTTTTAGGTATCTCTCTCCCACTCTCTCTCCATCTCAAGTCTCTTTCCCTATCCCCCATCTATTTCCCCTCCCCCTTTCAAGTCTCTCTCTCCCTCCCTCTATCTCTCTCCCTCCCTCTCTCTCCCTCTCGCCCTCTCATGTCTCTATCTCTCCCAATCTCTCTCTCTTAGGTCCCTATCACTCCCTCTCCCTCTCTATCTCCCCCTCTTCCTCTCCCTATCACTCTCCATATCCCTCTCTCCCTCCCTCTGAAGTATCTCTCCCTCTTAGATCTCTCTCTCAAGTCTCTCTCTCTCTCTCACACAAACACACACACACACTTCATATCCCTCTTATCTCTCTTTCTCTCTCTCCCACACTCTCTCCCTCTCAAGTCTCTCTCTCTCTCTCTCTCTCACACACACACACACACACACACTCACACACACTCACACTCTCCATCTCCCTCTTAGGTACATCTCTCTCTCCCACTCTCTCTCCATCTCAAGTCTCTCTCCCTCTCCCTCTCTATCTCCCCATCTCCCTACCTCCCTCTAAAGTCTCCCTCCCTCTTATATCTCTCTCTCAAGTCTCTCTCTCTCTTCCCCTTCCTCTATCTCTTTCCCATTCCCTCTCTCTCAGGTCTCTCTAACTCCCGTTCCCTCTCTCTCTCCCTCTCCATCACTCTCTCACTCTCCATCTCCCTCTCCCCCACTCTCTCTCTCCCTCCCTCTAAATTCTCTCTCCCTCTTATGTCTCTCTCTCTCTCTCTCACACACACACTCTATCTCCCTCTTAGGTCTCTCTCTCCCACTCTCTCTCTCCTCTCATCCCTCTCTCCCTCTCAAGTCTCTCTCCCTCTCCCTCCCTCTATCTCTCTCTCTCTCCCTCTCCCTCTTAGGTATCTCTCTCAAAGTCTCTCTCTCTCTCTCTCTCTCTCTCTCTCTCTCTCTCTCTCTCTTTCTCTCTCTCTCCCTCTTAGGTCTCTCTTTCTCCAGGTCTCTCCCTCCTCCCCTCCCTCCCCTCTCTCTCAGGTCTCTCCCAGTCCTCTCTCTCTCTTTCTTAGGTCTCTCTCTCCTCTCTCCCTCCTCTCTCTCCCTCTCTCCCTCCCTCCATCCCTCCTCTCTCTCTCTCTCACTCTCCATCTCCATTTTTAGGTCTCTCTCTTTCTCTCTGACACACAAACTCTATATCTCCCTCTTAGGTCTCTTTCTCCCTTCCTCCCTCTCTCCATCTCAAGTATCTCTCCCTCTCCCCTCTCTCCCTCTTTCTCTCCATCTCAAGTATCTCTCTCTCTCTCTCTCTCTCTTCCCCCCCTCTCTCTCTCCCCCTCCATTTATCCCTCCCTCTCTCTCACAAAAAAACACACACTCTCCATCTCCTTTTTAGGTCTCTCTCTCCCTCTTTCCCTCCCTCTCTCTCAAGTCTCTCTCCCTCTCTCTTTCTCTCCATCTCAAGTATCAATCTCCCTTCCTCCCTCCCTCTCTCTCCCTCAATCTCTCTCTTAGGTCCCTCCCACTCACTCTCCCCCCCTCTCTCTCTCCCTCCCTCTCCATCTCCATTTCACTCTCCATCTCCCTCTCCCTCTCTCTCCCTCTTAAGTCTCTCCCATTGCCTCTATCTCTCACTCACTTTCCACCTACCTCTCAAATCTCTCTCTCCCACTCCCTCTCTCTCTCAGGTGTCTCCTTCCCACCCTAACTAGATAACTCTCTCTCTCTCTCTCCCCCTCTCTCTCTCCCTCTCAAGTCTCTCTCCCTCTCTCCCTCTTAATTATCTCTCTCCCTCTCTCCCTCTCTCCCTCTTAAGTATCTCTCTCCCTCCCTCCCTCTATCTCTCTATCTCTCTCTCTTTCCCTCTTAAGTCTTTATCCCTCTTAGGTCTCTCTCTCAGGTCTCTCCCTCCCACTCTCTCTCCTCTCTCTCTCAAGTCTCTCCCACTCCAAGATACCTATCTATCCAAGTACCCTAGATAGAGAGATAGAGGTAGAGAAAATGAGAGAGATAAAGAGGTAAAGATATAGAGAGAGAAATAGAGAAGGGGGAGATAGAGGGAGGGAGAGTGGGAAATATATCTAGAGAGGGCGTAGACATAAAGATAGAGGTAGAGAAAAGGAGAGAGATAGGTTGAGAGGTAGAGAGAGAAGAAGAGGGGCAAATATATATCAATATATAGTGGGAGGGGGAAACATGGAGATATAATGATATAGGGAGATATAGAGAGATAGGGAGAGGTATAAAAATATATGGATAGAAAGGGACAGGGAGAGAGAGAATGAATAAGAGAGAGAGGTCATTACAAAATATATATAGGGATGCATAAATGAGTGACAATGCTAGGTAGAGATGATAGGTCGAGTAAGGGAAAAGTGGAGATATAGTGAGGGTAAATGAAGGAGAGTGGGAGAGAGGGAGAGATAGATAAATAAATAGAGGGAGGGAGATATATATATATATATATATATATATATATATATATATGTTCTCGTAGTTCAACTTGGGTAGAGGTGCACATAGGATCAAAGACAACTAGGAGGCCTTCTATGATTATTTATGAAATTTTTTACTCTCCTTAGTAAAAAATATAATTTTTTTATTGTTTATTACTTCTTTAATGTTTCAAGTCATTTAGGATGATTAGTTTGAAAAAAAAAATGAAAAAAAGACTTTCTAAGCAAGAATTATGAGCATCTAAAATTTTAAAACTTAACGAGGAACTTAAAATGATTATAATTAATTTTTGTGCTCAATATATCAAAATAATATTATCCATTGCATAAAGATCTGAATCACCTTTCCAACACCTATAAGAAGTCAAAATTTTGATCAATAACGTAAAAGTTATGCCCATTTTACTAAAGAGGGTTTTTTAGGTCTTCAAAATGGATATCCGTTTTTATTTTTGAAATGGATGAAATGCATATACATTTTTTTTTTCAAAAAAATGGGTTCCCACTTTCCAAAATAGATATCCATTTTTTTTCATCCATAAATTAACGGGAAACATATATCTATTTCGGTTCGGTATTACCAAACCAAAACGGATATTATACCCAACTCATACAAATAGTCAACATTTCTTTTCCGATTTCAACAAAGTAAAAACAAGTTTTTTTCCTCATTGCCACTTTTTGGACCCCCATTATCTTGCACATGCCTTAAAAATTTCTTACATAAAGAGTACAATGCTTTTTGGTTACTTCCTCACATATTCTGACAAGGTTCCATTGTTACTAGTATGCATCATGGCATTCCTTGTTTGCAGTGTGTCTAGTTTTTGTAAAGGGATAATATCTCACACCTTGGTCTATGTCATACCTTGGTATCTATTATTCATTGCCATAATAAAATTCTTTATGATGATATTTCACACCTTGGTCTATGTCATACCTTTGTGTGCAAAATCATTGGTCTCGGTTCCCCATGGTATCATGACATCTTCACCTACCTAAATAGAGGTATCCTTCCAACTGACATTACCCCAAACCTTAAGAAAAAACTATAGGAAAGCATCCCAATTTTTTATCCTAGGTGAAACCCTTTACCGTTGAAGTATCGAAGGGATATTATTATGATGTCTTAACCAAGAGGAAGCTTTGACTGCTTTAAAAGAAGTTCACAAAGGCATTTGTGGATCACATTCTAGTGGTGTGACTTTGGAAAAGAAATTATTGAGGATAGGGTACTACTATCCTACCATGTAATGAGAGGCTCATCAATATGTGAAGAAGTGCATGAGTGTCAACAACATGGGGACCTTATCCATGCTCTAGCTCAAGAACTCCAATTGATTGTCACACCTTGGTCTTTTTCGCAATGGGGACTCAATCACCCCTACCTCGTCTAATGGGAACAAGTTTATTATTACAACCACTGAGTATTTTAAAAAGTGGGTTGAAGCAATCCTTATAACATACATCACAAGAAATAAAATCTCCAAATTCATCATGACATACCTCATTTGTGGCTACAGTGTTCCACAAGCCCTTATCTCAGACAATGAAACACCCTTCAAAAATAAGGATGTTCGTGAGTTATGCCAATGATTCAATATCCAACATCAGTTCTCTACCCCTTACTATCCCCAAGGAAATGACCAAGCTAAGGCTTCAAACAAAACCATCTTAAAGGTACTCAAAAAGATGGTCAATGAAGCTAGATGTGACTGGTACCTACAATTGAATCCTGCCTTATAGGACTATAGAACTAGTATCTGCATGCCTATAGGTGCTACCCCCTTTTCCCTAGTGTATGGAACTAAAGCCATCATACCCATTGAGGTTGACCTCCCATCGTTGAGAGTGTCACTACAAAATCTAATTATTGACGAAGAATATAGGGTATCTCAATTGAACAAGTTAGAAATGTTGGATAAGAGTCATCTTGATGCTTTGAATCATTTGTAGGCATATTAGAACTAACTAAAAGGGAGCTATAACAAGAAAATCAAAATTTGGTCCTTCCAAGTGGGAGATCTTGTACTCAAAGAGAATCAAAAGAATATGCCAGATCTAGACAACAAAGGGAAATTTGAGCCAAATTAGTTAGGACCATTTTTCATCATAGCTAGTTTCACTTTAGGAGCATATCAGTTATCAAAACTTGCAAGAGAACCCTTGCAAAAACCTATCAAAAAATTTTGTGCCAAATAATTTTATCCCTAGGATTGAAGGGTCTAAATCCAAAAGACCAAAAAAATCAAAAAATAACAAAAATCCAAAAAAAAAAGAACAAAGATTGAAAATAATAAAGAAAAAAATCATCATCTAGTGAAAACCACTTTGGTGGTACTTTGGGCAAGTACCTTGGTGTAAACCTAGCAAATAGGTGCCTTGTGTAAATAAGTTCTATCCATCCATCATTAGCTCTTCAGTTTATCCTACTTCACCATCCATCGCATTTATCTATCACATCCTATTATCCTATTTATTTCATCGCCCATTCACGTCCATATCATAGCTCAATATTGCATATCATATTCTTGTTTAATACTACTTGGAATATTCTTAAGGTTAGTTTGTCTTGCCTTTATCTAGGTAGTCTATCACATCACACTAGGGGAAATTTGTCTATACTTGCATCAGATCAGTTTTTTTATATCTTAAGGTTATTCTCGAAACCTCTTAGAAAAATCAAGAAAATCCAAAAACATCAAAATATTGTATACGCCAAAAATCTAAAAACCTTTGAAATGTTGCAAGGTCAAAATACAAAACATCCAAAACACCATCAAAATCCCTAAATAGGTCAAAAAGTCAAGAAATAAAAAAACCATGGTATTCGAACTACGTGGTCTCTGTGTGTATAATGTAGGCAAGGCTAATATTTGATGAGCCCTCGAGGCCGTAGGTCGGTCCCTCTTAGGTTTTGGTCAAAAAGTAAAAAAAAAACACAAAAACATTTGAAAATTTGATAACCCAAAATATTGAAAAACATTCAAAAAATCCTAAATAGCCTCAAATAATTGGAAAACCTAAACATTCATAAACACCCAAAAATATCAAAAACAACCTCAAAACATTTGCAAAAATGTCAAAGATATTGAAATATTCCAAAAAATCCAAAACCACCCATCCCATTTTGCTTACCTCACAATAAACTTCCATCCACAATAAACTGATTGTCATCATCAACCTTTGGTAAAAAAAGTGGAAACAAATGTGGAAGTTCATAAAGTGTGAACCTAAATGAGGAAATATAAAGCCTAGATCATGAGTGAAAAATTTGGTAATGTTTGTATCAATGACCTATCAAAAAATTAGTCTTAGTCAAAACATTTGATAAACATGTCCTAGGATGCATCCTTCCTACAATGGAAATCATCATAAGAAATCACTTTAGATATGTTACTTTGGAAAGATATATAAATAGACATTGACTGTTTCTTCATTTTGATATTTTCTTGTGATTTATCTTATCAACCCATTTTGAGGAACTCTCGAGGATTTCTATCAAAATAATTTAGAGAGAAAGAGATGGGTCCTCGATCATTATATTTTTTTTGTTGTGCTTGTGGGATGTTCTTGTAAAATAACCTTGGAAAATACTTGCTTTGTTGTGTGTAGGGAGGTCGTTTTGAATAGATTGTTGACTATTGCATATGCTTTGGTCTGAAATGTTCTATAATTCTAAACTACATACCAATGAGGTTTTCGTATGCCAAGATGTGAGCAAGGATTATCCTATCTATTCATAGATTCAAAGTCCATCACATTAGATACAACACCATCCTAGTTATTGATACCTTGATGCATCATGTCTATGTGTTATATCAAAAATAAGGAATGAAATGATGAAGTATCCCTATCCTTGAAACAAGAAAATCATCAATCTCATCACCATATCTAATAAAGTCTTGAAGAATCATAGACTTGTTGGACTTATGAATCAGTCTCAAAATCAATGGTTAATCCATCTTCTTCTTCTATCTTCTTTCTACATTAACATGGTATCATGACAGTCAACCAAAATAATAATGCATCCATCCTGCATCCACAAACCATCAACATACATACATCCTGCATAATCATAATCATAATCATCACATCATCATCATATGGGAAATACACAAAAGGAAATGCATCCATCTGATAACATGTCATATAGAAAAGATACTGAAAAAGAAAAGAAAATCATCCATCGCATTGCATCCATAACATGACTCATACATTGCATATCATGAATCATTATATCATTGATCATACATCACATCATGTGATATGCATAAATAAAGGTACACATCCATAACATAAACATATGCATCCATCCATAACATGTGCATCCATACATGATCATAAAGAATCACATAAAATAAAAGAACACCATATCATAATCACATCAAACCATTTTGTATATATATCTCAATATATGACTGTCATGATACAAAATTGGAATCAATGTGTAATGTCACAAAAAATGGATATACAAGAGGCTATCAAAATCAACCGATGAATGTATTATATAGATCAATATTAGGGATGTACATCAAAAAGGTGTCTATGAGTGCAAAGCTACCCTTTGCTTTTCCGATCTTTGTGGTGGATTGATCCTGATGGCTCGCTAATGGCTGCCGATGGCCATTACCCAAAAATTGTTGGTGTCCACCATCCCCAAGCTATCTATTTCTGCCCCTAGAGGGTTGATGTAATGAAGGGGCACCACTTGAAGCACTGGGTGCCACCCTACTTCGAGATTAAAAATATGATTGTTGCCGGTGCAGAGGCACATCTCTGTAATACAATGTCCTATATTATGCAGCCTCTGCCATGGCCTTCCCATACAAGTGCACAAATACTGCCTACCTTGTGCTTGTTGGGCCTGAGCAACCATCACCTCTAACTGCTGTCACCAGCCTATCTCCAAGGCCAATTGAATAGTAAGCTACTGGGACTACTGCCACTCTTGGTCACGCTCTCCTATAACCTACTAAACTTGTATGCGGGCTACATACCGTTAACCAATCAACTGCTAGACCTACTGTAAGGTCTTGAATATGTGTGCCCTATGGATCAAGACCTTGTGGCTACTGTTGATGCTAGTGTGGGTGTGCCTGTGGTATTAGCTGAATAAGAGGAGGCTAACCTAGCACTTGTCCCATACCTTGATCCTGCTACTTCCCATCCTTGGGCACTAGTCTGTTGTGCCCATCATGGCCATCATGAGGAGGTTGTTGATGAGGCTAATGTTGTTCTTGACCTTTTCCTCAAGCCTATTGCCTGATCTATCTCTATCCCCTCCTCGGAACTTGTCCTATAGTGGGATCTTTGAGTTACACTGACACAAACTATAGAAACCAAGCATCATATGTAGGAGTGGTCCCTACATCATAGGGTCCACTTGCATATACTCATGGTTGTGGGACAAGTTTCCTAAAATCATCGATCACAACCTGTGGTTTGACTTGCTAGCCTCACACCATCTCTCTAGAGGTTAAAGTGAAAATGGCTCTGTACATAGGTTGTACTACATCCTGGGTCTTTCTGAACTAACGAGCCACTCAATTTGGGAGATACCTCTCCACCATAGTATTCTCTCAACCCATGATATGCCTTGTCTACTAGGAATAGAATAACTAATCCTAGTCATCGTACTAGGGATGGGCTTGTATCCATGACCTCCATCTAAACACTATCATGTTGTTTATGATGCACCTCCAATAGAGGATGCCTGTCGTACCTGTGTGCTCCAATGTAGTCATAGCTCTATATCTATAGATGATTGGATTATCTGGATTTGTATCAACAAGTGTAATAATTGAGTAAAGCATGAAAATATGCTCCTAGGCCCAAATGTGTAGAAGAGTCACTCTGGATCCTATTTCCTGACCCCTTAGGTACACTTCTTGATGCATATCATGATATAGTGAGGCAAGAACCACTAGGCTCCACACACAAAGTGTCATCTACGACACCATACCCGCCTAGGCAACTCCCTAGCCAAAATTGAATCCTCTACCACATTTGTTGGGGTAGAGTACACCACAAATAAACGATCCAATGACAAGTGTCAAATTTGACATCTGCCCTTTGTAGTCTTGCAGGTCAATCTGGTGGGTGTCCACCCAAATAGTCTCCAATTTGAGCACATCAACAATCACATCTGCCCCTGACTTGGTGTCATAACTAACTCTCATGCCATGAATGGGGATTTGTAGGATGTGCCACACATTGTCTAAGGTAATAGTCACCTCTCTAGTAGGCAGGAGAAATGATGAAGTCTCACTGTGCCACCACTCGATTAGTGTGGTCATCATCGCTAGGTGTGTCCTAATCTCTAGCATATGAGTGAAAATCCAAGCCCAGTCACTCCAAGAAAGAAGCATTGTCATCCCCAAAATGGCAAGTGTGGGACAAAATGCTCGGCTGACACTCTCGGGACATGATAGGTCTAATGGTTTCCTGCACACACAAAGAAAACAACATTAAATTTGCTAAAAAATGACAAAATTTGGGCTTCCTAAACCCTAAGTTTGTAATTATACACTAGTTTGAAATTGACTCGCTTTTCTAAAAAAATAATTGCATCACTATTTTCAATTGTGCGTTGACATTTTTACGCGATGTTGAAGCAAAATTGACTACTGTGTCACTATTTGCAATTACGCATCAACATTTTTTTAATGACACTAAACAAAGATTGACTTGTGTGATGTTATATTGCAATCACATGTTGGCATTGCAATAGCAACACTAGACCTAAATCGGACACTGGGATGCTTCAGAACAAAAGCGATGTTGCAACGCAATAACATTTCCAATCATGACAAAGGTGTCACAATACAACGATGCTATTGTTTTGCTAACTTCAAAGCCTAATAAATGTACTAAAATGTAAAAATGAGAAAAGTTTTGGAATGCGTACCCAAGGGTCCTACGTTGGCTTGCTAGTACTCTCATACCATTTTTGTGAGGTGCTTAGGAAGCACTAGATCACCCATTTCTTCAGGAGGTCAAAGAAAAAAGGAACAAAATCTCTCTAAGGTGAATTTGTAAATGAATTGAAAATGACCCCTCAAGCTCTATTTATACATAAAAATTAGGGCTTTTTCCCTAATTTGAAGTGGGAAATGGGATTTTTAATCCTTTTAATTAATTTTTCAAGCTATGCAACTTATTTTGAGGCATTTTTTACATTTATGAGCTTATTCTCACATCTTAAAGCCTATTTTTTATAGTTGAATCTATGTTGAACCTTTGTTGCAATTTCAACCTAAAAAATAATTTTTTTTCTTGATCTCTTGAGGGGGCAGGGTACTAGCTTAATTCCTTTTGCTAGGGCAATAGTGGGCCATCCAAAAAATTAGGAATTTTTAAGTTTTGATCTAACCAACAACATTAACCCAAAAAGCGTCAGTCTTTGAACCAATGTAACATGTACCTCACTTCAAAGAGGGGAAAAATGTAAACACTTAAAATTGTTCTAACTGATATTGCACATTAAATTTGATAATTATTAACACCATTTCATCCTAAATCATCTCTTTTCAACCATTTAATTAATTAATCTTCATTATTTAAC
The DNA here is from genome assembly GCA_007258455.2 of Sequoia sempervirens. Lineage (NCBI taxonomy): Eukaryota > Viridiplantae > Streptophyta > Pinopsida > Cupressales > Cupressaceae > Sequoia > Sequoia sempervirens. The sequence goes on from VDFB02271358.1 coordinate 749,675,246, forward strand.
TAAATTCACTAGTTTTTCCTATTAATCAAATAATCAATGTTTTTTGGCTAGTTCATCCCCTTTCAAGCTAATTTTCATCTTATTTAATTAGGTAATGTGAATTATTTAAATTAAATTGCTTATGTCTTCTCATTCAATGAAACAATCTTTATTATCTAGTTAAATGTCATTAAACCCCCTTCATTAAATAAGTGAATTATTTAATGAAAATCCTAATTTCATCTATCTTGCACAATTAAAAAATAGTTTTAATTATCTAAATGGCTAATTTCCCTCACCCTCCCACTTGCAAGGTAATATTCCCTTGGAATATTCCTCCATTTGAACTTCTCTAAAATGGAATATTCTTGTAACAAACTTCCTAACAACTTCCTAATTTTTAGGAAGTGTGCTTCTTTGAATCAATGAGAGCAATTGATTAAATCCTTGATCCAAGTTTCAACTTGCATTCTCATCCATTGATGAGAATCCTTGATCCATTCCTTCACCCATCATTGATTCTCATCCATTGATTGATCAAATCAATCCTGACCATTGATTCAACCATTTATCCTATAAATACTCCTCATTTCTATGAGAAATGGATCCACTTTCATTTAGAGTAACTAGACTATACTGAATTTTATAGCATTCATCCATTAGTATTTCAAGAATTTAGAATCCATTCTAGCATAGCTTTGAATCAATTTTAGCTCAGTTTTCATCCATTTTAGCTCATCTTTTATCCATTTTCATCAATATTCATCCATGAAATCCATTTGAAAGCGTGTTTCAATCTAGGGATTGGGAAAGGGCTGAAATTCCACATCAATGCAACACTAATCCCCTAATGGGATGAGGTTTGAGGCATTTAACCAGTTTTCATTATGCATTTCTTGTTAATTTTATGTTTACTGACTTACTTCATTTGATGTTTTCAAGTATTTGATTGGGAGCTTGACTTAACTAGCTAAATCTTTGTTTGTTTCATGTAGATCTTGTAGACCTTTAGCTTAGGTTATGATCATGCTCACAATATCATTATGAAACCATATGTAATCCTATCATTGGTCTTATATGGGATGTTGCATTGCTAGACTTGACGTCTTATACAACATGCTTCATCTCCTTAAACTAGACTTTATCAAGAATCCTATCGTACAAACACTCATTGATTGGAAATAAGATCTAAATTATTGTTGACTCGTTGGTCTAGTTTTTCTTATCTTTTTATTGATTTATCTTTGGTCATGTTCCTATGCACCTCAAGGAAGTACACAAGTGATGAGAGGAGTGATGATGGATCATGGCCTTTTTCACTTTGATTTCTATTTGCATTTTATCTTGGCAATATAACTAGGGCAACTAGGTTTCTTGTGTGTGAGTAGGTTCCATTTGGCATAATCAAAATATACTATGCAAGTTAAAGGTCATCTAATGTTTTCTTACATCAGGAATAGCATGCTTTGTGGTCACTTCCTCACATATTCCAATAAGGATCTATTGTTACTAGTATGCATCATGGCATTCCTTGTTTGCAATGTGTCTATTTTTTGCAAAGGGATAGTATCTCTCACCTTGGTGTTTGTTATTCATTTCCATAATAAAATTCTCTATGATGATAATCGTGCATTAAAATTAAATTTCAAAATCTATTAGAAAGATCTCATATCAATTCATTCCATTTCATTTATTTCATTTCCTTCATCTAACTATTCCTCACTTCTTACTTACATGATGTAGAGCAGGGATAGAGAATCTTGCACCAACTCCAATGAAGCAAACTTTCAGGTATCAAGCATTAAATGGTGGGTTTTGGGCCTCTAGGCCTCAATCTCCTAGTAACCCTTCCTAATTAGTTTTTCTATCATAACTACCTGTGTAGACCTCATATCCAAACTATAAAGGAATTTTTGAATATGATTTTTGGCCTTTAACAACATATCTAAGAATTGGATGGGGTTGTTTTGTAACACAAGGGTCTATTTTTGACTCTCATTTTGCACTAGGCCTAATTAGGCTTGAACAACTTGGTATCAATGAGGTTTTCAATATCTAAGCCTTAACTCTTCACACCAACTCCTCAAACATGTCTTATTGGGTCTACAACATCCATCCCAATCACTAGAAACAACTTCCCAAGAGCTTTTTTTCAAACCATAAGTCCTATGCAACTTCAATGCCTAATACATGAGGAAATTAGGCCAGGGCATCTACTTAGCACATGCTGCACACCTCCTCTGCACCTACAACTTTATAGAAACCAAAAATAACCTATTTAAAACCATTTCACCAAGTTTCATGAGGTTTCACCGGTGGAATGGTGAGATATTCATTTTTCTTCCTTCAAGGCACTAAACCTAGGGTTTTCAACCAGTCTGGGGTAAATTTGCTCTAAAACACTCAAATCTTAATGAAATTTAATAAGACAAAGTGCAATATAAATTAGAATCAATGCTCCATCAAATCCAATTTGTTTTAGACCATGAACTGACTATACAAGGCCGTACCAAGCTCTGAAACAACAATGTAACGTTCAGAAATACAGAAACAAGGATGTCTTTTATTGATTTCGCTTCAAAAATGTAACAACCGACTTTGGTTTCGACCTCCACAAGGATATTTAAACATGTACCAACCATTTACAACTTATTTTCAAACTACAACCATTCTAATTCCTTCATTTACACTTGTGTCTTTTCATATTCCATATTTTGCAACATTTGCCACATTGACAACATTTTGCAAAATTAACAACTTTAATAGATGAAACTTGACCCACCAACACTCTTAATGATCTAATATGGACTCTAACACACCCAATATGGTCTTAGATGAACTTATTACATAAAACCATTGTAATAAAACCAAAATTACAACTTGCACTTAACCTATTGAACCTAAGGTGCTCCTGCACTGTACTCCTAGGAAAAGAAAAGATTCAAGATCCGCTTGAATAGAAGGTAGCAACTTGAGAATCATGTCTGAAATCCCTTGCGTGATCTGCATAAACCCCTGCATATGACCTTCTTTGAAATAGTGCCATAGTGGCTTCATCTTCACTTGAGGTTTCTTGAACATGTGGCGTAGGTAGGTGAACTTGGCAAAATAAACAATTGCTGAGAACTTGGAACAAAATAGATAACAACCTTGATTACCCTACTTCTCACACTCTTTTGGTGACCTTCTCAACATAGTAATATCTACCCCTTGCTTGCATTTGGAATCTCCAACCTGCAATTGCTTCTTTTCTTCATGATAGATTGCACGCATTTCAATAACACCCCGCTCTCCCTCCGTGGCTTGTTTCAATTTAACTTTAGGTTTCTCACCCATTGAGTTTGTAATCTCAACAAGAAAATTAGTTTCACCGCCATCTATTACAAGAAACAAATCATATCTAACTTTCAATACTCCCTTGTGAAATACTTGAAAAGAAAGTATGGATTGAAAATCAACACTACAAGTTCTCTATCACCCAAACCTACCATATCCCATGTTGCTTTCTCCTTAAGTCTGCACAATCAATAGACCTTTCCTTTGCTATGTTTATTTTAGTTTGCAAAATAGAAAATGAATCCTTTTGTTAGTAGTCAAACCTCTCAACTACATCTTGTATAGGGGTACCCTCCCCAAACTACCTAAGCAATGTAAAAATATAGTGGGTTGCATCCTCACATCTCATCTTCCAATACTAAATGTTTACAAACACATTGAAGGTTTTCCTTCCCATCTTAGAAACCTTGGAGTGTTATCTATCATCAAATTAACATGCCCTTGCAACAATTCTTGAATATCTAATGGAAATTGATCAATCCTAGTTGTTGTCATAACAATCATAGGTAAATTTATACTAGCAAAGCCCTTATCTCCCTTTCCTATGGCTTGTACATACTCCTCCCTTATCAAGATAACACTAGATCCCAATTGTGACTCTTGGTTGTCATCTTGCAATGGTGTAAGGGTATATGAAATTGCATCCTTCACTATGGTATAAATGTTCTTTCTCTCATCATGTTTTTCTTGCCTATCATATTTCCAAGGTCTCCCTAGAAGAAAATGGCACACATCCATGGGTATTATATCACATAAAACCTTATCTTTGTAACCTCCTATGTAGAACTCCACCCAATTTTTTTCATTTACCACTACTTGTTTCCCTTTATTAAGCCATGAAACTGTATATGGAGTGGTATGAGGGATTCTAAATCCAACTTAAGCTTTTCAACCATCTCAACACAGACCAAGTTATCTATACTTCTTGAATCAATGATAGCTTTGCAAAATTTACCTTGGCACTTACAAGTTGTTATGAAGAGACTTCCTTTGTGGTGGCTCCTTCTCCTTTGGCCCTTTGATCATATTTCTCCTCACCATGAGAGACTCACCAACTTCTGGATTAACCTATTGTGATGAAGAATGCACACTTTCATAACGCCCCCGCCATGCAACCCTAGGGGAAGTTGCACTTAACAACATAAACACAATTTTTTTTTTTTTTTAAACAAAATAAAGTGAATGAAGGTTCACTACACAATGCCAACAACCCCTAAGGTCACGAGACTAAGCTTACATTAACCCGATTATGAAACATGCATTAAAACCATTACATATAATGATTAACAATTAATTGCTCATACATTCCATACTTTATAAAATTAAATCAGAGATATAAGCATTCCATGTGATCCCAATAATATACTTTGCAATATGATTACAATGCTCATTCCCCAAATGAGATACCTCCAAAATAAACAGGATTACAATTACAACTTCCACCTCATTACAAAGAGGGGTATCAATTTACATAATAACTAAAAGAATAAAGTATGCAGAAATGGATCACACGAGCTCTCCAACCAGAAGTCTCGCCCATACGAACGTCAGCCAACCCAATGGATTTTGGTGCATGTTCCACCCAACCATGTGATACCCGAAGGCTCACCCCTCGTGCTAGGAGATAGTAACCAGGATTCTTAGGCAAGACCTTCTACCCCTAGACATAGGCTACACAAACTGATACGAAATAAATACAAGTTCACATCACATGAATCAGATGGTCAAATGAACAACACTAGTATGAATCTGACATCACTGACTTAGGTTACATTGCTTCCAAACATAAAATAGATCGAGAGTGTCACCAAGATCATACACACAAACAGTTGACTTAGGAAGAGTGTCATCGCATAGCTCATCAAGGGATATCCTCTGGGAATCTTCCTAGGCTCTGGCCTCCACCTTGGGTTATCCTGGTGGCCTCTACCGAAATCCCGGCACCCATGCTCACTCATGCGGAATCAAATACCTCTCGTGAGGACGAGATAGATGATCTTGCCATTCCAGGCCTTCCCGTCTCATCCCAAGTCTAGACAAGCCCTTGGGTCCATGAGCGAGGCATAATTAATCTTGTTTAATGTTTGATGCAACCTAAGCTTCTAAAAGTTTTATTTAGTTATCACTGAATTAACCAACTTGCAAAGAGTTTCCCTGACACCACTTTGTGTGTCGGCCCCCATTGCAAGCCACTCTTCTAGACAACTCATGGAGTAATTCCACACTCAAGGGTACATACGTGCAACCTAAGGAGAATGACTCCTATAGAGGACCTCAAGTCCTCACATCCCGTTCTCAATAACCGGGTTAAAATTGGATAAGATTTGACGCACTACCCCCAAGAGTCCAAAGGTTGATTATCAAAATGACAACCCACAACAGGATACAACCCGCTAGCTAGAAGACTTCAAACAATTACTCTATACTCCCAACATTGAGCAAGAATGAATAAACATTAAAAACATTTCCATCAATTAAAATAAGCTAACGTTTGGATTTCCTAAATCCATTCAATCATAGTTTTCTTTTCTTGCATTTGAAATAAATAAAAGCCATTCATGTATTTTAAGTTTCACCACCAAATTCATAGTCAAAGCATTTAATAATCAAGGTCATTTGACTAAAATAAATCATCTATTAACTCTAATTTCACATCTATAATCATAATCAAAACACTTAAATAATGGAGTCATTCAACTAACATTTAAATCGATTTACTTATTCTAGGTTTACTATTATTTCCATATTAAATCATTTAAATAAATCAAGGCATCTATCTTATTCAATAAAACTTATTTCACACTAAAATACCCTGTTCATTAAATATATATAAATTTCACTAAAATATCTATTTATTTAAATATTTCCATCTTCTTAATAAAGCAACTTTAATTTCCTTATAAAACAATTTAATTGAACTACAATTTATTTTAAAATCATACATATATAAATATACATGTATATATACTATGCATATATATATATATATATATATATCTAATTAAATATATATACATAAATAGATAAATCACATATGTTTATATATTTAAATTAATTATTATTTAAATAACTACTATTTTAAATATTATTTAAATATTATATATATAATATATTATATACATAATATAACATTAAATAACAAATATAAAATAAAACATATAAAATAGAACAAGATCTAAATCCACAGCTGCTTTTAAAGTTCACGAACTCCTAAATAGCTTCACGCATAGCCATATGATGGTCAGTGGGCTCATGTAGCCATATACACCATGGCCTAGGGGCCATGTCCTCAGGTGTGACATACAGTCCTGTAGCTCTCGACCGCTGCTTGTGTGGTGGTGCACATGCCCATGGGTCAAGCTCGGCCACGGCCTGGTGGTGTGGTGGTGCAGACACACTCGCGGGTCGCTCTCTGGCCACACTGTGATACATGGGGTTTGACCTCCCACCCCACAACAAACAAAACAAAAAAATAATATTTTATTTCCTGCATTTTTTGTCCATGGCGAAAAATACAGGGTTTTCCTGGTTTTTTTTGAAGAATCCAAAAATTTTCAAATAAAAATTAAATATATTTGTATATATATTTGTAAATATATCTATGTATTTGAATGCATAGGTATATTTACAAATATATATACCCAGATTCTACATTTACAATGATATTGTGCAAATAATTAACATGCATTGCAAGAACATAAATAAATTTTCTAAAACAACAAAAGGGTTTAAAATTATAGTTTTGAAATAGAGATTTCTTTGATTTCCTTCCTATTTCATGGTGTAAGTTCTTGTTTTGGGTTTTCATTTCAAAATCCATCACACATTTGCAAGTTTGAATGCATTTTCCTTGTTTTCTATTGATTCTAAAACAACATTTCCAAAATTTAAAATTCTTTCAAAATGAAGCAAGAATTAAAAGAAATAGAAGAAGGCACCTTGTGTTTTCTCCCTAAATTTGAAGCTTTCAACAATGGTGAATCCAAGCACTCCTTCAACTCCAAATTAGCCACACCAAAGCAAAATTCTCCACCAAAAATAAAAATTCCAAATAACAATGAAATTTCATTTCCTTTCAAAGAGCTTCCCCAGACTTTGTCAAACCCCTAAAATATCCCACCTACTAAATTTAATGAGCTTTTGGAGGACATTTCTATTTATTTTTAAAAAAATTTAAAAGCACTTTTATTTTCAAATCCTATTTCAAAGCATTTCAAAATTTCATTAGAAACCAAAATTTCAAGGTTGCAAGAATATGTCTTATTCAAATTTTCCAAAATGTGAAATTTAAATACATGTCTATTTGTTATTATCTTTTAATTTAAATATCTAGTATGATTTCCATTTCCATTATAAATTTAAATTTAAATATACCATAATGGCAAAATAACTATTTCATTTAATTTATCACCTTAGCCTAATTAATCCATAGACTAAAAATGATTTTGTTAATTAAATAAAAAATAACCAATGGAACAAATGCATTACAACATTGAAATTAAAATATGTCAAATCATCATTAAATCATATCTACCATTTAATAACCATTAAAATAAGGAAAGAAATAGTTAACCTGAGAGGAAAGAACCAGATTAACCCCACTAAACCCGATGATAACTATGACTAGGGTGATGACTTGGCACGGGAAACCTAGCTACTATCTCCCAATCGATTACCATTGGTAAATGGACACGCTCAAACCTGTGAAACCAGGTGGAGTCGATGTCATGTACCTGTCAACCTACAAGCCAAGAGTATGTCGAACATGCAATGTACATATATATATATAAAATAAGACACACCGTGAAGTGGAAATCTCGGAAATCGTAGGGCACTCGCAAGCGAGCGATACAATCCCGTCCCCTTCACCAATACAGATTCTAAAACTGACAAGTCTAATCAATCAACAATATAATTAAAGCATTAAGCATTTTAAATTGAACAATTGTTACGCTAATTCCAAACATGCCATGATGATAACATATAATTAAAATCCCATCACATCAAAATATAATGTTTACATCGCTTAACAAATAGCGGTCCAAAAATAGCCAAGTATCAAAGTCAGAGTGCTATGATAACATACATAAAACACATGATCAATCAAATGAGCAAAATGGAGGGGTGCTACATTCACAATCATCTCCTTGTACAAGTTAAGTTCTTCTTTCTCCTCCAAATGAAGTAGTAGTATGATTTTCAGTGCATTGCCATGCTTGGTGACCTACAAACTTATTACATTTATAAAATTTACCTGTGAATCCACTTGAAACTCCTCTTTGGCTTCCAAATATGCCCCTTGAATATGATCTACCTCCACTAAAGCCACCTCTTGAATCTGATCTACCTCCTCTAAAGCCACCTCTTGAATCTGCAACTTGCTCTTGACTACTGCTTGCTTCTCCTTGAGGTTTTGTGAACTGCCCTCTATCACTAAATGCGTCTCTTCCTCTAAAATTTCTTCCTCTACCCCTACTTTGCTTCTCTTTCCTTCTTTTCAATTTGTCTTCAACCTTGATGGTCAATTGGTAGCATTCTTCCACCATTCTTGGAGTGGTGAGGCTTAATTCATCTTGGAGGTTGTATCTCAACCCATTCATATATCTTGCTACTATTTCTTCATCATCTTTTGTATGACCTGCCCTTATACTCAATTTATAGAATTCCTCTATATATGTTTGCACATCCATCTCCTTTTTTTTGAGATTTTGAAGCCTCTTAAACAATTGAATAGTGTAATCAACAGATAGGAACTTGCCTTTGAGTTTAGTCACCATCCTATCCCAAGAGGTGATTTTGGACTTTCCCTTCTTCCTCCTTTCACTTTGTACATAATCCCACCAAAGCAAAGCGTGGCCCCTCAATTTTGTCTTGTCCAATTTCACCCTTTGATCCTCTGGCACATCTTCATAGTTAAAATAGTCATCCAATGCTCCTAGCCAATCTAGGATCTCTTCACCATCCATCATTCCTCCATACATAGGTAATTCTATCTTGATCTTATGATCATCTCCCTTGACTACTTTCAAGAGTTTTTCCATCCTCAAGTCATCAAGATCCATCTCTTCCTTGGACCTTTGGGAACTTTCCTCTCCCCCTTCTTCTTGTTGGTCACTCAAGTCTCTTGTGACCATACCTCTCTTTTGACTTGTTTCTAGTGCAACAAGCCTCTCCTTCAACTCTTTCATCTCTCTGATCTCTTTAGCATGTTTTTCCTTCAACTCACTCAATTATCTGGAAATGACATTCCCTTTTGGAGGCATCTTGTTCTTTCTTCAACTCAATTTTTCTCTTCAGATCAGACCTATGCTCTGATACCATTACATTTTCTTCTCGTCAAGATTTCTTCTATTAGTCCTCGCACTCACATGCACCCAATTAACATATCGATAAATTTTCCTTTTTTAAATTTTTTTCAAAAAATTATCAAATTTCTTGAGGGGGCATCATCCTATCCCGCTTTAACTGAGGCATGTTGAGCATACTGGGTAGATTCTGAGTTGAATTTTCTTGATTATTCTTTGACACAACGTTCAAAATCATTGTATCAAAGAGGGGAAAAATGTAAACATGGAAAAATGTCCTAAGCTTGTGAACAATATTTTATCACTAATTTGCATCTTTCCTACATAATTAAATAATTTTAATTATTTAACTATTCCTTAATGCCACTTTTTTCTATTAATTAAATAATTTGGAATCATTTAATTATCTCACCTTATGTTTATTCTTCTTTTGATTAATTAAATAAATCTTATTTATTTAATTGCATCACTAATTACTCTCTTTTCTCATTTATAATTAAATAAATTGTTATTTATTTAATTATTTATCATTTCTTCTCCTCTATAATTAAATAATTATTTACCTATTTCCCTCCATCTATTATTAAATAATTGTTCCCAATTATTTAATATTTCATTTCCCTCTTTTCTTCTATAATTAAATAATTATTTTTAATTATTTAATTATTCATTTTCCCTCTCCTAAATCAAATATTTGTTGCAATTTTCTAATTTATTTATTCTTATCCAAGCCCTATTTCTCATCTAATTTCTTAGATCATGGTCCCTTCTCCCCACCGTCTCCCCACCCTTACCTCTTTTCCTCTCAATTCATCTCATCGATTGATCATCATACCTCATCACTTAGTCTTCACCCTTCATTTGAATTGGGATTTCTATAAAATTCCACCTATCAATTCCATTTCAAGGTTAACCATATTCTTCAAAGTTTTTCTATCATACAATCTTGAGATCTTGTTATCATATATCAACATTGATCTTATCAAATATCTTGCATACTACAAATTTGAGAGCAAACAAAGCAAAATTGAGAAGAGCAATGGAGGAGAATCAACTTTGACATAGGAATTAAGGTTTTATTGCTTTATTATTTGATTTCCATTGTCATCTTGTCCTTCATTGTTAGATTAGGGTCTCTATGACTTGAATTTATGCAAAATAGATTACAATCTTTCAAATCACACTACCACAACATACATCCTAGACACTTATAACAAAAAATTTGGAATCTTCTAGAATTAGGGTTTTACAAGGTCCTTTTTCATTTGACATGTTAATGGGAAAACCTTGATGTGTCAACGGGAAAAAAACCTTGACGTGTCAATGGGAAAACCTTGATGTGTTAACCATTTTTTTTTGGGTTGATGCCTTGAACACCACGATACGTTATGAGTGTACAATATTTGCATGATCAGTCACCACGTACCAATGATCTCCCACTTGGAGACTGATCAGGCTCCACACCAAACAATCTGCCACTTGGAGACTGATCCTGGACGACACCATTGCACTTGTAGATCCCATTGGATTATAAGTCTGGCTAGTTTCTTATGTCCACCATTATCATTCATGAAGGCCAACGAAAATGGATGAGGAAATCAATTTCTCCCATGTAACTTCCTTTGTCAACATATCTGCAGTATTCTTAGTTGTGTGAATTTTCTCTAGCTTCAGTTGTCCATCCTCCAAAATTGACCAGGTGAAGTGGTATTTGAGTTGTATGTGCTTAGTTTTTGAATGCAAACCAGAGTTATTAGCAAGATGAATGACACTCTGGCTATCAGTGTACAAAGGACTATCTTCTTGTCGTTGTCCCAATGCCTCTAGAAAATGTTGTAACCAAATCATCTCCTTGCTAGCTTCCATAGTAGAAACATACTCAACTTTAGTGGTTGAAAGCACAACCTTTTGTAGCCTTGAAATCCAACTAATTGTAGTACCTCCCAGTAAAAACACACCCTGTAGTACTCCTCTTGCTATCAATATAACCCGCCATATTAGAGTCAACATATCCTTTTAGAGTAGAATTTGTTCCTCCAAAACATAGTTTCTTTAAAATAGTGCCTCTTAAATATTAGAGAATCCATTTTACTACATTCCAATGTTCCATTCCTTGATTTCTCATATACCTACTCATGACTCCCACTGCATGTGCAATATCTGGCCTTGTGCATACCATTGCATGTATCAAGCTACCAATTGTTGATGCATATGGTATCTTAGACATTTTTTCTTCCTCCTCTTATGTCTTTGGACACATCTCCTTAGTCAACTTAAAATGACTAGGCAAAGGTGTACTAACGACTTTTGCATTTTGCATGTTAAACCTTTTGAACACCTTCTCTATATACTCACTTTGAGAAAAAAATAATTTTCTGTTTGTCTTGTCCCGTGTAATCCTCATACCAAGGATTTGTTTTGCTGGACCCAAATCCTTCATGGAAAATGAATTTTCTAATTTCTACTTAAGTTCATTAATATGCTGCATGTTAGACCCAAAAACAAGCATGTCATCAACATAAAGCAACATGATAATATAGCTGCCATTACCCAATTTCTTAAAATAAATAAAAAAATCAGAATGACATCTTTTGTAACCTTTTTCAGTCATAAAAAATATCAAATTTCATACCATTGTCGAGGTGCTTGCTTAAGGCCATACAAAATATTCTTTAACCTACAAAAAAATTCCTCCTTACCCTTGACCTCATATCCCTGTGGTTGCTGCATGTATATTTCCTCTTCCAAATCCCCATGGAGAAATGCTATATTCACATCTAGCTGTTCAAGATGCAAGTCTTCCGCAACCACAAGACTTAGAATAGTTCTAATAGAAGTCATCTTTACAAATGGAGAAAATATTTCATCAAAATCTATACCTTTTTTATGCAAAACCTTATACCACAAGTCTAGCCTTATATCTTTTCTTGCCTCCATCTTCTTCCTTCAACCTATAAACCCATTTATTTTTCAATGCTCTTTTCCTGTAGGCAATTGGACTAAGTCCCAAGTTTGATTCTACAACAAGAAATCCATTTCCTCTTTCATTCCTAGCTCCCACTGCTTTTTGGTATCTACTTACATTACTTCTTCATAACTTTTAGGTTCACCAGAATCAGTTAATAATATAGAATATAACAAGGGAGAGAATATTTCTGGAGGTCTAGTTATCCTTGTAGAATGTCTAACACTTGCAAGAGTCTGTGGGATAACTTGTTACTGAGCATTAGGTACCACTAGAATTTTATTTTTTGGAATCTCATCCAACACCACATATTCCCTTTTGGCTTGTTCATGCTTCTTTTCTTGTAGTTGATCCTTATACATAACCTTCTCCTTGAATATAACATCTCCACTCCTAATGATTTTATGATTTTTATAGTCCCATAACCGATAAGCAAATTCATCTACTCTATATCCAATGAAGGTACATTTTTTAGACTTAGCCTGAAGCTTGGTTCTATTTTCAATATCAACATGGAAAAAAGCTTCACAACCAAAGTTCTTAAGAAATGAATAGTTTATATTTTTACCTATCCATGCTTCCTCTAGAATGCCACCATACAAAGGATTTGAAGGTCCCTTGTTTATTAAATAAACAACAGTATGTATAACATCATCCCAAAATTGTAAGGGTAGTACAACATGCAATCTCATGCTCCTTGCACACTCCATAATCTTCCTATTCATCCTCTCAAACACACCATTTTCTTGTGGGGTTCCAAGAACTATTTTTTTCCTATAGATTCCATTGTATGAACAATAATTTTCAAATTTTCTACTGCAATAATTGCCTCCATTATCAGATCCGAGACACTTCAACTTTTTTCTTGTCTCATTCTCAACCAAAGCTTTCCACATTTTAAAAGTTTCAAATACTTCTGATTTTTGTTTTAGGAAATACACCCATGTTTTCCTAGTTGCATCATCAATAAAAGTAACATAATAACAAGAGACACCAAGAGAAGATACCTGAGATGGTCCCCATACATCTGAATGCACAAGCTCTAATTTCTCACTCTTCTTATCTTTCCCAACTTTGAGAAATTGGACTCTTTTCTATTTTCCATAAACACAATTTTTGTAGAACTCCAAGTCAATCTACTTCATACCTGGTAGAAATTTTTTGGAGTGAAGGATCTTCGTCCCTTTGTCACTCATATGCCCAAGTCTATGGTGCCACAATTTTGTTTCTATCCCTTTAGCAAGTGCTATAACTATCTTAGTAGCAACTGTTTATGTAGTAGCTAAGGTAGAATAAGCATTACCAGTACACAAATACAATGTGCCTACCTTTTCACCTTTAGCTACTACTAATGTACCTTTAGTGACCTTCCAAACTTTGTTTGGAAAGGTAACTATGCAGCCTTCACTACATAGTTGTCCCACAAAAATTAAATTCCTTCTCAAATTTGGAGCATGCATTACCTCCTGTAGCAACCATTCATTTCCATTCCGCAACTTGATTTTTATCTTTCCTTTTCCAACAATTTGATAGGGTTCATCATCACCCAAATATACCTATCCAAAATCACCTTGAACATAATCTACCAAATATTTCCTATGGGGTGTGGCATGAAATGAAGCCCCTAAGTGTATTACCCAGGAATCATTAGCATTATCTAAACATACGATTAAAGCATTCTACAATTCAATTTATTACTTGCAACATTAGCTTCCTTACTGTCATCATGTTGTGTGTCTCCTTGTTTTCCCTTTTGAGACCAACAATCCTTCTTCAAGTGTCCTAGATTTCCACAGTGCCAGTAATCCATTCTTCCTTTGGATTTAGATTTTCCTTTCTTTGACTTCCCTTATGACTTCCCATGATTTGTAGGGATTTTTCCTCTCTCCTTTGTTCTTCCCCTGTTCTCTATAGTCAAAGCATAACCTGATGTTGAAGTCTAACATGTGCTTTTCCATCACATTTCCTCACTAAGGATAACACCAACAACATCATCAAATTTCAATGTATTTAAGTAGAGACAAAGTTACTTACAACCATTACCAAGCTATTCCAGCTTTCTGGCAAGGAACATAAACCAAAAGATCCCTCACCTCTTCATAAAAAAACAATTTTACAAAAGTTAACTAACTGGTAATTGTAATAAACTCATTTAAATGACCTGTCACAAATCCACCTTCAATCATTTTTAGATTAAACAAACATTTCATGAGAAATACCTTATTTGAGGCTAAGGGTTTTTCATACAATTTAGCCAAATCTTCCATCAAATCCTCTGTTGTCTTTGCTTTGCTTATATTGAATGCCATAGATGGTTCTAGCACAACCGAATGGTTCCTAGAGCCTTTCTATCCAAAGTCTCCCATTCTTCATCAAGCATTGTGGCCTCTTTCTTGGTTTTTCCTTTTAATGGCCACCATAAATCCTTTTGATACAAATAATCTTCCATCTGCATCTTCCATAATTGATAAATTTGGCCGTTGAACTTCTCAACCTTGAATTTTCCTTCTTCAATTGCTCCCACTCAAATCTAGAGGTTTCTTGCCAATCAACCAAAATACACGTGAATCTGATACTAGTTGTTAAGATTCAGGAAGATTGGAGCAATAAACACTAACAATTATATGTAGATTAAATAACCCATAAAATAACAATGAAGAATAACACAAAAGAGATAAACACAAAAAATTAACGTGGTTCACCCAATATGGGCTACATCCATAGAAACTCAGCCACCCAATGATTTTATTATCCATTGTAAAATAGATTAAAATCTTGTAAATCACACTACTTCAACATACATCCCAACCACTTATAACAAGCTTTTTGGAACCTTCTAGAATTAGGGTTTTACAAGGTCCTTTTTCATTTAACGTGCTAATGGGAAAACCTTGATGTGTTAACCATTTTTTTCAGGGTGATGCCCTGAATCCCACGATACGTTATGAGTGTACAATATTTGCATGATCAATTTCCACATACCGACACATGTAATATATTCACTCAAAATCTTAGATGGGCCACACATAAGGCTAAGGAAAATAACCAAAAAGGAAAATGAAACCTAAAGAAAATCTAGATTGTTAGTAGAATTGACACCATATGAAATGTAACACCCTAAAATAATTAAATCCAAACTAAGTTACAAGATAAATGAAAAAAATGAGGATAGAACAAAATCATGTAAAGTTATACCCCTAGTCTATATGTGGGAATTAATGGGTCACTTACCTCATGGTCTAGACATTCATGGAAAAATTCCTATCAAAATAATTAGGGTTGTGATTCTATTTACCATCTATATTTAAAGTTCAATTTACATTTTAAGAGTGAGGGAGAAGGTAAAGGTAGCATGGGGTTCAACAATAGTTTACAAAATGCATCTTACAATATTGTGCAAGTATAATATTTTTTTTAGAAGCTAACCTTGACTCTTAGGCTTAATGAAAAATATTCAAATTTCCATTTTAAATTTCATAAAAAACTTGTAAATACTTGGACCCTATATAGGAAATATCACTTTTGTATATAGTTTAACTATTGGAATTTGAACAAGTAGTATTGACACATACTAAACTTGACATAATAGGGAACATAGATCATGATAGATCATGACTAATAAAAAGAAAAGTGTGAATAAAATATAGAATTGAAATTAAGAGTCCCTTAATTTAAAAAAAATAGGTACATGTTGTGGTGGTCACAACAAACATAGGATGCAGTACTATCATTAAAATGGATATACTAATTATCACTACAAAGTAATAATTTAGTCATATTATGATTTCTTCTCTATATAGAGCACCCATTTTAGTGCTCAAATACGTAGCATATTTTAGGTCTCAATTAGCATCTTCCCTATTCTATTTCTAGTTTTGGTATGTTAAACTTTATCTATGTTTCTATCTATTTTCCACACATGTCTAGGATTATATCAAACTACACTTTACTATATTTAAGGTGATGTCCTTGTGTTTGTGATAGTTTCCTAGAATGTATTTGATCAATATTGTCCAATAATTGATCTTGTGTTTTTATTTTTAAACAACTTTATCTAGATGTCATTTCTATTTTTTCCATTTTTTATTTGTTATTAATTCCAACTCTTCTCATTGATGATTATAAGTTAATAATTTTTTAATATTATAATTTTCAAGAAAGTTTTTTTTAATTTATTTGAATTATATCTACAGAAAATGGTAGACCTTTTAAGAAGCCTTTATTTTATTCTTATTTTCAACAATTTGAGAGTATCCTTTAGGAACTATATTATCCACCATTCAATTTATTGATAGCTTCATCCATTTACAATAATATACTTGCAAGTTTTTAGTAATATGCTAGAACTTGTGTTTAGTTCTTGTAATATGCTACAAATTGTGTTTAGTTTTTGTAGTTAACTATATTCCCATTTATTTTATTAAAAGAATTATATCTATATTATTATTTTTATTTGATCCCAACAATATATTTTATGAAACTTTTTTTTCTTACAAAATATTTCTTTAAGATCCTCTTTCTAGTCTTGAAACCCTTATTCTATTAGCCCCTTTATATCCCTTTCCATTTAATTCTTATACTTTATTATTTATTTTCTACACATAGAATATCACATATGTTCCTTTATCATATCTTAAATTGTAGACGTTTATCTACCTTCTTAGTACATAGCACATCATGATGCATTTATATAATTTATTAGGATTGAAAAAAAAAAAAAAAGGATTTAATTGATTAAAATTTTCAAGCAATCCTAAAAAATTTCTATCCCAAAAATATATTTTAAGTCATATTTACTCATTAGAACATCTAAATTCTAATTTTTAAATCTCATTTGGTACCTATATTTTTCAAGATTCTAATAGAAAAAATATGAAGACCACAAAATGCAAGGATGCGGTCATAATTATTGTGGAGGTATTCTCTATAGCTATTTTTGACACAACATGATCCTTGTTGTTTCTAACTATGTAATTTTTTTTTGCATCCACATCATTAACTATTCAAAATAATGATGCAAATTCTTACGTTCTCTATATTTTAGCACACTTTGCATATATTAGTTTAACAATTTCTTTGATCCGTTCCCTTTTATAAAAGTAGTTTCTTTTCAACATAGAAGAGCATTAGTATTTAATTAAATCAATTTTTTTAAATTTATTTCTTGTTTATTTTCTTAAATAAATTAATTTGAATTATGTTGGCAAGTAATTTTATCACTACAATTTTTGTTAGCTTGTCTACTAGACAGTGAAAAAAACATATAATAATGGATAGATAATCATTGACAAGATGATTTCCTCTATTTTTAAGAGGGGAATTTCCCTTGTATTATGAGATAATTTAGGTTTTTTTTTAACAAGTACTCCAAAAAAAAAAAATAAGAGGAATGAATGAAATCAAATGAAAAACAAATGGACGAGAATTGGAATGAAAAGAGAGAGGATGGAGAAACCCTTCGATATAGTAAATTTTAGAAATAAATATTTTGTGGAAAAAATTAAATATATTTTTAATAGCACAAAATATTTTAATATCATTTGCATCCATGTAACTTAGAGACATAAGATAAATGCTTTGTAATTAAGAAATAAAAATAAGGTTAATTATTAGTAGAAAAAATCTATCATGTACCCTATGTATATATGACACAAAGCCCATTGTGATTCCATAGAAAATAAAATATGAGAAAGGAAAATTTTATTCTTATCACAAAATATCAACTACCCCTATCTACATACACGTATTGTAATAAAATAAAATATATGTTGCGTTTGAGCATGACGAGGAGAACCTTTTTAATCATAAATTATCACAAAAATATCAACTACCCCTATCTACATACATGCAATGTAATAAAATAAAATATATGTTGCATTTGAGAATGAGGAGGAGAACCTTTTTCATCATAAATTATCTCCATTTTAACATTTACATTTTTATAAGTAGGTACACAACTACTTGTAAATTATTTTTTACCTAACTCCCACATTCATTTAAAACATTACTTTACCAAGAACAAGTTTACAAAATTACGTGTAATATATTTTGCACATTACAATATTCTTAAAGTGAATTACTTTAACTAGACACTATAAAACCACCAAGGGACCACAAAATAATAATTGAAGTTGACTAATTTCAACCTAAAGGTGACTTGAAACAAATTTTAATTTTTGCTCATCTCTATCTTCAATAATTATAGTTCTTTCATGACTAACACATTACTACATTAATAAATTAATTTAAATCATTTGATAATTTTTATTTAAATGTTAAATCAAAAGAATTAATATAATTTATTATTATAAAATCATTAAAATTCTATGTGATCCAATTTAGGACAATGACCGAGGTCTATCATTAATAGTCCACTGGGTAGTGGGGTCAATCAATTGTGTCATGTTTATTTGCTTTTGGTTCCTCCTTAATTGATAAAAAGACTTCTATTACATATTATTTTTTAATTTTAGGTAGATAAAATTTGGGATAACAATTAGATCTTATAGAAGACCACTTTCACTAATACAATATAGGACAAACCTATAATCTCATCTCCCTAGACTAATGTCTTACCCATTGTGCTTATTCTAACCTTCATCTTTAGTATTTTATTTATTAATCCATATAATTTAGTAAATCATCATTGTCATAAGGTACCTTGTCCAATCATGAAAACATGATTTTTCATGGCACCGATATCCTATTTGTGGAGTGACATTATATAAAATCATGCAAATTGTATAATAAAATGTTTCAATAATTTATTTTCGTGGAACCACTTGCTTGATATTTTATTAATTCATATCAAATTCTCAAAGCAATAAAAAATAATATTGATGAATCTTTTTTATTGTCTCTTCCTCTTCATTATCACATTTGTAACACTTTTTCTTTATCATCTTCATCATTTTTATTTTTATCATCACTAGATTCTATCAATTCTATTTTTAAAGCCTCTTTAATGCATTTTTACTCATCATGTTTGTTAAGATCAAGAATGTAAAAATAATCAAGCTCACTTGGTAATCACTAACATCCATCATGCCACTATATAGATAGAGAGTATCTCTTCCAATAGCCATATAAGAATTAATTTTCCTACATGGATTTACAAATCCATCCTCTATTGTAATTGATGCCTATACCTCAATATTCATACTTTTGTCTATTCTATTGGAAGTGTATTTCATGACATCAATAAGATCATCACTAAAAATCTTGATATTTTCTTGAACAAATAGTTTTTTGGTAGCCATCTTCATCTACCTCTACCATTGATTATTTATCAAGTACATGATTTTTTAGTATCGTCCATATTTAAATATCTCATCTTGATAATTAATGAATTGGACACCACTAATTGAACTACACCATTGACTTAAAGATTTTGATTTGAATTATTCTTACTTAAATTCATCAAGATAAAAAAAAAGAGTGTAAATCATTATAATACCATATGATTTGATCTCCATTATAATATTCACCCCATAAATAATTATCTTGTCCTCCTTGAAAGGTTTTAGAGCTATTGAATAATTGCATTGAGGGAAGGTGGTGTCACATTTTCCTCAACATAAAGATTCTTTCTTCATGGCTTCTTCTTTTCTATACTAGCATTCTTATTGAACTGTCAATCTATAAAGATGGTAGGTCCCTTAAATTTTGGCTGTATCAAATTCCTAATTGATTTTCCAAACTTAGTAAGACAAGTCAATGTAGCCATATAATCTATGATTGCCATTTCCATTTCTAACATTATCATTATTGATGTTGCAAGTCTAGAATTGATTTTTTTTCTTTTCCGTTTTCTATTCTGAGCTCCTTTTCTTTGTCTCTTTAGAAGTCACGACCATATTAGAAGTGCAGTCCAAAATCCACATTGAACTAATTCTAATCCCATATTCTATCTCTAAAGGAGATCCCTGCACTATTGTAGCCTAAGGTTTTAATACCATATAAGGATGAACTACCGAAAAGTATAATGCATACAACTAGTTATGTATACAAAGCATGGAATTTTAAATGGGTTACGTTAACTATTTGATAATTATCTTCTCCATTTTCATTGATCTTAGTAATTGAAAGAAAATCCAAAATTCAATAGCAATGCTTCAATTCCATATTTATATCCCATCTTAGATGTCATTTTTGTTGGCATACATGGGTTCAACCACACAGCTTTGCTGCTGTTACTGGACTGACAAAACAAAAAAATAACACACAAAATATGCACAATGACAACACAGAATAAAATATGACACATAAAATTAGATTTGCATATATTCCTTGTTTTCTTCAAAATACAAAAATCAGAGGATTTTCTCTGATTTACATGAACAACATAAAACTAAGCTATTTGGACAGATGTCCAATGATTGGGTGCTACACTCATACCTCAAAAACATAAACTGCTACAATCCTGTAGTTGCAACTGACAATGCGCTGCATCTGCTAAAACCTTCCTTTCGTGTTGTTGTTGTCACTTGTTCTGTGTTGAACATTGTCTTTTTCATCTATTGCTATAGGTTCAACCAATCCCAATACAAAAAACTACTTCTTTTTACTCCAACCAATACATTATTTTTTGTCTTACTTTCAGCTCATGAGAATGAGCGCTTCATTCAAATTTCAAATTTACCTAACCCATTAATTGCTGGCAGGCTGCAATAACTATTTCAAACTCAAAAACATGCGCTCCAATTTGAATTCAAATTTACCAACCAAAATTAAATGCTGGAGGTTATGTTGGCTGCAAGTTGAAAGTCTTCTTTTGAACTGGGGCTAAGATGTCAGGTTTTCTAATTGTAGGATTAAATATTCTAACACTCCCCCTTAATTTTCAAGTCAGCTGTCAATCTGATGTTTCCTTCTAGAGCTAATCTCCAAAGCTATCCATAATGCCAAGCCTATCTCTTAGGTGCTCAAAACTGTCCTTAGGCAATTTTCCTTGGTGAAGATATCGATGAGTTGCTGCTTGGTTCTGCAATACTGAAGTTCTATCTCACCTTGTTCTACCAACTCCCTTATGAAATGATATCGAATCTCGATGTGTTTTCTTTGTTCGTGGAAGATTAGATTCTTTGTCAGTGCTATGGAGGAAACATTGCCACAATGAATGACTGTGTTGTCAACTTGCTATTGCTGTAAATCTGCAAGGATCCTCCTCAACCAAATAGCCTAACAAGCTGCTGCATTTGCTACTATGTACTCTGCTTCTACTGTGTTGAGAGAGACAATCAACTTATTCTTTGACACCCATGAGATTACATCCAATGCCATGTTGAAGACATAGCCACATGCGCTCTTCCTATCATCCACATTTCCTGCCTAATCACTATTCGTGAAACCATCCAACTTGAACTCATTAGATGTAGCATACAAAATTCCATAACCGGTTGTTCCACTGACATACCTCAAAATCCTTTTTCCTACTTGCCAATGTGTCTCCTTAGGTTCCTCCATGAACCTAGATATCAAGCTTACTACATACATTAAATCAAGCCTAGTTGATGTCAAGTACACCAAACTTCCAACCATGCTTGTAGAGGGTTGGGTTCACTTCCTTACTGCTGTTAGACTTGTGCAATTTCAGACCTAATGCTATTGATGTGGGGGTTAGGTTTGTTGTTATTCATTTTGAACCTCCATAGAATTTGTTTGGAATAATTAGATTGTGAAATAAAAATGCTATGTGTTTGTTGAACTTCTATCCGAAGAAAATAATTCAACAAACCTAGATCTATCATCTCAAATTCATTTTTCATCACCTCTTTAAAATCTGCAATTCTACTATCACTATTACCAGTAAAAATAAAATCATCTACATACAAAACAACAATTAAAATATCACCTTTGGCGGATTTGATGTAGAGTGTGGGCTCACTGTTGCTTTTGCTAAAGTCATTACTCAACAAATAGGAGTCTATTCTACTGTACCATGCCCAAGGTGCTTGTTTCAGCCCATAAAGAGATTTCTAGAGCCTATACACTTTGTCCTCTTGCCTTGGGACTTCATAGCCAAGTCGTTGCTCCACATACACTTCCTGCTTCAACACTCCATTCAAGAAGGCTGACTTTACATCCATCTGATATACTTTCCACTGATACTATGCTGCAACTGCTATGATTTTCCACACTGTTTCCAACTTTGCAACTAGTGCATATGTCTCATCATAATCTATATTGGGCTGCTGTTTGTACCCTCTCACAACTAGTCTTGTCTTGTGTCTTTCAATTTTCCCTTCTGCAGTACACTTGGTCTTATAGACCCACTTCACTCCAATCACTTGCTTACCCTTGGGTAAATCGATCAACTCCCATGTTTGATTTCTCTCTATAGCCTCCAGCTCTTCATCCATGTCCTTAGACCACTTATCTTCTTTCATCACTTCCTCAAAGTGTGTTGGATCACTATAGGAGAATAATGCAAAATCCAAGTTTTCATTGAAATCAACATGCTATGTGTTGTCATAGATCTCCCTCACACTCTTTGTCTTACGTGGCATCAATGATGCAAGTGTAGGGTTTGAATTTTCTTCTGAACTGCTGCTACTTTGACCTTTGGAGCTACTATACTACTAGCTGTCAAAGCTATTGCTCTGTTGAATTCTGGAGCTGCTAGACTGCTATCTCTATTTAGTGCTGCTAGACTGCTATCTCTATTGAACACTGCCAAAATTATTGCTTTGTTGCAGATCACTGGAGCTGTTGTTTTCTAATGCTCTACGATAGTTTCTTCCTGAGCTACTACTCTCTTGAGCTCCCCCTATGTTGCTATCATCTACAACTTCTTCATCATCGAGGGGTATTGTAACTGAAATACCCGTGGTGTCATCCACCGTTCCATCCCATGCTTCATTCTCAATAAATATAACATCCATGCTAATCAAAACATTCTTGGTGATGGGATTGTACAATTTGTATGCTTTTGACTCCTCACTATAGCCTATGAAGATACACTTTTCTCCTTTATCATCAAATTTTTGCCTCTTCTCTTTTGGCACGAGTGTGTATTCCAAACGCCCAAATATCCTTAAGTTCTCAACACTCCATTTTTTGTTTGTCCATGCCTCTTGTGGAATCCTATCATGGACAACCTTTGTGGGGCACCTATTTAGTATATAGACTACTATTGCTACAACTTCTCCCAAAAATATGTGTGACAACCCTTTTGCTTTCAACATACTTGCCACCATATCTTAAATGGTCCTATTCTTCCTTTCTGCCACTCCATTTTGTTGTGGGGTATA
Organism: Sequoia sempervirens; assembly: GCA_007258455.2. NCBI lineage: Eukaryota > Viridiplantae > Streptophyta > Pinopsida > Cupressales > Cupressaceae > Sequoia > Sequoia sempervirens. Next base: position 749,699,083 of record VDFB02271358.1, read on the forward strand.
CCTTGTTGTAAATTGTTTGTGAATACCCTCATTCCTACAAAAATTCAGAAATTCATTGGAGATGTACTCTCCCCCTCTATCTTTTCTAAGGGATTTGATATAGTGACCACTCTCCTTCTCAATTGCTGCCTTAAACCATTTAAAATTCTCAAAGGCTTCTGATTTGTTTTTCAAGAAATAGACCCATATTTTTCTGCTATAGTCATCTATAAAAGTTATGAAATATGTATTTCCAGCTAAAGTGGGGGTATTCATGGGCCCACATAAATCTAAGTGCACTAACTTTAGAGGTGCTTTTTCTCTCGTAGAATACCTAGATTGAAATGGTTGTCTATGTTGCTTTCCTAAGATGCAAGCCTCACACTTCCCATCAAGTTCTACAATGGATGGTAAACCCCTAACTATTCCTTTTCTAGACAGTAAACTCAAACTTGAAAAGCTTAAGTTCCCATACCTTAAATGCCATAGTTTGGATGGGTTTTTGATGATTGTCTTGAATGCAGATTGCTATTCGACTATCGACTGCTGTGAGTGCCAATGAACAATGATGTTGCTAACCATTTGCTGTTCCTGTCCTAGACACTATGTGCATCCTAAGAGGAAACATTCTGTTTCTCATCATCTGCACTGCAACCATCACTTTCTTGCTACCTCCTCTATCAAATATCTTGCATTCTCCATTCTCCATCAAGATTTTGTAACCGTTTTGGACCATTTTTCCAATGCTCAAAAGATTACGCTTCATGCCAGGGGCATAATAAGCATCTTGGATTTGCTGCCTTTCACCATTCTTCGTTTTGATGTTGACTACACCTTTTCCAATGATTGAAACCTTCTCATTGTTTCCCATTTTGATCTCAATTTTTATACTGCTGTCAATGGAGGTAAAGAAGTTCTTGTTACCACTCATGTGGTTGTTGCATCCACTATCCAAGTACCAAAATTCATCATTGTTGCGCTCAACAAGGTTGCAAACAATGAATACATTGGAATGTTTGTCATTTTCAGCCTTGTTTTCATTTACTACATTAGCATTTTGACCTCCATGGTCACACTACTTCTTTCTACACTTATTAGCATAGTGGCCATATTTGTGATAGTAATAACACTGCACATTACTCTATCATTCCTTTGATTCAAACTGTTGTTCTTCCTCTGGTTCTGGTTTGTTGAAAGTGAGTTGCTCGACTCCTCTGTGCTATCAGAACCTCCTCTTCCAGAATTGCTTCTTCCTCTGCCTCTTTGACCTCTTCCTCTATTGTTTCTTCCTCTTCCCCGACCTCTTGCATTGGTCTGAGCTTTGAATGCTTGCTCTAGGGAAGGAGTAGATCTGTTCAACTGCTACTCATGGGTTTGTAGTGAACCCATCAACTCATCTATAGTCATTTGAGACAAATCCTTTACCTCTTCAATGGCAATGACTACATAGTCAAACTTAGTAGGTACAATTCTTAGGATTTTCTCAACAATCCTTTTCTCTTCCATTGTTTCTTCATTGACTCTCAACTGATTTACCAGGGTTGAAACCTTAGTGTGATAATCTAAAATGGACTCATTATCTTTCATTTGTAGAGTCTCAAAATTTCTTCTCAAGAGCTGAAACTTAGCTAACCTCACTTTGTCAGTCCCTTTGTAACTATTTTGCAATATTTCCCAAACTTGTTTTACATAGTTTCATGCTGCAATACGTGGGAAAATAGCCTCACTTAAGGCTACCTTAATCAAAATGAGCGCTTTTGTATCCTTTATTCTTATCTTTTTCAACTAATTTTTTTGTGCATTTGAAAGAGTTGCAAATGCATTTGGGTCTGTGATATCATTGAACCCATTAGTGACCAACTCCCATAGGTCATTTGCAACTAAGATGGTTCTCATCTTCTTAGCCCATATATTATAATTCTACCCATCAAAATTCAGTGGCTACTGTCAACCTTTGCTATCACCTCTTGCCATATTTCTCTAATTTGAGAAGACTAAACAATGCCTAGACAACCTAGGGATTTACCAAAGACACCCACAATAAACACACTAACTGACTGGCCAGAAAAATAGGGCTTTGATACCACTTGTTGGTAGGTAGGGGTTCAACCACACAACTTTGCTGCTGTTACTGGACTGACATAATAGAAAAATAACACACATAATACACACAATGATAGCACAAAATAAAATATGACATACAAAAAATTAGATTTGCATATATTCCTTGTTTTCTTCAAAATACAAAAATTCAGAGGATATTCTTTGATTTACATGAACAAAATAAAACTAAGCTATTTGGACAGATTTCCAATGACTGGATGCTACACTCACACCTCAAAAACATAAACTGCTACAATCCTATAGCTGCATCTGACAATGCACTGCGTTTGCTAAAACATTCCTTATGTGCTATTGTTGTCGCTTGTTCTGTGCTGAACATTCTCTTTTTCATCTACTGTTGTAGGGTCAACCAATCCCAATACAAAAACTACTTCTTTTTACTCCAATGAATACATTCTTTTTTGTCTTACTTTTAGCTCATGAGAATGAGCACTTCATTCAAATTTCAAATTTACCTAACTCATTAATTGTTGGTAGGCTGTAACAGCTATTTCAAACTCAAAAAAATGCGCTCCAATTTGAATTCAAATTTACCAACCAAAATTAAATGCTGGAGGTTACGTTAGATGCAAGTTGAAAGTCTTCTTCTAACGTGGGGCTGAGATGTTAGGTCTGTTGACTGCAGGATTAAATATTCTAACAATTTTCTCTGATCAAGGTATATGAAGTAGAGAATCTGGTCAAAATCAAGATGTCAGCACAGGAGATGGTTCTGGGATATTTGAATTCCACCTTCCCCTTGATGGGATATTATCAAATTGTTGATGATAAGTCCAGAATGTTGTTTGATCAGCCTTGCTGTCTACATGATTATATGTTCCTTCATAATAACATTTACCAATTACATTTGCTTGAAATATCTCAACAACTTTAATGGGAGGCACAAATTATTTGAGAAAGTTCTTGAGAGGAATTTAGTTTTCTTAAAAAGATTCACAATTTGACATAAGGATAACTTATTAGTCTGGTAGACTATCAAACTTATAAACTTAATAATATTTAATGCCCATTGACAAGCCATATTTAATAGTTCTAAAGGTGGTCCGATTACATCAACAAGACCCACTTTTCTCTTGGAATTTTGATAGGTTTGGATAAACGTATGATCTCAAGAACTTTTGGAAGGCCAACTTGATGTGGAAGCAATTATGTGACACCAAAACTATGGATAACTTTTTAGGTAATTCAGGTTGAGTTTGTGGTATGACTATGTGTTCATTACAAGCCATTGCAATTTCATGTCCACCATCAAAAGTGAGACTACATATAGTAGCGATTAAATGTTTTCTTGAATCTTCTAATAATTTGGTTATGAGTTCACTTGAAATATTCTCTCGTTTGTATAGTAAAATTTCTCCACTTGAATCAATTATAACTATTTCTTTCACATCACAACTTTGCCTAGTTTTATCACATTTCTCTTTCAATTCTAGTGAGAATTTATATTTAGATTAGTAATAGTAATAAGAACCATCTCATAATGGAATATAATTGGCTAGTGAACTATACCACTTTAATCTAATCTAGGCTTCCTTATTTTAATAAACTTATTTTGTATGACCTATCATAACCTTAAAATACTATTATTTAAGGTAGATGTAATAAATTCTATTGTAGATAATACTTCATCCCACATCTTAATATACTCATTTCTTTTTTCATTCATTTCTAGCGTAGAAGAATATTTGAGAGTGAAATATGCTACTTCTTTCTCAATGATTCGTGTGCTTCCTACTTCAATCCATAGTGTCATTTCTTATAATGGGTATTGCATATAAATGTGTGTAAAAGTTTGTGAAACATATAGAGTGATTCTTATAAAATAATTTAAGCAATTGCAAGAGAGTTGCTTGTGGTCCACGTATTTGAAAATTGATTTATTATTAGACTAATGAATTTATTTTTTGAATAGTTATATATTTCTGGATTGAAACTGTGTGCATTTTTTGTCTCAACGTTTTAGATCAAACTCCATGATCCATCATTAGGAAAAATGCATGCAATAAGAGAGAAGAATAGTAGAATGAGATAGCAGACTTGGGAGGATAACTAGGTGAGGGGATGAGAGGGTTGGAGGACACCAAGCTAAGAATTGACCAAAAGATTAAAAAAAAAAAAATGAACTCAAAGAACAAATAACCTTTATTAATAATAAGAAAAAAAAAACTAAAATAATAAAAAGAGAACCAATCCACTAAATGAGAAGAACACAAGGACTAATAAAAACCAAAATAACACTGAGGAAAGAGAAATTCAAAAGAGGAAGAAAAAAAATAAAAATAAAAAAATAAAACGAATAGAACCAAAGAAAAGCACATTACAAACTTTAAAAAATGATAAAAAATTAAAGCACCCACACTTAAAAACCAAGAAGAAATGAAGAAAAGAGAAAAATAGAGAAGGAAAAGGATTCAAAATTAATAAGGAAAATGAAACAACAGATACAAAGACTTAACAAAGAAATAAGCCTTCCTACAAGAAAAATTAAAAAAGAGAACATAACAACAAAAAGGAACCTAATAGCCACCAACAATGACCACCTAGTAAATGTACAAAACCAATTCCAAAGGGAAATAAAAAGAGAAAAAGAGAAATTAACAAAAACAAAAAGAAGCAATACAATAACCAACAATACAACAAAATAATAAATGATAAAAAAGATAAAGAAAGGATAAACAAATTTCAATTAATCACTAACCTTAATAATAAATAAGGAGAAGCAAAAACTATAAACTAAAAAAGAAAATAAACAAAACTAAAGGACAAAAAATATAACAAATAGCCCATAAATACTAAAAAATAAAATAATAACACTAGAAAAAAATATGTAAGGAAATAAAATTATTATTTAATATTTTATTAATTTAAACTAATAAT
>VDFB02271358.1:749704162-749741571 GCA_007258455.2 Sequoia sempervirens
GGGAGGGAGAGGGAGAGAGACTTGAGAGGGAGAGAGGGATGGAGAGAGGAGAGAGAGAGTGGGAGAGAGAGACCTAAGAGGGAGATAGAGTGTGTGTGTGAGAGAGAGAGAGAGAGACATAAGAGGGAGAGAGAATTTAGAGGGAGGGAGAGAGAGAGTGGGGGAGAGGGAGATGGAGAGTGAGAGAGTGATGGAGAGGGAGAGAGAGAGGGAACGGGAGTTAGAGAGACCTGAGAGAGAGGGAATGGGAAAGAGATAGAGGAAGGGGAAGAGAGAGAGAGACTTGAGAGAGAGATATAAGAGGGAGGGAGACTTTAGAGGGAGGTAGGGAGATGGGGAGATAGAGAGGGAGAGGGAGAGAGACTTGAGATGGAGAGAGAGTGGGAGAGAGAGATGTACCTAAGAGGGAGATGGAGAGTGTGAGTGTGTGTGAGTGTGTGTGTGTGTGTGTGTGTGAGAGAGAGAGAGAGAGAGAGACTTGAGAGGGAGAGAGTGTGGGAGAGAGAGAAAGAGAGATAAGAGGGATATGAAGTGTGTGTGTGTGTTTGTGTGAGAGAGAGAGAGAGACTTGAGAGAGAGATCTAAGAGGGAGAGATACTTCAGAGGGAGGGAGAGAGGGATATGGAGAGTGATAGGGAGAGGAAGAGGGGGAGATAGAGAGGGAGAGGGAGTGATAGGGACCTAAGAGAGAGAGATTGGGAGAGATAGAGACATGAGAGGGCGAGAGGGAGAGAGAGGGAGGGAGAGAGATAGAGGGAGGGAGAGAGAGACTTGAAAGGGGGAGGGGAAATAGATGGGGGATAGGGAAAGAGACTTGAGATGGAGAGAGAGTGGGAGAGAGATACCTAAAAGGGATATGGAGAGAGAGAGAGTGTGTGTGTGTGTGTGAGAGAGAGACTTGAGAGACACACCTAAGAGGGAGGGAGAGAGAGAGATTGTGTGTGGGAGAGACCTAAGAGAGAGACACCTAAGAGAGAGAGAGACTTAAGAGGGAGATGGACTTCAAAGGGAGGGAGACCTAGAGTGGGATGGACCTAAGAGAGAGAGAATTGAGGGAGAGAGAGATGGAGAGGAGAGAGAGTGGGAGAGAGAGAGAGACTTGAGAGTGAGATGGAGTGTGTGTGTGTGTGTGTGTGTGAGGCGATATAAGAGGAGAGAGACTTGAGAGGGAGGGAGGAGAGAGAGGGGCGAGGGAGAGGGAGGAGGGAGGGAGGAGAGAGAGAGAGAGAGATGAGAGAGAGAGAGAGGGAGAGGGAGGAGATGGAGAGTGAGAGGGAGAGGGAGAGGGAGATAGAGAGGGAGTGGGAGTGGGAGGGACCTAAGAGAGAGAGAGAAGAGGCGAGGAGGCAGGAGATGAGAGACTTGGGAGGAAGAGGAGACAAGGAGGGAGAGATAGAGGGAGAGAGAGAGAGAGAAAGACTTGAGAGAGGAGATAGAGGGAGGAGAGGGAGAGACGCGATATGGAGAGAGGTGGGAGAAGAGATACTAAGGAGGAGATGGAGAGTGAGGTGTGTGTGTGTGCATTGTTAGAGAGAGAGACTTGGGAGGCAATAGGAAGAGAGGAGGGAGGAGAGAGACGGAGGGAGGGAGAGGAGAGAGATGGGGGAAGGAGAGATAGAGGATGTAGAGAGAGAGAGACTTGAGGAGGAGAGAGGGAAGATAGAGGGAGGAGAGGGAGGAGACTTGAGGATGGAGTGGGAGAGAGATGGTGAGAGGGAGATGGAGTGTGAGTGTGTGAGAGAGAGGGTGGGAGAGACCCGGAGAGAGACCTAAGAGGAAGAGACTTAGAAGGGAGGATACTTAGGGAGGGAGGGAGAGAGGGAGGGAGAGGGGAGATGGAGGTGAGAGGGAGTGGGAGGGACCCGATAGAGAGAGGAGTGAGAAAGATATATATATATAAAGAGGGACAAAGAGAGAGGGAATGAAGGATGTGAGAGAGGTAGAGAGATAGTTCTAGAGCTCAAGGAGAGTGAGGGTGAGAAAGATAGGTCTAAAGAGGGAGAAAGAGATAAGGAAGGAGGGAGGGGTGGAGAAGTATATAGTTAAGTCTAGAGTTCAATATATTGATAAGGATAGGTATACAGAGGTAAAAAGAGAGGGAGGGAGGGAGGGAGGGAGGGAGAAACAAGTAGAGGTACAATTCCAAAGCTTAATGGGATACATAGTGAAATATAGAGAGTTAGAGAAAGGGATAGAGAGACATGAGAGGGAGATGGAGAGTGTGAGCGTGAGTGTGTGTGTGTGTGTGTGTTTGTGAGAGAGAGAGAGAGACCTAAGAGAAAGAGACCTAAGAGGGAGAGAGGGAGTGGGAGAGACCTAAGAGAAAGAGACCTAAGAGGGAGAGAGGGAGTGAGAGAGACCTATGAGGGAGAGAGGGAGTGGAAGAGACCTGAGAGAGAGATACCTAATAGGGAGAAAGACTTAAGAGGGAGGGAGAATTCCAAGGGAGGGAGGGAGAGAGAGAGAGAGAGAGCAGGGAGGAGATGGAGAGTGAGAGGGAGATGGAGAGGAAGAGAGAGGGAGAGGGAGTGGGAGGAACCTAAGAGAGAGAGAGAGGTCTAAAGAGGGACAAAGAGAGAAAGAAGGAGGGAGGGATGGAAAAGTAGATAGTTAAGTCTAGAGTTCAATAGATTGATAGAAAGAGGTCTAAAAAGGTGAAAAGAGAGGGAGGGAGGGAGAGAGAAACAAGCAGAGGGATAGGTCCAAAGCTTAAGGAGAGACAGTGAAATATAGAGAGGTAGAGAAAGGGACAAAGAGATATGATTTATGAAGATTTGTTCATCTCCTTACTACAAAATATACAAATATTTCATTATTGATTAATTTTTTCTAATGTTTCAAGTATTTTGAGATGAATGTTACAAAAAAAATCATGAAAAGGAGACTTTGCATGTGGAAATAGTGGGCATTTGATGTTTCAAAAATGAAATATGAAGTTCAAATTATTACAATTAATTTTTTATTTACAATATAGAAACACTACCTAATCCATTTTTTAGAGCTCTCAATCACCTTTCCAACGCCTGTAAAAAATCAAAATTTCAATAAGAAATGCAAAAGTTATGCTCATTTTACTAAAGAGGGTTTTTTAGGTCTTTGAAACAAATATTTGTTTTGATTTTCAAAACGGATATCCATTTTTTTTTCACTTTCCAAAATTGATATCTATTTTGTTTAAAAAAATTATAGCCTTGGGATTTCCCTCAAGTTTTCCTTTGTTTTTGGCTTGGGATTGCCAAACCTGGAAAGTCAACTAAAAAAACATGTTTACCAAATTTCCTTAGTTTTATGAAGTTCACCCTTGTGGCTAATGACTTTTTATTTGAATTTCATGAAACAAAAAGGGTTTATAGAAAAAATGTCAGTTTTCCACCAATATAAGTTATGCCTTATTTTGAATTTAATAAATAATTATTATTTATTTTCTACATACATTACCACTAAAGTCCTAATTGATAGGTTGATTGGAAAACTTCTATAAGTTTCAAACTACTTAACATTTTTTGAACCTACAAGATGCGTCACATTCTATGCTTCGCATACTATAAGATAAAAAACAAATGAATTTCATAAAATTTTGACTAAGTTATGGGGGTCAGACACACACGTTTTAATAATTCTGAAATGTTCTAATAAAAAAATCATAACTAATTATTTACATGGAAAAAATTACCAAAAAAAAATCCAGCACATCCAAGCATGTGTCCTCTACATACATTGAAAGATTCAGAAAATAATATTATTTTTTTCTTGTACTTAGAGTGGTCAAACATACACATGTTTCTTATCCTTTTCGTGAAAATTTAGTACCACTGCATTAAAATTTCAAATTTTCGCAAAAAAAAAATATTTTTTTCCAAAAAATAACTAGTAGCCTAGAAACTACATTCAATTTGCTACAACTTTTTCTCTTACATATTTTTCAAATTATGTTAATAACCTATTCAAATTTTTATGTCAAGTTGCCTAACTCTATTTTTCTAAATTTCCATCGCCACTTAGAGGCCTAGTTTGGACCCCCATGATCCTGCACTGACCATTAGATGACCTTTAATTTGCACATAGGATATTTTTATTATGCCAAATGGAACCTACTCACACACAAGGAGCCTAGTTTCCTTATTCATATTGCCAAGACAAACCACAAATAGAAATCAAAGTGAAAAAGGTCATGATCCATCATCACTCCTCTCATCATTTGTGGACTTCCCTGAGGTGCATAAAAACATGAAAAAAGATAAAGATCAATAAAAAATATAAGACAAAATGGACCAACGAGTCAATAGTCATTTAGATCTTCTTTCCAATCAATGTGTTTGTATGATAGGATTTTGTATAAAGTTTGGTTTAAGGAGATACATGTCATATAAGACGTCAAGTTTGGTTTCAACAATGCAACATCATGTATAAGACCAATGATAGGATTACGTCTAGTTTCAAGAATGATATTGTGAACATGATCATAACCTAAGCTAAACCTAAAAGATCTACATGAAACAAACAAAGATTTAGCTAGTTAATTCAAGCTTCCAATGAAATACTTGAAAACATCAAACGAAGAAGCCATTAAACATAAAATGAACAAGAAAAGCATAATGGAAACTAGTTAAATGCCTCAAACCTCATCCCATTGTTGGATTGGTGTTGCATTGATGTGCAATTTCAACCCTTTCCCAATCCCTATATTGAAACAATCTTTCAAATGGAATCCATGGATGAACATTGATGAAAATGGATAAAAGATGAGCTAAAATGGATTCAAAGCTATGCTACAATGGATTCTAAACGCTTGAAATGCTAATGGATGAATGCTCTAAAATTCAGTATAGTCTAGTTACTCTAAATGAAAGTGGATCCATTTCTCATAGAAATGAGGAGTATTTATAAGAGAAATGGCTAAATTAAGGGTTGGGATTGATTTGATCAATCAATGGATGAGAAGTAATGAGAAGTGAAGACATGGATCAAGGATTCTCATCAATGGATGAGAATGCAAGTTGACAAAGATCAAGGATTTAATCAATGTCTCTTATTGATTCAAAGAAGCACACTTCCTAAAAATTAGGAAGTTGTTAGGAAGTTTGTTACAAGAATATTCCATTTTGGAGGAGTTCAAATGAAAGAATATTCTAAGGGAATATTCCCTTGCAAGTGGGAGGGTGAGGGAAATTAGCCATTTAGATAATTAAAAAAAGTTTCAATTGTACAAGATAGATTATATTAGGATTTTCTTTAAACAATTAACTTATTTAATGAAGGGGGTTAATGACATTTAACTAAATATTAAAGATTATTTAATTAAATGAGAAGACATAAGCAATTTAATTAAATAATTTGCATTACCTAATTAAATAAGATGAAAATTAGCGTGAAAGGGGATGAATTAGCCAAGAAACATTGATTATTTGATTAATAGGAGAAAATGATGAATTTAGTTAAATAATGAAGACTATTTAATTAAATGGTCAAAAAGAGGTGATTTAGGATGAAATCCTGTGTTAGTAATCAAATTCATATGTGTAATATCAGTTAGAATAATTTTAAGCAAAGACCAACACTCCAAATCAAATGCCAAGACTCCAAAAATGTAAGCTATGAAAATTGTAGCCCCATAAAGCAAATTCATGCAGCTCTAAAACTATACACAAAAACTCACGACAAACCCTCTTTTAAAGATTAGTTTGAACCATATATCAAATTCCTTTTCTATTGAAATTGGAATATGAAATCCCCCATATTCATATACAAGAATGTAAGTACATCATAATTTTTATCCCAACAATACCACTCAAATTTCAAACCGAAAACTCCAAAAAACTCATAAAATTCTCACATTGTAAAAAAGTTGTTGATGCAACCCAAATCACTTAGCCAAGAAAATTATGGTTTAACTCATGAATTCAACTATAGAGAGTGAATTTCAAATAAATAAACATCACACATGATTTAAACTTTAAGAGATAATTCAAATTTCATATTTAAACTTGCATTATCTACAAAACAAACTATAGAAAATAAGTTATTCACAACCCAAAGTCTGCTATAGGAAAGATTGATCACATAATAGCTAAAAATCCGATCCAAAGACTTCAAATCCAACAACAAAAGTATCTCTAAATCACTAGTACTCCATTCTTGGACACCAAGTCAAGGTATCTCGTATTTTTCCTTCATTTCTCTATCATTTTCTTCATCTTTCCTTCCTTCTCCCCAAACTTAGGCATTGAAACACTCCCCCAAAATTAGTTGCATTATATCCTCTAATCCTTTTTGGGCATGGGTATATTCCTCTCATTAAGTTTGTGTGGTAGATTAACTGCAATTTTACTAATTTTCACCTCCACTAGCTCACTCCACTACCTCCTACATTAGGTTCCCAGATTCTTTCACATTCAATTTTATGCCAAATTTTAAATGAAATGTGGAGTTAAAATATGCCAAGAATAGCCTCCAATTTCTTGGGTGTGGGATTTGATAAATTCACAAAATTCAATAAAAAATAAATTCCAGTGCCTCCATTTTCCAATTTGAACCAAATTCAAATTTAATTAAAATGACTCCAACTTTGAGCCCGGTTGAGAGGAAAATGAATTAAAGCGAAAAATCATTTCTACACAACACAACCAAAATAAAAATCAAAGGAGAAGAGATATTTTAGGGTGTGTAGGATTGCCTATGCACTCAGATGCTCCTACATCAAGTTGCTCGATGAGTGCCGATTAAAATCCCTCAATCACCTTCAAGATTATCAAAAATCTATTTCAAAGCATTGTAATCAAAGTGTTCTTTCTCAAACTTTTAAGGTGGGTGATCTCATTCTCTATGAGAACCAGAGAAAGGTAAATGTGTCAACTAATCAAAAGGGTAAATGTGGTCCTAATTGGTTAGTTCCTTACATAATCACCTTCATGTATGGTTCTAGTACGTATGGATTTTTGTCAATGGATGGTACTCCTCTAAAAGAACTAATCAATGCAATCTCCATCAATACTATGTATAAGGTCTTTGTGGCATAGGCATGATGCTCATCTCCTTTTCTGAGGATCATGGTTCATTATGCTATGACATTTCTTCATTAACACTTTATCTTTTTAGTTTGTGTTATGATGTAAACATGTGTATGTAGTCAATTTCTTTAATTAGGAATTATATATACATGTGTTTCATTTTTATGCTATGTATTTGTATATTATGTTTGATTAATCCTTTTATTCATACATTAGATCATCATTGTATTTAATTAAGCATACATCCAATGTGTGTTTATTAAATCATGACAGTATCTAATATAAGCATACATTTGTAGTCATACATCCATTACATAATCATACATGAAAAAGAAGCATACACATAAAGAACACATAATGTTGATCCAAAATCTCATGTATTTATATATCAAAAATGTCATGTACATGTATCACACCACTGTGACAAAATGTAGTGTCTGTATATCTATATATGAATCTATACATCTAAAAATACTATACAATGATGATATGATATAACAAAAGTGAGTCTCTAGCCGTCAAGGCATGGCTTCTAAAGCCCTCTAGTGTTGGTCACGGTGGACAAAGCTACTAGATGGATGCATGCAAGTGAGGCCGGTGTGATTGTAACATGAACATGCTTTGTGAGCGCAATCCCTGTACCTCCCCTTGTAGCTCTACTACCTGCTCCCACAAAGACACAACACACTTTATCAAGGTAGCCTCTCATAACTCAATTCTTAGCTACCACACTTGAGGATGCTAGAGATCAATGGGTGTTATCCTTGCAACCTCCAACTACCTCCTGAGGTCATCAACTTGGCTCTATAGAGCATCACATGCTTGCTCGAAACTCTCAACTCGTGTCATAGTCTAGTCTCTCTCACTAAGTGTAGAGAGGAGCTTCGCACCCCTCTGATCTTGTTGCCTATTCATTGTGATAAGCTCAGCGGTGCACTAGACCACCTCCACCTAGGTCTCCTTATAGGTCATCCTCAAATGCACTACATGCTCAAATAATGGGGTGTGATACCTCGTTGTGGGTGGAATGTATGCGTCGAGGATCAACCCCCAAACTTGGATGGTTAGGACTACCTCTGAGATGCAATACCCAAAGAAATTGAGCCACTCCTATGTGAACACTGCAACCTCATAGATAGTAGGCAATATCAGTACCATATCATTAAAGTATACATATATATATATATATGAGAGTATGAAGCTAAATAACTAAATGAAATAACATGTACCAAACCAAACTTGTACTTGGGTTCCCAACCTACCAATGTGGATCTAGGGGTGAGCACCACTTTTAGAAGCAATGCTCAACCCTGTAGCTGCTATCGAACGAGGCATGAATGGTTGGATGTCAGGTGGTATGACTAAGACAGTTGGATCACACACCAGTGATGTTACATGTCATCGTTGTCTCAGCTTCTCCTCTGCTCTACCTATCATCGGCTCATCCTCCTCACCGCTCCTCAAAGCCTCACCCTCGGACCCATATGCACCAACATCACTCGTAGGGGAATTTGTTGATTGTCAGCCACTAGTTGGAAAATATAACTCATATGTCAACATCATCAGTCGCAAGAGCCTCTAGTTGATCCTCGTTTGAGCCATCATCACCACTGAGTTTTATGTCAATGATGGTATGTACATGGGATCTACCAGAGGGATGGCCTACACTTGGGTAAATTGTCACATGACCTGATGCCAATAGTGTGGTACAAAAACATGGTTTGAATGACTAACAAGGAGTTGATCCCACTGCATCCTTCGCAGCTACCTCCTATCAGATGGCTAGACCCCCATCTTCCTATAAGGTCTCCATATGATATCATCACTCCTCAAAACATCAAACCTTTGTCACCAAAATAGAAGGCTTCCAATGCACCAGTCATGCAACAATGGGTATGTGTGCACTTCAGAAGCACCCTACATTGTGCCCCGTGGATACCTAACCAATAGTGTGCACCTGATGTGCTCGAACACCCACACTTGTAGAAGTGTGTAGGAAGTGACAATATGGTACTCGTAATGGATATATCACCCATGGTCATGATACAAATGAGCTATCATGCTCCAACCCCAAGCAAAAATAGTCCTTCACTCTTCCATCTCTTTGATGAAATGGATAAGACCCCCAATGTAGGTGAGAGCCTCACCCATCAATTGCGGTGTGCAATGCCACCATCGTGATCATCACAATGTATTGATGGCACCACCACGTGACCCTACTCCAACCACCACATATAGATATGGCTAGTAGTTTCCTTAGGAATGGTACAATCAATGTAGTGTTGCTACACCACCTACATGTGTTGAGTTGTCTAGCCCTCCTCGTATGCCACCTCTCTACAGATGAGAAGGTGAAGGATGCAATAGACATCCTCTAATGTAACTATCATCTCCCTTGTTGGGAGATGAAAAGATGAGGTGTCCACGTCCCATCTCTCCATGAGCACCATTAACATTAACACATGGAAGCAGATCTCAAGCAAGGTGCACACCCACCATAACTCAACCCATTGTAGTAGTGTGTAATCATCTAGTATGATCTTACAACTACAACTCCTCAACAGTGATAGAATTGTGTCACTGTTATGCTCACAGATCTCCAAAAACTCTTACAAAATTGTAAAAACACCATGCCATGCAAATTTTATCTCTACCTACTCTAAATCTTCTAAAATTATCTATCTTTTTTCTCTGAGATTCCTACTTGTGCAAGATATTTGTGCAGCCTATTGGTGTTTGAGGCCTACTCGACTGACAACAACATGCAAGTTGGGCTCCAATGCAGTTGACAAATGTTGTCACATGAGACACTAATGCATCTGTAGGATGTTGTCATACCAACTGGATGCCTGTACTCAAGCAACCCTTCTAGGCTAAAAAAATTATCAAAAATGAAAGGCTAAGAGGAAAAGTGTCTTGTACCTCGTCTAGTGGGTTGCCCCTCTCCACATCAGTAGTTGATCAATCATCGGTAGTCAAAAGTCTCATCTGTGAGGCATTTTTCTCCAAACTCTATAAAAAATTCAACAAAATCCTCGTAGTGAATAGTGAAAATGGCATTCTATGGGCCCACACCAAGCTTATATAGGCCACATTTTTCATAGTGAAATGGCCCCTTCTCACCTTCTTATTTTTACCCACCTACATAGGGGCACAAATAGGGGGGGGAATATACTCACTTCATATTTTTCTTCTTATTCATCAAATATTTTCTTAAGCATTCTTCTCGTTGTGATAGCTTCTTTCGATTTCAAAACTAGCTCAATTTTGAGTTTTGTAAAATGAAACTTCACATCAAACATTGAAGTTTCTTGTTGGGCTTGAACATTGTGGTCATTGTCAATATCCACCTACTCGATTTCTACAGCCTCTACAGTATCATTTTTTGCAAAATTGTCAAAATTTCAAATTTAGCATTTATGTGTTCTTAGCTAGTTTAGTGCTGTTGATTTTTCCCAAAAATTCAGCTCACTAAAGTGGGGGAAAAATGTAGTGTCATAAAATTACACCCCATGGAAGTTTCACACTTGTGCATCTAGCCCGTCACATTTATGACAAAAACCTATAAGTTGGAATTTTATGATTTTGACTTCATAGGCGACAATGATGAAGCATTAGTAGCATGAATACTTTACTTGTGCAAAGTTTTGAGGACACTTGTGCAATGCACGAATGTCCTCGTGACACACTAGAATCCCTAAAATTTTCAAGATTTAAATGAGAATATTCTATGTGCTTTGCCTATGGCACATGTCATTGTGGTAGAAACGTGGATGTAATGGCTCCTCCCACCCATTCAACCTCACAAAACCTCATTTTTCACTCTCATTATCATTCATTCTCACTTTCCTTCATTCTATCTTGCTCTCTCTCTCATTATATTTTATCTTTGTCATTCTATCTTGCTCCTTCTCATGCTCTCTTGCTTCCATAGTGAAGCTCTATAAGATTTCTCTCAAGAAACCTTCAAGGCTCTCTTGCTCGCAAGCTTATCACATCTATCTTGGCCAAGAGGGGAGCCACAATTTTTTGGTAATGCTCTCTTGTTATCTTGTCTATTTGATATTATCTATTTGATCTCGACTGTCTTATTTTTGATAGGGGATCTCCTCATAGGGTTTGTTTCTATCACTCATTTTTTACATTCATGATAGGGGTTCTCCTCCTTTGCGGGGTTTGTTTCTATCACACATCTTTTATTTCATGCATTTTTATCTATCTTTATCTATTTGGTTGTTCGTAGAGGTGGAAACACCAAAATGGTGGTTTAACTGAGGAAAACCCCAAAATAGCCCCCAACATTTTTCTCATCTTGTATGTGTGCATATGTACAAGTTTGACAAGCTAGACTTATCGAACTTAAGACTTTTATTCTTTGTTTTACCAAAGATGACAATGCAGGCCACAAACGTCCCCATGATGCATTGCCATCTATGGTCGAGGGTTTATTCTCCTGAGGGTAAAATCTATGATTTATGCAGTTTTTGTTTCTATATATTAAAGATTTTAATTTTGTGATTTGTTCTTGCAATTAAGTGATTTTGTCACTCTTGTCATTAATATTTTAGCATTTACTCAATTAAATTGTATAAATATTCTTCATTCTTAATCTTGTCACCTGAACTTTGATCCATGAGAATTGAGGGTTATTTGCTCCTTAAGACCCCGTCACCTTGAGAGTAGTGAATCCCCTCCTTTACACCCCTATTCTTATCAAAGTCAAAAGTAGGGAGTGAGGATGGATTAGATACAATGGGAAAAGTAAGTGCATATAGTGGATGGATACTAATAGGATGGAAGAAGTGTGCCCCCAAGTATAGGTCAAACTTAGTGGATTCACCCAAGACACTTTTTTACAAAATTTTCATCATAGCACTTATCCAAGCCACCATGAGAATGGTTTTAATTATTGGACAATTTTTATCTATTTTTTTATTTTTATTATTTTGGATGTAGAAATGGGATGGATAAGGTAGGTGTAAGACTATCATATTGAATTGGATGAGGGATAGGAATTTGGATGAAATATGTGTAAACTCAAGAATTTATTTTCATGGTGGGTTGATAGTATCCTTTATTGAATATTTTTTTTTATGGATCATGTCAATTTTCAATGTGCTCATAGATTTTGGTAGAAATCTTGTTGATTGCTAAGTTAGAACCTCCTAAATATAAACATGGTACCATTGTAGTTTCAATGTTAGAGGATTCACTAAGGGAAATGGAATGGAGGGGGGGATGAAGGATGGACACTTATTTATGTGAAATCTTGGATTAAAGGGATGTGATGGTGAATGCATGTTGGATAGTGAATAGGGTTCTAATGAATGGGTGGATGAAATAATGAGATGGTGAAGGCATGAGAAAATATCATGGAACCAAGGGGAACAAGGACCAACAATTACACATATGATTATGGATGTTGAGGCTTTGTATTAATATTTGGGATTTCAATGGTAGTGGATCTTGGATTCTTGGATTGAGATGGGGAAGTTAGAATTGTTGATTTTGGGATGTAGAGGCCCAAAATGGGTTTAACATTTTCAAGATGAGGATGCTTGGATTTAGATGGAGTGTTTTGGAATCGAGATGGGGGATACAAAAATATTATTTTGGGAGGGGATTAACGTTTAGAGGTACAAATTTGGAAGTTTTATTTTGATTTGGGACCAACCTTGTTTTTGTGCTTTGTCATGTCTAATTTCTCATTTAGTTTTCATTATGCTCCATAACATGATTTCTCATTTCTTGTGGGCTTAGGGAAATAATTTTATAAAAGTTAAGTGTTATGCTTTTAATGTCTTCATAATGTGACCACTTAAAGTATTTTTATAAAGTGGGCAACTAGAGTGGGGATCTCCTACAATCAAAATAATATTTTATTTAATCCCCCTATGTGGCATGGGAAGGGACAGTTGAAAATCTGAAAAATGGTTCCTTTTTTAAGGGAAAGTTGAGAGCTCAAAGAGATTATCTAAGCAAAGTCTTTTTCCAAAGTATATGTGCTTATTTTATCAATTCATTCCCTCAAATTGATTAGGAATCTAGTTCATCTATCACTAGAGATTAAAGAAATAAATCTCCCTTATTTTCATCACTAGATTAGCAAATGGAAACTCCTTGTTCAAATTTGGGTGGTCTCAATCAAAGATTGCACTTGGGCTTCACTATGGCAAACAACTAAGGATTCAAGGATGGGTGCTGAAAGATTTGGGTATTGCATATACAAGAGCTAGTTGTGAATTTACCACTAAGTTGGTTGAGCATTTCATTGTTATAATTGTTGATTCTTAGTGGCTACCTCAATGCCATTTTCATGGTTTTTATGGGTGGCTAGTTGAGCTCAATATATAATAAATTGATTGATGTTTTTTGTGATAACAAATTTGGATATACAACTTCAAAAATCTATAGTTATTGAACTAAAAATAAATAATAAACGGAGCGAGTTGTTGTGTTGGTAGTTCATGTAATGCCCCATCTTAATAACCTAAGAATGTTGCAATTGTGTAATAAAGGTGTAATAATTTTATTTTTTTTAAGTATTAATATTGAGTTAATTAGTTGCATACATTCGTCAAGTTACTAGACATTACACTACTTTGAGTTTCCATAAGTGACTTAAGTATTTCGCATTGCACATGATAAATATTGACATAAAGATAAACATTGCATAACATTAAATTCCATTCAAGATCATATAAGGTACAAACATGTTTCACTCATTGCATTTGATAAGATATACAATACTCATCCATCTGATGAGGTAGTTCAATATTGATTACAAATACAAGTGTTCACCTCACAACATTTGAGGGATGTTTTACAATACAAATTTACAAAGTTACAATGAAGATAAATTCATAAGTTCCAAATGCGAGCTCTCCATCCATGAAGCTCTCGATGCCAAGATCAACTGGGGACCCAACAGAGTAAGGTGCACGTTCCACCCAACCATGTGGTACCCATAGGTCCACCCTCTGTGCTAGGAGATAGTAATAAGGTTACCTAGACCTAATCTACTAATCCTAGACACTAGTACATAATAAACAAATGGTTACATTGCTTCCAGATTTTGACAATTGATTATATCACAAACACGAGGTTAACTGTTACTTTAGGTGGAGTGTCATCACAACGTTGCAAAGGTTACCCTGGTGTTTCTTCCTAGGTTCCGGCCCCCAATCCTTGGGTTACCCTGGTAATCTCTTATGAAACCCGGCCCCATTGCAAATCATTGTGGAATCGAATGTCTCTTGAAGAAACAAGACATTGATTTTCCATTCCAAGCCTTCTCATCTTATACTCAAGACTGAAGTAGCTCAAGAGTCATAAGTGAGGCAAAATATCTTGTTAAGAGTTTTAATCTAACTATTGTGTCATTTAATTATCACTGACTTACTTAACTATTTGTAAGTTACCCTGACACCACTTTGTGTGTCGGACCTTACAAATAGCCACTCCCCTAAACATAACAAGGGTTTCTAAGTTCACTATCTAGGGTAGACAAGTGCACAATAAAACATATAATACCAATTATACCACAATGTACATTACAATTCATTCAGAAAATCAGGTGCACTACCCTAAACTAATTCAATCATATGAATTCAAAAACAATTTCACCCCCTTAAAAGACTGGAACTGGAAGACTTTAAATTACATAAAGATGAATTCTTCCCCTCTTTTACCCAATAAATTTAAGACATCTTAAAACGAATGCAAATCTATTTTTGGGATATATTAAATCCAATCAAACAATTGAGAAAAAGGAAGTGATTAATGCTAATAATTCTTTAATAACTCATCAATTCTCTACACATTAAATAAATAAACTCATCAAATTCATAATATACATAACTATGTAAATAACGATAAATTTTATTTCTCATTTGCCCTAATATTCTTTTCCACATTAATACTTTAATCAACTACTCACAATAACAAAGAATATACTTAATATATATATTTACGTACATTTATACATATTATATATATATTAATATATATATATAAATTAAAACTTTCAAATTTAATACATGCTACTTAAAAATCCGAATTTAAAACTTTATTCATAAAAAAACCACGTTTTAATCATTAAAAGGAAACTTTTATTAAGTGTCAAATAAATCATACTTTACACAGGGTTCGGCATTTTTACACAGGGCTCGGCTCATTTAACACAGTTGAAACCCTCGTGGGAGGGCGCGGCCACGGCAGCAGCAACGGCGTTGCCCTCACAGCCGCCTCCCTGCGGGGGTCAGCCGTAGGGTAAGCCTCTGCCCCTCTCCATAGCAGTAAATAACATTTAATAATTATTTTTCATAAAATTTGCGGATTATCTTTCCGTAAAAACATATAAAATCCAAAATATTTCAATTCAAAATGTGTAAATACTATGCAAATATGACGAAAATCCGTACACGGATTTCACAGTATTTAGGAAATAAATTTTAATAAAGAAAATCTTCATATATAATAATCATATGTATATATATAGATACAAATTAAAAAGCAGTAAATAAAATACTGTGAATAAAATATTGTGATTGTGCAAATATTTTCACAGGGAATATATTTTCTTTCCTACAGAATAAATTATGAAATTTATTCATTTAACAAATACTGCTCAAAAACTATCAACTAAAATCACAGCAAATTCATATCTTAAATATATCAAAATTAATTCTGCAGTACCCTTAACAATTTTCAACAGGAAACTTCATTTAACAAAATTCCTAAGATATATATACAGAAAATCACAAACAAATCTTATCTTTAATTCTTTTATGGAAAGAAATAACAAAACAAGAAAAATACCTGTATTATGTCAACTGCCTATAGAAGAATTTCCTTTTGCCTGTAGCTTACATATCCCAAAATCTTCCTCCAAAAGAAAATCTTCAAATCCAAGAGAGCTTAACCAACCACCAAGATCCTCCAAAGGATCTTCCACAAATATACAACCAGACACAGAGAGATAACAATTTCTAAGAAATAATGAATTTTTACACAGCAAGAGAATTTTTTTGCAAAAGCTCTTGTTAATTTCCCCGTGAGGAAATTGAACAACCTCTGTGTTTTCCCGAGATCCAAAATATGCTCCGTAACAAATTTTCAACATCCATAAGCAATTATTGCACTCTCACACATGTCGAGAAGTGGTTGTAAAATATCTTCCCACCACTTCTCGGCAAATTTCCCATTTTCCAATTTGCATGCAATAATTTATTTAATTTAAATTTAAAAATTCAAATTCAAATAACATGCATTTATTTTATTTAATTTAAATATACAATTACCACAATTTATTTAATTTTTCAAATACAATATAATTTACACACTTAATAATTTAATTTAATTAATTAAATTAGTTTAATCTTTTGAGATCAACCATTTAACCAAATAAGCTAATTAATGAATTAAATTATCAAGCAAGTAATTTCTTCCACATTTAAACATTAATTTAAATACCAATAATTTAAAGCACAAAAACCAATATTAAAATTTAACCAAATTTACTTTTCAAGCAATATATGCAAATAGAAGAATACAAAACAACCTAGACTCAGACTGGAACTAACAAGGTACTAAGACCGAGATTATAGATTAGACTAGGGTAAACCAAACTACTATCTCCCAGATCAACGTGTCTGTTGAATCTTGACAACTCAGGCACGGTGCCAGTGGATCAGTGTCGTGTACCTTGATTTTCCTCCAAGCCAGCGGGTAACATGCATGCAAATATATATATAAAGGCATGGAGCAGACTGCAGGTCGGGAAGATCTAGGATGTCGGCGGGGCACTGCATGGTGATCGATTCAGTTCTCCACGCAATGCCGTCATCAGGGTAGAGTGGGGCAGTGGTCCGTTATAGGCATGTTCATGGCAATGATCAGCTGAGGAGTAAACGTCTAAGAGCTATGTCAAGATCGTATGCGAAAGTCAGTGATCACTTAGAGCAGTGTGTCGTCATTGTCTGCCGAGGAATGATCACTTTAATAATAGGCTCAAGGAGCCAGGTCAAATATTCAAACAAGGTATCATAGTCTAACAGTGTGAAAACATAACAATAGAAAGCATAAGCATAAACGGAGGGGTACTACAGTTCATAAGTGTTTATTTAAATACTACGAATAAATCTAAGTTTTCTAATAATCTAAACTTGATTTATGACCAAGTGAATTCAATTACTAAGTATTGAAATATGTGAGGTGAGAAATTTAATTAGATATTAATATTCCAATTGGGGATATTACATGCTTGCTTTGTGATGGGTGGACCATAGTGGCCATTTTGCTTTATTTTTATTTTGGATTAATTTATTCTCTATTGTTGCATGTTGAGGTGTTGCAACATGGTAATTTATGTATTTTTGTGAACAATTTTCTTTTTGTTCTTGTGCATCCAAATTCGCATCCCATGAATTGGGTGGCAGTTTCATAATTTTAGAATAAGTCAAATGATGTGTCCTTTTGTTGATCATGTTTAAGGATTTTGGTTGATTGATGGAAAAAAATAGTGAAAAGGGTCGATGAAATTATTAGTGGTGGATGTGATGGGGGTTACGACATCGATGAATGATAGGTAGCAAAAAAATCGTGATATGAGTGATGAAAGACAACTATTTGGACATTGGAGAAAGTTTCCTTAAAATGCATGGAAGTCTTACCAATGTCTTTGCCATGAAATCTATAGCCAAGGTTTTGAAATATTTTATTTTCTTTGATTAATATGGGTTCCAAGATGATTTTATCATGAAGGCCTAATTATTTTCCTTGATAGTTCATATTTTGAAAAAATTATTTTGTAGTGGGATACTTATTGCTTTGGAAACAAGATGTAAATCCATTTTGGATGGGTAAGGAGTGGTGGTGTTTATAGTTTCCTTGACAACAAGAAAACCATCTCATATAAAAGTGGTGGAACCAAGGTAATAAGCTTGTGGGTTTTGGTGCTTTGATCTTGAGATGGTATGGGACCTTAAAGGGATTAGTTTGGATGCATGGATCTTGATTTAGGTAGGGATACATTTGGGATGCTTTGGAACAAGCTCTTGATATATTTGGATTTGTATGGAAGATAAAAGTGAGGAGTGGAGTTTTGTGTTGGCATTGGTTATTTCATGGATGAAATCTTTGAGTTAGGCACATGGATGTGGGAATTATCTTTGACATATATGGATGTGAGGGTTTGGATGGATGGCATAAATGAGCAATGTTGAAATATTCCACATCTTGGCTTGTGATTATTGGGTTAAGATCCTTTGTCAATAGCCCTTGGAGGAGATCCCTCATGGTGATATTGATTTATTGGTGTTTGGATTGGGATGAGCTATATTGCAATAATTTTTATGATGAATGATTTGAATAAGACATGGAGGCTAAAGGTGATCACATGAGATGGGGATTTGGTGTACATGGATGGATAATGAAGGCCTTGGGCCAAAGACAAGTTTCTCTTGTCAAAGGTGCCATGAGGATAACCAATGGATGGGTGTTTAGGAATAGAAAGATAGCTTGTGCTAGGTGATTCTTGGTCAATGGGTTCCTCATGATTTATGCTTGGGTGACTAAAGCTCATGGCTATCTTGCATAAGGCAATGCCATCTAAGGATTCATGAGTGAATCATCTTTTAAATAGGCACAAGACAACTAAGAGGGGGGGCTGCATCAGTTGTCACACAAATTCAAACTTAAAACTTTATCTCTTATCAAATCTTCAACGACACTATTCTATTATTAAATATAAGCATGAAACACAAATAATAGAAAGTAAATAAACACAATGAACACCAGATTTTTTACAAGGAAAACCCAATAAGGGAAAAACTACGATGAGGGTTAACTCATAATATAAAGATTATAAACTGAATACAAAGGCTCACTGCTAAGGGCTCACTACCCAAAAGAGGACTCACTATCCAAGTACAAAGTCTCACTGCCTACAAAGGACTCACTATCCAACAGGGAGGATCACTACCTATAGATATAAAAGAGAACAAAAGATCCACCACAATAATTAAAGCACATTCGCAGGATTACAAAAACCTTCAATTCACTACCTTCAGCACACTGAAAAACTGCTATCACAACTCACTCACACACACTTCTTCTCTTATGATTTTTGGCACACTTTCGTCACTTTGCATCACACTATCATACAATTCTTCACAACTCGACTTGCTTTTATACCATTCTCAACCTTAGAAAAATTTACCAAGGTCGGCCACAATACATTGTTTCATAAATTCAAATTAGGTTAGCAACTCTAAATTCCAATGGTGAAAAGGAATAAGAGTGGACCAATAAAAACAAAAAAATAATATTTTTGAATCTTCTACATGCTTCCTCAATTAAATTTTATTCTTCAAATGAAGTTTAAACATTAGGTCAGCCAAACCTAATGAAAACACAAATTATCAATGATGCACACACTTCTCAACAAGAAGATGACATGCGGACACCACAACACGCTTCATTATGCATGAGAATACATCTCAGCAGCAAAAACAACAAGGTTCAATCACTGAATTTCTTTCACCGGTCTATCTGATATGTGCAGACACACAAAAATACTAAAACATGATCTTTTGATTACCAAACACCAAACCTCTTCACCAGAGCATAGGAAAGACCTTCACAAGACATCTCCCAGATCCGCATGATCTGCAACAACACAACAAAGGACTGAGGAGCAAAAATATTTCTCCTAGTCCACAGAACGCTTACTCTACCAGAAGAACACACATACCGGTGGACACAACTTTCACATACCATCTCACCAAAAACTGAAACTCGGACTATATCATCATCAGATCACCATAATGAAATCTTCAGAACCACACAATCATAGGATCACCATAGGAGAAATGCAGAGCACATACCAGAGCACAATCTGAACACTTCCAACACTCTAATTTCTTTTTTTCATTAATTTTCTCAAAATCACTAGGAAACTCATCACACCAACATATCTACAACACCATAAAGGTAGCTCCATGTACTCACAGCATCTCACCAATATCTCATCCATACATGTACAATCTGCAACATACTAAATAGTTTTGACATCAATGGCAACATTAATATTAACACCACCAGACTAGCTCATACTTGCAACATCATCTTGGTCAACAAGACTCTCATCATTATCATAGGGATTATATTCTTCTTGATTAAAAAAATTAGCATCATAATCATCAAAGGGATATTTGGTTTGGTGATTAGGGAATTCATTAAAATAAAAGGGAATCATACTTTTAAATTTGGGTTTTGATGGATAATGGGTTGATTTGGTTTTTGGATTTTAAGACTTATTTTGACATCAAGCAACTTTGGGTCGATTTGTGAAAGCTTAGATGTTGGACAAGTTTGGATTTTGGGATTTGATTTACTAAAGCTCAATTTTTGGGGTTCATGATCAAGGGACCATGACCTTAGGATGATTATTTGATTGAAGATATATGGGATGGACCATACTTGGTATAGGAAAGGTTCCTAAGCAAAGATTTGATTTGGAGGTTGGATTATATTTTGGATTGACAACTTAAGGTTGGCTAAAGTCTTAAGCAAGCCTAATTAGGATTGGATGGTTGATTGGATTTACGGTCTTAATATTGAATGTGATTTTAATTTGAATAGAAGGGTATTCTGGTTGGAATAGATTATTGGGATTAGATGAGGGGATAAGAGTTTATTAAGATTACCTAGGATTTTGGATTTCACTTGATTTGTCTTGGATCACCTAGGGATTTGGATTAGGATTTGTGATGAGTTTGGTGGGTTATGATTTAGAAGCTAATGTGTGAATGGATGATTGATTAAGATGGATGAATTTGGATTTTGATTAGAGTTATGGGATGAAGATTTCAACTTTTAGTTTCCCTTTAGTTTGCAAGAGAATTTTGAATTATAATTTTTTCATAGGTTGGTATTTTATTTTTATGTTCAATGATTTTTAAGTTTCAATTATAGGCATGACTCATGGGTTTTGATAAGAAAATATGCTAGGTACATGAATCTAGATTATTCAAGCAAGAGTGTGAGT
This sequence comes from Sequoia sempervirens, assembly GCA_007258455.2. Taxonomy (NCBI): domain Eukaryota; kingdom Viridiplantae; phylum Streptophyta; class Pinopsida; order Cupressales; family Cupressaceae; genus Sequoia; species Sequoia sempervirens. Next base: position 749,725,220 of record VDFB02271358.1, read on the forward strand.
GATCATAAGCCCACCAATATGTCTTGTCTAAGTGTAGAGTGTAAGACCTGTGTTGAGGCACTAACCATTTTTTATCAACCAAGAACACTCAAAGACATGAGAGAGCATACACAACCTAAAAATTCATTTCTAAGGGAATGAGGTGTGTAATTTCTCGAGCTTAACCACTTACTAGTGCATTACAACCAAACACAATCGTTAGGCCCTATCTAAGCTTGTACAATATTGCTAGGGAATGTCCTCAATATATCTAGGAAAACACATGAGGCCCAATTCCATGAAATAAGAGGGTATGTCTAAAGACTTGGTGTAAGAGGTAACCCACTTTCCTTCTTCACTTTAGAAGGTATAAAATTCTTGCAATCTTGGCTAAACAATAAATGCCCTCCCAATAAGATTTTTTCAATTTTCTCCTATATTTATATACTTCATTAGAACATGAGGGTTCAATTTGTCCCCTCGATGATGAAAATGAAGGTAGACCCACTAAGGGAAAGAAAGATCAAGAAACTTTTGATCTCTAAGATCACATTATGGCATGATGAGAGAGCATACATGACTTGACTTTCTTGAATTAAAAATGGTAAAAAGAACAAAATGGTACTTTTGATATCCAAGATCACCTCTCAAAGTAAGAAGAGAGCATACACACTAAGTTTCTCTCACAAGCATGACACACAATGTCAATTCCCCTTAGAAAATAAAGTGTGCAATGAGATTTAGTGGAAAATGATGTGTCATTTGACAAGTGATTCTACAACAAACATGATAGTAATGTTGCAAGAGTTTTGGACAAGTGAAGAGTTGTAAGAACAAGGGATTAGGTTGTAAAAGATTATTAGTTAAATGCTCAAATCCCAAGAAGATGAGAAAATTTTGGATATAGAACAAATACACTAGTAGAGAAGTAGAAATGTTGACATCCAAACTAAAGCCACTCAAACTAAGGCAAACATGTCAAAAGATATTTTTATACTTCCTACAAATGTGTTGAAGGACGGATGCAAATATGTCATTTTATGAAGTAGAAATGCCAAAGTAGAACACATTCACTAATTTGGGTGGCCCATGCAACAAAATAGATGGTGAGAGAAAAATACCCAAAAAAGATGAAAACTTACAAGTAGATAGTCAAAAATGATGGCAAGGAAAATTAAGAAGCTCCTAAGCTAGAATAAACCACACAAAAAAAGAGTAATTGACGTCCAACATGTCAAAAAAGAGGATGTTAAGGTTGAGATGCAAATGTTGTTGGAGTTAAAATGACACTAAGAGGGGGGGGTGAATTAGTGTCTTAATAGATTTGACCAATTTTCACAAATTCAAAAACCATAGCTCATATATTATCTCAATATCCTCTGATTAATGCATTCATGAGTTGAATGTTATCAATCAAAAACAAAATTGAGAAAAGTAATAACCAAACAGTGAACTGAAATAATCAACAACACAGTAAAGCAAAGGGAACTCAGAAGAACAAGAAGACTCAAGATTTTACCGAGTGGAAAACCCTCCTGGGTTATAAAAACCACTCCCTAAATGCCTTCCAAGCTTAATCTTTTAAACAAAAGTTCACAATGCCTTATAGGCTGATTTTTGAGCACCCATTCAAGGAGCACTAGCCCCTCATTTTGAGACACCTATCTCAAGGAGTACCAACCCCTCAAATTATGTTTTGAACAATAATAGTGACTCAGAGGATTTCTCTGTTTTCAGTTAAGCACATATCTTTCTACAGAGTTCATTCATACATTTCCATACAGACAAGGAATGATACTCTCAGAATTACAATCAACCCTTACAGTTTTCAACACTGGTAATTATATACATTTCAAGTATGTCGGTTGTGAAGAAATCTTCAAAACGTTTTTCACAAGATTCTCAGATTCTCTTGCTGATTTTTGAATATAAAGCTGAATACTGACAGTCTGTCGATGATGGAAAAAATCAAGAGTTATGCTTATCCAGAGAGCTGCAAATCATCCATAATTTCAAAAATGCAACTGCTCAGAGAGAAAAAAAAAACTCAATGAATATGCTGCCATGTAGCGGTTCTGAGATTCAATTCAATCAATGATGTTAGCCTGCAATTGTATTTTGAAGTTTCCATAAACAGCCACAGAGTTTGAGATTTCGTTAACCACTCGCTGAGACACAAGAGTCTTTCTCACCAAGACACCCTTCTGTTTTATTCACTGTCACTGTAGCCTTTTCTTTATTTGCTTTCATCGTGAGCCATCAGAGTCGGAAAGAACACATAATGAAAACATCATGTCTCATCGATAGGCTTCCTTAGAGTATTATTCATTCACTGAGACATCAGCAAGTCTTTCACCGAGATCTCCTTTAGTTTCATTCACTATTGTTGTGACCAAACGATATTGGTGAGACCTCTTGTAGACTTCATAATGTTTTTCCAAGAGTTACTTTTCACCCATGTTGCTGAGACAATACGAAGTCGGGGAGATGCTATATAGACTGCCCCTTGTTTTGCCGAAACATCCCGAGCTCACCCTAGATCGCCAAGACAGTATCAATCTCACACCGATAAGCCTTTGATAGAAACCCCTTGTGTGATGTCGTTGTAATATAATGGTTCTCTCTCCAATGCACCCTTGTCTTATGAGAGTCGCTATAACATACCAATATCGGGGAGACCTCTTGTAGAAAGCTTTATGTCAAACCGAAAACCTCATTCATTGAGTCGCTGAGACAAATCATTCTTTATGCCGACAAGGAGCCTTTTGATTTCCGTCGACGAGACAGAGGTCACTCACCGAGACCTCATACCAATATCCCTAACTCTTATCGATAAGCCTTTTGTGCCAAGTCGGTAAGACACCATGAGATCGCCATGACTTTTCATCGAAGCTATAACTCACCAATAAGCCTCCATATGCATACGGTCGATGAGACAATATGAATTCGCTGAGATGCTAAACCGAATACTCCAAGTTTGACCAAAGTGAATCTTTTAATGCACCCGTCGGTGAGACCAGAAGAGATCACTAAGACCATATGACGACGCCACAACTCTCATCGATAGACTTCCACATGCACTAGTCGGGGAGAGAATATGTCTTCGCTAAGACCTCAGCCCGATGGCCAAACACATGTCGATATGCTTGTTCTGAAGCGGGTCGGTGTGACATTGCATGTTCGATGAAACATTACACCGAAGTCGATTTCCTTTGCCGATATGCTCATTCTGAAGCAGGTCGGGGAGACATAATGAAATCGATAAGACCTTATCATGACGGTATTACATATGCCGATACAGAACACTTTTTTGTCGCCGAAACCAAAGACATGTCTTGCCGAAATAACCTCTCTTGTGTCGGTCGCCAAGACAACAGGAATGTCACGCCGAAAACAACCTGTATGTTAAATTCAATCGCCAAGACATCTGAAATGTCTTACTGATAGGCAACTCAGACATTTCAAAGTGGATTGGGGAGACCTTTCCATTCTCACACCGATATGAGTAAGCCCAAAAGAGAAACAACCAAAGCTTGTGATATGCAAGGAGAACCATTCTAAAACAGATCATCAAAGAGAACAAACTGAAAGAGATTTTGTCATCAAGGACAAACTGTAAGCACAACTGAGATTCAACAAATGCACCACATCAAGGATTAGAAACATCACTCTATATCAAAACACCAATTTGTGATGCAAAAAAGGCTAAATTATTGTGGAAGTTGGAAAAATTGTAAAATCTACATGATAAGGGTTACATTTGTAAGAAATGGATGAAGGAAATATAAGTAATAGATAAGGAAGGTAAACCCCTACATAAGAAATCCCAAAATATGTCAAAATCCAAAAAAAGGTGAGAAAATGATGTTAGGGTTGTCAAAGGGTAGTGTTTCCAAAACAACTATAGAAATGCTAAACAATGAAGTTGTCACATCTTGTGAGGAGGACCATTTCACAAATGGAATTAATGGGAAAACTACTACTCCCTACAACCAATGACAACCTAAATTTAATGAGCATGGTGTAGATAAAACAAAATGAGGACCACATCATTAATATGACATGGCATTCCTATCCTTAGGTAGTTAGATGTGCAGCTTGTGAGAAAAATAAAGTATGAAATGCTGAGCAAGAGGAGGCAACCCGAAACAAATGAGAATGGGCTCAAGTATGGTGGGGATTTCATGGGGCATGGAGTCCCAATCTCCTGATTCGATTCAATGACAGGTCATGTGGGAAAAACTAAAAAAGGAAAGAAAAATTTTAACCCTCAAACCTCCCCCTTAGTTTATTATTCAAGTCTTGTTGGAAGGCGAGGTATGCAGAAAATGGCATAGGAAAGAAATTGCGTATGATGCAGGGGCATCCAGTGGTGTGAGGGAAATCTTGTATCACCCAAAAAGATGATTTCCATTTTTGTTCATGGTGTTTTCTTTTTGTAGATATTTATGTATTTTTGGATACCCTTTTCGTCGAATAACAGTTTCCAACTTTTAGAACTGTTTTTCTGTTCAACTGCTATTTTTAGCAGGTATGAATTTGAAGGCGTGGGAAGATAGAAATTTATGGGAAGGTTCAGGACGGAAAAATGAGCACTTTAGTGAAAGAATCAGGTCAAGATCATTCACAGTTTGAAAGTTATTCAAATTCCAGTTTTTGCTTTTTGCCCTGAAAAACCTTCTGAGCTCAGTTTGAGGCACTAAATAGTCCTGGATGGGCCTGAAAATTTGCGGAAACACCAAAGTAGTCCATTGTATGCCTACTTTGTAGAAAATCGTCTTTTCGAGATCTTTCCAAAAAGGTATTATCATTGAAGATCCGACGGTCGGTTTAAAAGTTATGGTTTTCGGAAGTTGGTGCATATTTTAGAAATGTGCTAATTTTTTAATGTGAATTTAAATCTGAATTTCAAATTGTAATTTTGGCGCCAAACCGCCAAAATCTTATCTCGAAGGTTGTTTTTGGTTCCAAACCGAAATGGGTCTATTTATGGGTTTGTTTCTAATTTTTGAGTAACTTTTTTTAGGGAAAGAAGTTCGCATGCTGCGAAAGGGGGATCTAGGTAATTTTCTGTAAGTCTGTAATTTGCATGTAATACAGATCTCGAGGATTTGAGATCCTCTGCATGTAAGATTTTCATTATTGAATAATAATAAATTTTGCTAGTTGTGTGCATTATTTTTGTGTCTCGGGTTTGCTCCCTCGTCAGGTGGTATCAAAGAAGGTTTTTTTAGCGTGTGGACAGATCGCCGATCGTGAGGCAGTTCGCACTAGGACCGTGATTGTGGGTTTGAGGTATTCAAGATGCCTCCAAGAGTGATTCCTGGTAGGCGTGGTGGTGCCAAAGGTGGTAGAGGTGGCAGAAATGCTAGTGGAAGAGATCCATTTGCGGCCGAGGGTTTCAGAGCCCTCCAGAGACAAATCGATGCATTGCAGGAACAAATGAGAAGAGGGTTAAACGTGGGAAGGAGAGAAGAAAGCGAGGATGAAGAGGTAGAAGATTCAGACATAGAAGAGGAAGAAGAAGTGATTGATCAAGATCAGATGCGGCTGATAAGGGCCATTTCAAATATTGGAAAAAGACCCAGAATAGAAGTCCCCAGTTATTCTAGAAGTTTGAACCCAGAAGAGTTGATCGACTAGATCAACGAGCTAGAAAAGTATTTTGAGTATGAAGAAGTAGAGGACCCAGATCGGGTTAAGTTTGCAAAAATAAAGCTGAAGGGCCATGCCAATATTTAGTGGAAAGAGGTCCAGTTGGAGAGAAAAGAGGAAAAGGAAAGATCAACAGTTGGGATCGCATGGTGGAGAAACTGAAAAAGCAGTTCATACCAGTAGACTACGAGTTAGATCTGTTTAAAAAATTGCAAGGGTTGAAGCAAGGAAATAGATCTATGAAAGAATACGTAGAAGATTTTCACAAGATGATCATTAGAACAGGCCATGCAGAGGCCAACAAGGAGAAGGTAGCTCGTTATCTTAATGGGTTCTGACCAAGGCAGCATTCAAGGGAGCCAAAGCCCTAGTCGAATGACCACCATTGAGGATGCATACAGTTTTCTCTGAAGTTGAGGAGAAGGCGAACAAAAGGTTGACGGCAAGGTTGTAGGTCAAAGCGAAAGAGATAGTGGAAGATCTTTTAGGAGTAGAAATGAGGATGAAAGAAGAAATGAAGATGTGGGTACAAGTCAAAGCCAGAAGAGTGATAACTTCTACCGCCCTTGTGATCATAATAGTGGTGATCAAAGAGGTAGAGGACGAGGAAGATCTGGGCTAGGACCCGGAAGAGGTGGTTTCAGAGGAATTTGTTTCCATTGTGGTGAAGAAGGGCGTCAAACCTATGGATATCCACAACACCAAAAGGAAGAAGAAGAAGAGAACCCAGACGAGAAGGCAGGAAGGTGTGGAAGGGTTGCATGTAGATGAGGCCTTGATCCGAGCATTCAGATGATGCTGAAAGGGGAGAAGCCCTAGTGGTTAGAAGAGCCCTAGTGACTGAAGAGAAGGAGCCAGAATAGAGGAAGAATTTGTTCCGCACAAGGTGCAAGTGTGAAGACAAATGTTGTGAGGTCATTATTGATAGTGGGAGCACTGACAATTTGGTGTCAGAAGAGATGGTTACGAAGTTGAAGCTGAAAAGGGAAAGGCATCCACACCCATCAGATTGCTGGTTGCAGAAGACTACAAAATTTTTGGTCAATCGGTGCACGGTGAAGAGTTCAAAATAGGAAGCTATACGTGATGGTACTATGTGATATCATTCCCATGGATCCATGTCACATGTTGTTGGGGAGGTCGTGGCAATTCGATAGGTGAGTTGTACATGATGGACATGCAAACACTTATTCCCTTATGAAGGATGGAGTTAGCCATAAGTTGAAACTCCTGAAGAAGGACAAAGAAAATTATGCGATGATGCTTTAAGAATTTGTTTTGTTGATGGAAGAAAAATTTTTAGAAAGCATCAAGCATGGCGTATGTTATGCATTGATTCCTAGAATGGATAAGGAAGGTGGTGAAGGTACCGATGGGGGTTTTAGACCTATTGGATGAGTTTCAGGAGATTATTTCTGATAACGTACCTGAGGGTTTATCACCAATGGGGAAGATCAGTCATCAGATTGACTTCATCCCTGGAGCCAGTTTGTCAAATAAGGCAGCTCATAGAATGACTCTTACAGAAAATGAGGAGTTGAACAGACAAGTTCAGGATTTGTTGAGAAGGGGTTTGATTGAGAGAGTCTAAGCCCATGTGCAGTACCTACAGTACTAGCACCAAAGAAGGATGGGGAGTGGAGGATGTGTATAGACTCTAGAGCTATAAATAAGATAACAATCAAGTACAGATTTCCTTGCCAAGGATGGATGACCTGATGGGTTGTTTTGAGTAGACAGCAGTACTTCCACGGAAGAAAATTGATCTAAGCGAATATCACCAGATCTGAATTCAAGAGGGTGATGAATGGAAGACTTCCTTCAAGACCAAGGAGGGTCTGTACGAGTGGTTAGTCATGCCCTTTGGGCTATCCAATGCACTGAGCACATTCATATGGCTCATGAACGAGGTATTGAAAGAGTTTCTGGGGAATTTTTTTATTGTGTACTTAGATGATATTTTGATATTCAGTAAGTCCATGGGTGAGAATTTGATGCATATTTGTAGTCTTTGAAAAGTTGAGAGAAGATAAATTGTTGATTAATTTAAGAAGTGTGTTTTGGTGAAGGAGTTATGTACTTGGGTTTGTTGTCTCACAGAGGGTCTAAAGTGACGGGACCTGCAGAAGGTGAAGGTTGTTTAGAATGGGCTCCACCCCAAGAACCTGCCATCAGGTGAGATCTTTCCATGGTTTGGCTAGTTTTCTTATAGAAAGTTCATTAGAAACTTTAGTAGTATTTGTGCACCTCTGACTGAAACAATGAGAGGGATAGAAAAGAGTTCAAGTGGAGCATTGGAGCAGTGAAGAGTTTTGATCTGTTGAAGCAGAAGGTGACAGAGCAACCAGTTTTAGCCCTCCCAGATTTCAATAAGGTGTTTCAGGTGGATTGTGATGCTAGTGGTTGTGCCATTGGTGCAGTGATGAGCCAAGAAGGTAAGCCCATTGCCTATTTCAGTGAAAAGTTAAATGATGCAAAGAGAAAGTACTTTGTATATGATCAGGAATTTTAAGCAATAGTTCAAGCATTAAAGAAATGGAGACATTATCTGTTGCCAAAGGAATTTGTTTTATTTGTTGATCATCAAGCATTACAGTATTTGAGTAGTCAAGGAAAATTAAATTAGAGACATATGAAATGGGTAGAATTTTTGCAGAGTTATACCTTTGTTTTAAAGCACAAGAGTGGCAAGTCGAATAGGGTTGCAGATGCCTTAAGTAGGAGGCAAACATTGTTGACAGAGATGTAGATTGAAGTGGCTGGGTTCAATGAACTCAAGACATTGTATCCTGAAGATCATGATTTTGCAGAGGCTTGGAAAGCTTGCAAGGAGCCTGTTACAGTTGACAGGATGAAGTGGTTGGATTTCTCATAACTAGATGGCATGTTGTTTGGTGTAGTCAATTGTGCATTCCAAGAGTTCCAAGGAGAGAACCGAGAAGGAGAAGCAACAGCGGAAGAATGGAAAAGACATTTTGGTTAGATAAGACAATTTCCATTATCAACGAAAGCATTATTGATGGCCCCACTATCACAAGATGTGAAGAAGTTTGCAGAAAGGTGGTATGTCGATGGCTAAAGGAGTGAGCCAAAATATCAAGTTGTAATTGCCCCTACCCGTATCGAGGGCCGTGGGAAGGATATAGTATGGACTTTAATTCTGGTTTGCCAAGGACACAGAGGAAATGATTCAAGATTTGTGAAGGATAGGTTTCTAAGATGGCTTATTTCATTCCATGCCGTATGACCCATGATGCACCCACATTGTCGACTTGTTCTTCAAAGAGGGTAGAGACAATATTGTCCGCCAAAGAGTATAGTCTCCATCATGACAAAAAATTTGTTGGATACTTTTGGAGGACCTTGTGAAAGAAGTTGAAAACAGAGTTGAAGTTCAGTTCTGCACACCATCCATAGATTGATGGGTAGACTGGGGTTGTGAACATAAGTCTAGGTAACCTACCGAGATGCTTGGTGGGAGATAAACCCAAGGGATGGGACTTGATCTACCCGTGCAGAATTTTCTACAACAATTCTATCAATAGAATAATCGGGTAGATCACCATTCCGTGATTGTATGGAGGTAGTCTTAGGACGCTCGAGGTGGAGGAAGATGGACCAAGAGAAGAAGACTGTGTTGAAGCCGAAGACTTTGCAGAGCACATCAAGAATGTACATGAGATGTAAGAGAACATATTAACAAGATGAATATGCAGTATAAGGCTAAGCGGATAAGAAGAGGAGGAATAGGAGTTTCAGATTGGTGATGAAGTGATGGTCCACTTGAGAAAAGTTTCCGATGGAAGCATTATAACATTGAAGATGAAGAAGTTTGGTCTCTGTAAAATTGTGAAGAGGCACGAATCAGGGAATGCATATGAGGTAGAGTTTCCAGATGGAATCAATATTTCCCCTGTGTTTAATATTTCAAATTTGACAAAGTATCATGAAGGTGGCACAGAGGAAGTACCAATAATAGAACAGTGTGGCATTCCAGCACCTACTTCAGAGGAGCAGATTGAAGAAATCTTGGATAGTCGTGTGGGAAGGACTACCAGAAACAGGCAATATGAAGAATATTTGGTGAAGTGGAGAGGAAGGCCTGTCGAAGATTCATCCTGGCTGTCTAAGCAAGAGGTTGACCATTTGGGTTTTCCTCAACCATCTAAAACGTGACAGGGTCACTTCTCAAATTACCCTAGGTGTCTGATGCAGGAGCATCCAATGGTGTGAGGGCAATCTTGAATCACCCAAAAAGATGATTTCCATTTTTGTTCATGTTGTTTTCTTTTTGTAGATGTTTATGCATTTCTAGATACCCTTTTCGTCGAATAAGAGTTTCCAACTTTCAGAACTGCTTTTCTGCTTTTTCTGCTCAACTGTTATTTTTGGCAGGTATGAATTTGAGGCGTGGGAAGACAGAAATTTATGGGAAGGTTTAGGACGGAAAAATGAGCACTTTGGTGAAAGAATCAGGTCAAGATCATTCACGGTTTGAAAGTTATTCAAGTTCCAGTTTCTACTTTTTGCCCTGAAAAACCTTCTGAGCTCAGTTTGAGGCACTAAACAGTCCCGGATGGGCATGAAAATTTGCGGAAACGCCAAAGTAGTCCATCGCACGCCTACTTTGCAGAAAATCGTCTTTTCAAGACCTTTCTGAAAAGGTATTATCATTGAAGATCCGACAGTCGGATTAAAAGTTATGGCTTCTTGAAGTTAGTGCATATTTTAGAAATGTGCTAATTTTTAAATGTGAATTTAAATCTGAATTTCAAATTGTAATTTTGGCGCCAAACCGCCAAAATCGTATCTCGAAGGTTGTTTTTGGTTCCAAACCGAAATGGGTCTATTTATGGGCTTGTTTCTGATTTTTGAGTAACTTTTTTTGGGAAAAGAAGTTCGCATGCTGCGAAAGGGGGATCTGGGTAATTTTATGTAAATCTGTAATTTGCATGTAATATAGAGCTCGAGGATTTGAGATCATTTGCATGTAAGATTTTCATTATTGAATAATAATAAAGTTTGCTAGTTGTGTGCATTATTTTTGTGTCTTGGGGTTCGCTTCCTCGTCAGCGTAGGAAGAGTATAGAGCAAAGTAAGGTAAGAGGAAGGAAAGAAGGTGTGAATGGAGGTGATGGGGGATGCGCACATAGATTGGTCAAAAAATGCAGAGAGAGAGAGAAAGGGGAAAGCAGAGAGGATAGAGGGGCGTGAAGAGAAGGGAGGTGAAATCACGTGCAAGAAAAAGATGAAGAAATGCATGAGCAAAAGTGACTATGGTTGACGTGAGTTGCAGAGTCATTTTGGGGAGAAAGAGATTGTGAAATGGGAAGGACATAGGATGTAAGGGAATGACTAGGAGGAGCAAGGGTCGACAAAATGGATTCGTTGAGAAGGCTTTAGAAAGTTTCAGCAAATGCAATAAGCAGGTGTAAATCCGAAGTTCAAAATCTTTGAAGACATATTTCCTTCTAGACTGCGCCTAAGGGAGAGATTACAAACAAGCATGGACATCCATAAATGCACAGAGGATATTGGGATTTTGTGAGACATGGTGTGGCAAAGAGAAGAGCTTTTGTTGAGGCATGCTCAGACTTTGTTTGACTTTATCTCTTTAGGAGCCAAAGGGGAACCGCCACATCCACCTGCCCAATTTCCCAACAAAATTTATACCCAACAGGTCTGTAGTGACCGTGGACCTATTATTAACAAGACATTGTTGAGGAAAACAATGGATAAAGTGAAGGAGGTCTTTGGCCAGACAGAGCAGGATGACAAGATATTAGAGTAGAGGAGTGTATCTATAAAAGCATGCAGTTTAGTTAGTTGGACGCTATGACAGGAGTCAATCTTAATGCCTACATCAGAAATATCTTCCATATCCATTTAGCTAAGTACACGTCTTTGATATTACTTTTCAAAGAAGGTAAATAATTAAACCTTGATTTTGTGATATTCTTTCTATTGCTAAAATGGTGAGGAAGGTTTAGAAAAGTAGTTATATAAGATTTTCTTGTTTAGAAAGGTAATGATGGGATTAGCCTTTTTAACGTTAAAATTATTTATCTTTGAAAGGTTAAACTATCTTGGTAGATGGTGTATATTCTTAATTTAAATGGCTATATCAAATAAGGTGGTATATTATTTAATATTGAATCTATAGCAAAAATCATATCTTACATTATGAATTAGGAACAAGGTTTACTTAATGCAAGCTTGGTTTGCAAATTTCAGCATGATAACGTAAGTAAAAACAATTTCTTTGAATAACATTAAAAAAAGCACATTGTAGTGAGCATATTTTATTGTTGTGAGTGCATTCCTTTGTTAATATATTTCGGATTTGGGATGTTGGCTTTATACGATTCCATGATTACTATAGACCACTCAAGTATAAGAATCCTAATGTTGAAACTCGGTACTTTCAATAATCCATTGATTCCATAGTAAAATCTTTACGCGACCACATTATGCCTATCATTCTCTAGATACAAGAACCTTGATATTGAAATTAATATTATATCTATAATGAACCACAATATAAAATGTATACCAATTGTAAGGAAACCATCATTTAATTTGACAATGTGGTTAGGATCAAGTTATGAGATAAATCCTATGGAGCGACTTTTGATACCTTACTAATGACCAAGGTCAGGTTTAGATTGAACAACAAGTATAAATAAACTATCTAGTCTATTAAATGGACTATCATTAGAATGTGAGGTTGCACGATAAGGTAAATGAATTCATAAGATCAAGAATGTTATTAATAATATTATCAATGCAATAATGTTTTCATATAATTGTCTAATGGGCATAGTGTTGACAACTTTATCAAGTAGGATTCAAGCAATGATTTAACTTAAAACAAGTTTATAAATACTACTAGATGTCCTTCAAAAGGTATATGTTGACCCCTTGAGTACAAGAACCTCAATATTGAATATAATATGGAAATTCAAATGGAAGTTCTTTCCTATGGGTTTGTGAGAACCAAGGTAATTTCATGTTGAGTAATAATCTTAGCCCTTATGTTGATAAAATGAACCCAAGGACATTCAAGTTAGTTCATGAAAAAAAATGGGTCAAGTTTAATTCAAGACCTCGATACTCTTAAAAGGGACTGTTAGCAAAACCTTGATTATGGGGAATCTTGTGTGTATGCATTCCTTGAGAGATCTTGTAAGGAGAACTACGTGTGACTTTGGATCTATTTGGAAGCAGGTACATAGGCAGTCCTTGGGTGAAGGATGTCCCTATGACCTCAAGTCCAAAAGGGGGAGAGTTCAAGGGGATAACTTCGAGGTTGGGGTTGTTCCTATTTGGTTTAATCTTTCATCCTCTGTAAACTATGGTTTAAGATTGAATGGGCACCAAATGGGTATGAATGAGTTAACAAGATTTAATAACTTATTTTTAATACATAATATACTTCTATATATTAAACATAATGAAGTAAGGGATTTAACTACTTTATAATTGGTATTTGATTACATGTATATGTTGGGTAAAGTACATCTCATGTTGGTTCCATGTAACTTTTATGTGTTGTGAAAATTGACTCCATATCTAAAGGTCTCTATGTATAGGCTCGTGTATTTGTTGATTGTGATTGTGATTCATGTTATATATGACCCGCCCAAGAGTGACCCTCTAAGATATTTGAGCAGTGACAGGCAATCATTGGACTATGCCAATGACCGATGTCTAAACTACTGCTAGGGACTAGTCAGCATTCACCTAGTTCACAAAGGTGAAGGTCATTATGGGCTACCCTAGTTATGATTATGATACAGTAATGGTTGCACAAGTAGGACCCATCTATGCAAATAATGATAATTCGGGGCTAATCATTGTATCGAGGGGTTTCAATGGCTATCACTAAGGGCACAAAAGTGACCGATGCTAGTGTTACTTGGGATTGTGAAGAAGATAGCTAGCAATATCACTAAGGTCACAAGGTGGTACATGTCGGGAGCTACTTCTTCCTGGGTGGATAGACTTGTTGTTGGTGGTCTATAGGCGATTGAAGTCAGAATCCACCGGGTTATGGTAGGTTGACTACTTGTGGAAACCCTTGGGATGGTGGACAGACCTGTGATGTAGTATGGGATGCACCAAATCCCCTTCCCAGTTGTCAAACTGTATACTTAGCCTTGTGGGGTTGAGGACGAACCCGTGGTGTAGTTTGGGATGCACCAAATCCTCTTCCCATTTTTCCAATGGTGCAAAGACTGGAAGAAAGGATAGGACCCACGGTGTAGTGCACAATGCACCAATATTCTTTCTATTTGGAATGCATTATGGACATGTGTTATTCAACCATTGTGATGTGTAAGCTTTTCACTGTGTATGTGATGTATGCTAGAGCTTGTTATTGTGTATTTGTGAAGTATGGTGGAGCTCATCATTGTGTATATGTGATGTATGTTGGAGCTTGACACTGTGTATATGCGACATATGTTGGAGCCAATCACTAATGTAATTGTGATATACATACGAGATAATAATTGTACTTGTGATGTACATATGAGCTAATGATCCTTGTACTTGTGATCTATGTATGATCCAATCACTATTGTATGTGTGATGTGTATGAGCTAGTCAACTTGTGTTTATTGAGGTATGCTTGTGACAATCAATGTGTATGATCTTTTGAATTATGGTATGAATGACCCCTTGTGAATATTGTGAATGTTTGTACACTAATGTTTGGTAATGTTTAGTATGGACCCAACACTTGATGGCAAGTTATTATCAAAGTTATTAACATTATATTATAATTAAACTAAGTTGATATCTTAATGCTTAATTAATAGTCTTGGGTTAAAAGTGAGATCGAGGATCTCATGCAAGAGGAGAGAATGAATTCCCTCTAACAATTACCAAGCCTCTGATTCCCATGAGGGGATACATAGGCAAGCTCACCATGAACCCTCGAGGATTAGGTCTAGCAAATTTGGAGTAGTTGCACCAATCTAGAGCAAGTGTGTTGATATGTTAAAGATTTTGGGAGAGATATGAGGAGCATATTTTACACACAAAAATAAGATTCTTCTATTCCACACCCTTTTGTTCCTCTAGCAAATTTGGGTGAACTACCAAGCCTCTGATTCCCATGAGGGGATACATAGGCAGGCTCACCATGAACCCTCAAGGATTAGGTCTAGCAAATTTGGAGTAGTTGCACCAATTTGGAGCAAATGTGTTGATATGTTAAAGATTTTGGGAGAGATATGAGGAGCATATTTTACACACAAAAATAAGATTCTTCTATTCCACACCCTTTTGTTCAACATGAATTACATATATATAGGAGTTTTGGTTCCTACATTATAGGAACAACTCCTTAATTGTTTGAGCTGCTTTAACAACTCAAACAAACATGCACTCATACAACAACATAATTTTATATTATCATACATATAACAAACCTAACCAATAATTTAATTTTACTAACCAATGTGAACACTAACATGATTTCTAACATTCCCCCCTTTAGTGTGAACATAGTAAAAACTCACACCCTTCAACTACAGTAAGCCCAACTCTTGTGGCTCATAATCTTGATTCAAATGAAAGACACCTCTCATCAGCTTTTCATGGTTTTAAACAGGCTTACCACAAACCTTGAGGTGACAGGAACCCATCAACTATCCACCTCGTGTGGTTTTTTGGATCCTCCCACAAACCCTTTCAAGATCCATTAACTAACTTACTTTGGTGCTTTTGTTCACCACTATGCTTGTACATGAGGGAAATACATATCATAAATATGAAAAACTCACACTGAAAAAGTTTTCACATTACATTCCATAAGAAACAGTGTTCTTAATTGTAGTCACTATTACCAATCATTGCCACTCACTCTTGAACAACATAGACAATTGTCGCTACCACTAGAAGTTGCCCTTGACTTTAGTCATTTTGGCATAGAATGGGAATGGAAAATTGGTTATTATTCCCTCCCACAATGTGAAATTCCTACAAGGAGTGTTGGGTACCACCGATCATGCACTCCGAATACAACTAAGAGAAAATATATTTCTATTATTTTTTAACACTTTTTGAATTTTGAAAAACATACATTTGATGACACTAAATTGACAATGACTCTAAGACAATAAATAACCTACCACTATGAAACTATGAAACTATTAAAAATTGATCTTAAGCTATCATACCTAGCATCAATAACAATGACAACAAATGGCTTGCTTGGACTAAGAAGCACTTACACGGAAGATAATTAATAAAAAAAAATACCTACAATGGATAGATAAGCTTTGAGGAGTGACCTTTCCAAAAGCATATCAGCCTGTACATGCAAAAAGGCAATCTCAAATTTTTTTATGTTGGATAACAACTTTGAAGATAAAAGCTTCATTGTAGAATCATGCACCTTTTGTCAGCTAGAGGCACTCCAACAAACCACTATTAGTTGATGCATATTAGATCCTACCAAGGTCATCTCATTGCAATACTTACGCTATGAGTTTATGGTGAATTGGGGCTACAAGCATAATCCTTTACGCAAAATTTTTGAGCTCGTAGAAAACTTTAATTGCTCAGACTTGATGGAGCGCGTTGCTAATGTTGCACTAGGAAAGAGAGACTTCTCAACAATTCTTGAAAAGGAACCTCGCAACCTCTTCAAATTATGCACAGGTGTAAACTTTGTGAATATCATATTGTGCTTCTTTGGAAAATCTAGT
>VDFB02271358.1:749741671-749867908 GCA_007258455.2 Sequoia sempervirens
TGTAGAATCCCATTGAATCAATGATTAGTACATGATAAGCCAAAAAAGATGCTTTCTTTGTAGTTCATGTGCTAATATTGGTATTGTTTCTATCCAATGGAAGCACACCATGTGAATCCTACTCAGTGTAAAGGCTCCAATGTTGAAGAGTCATGTCAGACCCACTACCACCCATCTATGTGCCAATTGAAATAATGATATTTTTGATATTTTTTTTACTTTGTAACTTTACTCTATTCTATGAATTTCCCTACAAATATAATATTTGGGGTATGTCAAATTTCAATATAGAAAACACAAAAGTCCATAATTATATAACATGAGAGGAGGCTAATCTCTCCTTCTTTGATCATTATCAAATTTATGGGGTATTCCATATTAGATCTCTCAAAAGATAAATTGACCATAAACTCTCTTTATAAGAATAAAGCATTAAAGATCATATAATTTCATCAATCTTCTAAAATTATATGCAACTTGAACCAAACCCCTTTCACACAATGACAAACCTAATTTTAATTGTCACTAATCTTAATTGTGTTTGGCAACTAGCAAGACAAATGGATGGATTTATAGATTGACATATTTATAAGCAAAAGATGAAATAAATATTGCAAACTATTAAGATATTATGTACCATTATATTCATTATGGGTGATTAACTTTAACAAATTACTCTCATTACAATGATAATTGTAAAAGGTGGATTAGGTGATTCAAAAATATTGAAATTAGTGCCTAACCTCTACATAGATTCAAATGTTAAATATAAGAACATTAACCCAATTTATATGACCTAGTATAATTGAGTCAAATATTCATGGTCTTGTCTTATAATAATTAGATTGATTAGGTTCTACCTAACCAGAATAATTTAAATATTAGTTATTAAGCAAAGCTACTCCATATTTTAATTTATTTAAATATTCTCTATTAATATGAATCTCTAATAGGAAATTTTGTACTATTACTTGAATACCAACTAACATAACCCTAACAAGGGCATAATAATAGTATATTTACACATTAATAATTATTTTATTAAATAATGAAACACATGATATAATTTGAATTAATCTAATAAGAAATTCTTATACTGAATCTATAAAATGAAAATATGAACAACTTATATAAAATAGCATTAACCCATGTTCAAATTAATGTTCTATTTATTCAAAAAGGTCTCTTACACTTTAAATATTTTCCAACTCCTCATACAAACCATGCATACTCTACTTACAAGGAAGTGACAATGCTCATATCATTTGGATTATTGGTACTTGTCACTTAGTATTACGATACAAAACTTGTTATGCAGTTAGTTTTGTTATTTTGAAAAGAGTAAAAGGGTGAAGAACCCTTGGGTTGTTGGATACACTCCTAGGGGAGTAAGGAGGTAGTAGAGAAAGGAAAGTAGGCATATAAAGGCAATATATAGATATTTTTATTTAAAATGGGAAATGTCTCCCAATGGTTTGAGGAGTCTCCTTCTATCATAAGGTAGTTTATTCTTGAAAAAGATTAAAATCTCCTAATTGTTATACCACTCTTTGTGGAGGAGCGCCAATAGCTACTAAAATATTATTAACCTCGAGTATTCTAGTCTTAGAATAAGATTAGACCAATGGTGTCCTTCAAATCCCTTTCGTTGAACTTCATAGAAGAAAATTCCATTAAAATACTAAGAGGAGTTTCAAATTTTATCAAAAAATATCTCAACCTTTTTCTTGGATGACCTATATCATAATGAATATAGAAGTTACAATACCTTTGATCCATACTTAATTCCTTCCTTATCAGAAAGACACAACTCTTTTCACAAATAGGTTTCATGTGTTGTACAAGTTTTGAACAAGCTCCTTACTAATTTATATAGCTTAACATACACCTCCAATTTTTCATTGAGTCTAGTATGAAATGCATATCATATGTGACAACTTTGGGAGCAAGAACAAGTCATTCTATCAGTTAGCTAAGAATTACTTATTTATTCATTTATATATTCACCTACTACATGCTACCCCTTGTAGACACCACCTCTTATTACACTAGTCATCTCCACACATTTCTTAGGATGGTATGCTACTTAAGCCTAAAGACTATCACAACAATCATAAGATGTCACATTGGCCGCAGTTTCTCTATGTCTAAAAATATACATTTTTATATTCTTTAAAGTAAAATTGAACTAGAAAAACAAAGGTTTGATTCCCCAAAAAACCTTTAAAAAAATCATAATATAATCAAAATATTTAGATATTATTTATAAATCCTTGTTGATCATGTATCCTATTATATGATTCTATCTAAATTTATGGTCTTTGATTTCTTAGTGACATATTTCATATATTCCTTCTACCAAACTAGCACCCAATAGTACATTTCCTTGAGAAAACCCTATATAGAAGATTTTCCATCATGGGAGAAATTAGCTTATGAGATTTATAGTGTACTCTTTTCCTTTTTCATGCTCATTATTGTCAAGTGGCAACTCATATCTTATTTTACATAGGATCAATCCTTATCTCTTAGGAAAATATTTCATTATTTAAACTTAAATACATGATTTAGGCCTAAAAAACCTTCAAACCATGGTTAGGAAACCACTTCATCCTATAGCTATGT
The DNA here is from genome assembly GCA_007258455.2 of Sequoia sempervirens. Classification (NCBI taxonomy): domain Eukaryota; kingdom Viridiplantae; phylum Streptophyta; class Pinopsida; order Cupressales; family Cupressaceae; genus Sequoia; species Sequoia sempervirens. The sequence continues at coordinate 749,744,297 of VDFB02271358.1, forward strand.
ATGTCCTTGTGGTAATTAGTAGACAATTATGCTAAACTATTTTTTTTTTTTTTAATAAAAGGGGTAAAAACTTTATTGAAAATTAGAAAAGAAGATTACAAAAAGACTGGGGCCATAGTGACCCACCCAAAGCAACAAAGCAAAACACATCAGCCTTCCTCGTTGTGACCATCCCCATCTTCAGCAAGAATCCCTTCTAAATCCTGGCAGAGCTCCTGGGGAACCTGCTCCCACCCATCAATCTTCCAACCAAGAAGATGCTTAGAAGCCCACTTAGTCAAACAATCAGCAACCCTATTCAGTTCCCGGGGAATATGGACAAAAGATATAATCTCCATCAAAGAACTAATCTGTAAAATCTGTTGCACCATCCTAGCTAGCTGCCAGCTAACATTAGACACCATCTGATTATTTATCAGACCAATCAGAACCTGTGAATCAGATTCACAAATAACCCTGCGCCAACCCAAATCATAAGCCCGCTCAAGAGCGTAGAGGATCAACAAACCTTCCATAAGGTTGATAGACTGCACCCCTTCGTGAGCAGAGAAGAAGAAAACAACTGAGCCCGAAGAGTCCCGACCAACTCCTCCAATTCCAGCAGGACCTAGATTGCCTCTTGAGGATCCATCAGTATTGATCTTTAAAATTCCATCCATAGGGGACAACCACCTGCCCAACCTTTGGACTTTTTGTTTCCCCCTCCTTCCTCTCTTGACGCAAGCCGAAGCTGAAGACAACCCCTAGATTCCAATTCTATCCACCTTCTCAGCGTCCTATTTGTTTAAAGGGAATACCACCTCACACTTAGCTTCCACCGTCTCCTGAATCATAGCCCTAACTCTTTGCCAAACTTGTTGGAATATCAACCTTTCACCCCGAAAAATTCTACAGTTTCGTTCTAACCAGATCTGCCATAATATGAAAGTAGGACCAACATACCACACCTCCTGCAGGAAAGAGGTCACAGAAGGAGGTCTACCGACACTGTTCCAAAACTCCACCAGTGAAGAGGCATGAACACAGGGGATTCTCTAGGCCTCCCACCAAAGATGCCATAGATGCAAAACAAAGGGGCACCAAAAAAACAAGTGAGAAGAATCCTCCTCCGCTGCCCTGCACAAAACATAGATAGAAGGGCCCTGGAACCCCCTCTTCTGAATATTGTCCCATGTCAAGCACCTATTCCAGGCCAAAGTCCAAAGAAAGCAATTACACTTTGGCCAAGAAAACTTGTTCCACACTCTCTTCCACCAGTGAACCTCCTCCCCATCTAACCTGTGAGATAACAATCTCTAATATCTAGAAGCAACAGTAAAGACACCCTTAGGATTAGGAGACCACGAAAGAACATCCTCCTCCTGTAGGGAACTACACTTCCTACTAGAAAGGATTTTGTGCAGCTCAACACATTCCTCCTCCATACCAATAGCAGGCCACTCGCCAGGATTCTTCCATCTCACCATTCTCAGCTGATCTCGGACAGAGAAGGACTTAAAATCACTCACCCTTGACCAACCAGCTTCGAGGAACAACTGGCACAAAGGTACCAAGTTCAGAAACTGAGCAAGAATGGGGGGAAAACCATCCCAAGAGTCTAACTAGAAAAGAGATTCCATGCCCCTTTTGCAAATCCAAAAAAGGCCATCCTTTATTAGAGCAGCCCCTTTCTTGAGAGTACCTCAAATCACCAAACCTTTCCCCCTCAGGGAGTACCAAGGAATATCAACCTGAGGGATCCCTGGAAAATATTTATGAGATAAAATTCTGGCCCAAAGATGATCCTGCTCCACACACCAGTGCCAATACAACTTAGCAGCCTGAGCCACGCCAGACAAAGAAGACTGCCTTAACCCAAGCCCTCTGAACTGCTTCGGGCTACAGACAGTATCCCACCTGACAAGACTCCATTTGGATGACTGTAAACTACCAGCCCATAAAAAATGCCTAGCAAGAGAATCAAACTCCTTAATAAAACTCACCGGGGCAACCTGGACCATGCATCTGTAAATGGGGAAAGCCTGCACCACAGACTTGAGTAGCTGAACACGCCCTGCAAAGGACAACCATTTGTGGGTCCAATGACTAACCTTCATGCGAAATTTGTCCAAGATATTTTGCCAAGAATCCCTATGTGGTCTTCCAACAGAGATTGGAATACCAAGGTATGTCAAGGGGAGGGACCCAATCTGAAATCTCAAAATGTGAGCAATCCTCCTCTGAATGGGCTCCAGAGTGTTAAAGAAAAAGATAGAGGACTTTTCCTCATTGATCAATTGACCCGAGGCACTGAGATAAACATCCAACACCCTGCCCATATTAGTAGCTTCCCTGATTGATGCCAGACCCATCAAAGCTGTGTCATCCACAAACTACAAATGAGACTGCGATGGTAAGCCACCATCCCATCTCCATCCCGAAATAAACCCCAACTCCACATGCCTTCTCATCAAGCGGCCTAGACCCTCGGCAAGAAGGATAAACAAATAGGGAGAGAGGGGGTTTCCCTAACGCAAACCCCGAGAAGCACCAAAAAGCTATGAATGCTCACCATTGATTAACACATAAAAGGAAGTTGTAGTAACACAACTCATCACCTAGTTAATCCAATCCTCCCCAAAATGAAAAGCACCAAGAATCTTCTGAAGGAAGGACCATTGAACTCTGTCATAAGCCTTAGCCATATCCAATTTGATAAACATTTCCTTATCCTTGGAAGTGGCCATAGAATGAATAGTTTCAATTGCAATCACCACCCCATCCAAAATTTTCTGACCCTCCACAAAACCACTCTATTCCTCAGAAATCAACACTTTAAGCCACTTTTTCAACCTATCAGCTATCAATTTAGAGATAATTTTATAAATCACATTGCAGAGAGAGATAGGCCAAAATTTCCTTAACCTATCAGCACCCTCGCACTTGGGAATGAGAGCAAGGAAGGTGGAATTTAGAGCCCGTAACATTTGCTTATTTGACTGAGACTCCTGCACAACTGCTAACAAGTCCAATTTGATAATATCCCAGAACTCTTGGAAGAACTCAATCGAAAAACCATCCGGGCCAGGGGCTTTCCCCTTCTTCATCTGAAACACTATACCCTCTAGTTCATCAAGCGAGATGTCACTCATAAGATGCTCATTCATCTCTCTAGAAACAAGAGAAGGGATAAACGAAAGGACCTGAACTTCCTCATCAAAACTCCTTCACTCCTCCTCCTTGAATAAAGAAGCAAAGTAATGTACTGCTCCATTTGAGATCTCCTGAAAGGAGGAAAGTTGCTCACCCCTGTCATTCACTAAAACAGAAATAGAGTTGCCATGTCTCCTGGCTTTCACCGAATTGAAGAAGAAGGCAATATTTTTACCTCCTTCCAGTAACCAATCAACCTGGGCCTTTTGTTTCCAAAAAATTTCTTCCCTTAGCTCACACTCCTCCAACAACTTCAAAGCCCTGGCTTCTTCCAAAAGCAACACTTCAGTCATCCCATCCTCCCTAATCATCCTCGTAATACCAGCCAACTCAACCTGAGCAGCAACCTTAGCATGGAAAATGTTTCCAAAGCAATGTCGATTCCATCGTTTGAGCTGATACTTGACAAATTGAAGTAACTTAGCAAAAGTATACATTTTCGTACCATAGGAAGGTCTACCATACCTCCACCATTCAGCAACGTAATCATGAAGAGAGGGATCCCTCAGCCACATAAGCTAGAATTTAAAAGGAGGAGACTATGGCACGCGAGCCGAAGAGACCGCGAGCTTGATAGGCCAATGATCTGAACCTCTCCAATCCAAAATTTCAGAATTAGAGGACCACAAACCACCAACCTAGTAACAAGAAACCAAAAAATGATCAAGACGCTCAACAATACAATCCTCCCCAATCCTCCGATTAGTCTAAGTAAACTGACCATTACTGGGCTTGATATCAACCAGATTTAGAGCTGAAATGTTATCTTGAAGAAGTAGAGCAGAAGGCTCCAGCCTCGCAATACCACCCCTTTTCTCATCCAACTCAGAGATAGCATTAAAATCCCCCGCCATTATCCACGGATGGTAAGGAGCCATACTTCTAACAAACCTAATATGGGTCCACAATAATTGCTTACCCTGAAGCTCAGTAGGTGCATAAATATTGGAGAATAATATAGCCTCCCCAGTCTCAAAGCAAGAAGCAATCATGGAGATAGATGACTTGAAGGACATCCGCCAAAGAGGAGAGATCTTCTGAGGATTCCATAAACAAGCCACTCCCCTAGAAGCCCCCTAAGTTCCAATACATTGGCACTCACCAGTCCCCCACAACTTAGGCATCAAACCAAACATACCTTCAACCGACAACTTAGTCTCATGGAGGAAGAGAACATCAGGAGATTGACTTCTAACCAAATCACGAACAACTTTTTGTCGAGGGCCACTGTTCAAGCCCCTTACATTCCAAGATAAAACAATCATTTCAAGGGGCTCAAAAAAAGAGAATCCAAGGTCTTAACAGACCCTAACTCCACCAAATTCTCCCCTATCATTTTGATCTTTTCCACATCCTTCTTCCTACCAAGCTTAGAGACATTCTCCGCCCCCCCTTTTTTTAGATCCTTTTGTAAAATACCCAAATGAGAAGACAACTTATTATTCTTACCTATCTCTGAGCCCGATCCCTGTGAGGGGTGGGCCGAAGCGTCATTGCTTTTTCTGTTACAACAACATAGCCTGGTTCCTTCGGAGCCCTCAACTGATGATCTGATTCCAAAATCCTAGTCCCCACACCTTGTGGAGCACAAAGAACCTCTGAATAGAGCCCTTCAAACCCTAGATCTTTCCCATCTTGTACTACATTTGGCAAACCTGTATGCACCTCCTGCTGAGAAACTTGCACTATCTTAACAGGAGACCCATGCTATTCAACTTCCATAGTCCCTTGATCCAAGTCCACCAAACTCGGATTCTTTTCCTGATGACTAAAACCATCCAAAACCTTGAATCTATTAAAAGTGTCCTCATCTTGCCTTTCTTTGAGAGTCCTCTTCTGCCCCTTATTTTTGTTTCGATTTCTGACAGGAATAAAACCATCAACCCCAGCACCACTACCCTGAAAAGGATCCTTACCCTTATCCACCCTAGGTGGATTACAAGAAGGTTGAGAGTCTTCGGTCACCATAGGCTTAGCCTTAGGACATCTACGTTGGAGATGGCCATACTCATGGAAAAATTGGCACCGAAACAGTAAGGTCTCATAGTCAAGCTGCTGCACCCAGGAATACTCTCCTGCACACACTACTAAAGAATCTGGCAATGGTTTACTTAAATCAATTTCCACACAGAACCAGGTGTAAGTCACTACCTTCTTGAATTGTGTCTGCTGCGATGAGCCAACAGGTTTCCCCAACATCGAGGTTAGTAAATGCAGAACATCCTTCCGCCAGCATTCCATCGGGAGCCTCGGAAGACGAACCCAAACTGGAACCCGACTCGGAAGCTCCTCGGCCGGATTGAAGCCTGCATGCCAAGGTTTAATGAACATGCCTACTTGGTTGTAGAAGTAAGGGCCCCCCTCAAAGGTACGAGTCTGATCAGCCATACAATCAAAAGTAACCATGAAATAATTATTCGCTAGGAGTTGAATCTCCATCTCCCCCTCTAGCATCCACGTCCTCTGAGCCCAGGCTTCCAAAAATTGCAGTGAGATTCTCAAGCCTAAGAACTTACAGTATAAGGAATGTCTTGAGTAATAATCAATATCCTCCGCCAGCATCTCCATCGGAATCACAACATTTGGTCTCTCTTTGCATCTTTCCAGATAGCCATTAATCTTCGAAATTCGAGACCCCCTAAATGATCCCATCTCCGGGTCAAGGGAAAAAAGATTATTCTCAAAAGTTTTAGAACCCTAAAGAGGGGGTTTTGATCCAAAAGCCAACCGAAAATCCATAATGGGGCTAACCCCAGATGATTCCCCATGCGACATATTTGCGAAAGTCGACCCCGGATGGGCATGCAAGCCCTCGGGCCCCTTGAGCAGAATAGGACTCAACACCTCTGTAAAAATAATAGCACGATTCTAAGAAAAAACCACCCGTTATGGCTAAGTGAGTACTCCACAAACCAACGGTAAGACCGAATAGCCAAGGCAGACCCACTCAGCTCTCACTCAAAGACACCTGCCAAAAGATCCTTAACAGACCCAGCGAGTAGAGGCCGCTGCCCAACGAAGCCCACGCAGCTTCAAAACCCTAGCCACACAGCCGTAGCTACACCCGCAGCGGCGAAAGGGGAGAAGGAAAACACAGTTGAAGATCCTCCATAAAGTCCATAGCCCACCCCCGAAACGCATCAAAAATCCCCCCTCCCTAAAGCATGAAAGAAGAAAAGTTCGAACCTGCAAACAATCGAGACATGCACTAATTCGAACTCAGCATGTAGCCCCATCTGGACTGGTCGCAGGCGCACGCACCAGAGCCATCTATTTAATCATGCTAAACTAATATTTTGGTTTACATTTGACTTTGAATTAATAGCCCTAATTAACTCTCTGATGACTATGACTAAAAACCTTCCATCTATGGTCTTGACCTCATTGGTATTCTAGTCATATTACTTAAATAGAAACCTTAATAGGTCTTCATTTAAGAAAGAGTTGGGTATAACCAATTTTTCTAAGTCAAATCACTAGGGACTATTCTTAGGGCTAGGTTTAAAGGACTTATCAAATAAATCTAACCCTATATTAGGAATATTTTCCTCTTCAATATGAAAGCTTTTATCCTACAAGTGATTCATTAAACTATCATTCCCTCATAATTGTTTTATTTTTTTAACAAATTTGAGGAATTATTTGATCAAATCTTAAGAAATTTACTTCTTTGAATACTTAAAGACATTATGAATTGAGACTATAATTTTTCTAAGGTTATAAATTCCTTAAATTTAAGATAGAAGGATCCCTAATTCATTGACAAAGAAAATAACCCCAAATCCTTAAACAAAAGTGGCATGAATAACTTACCAAATAACTATAATGAACTCCTATCACAACTAGAAATACTCCATAATCCTCTATTCGAGAAAATAACCAAAGTGTCTTCAAAATATCTAAATAAATTAATTTCTTTTTGTTGGATTCATGAATAATTTTTTAAAATATGTTCACATGAATCACAAGACTAAGGATTCATTGAAATATTTGGTCTAGGGGGTGGATAGTTTTCATGCTATAAGGATTGATCGTTAATGGTATGTCTTAATATATGTTAATCTCTTTAAACATGTTTAAATCCATATCGTTTCTATAAATTTGTTAGGGATAGAGAAATTGTTGTATTGTAATTTAGTATGGTTTTAGCTTTCATACGGATTAGTAATGTAAAGGCACCAAGTGATGAAATTATAAATTGCTACATCTTATTCATTGGTGGTAGGAAATTATCAATATGTAATTTCGACATCAAGTAAATTCATCTCCAGCAATTCATTTCTAGCTTTATTTCTTCTTTGATTAATTAAATAAATTTTATTTTTGTCACTAATGTCCTTTCTACTACAATTAAATAATTACCTTAATTTTTTTAATTATTCATTAACCTTTTCTATCATTAAATTAAATAAATTTTATGTATTTAATTACCTACTAATTTGTCATTTTCCTCCCACTTTTGAATTAAATTATTATTTAATGAAAAAGTCAATATGTCACATGTCCTCTATAATTAAATAATAAAACTATTATTTAATTATTCATTTTAATTTCTCCTACAACCTCTTTATACGTGGCATTCTTATCTCTTCACATCTCATTGAATTTCCACCCTTGATTGAATCATCTCATAATTCAATCTCAACTACCCATCCTTAACTAAGTCTTATCCTTGCCCTAATTTGGCCCTAACCCTATTTCATACCACATCTTTCAATTTTGGCCATTGATTGACACATCTTATTGACATTCAATCTCAGCCCTTCATTCAAAATTGTCTTTTCTATAAAAGATCCTCGTCCTTGTCATTTTGACATACCTTGAGCTAATGCAAGTACATGCTACTAGTGTGAGACAAGAATCTTTAATATTTTGCTAGTCATTGTCATAGGCTTATTATTGCACACTCAAATTTGAGGGCAGTTATCATATTCAAGAAAAATGGAGAAGGGCAATGGAGGTGAATCAATGATGGCATGAAGAAAGCCGAAGGAAGGAAGGATTTGTGACCCACAGGGACAACTGTAGTAATCACCAGCAGAGGTTGATTAATATTAATGATAAAGTGCCTTGGAGCATTCAAGGCGACCCCGATGGAGTTCAGGGATGGACACGAAAGGCCAAAGTTAATGGTGCAGCTACCAAAAGATCTAAAAGGCTTCTCCTGAGGACAAAAGTCCTTCATCAGCATGGACAACAGGGCTTCATATTGAATGTGGTTCTCAAAAAGATCTGAGAGCCGACTCTCATGGAAGCAGATATTTTGTAAACCCTAATGCATGGGGAACAACACACTCTTTTGGTACATTCTGTATATATATGGTATTCCCGCCTCTTTGTAAAGGTTAGAACTTTTAAGAGACAGTTAGGATTAGAACTAAAAGGAAGGGTTAAAAGTTAAGAGAAGTAATAGAGTAGGATTTTTTTTTGAAGCAAAAGGAGATAGAGTTGCATCTCGATTCTTACCTGGGCATTGCTCCGCTGCCAGTTAGGCATCCATAGCCCCGATGAAGATACCTCTAGTTTCCTCACAACATTGCTCTACTACTAGTTAGGCATCCATAGCCCCGGTAGAGATACTGGAATCACCTGTTCATATTGAATCCCTTTTTCTCTTTAGATAATTCTTTTCCTTTCTCTCTCTCTTTTTTTTTTGTTTTGTTTTGTTTTCTCATAGAGTTTCAGATATTTCATTTAGTTCTTTTTCAATATGTCAAATGTTTAACATCTAATTTGGGTTGAAAACTACTATGGACCTCATAACAACACTTGGGAGATCAGATTTTTCACTCAAATCTTACAACACTATCACCCTAGGATAAATATATCGATACAAAGGATATGATCTTAATGATCTGTGGCATATTTAGAGGAGCTAACAAAAATTATTTACTTGGAACCTTGTTTTCAAAACCTTCCACAACCTTTATTGACAATGGACATGAAACAAAGAGTTTAGGACAAAATCATCCAATCAGAAAGCCTAAAAATACCTAAACCATTTCTCTCCTAATGACCAATATATGCCTTAGATAACAACGACCATTCTAAGATGAGAAAGAACAGATAAACCCCAAAGAACAAAAGAAAAAAAAATAGAAACCGAAAGAGCAAAGGAAACAAAAAGACAAAAAGGAAACAGCCAACAAACTATTCACAAACAAAGAGCGAAGAAAGGTGATGGGTTTTCGGCTGATCGAAGAACTCTACGAGACCTTTCTGGTGAGAAAAATCCAGTGTTATCCAGCTTTCCCTTCTAGGCGCTCCTTCTAGTGCCAGTTCCTGTTGACGTGTGTTTTGGCACAGCAACATGCAAACAAAATATTGCTACTCTGTTTCTCCTAAAAGAGAAAGATGATCACATGGATATCTCAACTCCCAAGGTCTATGTAGTTGGTTCTCAACTGTGCTGATGTTGCTCAATTGGTCAATGTAACAGTAATATTCAAGGGGCCTGCTGGTGTTGAGCTTCTGGATCGCTCTAAGATCAAGCATGAAATAAAACCTAATTTAACTGGGGTTTTTAAAGAAACAACAAAAGATAGGTTAGAGCTTTAGAACAGAAAAGAATGACAATTCTTGTAACTTAACCAGTCTTGCTACCTTTCAAGGAGTTTGTTAACTAAAACTACAGAACAAAATAAACTTGTGATTGACACACAACCTCTTTCATTCATAGTGCTAATTCAAATAACAGATTTTAAGTTACCATTTAAACAAAACATAAAATAAGACTTCAATCCTTGAAATATTCTCAAATCAAATGATTAACTTAAAACAAATATCATTCACGAACACAATATGAAGTAGATTAAACTCTGATTGCTTCTACTGTTAGTGAAACAGATAAGCAATATTTACAAGGCTGGCGCAATCACCAGTGTACAGAGAATCTGCGATTCCAGATTGTTTCCAACTACACTAAGAGAACTTGAAAAATACATTACAACAAATACCGAATCTTACTACTAGACAAGAAGACAAAAGAAGCTCTCATTACTAAGAATCGAGATGCACCTCTATCTCCTTTTGCTTCAAAAAAAATCCTACTCTATTACTGCTCTTAACTTTTAACCCTTCCTTTTAGTTCTAATCCTAACTGTCTCTTAAAAGTTCTAACCTTTACAAAGAGGTAGGAATGCCATATATATACAGAATGTACCAAAAGAATGCGTGTTCCCCCTACATTAGGGTTTACAAAATACACACAACCCCTTTCATTCACAGTGCTAATTCAAATGACAGATTTTAAGTTTCCATTTAAACAAAACATAAAATAAGACTTCAATCCTTGAAAGATTCTCAAATCAAATGATTAACTTAAAACAAATATCATTCAGGAACACAATACGAAGTAGATTAAACTCTGATTGCTTCTACTATTAGTGAAACAGATAAGCAATATTTACAAGGCTGGCATGATCACCAGTGTATAGAGAATCTGTGATTCCAGATTGTTTCCAACTACACTAAGAGAACTTGGAAGATACATTACAGCAAATACTGAATCTTACTACTAGACAAGAAGAGAAAAGAAGCTCTCATTACTAAGAATCAAGATGCAACTCTATCTCCTTTTGTTAACTGACTAAGAAGTTCTCTATCTACCACTTTTTCTAACTGTCTCTTAAAAGTTCTAACCTTTACAAAGAGGCAAGAATGCCATATATATACAGAATGTACCAAAAGAATGCGTTGTCCCCCTGCATTAGGGTTTACAAAATATCTGCTTCCAGGAGAGTCGGCTCTCAGATCTTTTTGAGGAGAGTCAAAAACTGCATTCAATGTGAACCCTGCTGTCCATATTGCTGAAAGGTTATTTCGGGGGTGATCTTAGATCTTTTGTATCTGCAACATTTACTCTTCTGTCTCCGTGTCCATCTTTGAACTCTCTTGCAATCTGCCTTGAATGCTTCGAATATCATCATTAATACTAATCTACCTCTTTTCCAGTAGTCACTACAACTATCCCTGCGAGTCACAGTTTCTTCTTTCCTTCGGCCTTCCTAGTGCTTTGGACCTCTCTGCTCGTTGACCATCCTTCAGAAGCACCATCGGGCCTCCCCGTAGATTTGAACATTTCACCCGAGTTGATCGATTGCCTTTGGATCTCAGAAGGAATCCATTTCACTTGCATTCTGTTGATCTTCCCTCGCGGGAACAATTAATCGGTCAAACCGTTGCCAGTCAGTCCTCTTAGCCCCTTAGCATCACATGTCGGTGAGACACTAATCATGTCTCCCTGATGCGATTATATCACTTTTAGCAACCATCGGCATGACATTAGACAGTCGACAAGATGTTTTGGTGAGCCGTAGGAGTCATACCGAGCTCGTGAAAACCATCGGCAAGACAACCGCTAGTCGGTGGGACACTATAGCAAACCTCAGGATCCTTTTGCGATCACATTTTTCATGTCAGGGAGACTACCGCTTGTCGTTGTGACCTCATGGCGAAGTCTTATTTATGGTAATATTGTATTATATTTCATGTTTTTATGCGTGCTCCATTGTTGGTTCAGGGTTAGTATTTATGTTGTTTTAATTTAACCTAGAAGTTTACCCTAGATTACATTGGTGAACCTGACATGAATACAATTACCATAAAGAAGCCACTAGAATGCATTGTTAATACTCATCGAACCAAGGTGACAATCTAAGGTCCTCCTCCAAAACAACATCAGCCACCAAAGTCCGAATACAATTTACTTGACCATTTAGGGAAGACACCTGCACAAATCTCTATCTTGGAGGTATTGCATATCTCACCTAACCATCGAGCCATTCTTGACAAGGCCTTGCAAGACACAACCATTCCCACTGACCTTGATGTCAATCATTTCCAGGAGATGGTGGGTTACTTGGCTAACTCTAACATGTCACCTTTTTTTACCAAGACTATTACACACAAAATACAAACCATAACAATCCTTTACATCTTGAAGTCCTTGTCCATAAGCACAAAGTCAGACGAGTCTTGGTAGACAATGGAGCAAGATTGAACATTTACACCCTTAAACTAGTTAAGATATTAAGCTTTTCAGAAGCATGTGTTGACACAACTAAAAGCATTGTTATCACGGTATATGATGATGAAGAACACTCTTCTAAAGGAGTTATCACACTACCCATCAGAGTTGAACCCAAAGTTATGGATACTACTTTCCAAGTATTGGACCTTGACCTCCCATACAACCTCCTCCTTAGCTAACCATGGATTCACGCCATGAAAGCCGCACTATCCACATACCACCAATGCCTCAAGTTCCCTCATGAAGGCACCAAAATCACAATCCCTGGTGATCCCAACCCTTTCCAATATTACAGTAATCTAAAAGGGACTACTCAATTCCAAGTACCTATCAACCAAGAAGCCTGATCATCTGGCTACATTGACCCATCCTCCTTAACCAAATCATCCACTCCATTTACCGCATTACCAAACCCCAAGGTCCAAGTGCATGATATAGGATGTGGACAATGGGGATAATGAGGATGCATCTAATGCTAAGAAGAGTGAGGATGATTAAGAACATATCAAATAAAAGATACTAAGAGTTCACTATATTGGAGGAGCCTTCGTATGTATATCAAAATAATTTTTAGAATAAAAACTTATCACTTTACCTCTTGTTAAGAAAATGGATATATAGATAAATTTATACCATACAAGGTTAAATATTTTTATGTATATCATCAAATACATAGAAATTTTTCGAATAGATGCATTAAATTGAAACATAAAATTTAATATCTATGGGCAAAAGGATGATACAAGTTGAGAATATTCACGACCATTCATGTACACTTAATGAGGTGAATCATATGGAATTGAATGATGGAGATTTTTTGTAATGTTAGTGATGATGAGTATATTGGTTTAGATGATCATAGTGCATCATATTTTGAGGTTATAAATCTTATCAAATAAAATAAACACAAAGGAAAAGAGTAACTATATGACATAACATGTAAGTCAATTCTTTTATACTATGCATCACAAATGATATTTAGCATCACATTTTTTTCATAGAAGTACACTTAATGATAACATGGATAGTCCCATGAGGGCATGGATTTCAATGATACATCTTTTGAGCACATTGAGATAGACAAACCCAATGGTAAGAACTGTAGACACATCAAATTGACATTATGCATCACATTCGCTCATCAAATAAATAAATCAAGTTTATTTGTCAATCTCCTAAAGTCATCAGCTTAAATCAAATAAATCAAACTTGATCTTATCATCAACCTTTTTAATCAAATAAATCAAACATCCATCATAATGCATATTCCGTCCTTTCTGATTTAAATAAATCAAATATTTATCTCAAAAAGGTCAAAACTAACATAATCATCATCTATTTAATCTAACCCTGATTAAATGCTAATCTCACCCACTTGCATTCTCTAGATTTAGCCACTTGCACAAATAAATCAATTTATTGATTTATTTAAACCCTCATTTTCACTCAACATGACAAGTTGATTTGTCCCTCCAACATTGCATTTATTGCTCTTTTTCTTGTTCCCTTCTCTAAATTTATTGCAAAATTTGAATTCAAATTCTCCCTCTCATGGGCACTGTTCCAAAATTTTGCACATCCATTGACCTATCACCACTTGACAAGTGTCTTCCTCTCATTTGTCCAATCTTAGTCCCACATCCTCCATGTTTGGCACTCTTAGCATTTGAAAATCCTTAAATAGAGGCTTCATCCTCAAGCAAATCCTCCACAATCTTTATGCAAAGTCATTCTCTTAAACTGAGAACTGATTTTGTCCACTCCATCATCTCGACAATTTGATACAAGGTTAATCTCTTCAATGGGGAGCTAATCTTGTCCACACCATCTTCATATCATATTCATATCAATTTCATCATCAAGCTTAAGCAAGGATAGGGAAAGGGCTTCTTTCCATAGAAGCACCAATCCAATATGAGATAGAATTGACATCATGTTTTATGTGCTTTTGTTTTAATCATCTTGTTATTTATTTGCATTTCAAAACATGATTGCATTATCTCATATGGATGTGAAGATTTGCTTTGTTGTTAATGTTATGTGTTGAAATTTTAGTCAAATGCAAATTTAGCATCCTACAAGAACATTATTGGTTAAATATTTTTACCTCTATCTCTTAATACATATTGTATTTTTATGTTATGACTATCTATATGATTTTCACTTGATCTTGCTACTTGGGGTGTTGGTTGTTTATTTTTTTAGGGGCAAAAAGCCAAGGAATATTTCATCTTCCATCTCATACTGAGTAACTACCTGCCATCATCATAGTCACATCCATTGCATTTGTTTCTTGTTATCTTCTAACATTTATCAAAATAGTTAAATAGATCATTGGGGTTTGTCTTAGGCGAAGATTGTTGCATAACAAGTTCTAGATGGTGTTCATCAACACCATCAAGTTTTTAAATTGTAGGTATAGGTACAAGTGAGTCTTTATTTGTATATTCCTAAGGTCACAAGGTCAAATCTACACTCAAAAATATTTTTTCTTCAAATAAAATATCAAATACATAGTTGCAAAATATGCCTCACATAAATTTTGAGAATTACCCAATTCATATTTTTCTATTCTACTTTCACGACAACCAAATTTAAGTGATTCTACATTGATTTCAAAGAATACATTGAAAATTGTGAACAATTACATTACAATTATAGAAAACAATAATTTTTTTTATTCTTAATTTCCAAACTTCTAAATCTATAATAGAATGTCACAACTCTTAATTAAATTATTTAAATTATATCATTTTTTTACATTTATAAAACCTTAAAATAAAAACTAATTTTATTTATTTCACATTATGATTTAGAAATACTCATTAAAGTAATAAATATCTTTGAAATGCTAAAGCATCATGTTGCAAGCAAGAAGTCACGAGGTCTAGTCTTTCTTTTGTCCTTGTGGTATTGGAGGACGTATTGTGCCAGTGTCACCGGTCACGTGGAAATTTTTTTACCAGATACACTACCGTTTATAGAGGGACTACCCAATTTATATAGTCTAAAAAAACAAAACAAAAAACAAATCAAATCAAATCAGCTTTTTGAAATGAATTGAAAACAAACTATAAATTTAACAAGGCTAAGAAACTACAAACTTGTCTTTAAAGCTTCCTTAGATGCCAATTATAACCTTCCTTCTTAAGCTATCCCATGTTACTTTACAACCATTCATATTTTCTTGTTAAAATTCATTCAAACAATACTTGTCAAATTTAAAAAGGAAAGTTTAGAAAATAAGAAAAGTGTGGTGGGTAGTTGAGTAACGTGGAAGCTTTATGCTTTAAACATTGGGTTGACTTTTAATAAGTGGTTGAGTTGGTGGGTGGAATCAATTCTAAAATCAACTAAACTAGAGCCACATGTTTTTAGTAAGTAAATATGTAAATGAGGAAATATTTGTGGTATCCTTTTCCCATCACAAACTCGTGCTGAATTATTAATGATTGTAGTTATCTCAAACCCATGTTAAGTTTACAATGGAACAAAAAAAAAACATAATGTTTAGTTAATTGGATTCAAGTGGCCCATTTATGGGGTTAGTGTTTGTATGTATAGGAAAAAGCATATTGATTAGATTTAATTGGCTTGGTGGTGGGGTTTGTGTGTATCTATATATATATTTGATTTGATTTGTATATATATTGTTTCAATTGATTTGTATATGTATTATATAAATTTAAAATTATATTTTATTAATTTATTTTGTTTCTAATAATTTGAATTATATTATATGATTTTTTGGTATTTTAAATTGGATTATAGATGCAAATTTGTTGTTTAAATAAGATTGTCTATGATTACATCCTTCAAATTTCAATGATTTTTTTTGTCTTCTCAAATTAACCTTTTAAAAATTCTAATGGTTTTATGTTGATGTGCACACTTACTATTTTAAATTGAGTGCAAGAGTCTTGCATTTAAGAAAAAACCCTAGGACATTAGAATGGGAATCAAGCAAGAGAAATATAGCAGAAGATCAAGTATTGTCAAAGAGAAAACTAATTAGAGCATGATAACATCACATTACAAATATTACACTTAATCATTATACATAATCTTTCGTTTGTGCCTTCAAACTTATCCAAATGGAAAAAGGGGTTTGACTTGGATTCAAGGGAGTTTCATATTCAATCATCTCATAAAAAATCAATAAAGGATCTCTTGACACCACAGTTTTTGAGCAACATGGATTAGTGAAGGTGGCTAACACTAAAACGTACTTTGATAGAAGAGAAAGTTGCATTATGAAAAGGTGTTCACAAACTAAATTGTGGGTGCAATTTAGTCATAAACAGTCTCAAAACCACAAAGCATAAGAGTCAATGAAATAAAATGAATACAATTTGAAATTTCTAAATCTATTCTTTGGGCTTATACAACCAAATATTTGACTTTTGACAACTCTAATTCAAATTAAACAACATTTTAATCCTTTTTCACTTACTATTCACAACTTAATATTAATTTAGGGTATGATTTTTATTGATTTTTTTTGTTATTTAGATCTCTAAATAAAGGTAGGGTGTTCTTTCTTTCACTACAATATTATAGGTTACTTTGAAACAATACTAATTATAGGTTTAATAATTATTGATTTATTTATTTTTTTAGTTTTAGATCTTTAAATAAAGTAGGGTGTACTTTATTTCACCACAATATTATAGGTGTTTTGAAATTGATATTGGTAGATTAAGATATCTAAGTTAGTGTATGTATAAAATAATTATATATTTAAGATGTCACTCATTTTTATGTATCCAAATACGAACTCTCAATTTTTAAGTGTAAAGTGTTAGGAAAGATGTCTCATGCTTGCTCCTAATATTAAGTATAAAAAGAATGTAGTTTTTGGACTATGAAACATAAAAGCTTGACTTCTAGGCTATAGGCCTACTTTATTTTTGAGGAAAATATTTTTTTGATTTTTGACATCACTTCCAAGATAACTTTGCGTAAATATTTTCAAGATCGATAATTAAGAAAAAAGGGGCCGTCAACAACCTCCTAGATCAAAAGTTATGACCTCTAGAAATTGGGTCTCCCACATTAGAAATGTAAAAATATCTAGGACACATATAAAAGAGCTATATGATGGAGTTACACTTGTTGACAAACTTATGATTTGAGTTGTGGTTTTTTATAAGGCATCTTTGAATGGGGATAATAAGGAAAAAATAAAACACCCTAGTTGGTGGGTGGATTATGACACTTATAAAAGGTGGAAGGAATATGTTATATTTTGCTAGTAAACTCATCTTGGGATTTGGGTATTGGCTTTCTAGCTAGGTATTTGGGTACCACATTTTGGGTAGTTTAATGTTACAAATTTGTAATTACCATTTGATGGTTTCATGCATTACTTCTCCTATTTATTGGGTGCTTGAGATGCAGGCTTTGGATAGTGAAATTTGTAGGTATTATTATGATACTTTAATTACTCTAGAATTTTAGTTAGTGATACTCCTATAAAAGCTTGTTCTACAAGTGTATTCTAACAATGCTTAGATTATTGAATAATAATACATTGGGATTCTTTAGAGGGTTTTTCTTCTAAAATAGTTTTTCGATGCAGACCTATATTGTGGTATAATTTTGTTTATACTTTATATGTGTTTATTCTTTATGTAATTGTAAAGATATAAATTTTACACAATGCTCTTTTCTAAGATTAGTTTAGGAAGCATTTTAATGTACCTTTATTCCTTTCATTTGGTATTAAAACTCAATCACCTTAGATTCTAAGTGTTGGGTAGAGGGTTTTGTGTACTAATCTTCATTTAGGTGGGAGTTACATAGAAGGGTCGAGTAAAAACACAAAGTAGTGTCACACTTTCGACCAACTAAATGGTTTCGAGTGAAATAGTTTCGACCTAAACAGTTTTGGTCAAAATAGTTTCACCCGAAACCATGTGGCCTATACATGGCACATAGAGTTTCGAGCAAAACCTTTAACCTGAAACTAAAATATTTGAATTTTTTTCTTGTTGCTTTAAAATGTGACTCAATTTATGTGTAAGATTTTGATAGAAAGGGTTTCAATCGAAACCCTTTTTTCTTGAAACCTTTTCTACTGAAACCGTCTATGTGGCATCCTAGTTGTTAGCCAACTTGAAGCATTTTTAAATATTTTCTAAAACTTTCAACTTCAACTAAATATTTCTTTAATCAGAATGATTTTTAAAATAAAAATAAAAATGCCCTTTTTTAGAGCTCAAAGTGGTCAATCCAAATATATAATTTTATGATATTTTGATTAGTTTAAATATATATATTTTAAAATAATGCAAGTAGGTTGTTAAAGTTAAAAAAGAGGCTGATTAGAAATTAAAAAAATAGTAAAAAATATTTAAAAAAATTGAAAAATATATGGTGCACTAGAGGAGAGAATCCTCTTCAAAAGGGTATAAATTTTTTTTTTAAATGATAAAATAATGTAGACAATAGTTGACGTCAAATGAAAACTATCAAATTCTAGTAAATTTGACTTTAAAACGTTATTACGAGAAAAATATACATCAAAATTTTAAAAAAAAATTGTGCACTAGATATTGAAGTTACCTATTTGGAGAAAAAAAATTAGGGGAAAATGAAGTTTTTTTTGTATTTGTTTCTTGACAGCAATTGAATGCCACTTTTTCCTTAATTAAATTCAGCATTTCAAAATCTACTATATCAAAATAATTTTAAAAAAATCTAAAAAATTAGAGTAATAAACTTCATCAAGAGTTCTACATTTCATTAGTTTATATTATTTTTTAAATTCATAATATAAATACCACTTTTATGTGGTTGAATTTGAGAATTTTTTTTGGTGTTGGTTGATTCCTTTATAAAGTGTGACACATGTTTGTACTTTTACCCAATTTGATAGGAATAGATGGAAAGCACATCCATAAAATAAATGGAGAAGTTATCAAGCTCAAAATTTAAGTTTTGGAAGCTCAATATAGAGGATATGCTCATGGACAAATATCTTTGGGGCAAGTATCTCAATCCAAACCTATTACTATGTCATAAGAAGACTAGGACAAAATGGAGGGAAAATTTAAGGGTCTCTAGACTCTATTTATTTGATTCAATATTGCTAAATGTGCATGATGAGGTCACCACAACACTTATATGGAATAAATTGGGAGATTCGTATTAAGCTAAATCTTTGGTAGTAAAATATTTCTAAGAAAGAAGGTTTTTAGCCTTGGGGTGGAGGATGGTGGATTTGTGGTTGAACAATTTAATTTGTTTAACATGGTTTTACCTAGTTGCACTTTGTTGGATTAAAAATGGAGGAGGATAGTTACATAAATTTACTACGTTCTTTGTCAAATTCACGAGACCACTTTATTATGGCTATTGGGAGCACTACTACCAAGTTGAAAATGCATGAAGTAGTGACATCAGTTATTTTTGAAGAGATGAAAATAATGCATTTTGAATATGTTAAGGAGGTTGTAGTTTTTAATGACAAATAAATAAGAAGGAAAAGAACCAAGACAAGTCTAGATCTAAATCTTATGGGAGATTCAAATCTCCTTATAAATCTGAGGTGAAATGTTGGATTATGACAAGGTTGGCTATTCATAAGAGAATGTGAGGAAAAAAATAAAAATAAAAAGAGAGATTTTAATGATAATTTTGAGAAGTCCTTCTAGGATGATGGTGATGCATTTTTCATGACCTGTATTACACATGCATCAAAAGGTACATGGTTGATTGAATCTGGTGCATATTTTCACACAACCTCGCATAAGGATTACTTTATAAAATATAAAGAATATAATTGTCAGAAGGTGTACCTTAGAAATTTTCATATGAATATTTTTGGTTGTAGAAGAGTCTTAATTTGACTCCTGCATGTATGAGTGAAGGGGATCAATGGTGGACTAGATATCCTTGATTTGGTATGAAATCTAATTTCCATAATTAGATTAAATGATTTGGGTGTGTAGATTATTTTCTTGAGTGGAGAGTGCAAGATGGTTATAGGTGTTATGGTTCTTGTTAAGGTTGTTCAAATAGACACTCTATATCTAAATGCACATGTATATTAAAGTGTAATAGTTCTTCTATTCTTGCAATGGTATTTTTTACAAAATATTCACCTTTAATATTGGAACCAACAAAAAAGAGGAGTGTTGCATCAACTTCCAATGGTCATGCTTTTTTGGATACATAAGAGTGCTTATTCTTTTGATACCAAGCTTCTTATAGAGAAATTTGCATTATGGCACTAAACAATGGGTCACATAGGTGAGAAGGGTATAAGGACCTTGAAAACTAAAACCTTGTTGAGGGGTTAAGTGATTGTAATCTTGAAGTAGATTTATGTGAGCATTGCTTATATGCAAAATAAAACCATGTTTAGTATTATTCTTGTAAATAACTTATAACTTAAACTAGGAAACAAAGATTCCTATTCTAAACTACCACAAACCTTAGATAGAATATGAATAGAAGCAAGGTACATGAAAACACTTCCTACACTAATATTATAAAGAGAGTGTTGTACAAATTTTAATATTTTAATAGTTATGGAAAGAAGAAACACATATAAAATAAAATAAAAATAATATACCATAACACTTTTTAATCTTGACATTGGAAGCAAGGTTAAGACAACTTTCTTAATAGAGTATGCAAATAAAGTTTAAAATAATAACAAATCAAAGTTACCATAAACTCTATTTTCAAGTAGATTTTCTCTAATGATTGGGATGTGGACACTCTTTGCACAAAAGTTAAACCTATTTTGATAGTATGTAGTTAGCATGAAAGTGGATGATTAATTTTAATAAGATGGTGTGTTAATTTATAAATTTTTGAGAGGGAAGATGAATGATGGAGAATGAATAAAAAAATCCTAGGATTGAGGAGAGAATGGAGGGTGATGATCAATTTCGTTTGAAATGAAAGTATAAGATTATATTTACTAAAAATAGTTCTTTTTTCAACCATAAGAATTTAGAAGGGAAATGCATTTATTGGCTCCTTTATTCTTACAAATGGTGGAGGAAAATAGTGTAATTAAATATTGAACTTATTTAATGATTTTGGCCATATAAGGTGGAAAAAAGATTAATTAAATAATAAAATGATTTAATTATGTGTGAGGGAAAATAACAAATTAAATATTAAGATTATTTATTTTTGTGTGGAATACATGAGTTGATTTAAATTAACAAAATAATTTAATCATTTAGTCAATTTAGGACAAGGTTGTACTAGGATAAATTTAGGTGTCTACAATTCTTGTTCTCTTAAATCTTATGAGGTATTAGACTTGATATATATTATGATATTTTGGTCCTATTAATGTTCCTTCAATATAAAATCTATTTATTATGTTTCATTGATTGATTATTACAATAGAAGAAGGATATATTTCCATAGGAAATCCTAGAGCCTTTAGTTAGTTTAAAGAGTCTAGAGAACCAAATAGATACACATATTATGATTTTAATGTTTGATAATGGTTGAGTTTTTTTCAATAGATTTTGATAGGTTATACTTTAGGATAATGTAATAAAAGTATATAAGACAACTCCATACACCATTCAATAGATTGGAGTTGCAAAATTAATGAATAGGGCATTGATAGAGAGGGATAGGTGTATGCTTAGTTGTGAAAAATAGGAATAAATTTTTTGGGTAAAAGTGATTACTATTGCTTATTACATAGTAAACGAGTTCATATATTAATTCATGTTGATAAGATGCTTATGGAGGTGCATAGATGGGATAAAATAATTTATTGAGACATATTATATTTTATGGTTGTGATGCATATTCTCATGTGCCTAAGGAGAAGAGATCAAAGTATGAGAACAAGGATGCACAATGTATCTTTGTCAGTTGTGGTATTGGTGTGAAATCATACAAGATTTGGGATCCTATGGCTAAGAGATTTTTGTATAACATAAGTGTTATCTTTAGAGAAGTTATATTTTCTTCCATTATTTTGTAGCTAGAAAATGATGAAAACAAAGATTTATTTAGTCACTCCCCAAGATTGAGAAAGTTAAACTAGAATCCCATGAAGGATGAAGAGAAGGAGAGCATATAGTTTTGATAGTTATAAAGAGAAGGTATAAATTCCACCTCATTTCTTGAGGATATCCACTTAGCATAGATAACAACTAGATAAGTATAGTCCTCCTAGTTTAGATGTATTTTTCTAGAATTACTAACAATAATGAACATAAGACTATGAAAGCTATGGGTATGGATGATATAGAGTCTTAGAAAGTGTCCATGGATGAGGAGATAGTTGTATTAAAGAAAAATGGCATGTGATACCTAGCACCTTTAATTGATAGCCAAAAACCTATTGGATACAAATGGGTGTTGAAAAATAAGGTAGTGTTGAGAAATACAATGTGAACTTTTTTGCAAAGGGATATGCCCAAGTTGAGGGAATTGATTATGATGAGATTTATCCCCAATTGCTAAGTTGACATCCATTTGGTTTCTATTATATATTGCAACAAATTTTAATCTTGAGGTTGATTAAATGGATGTGAATATAACTTTCCTTCATGATGATTTGAAGGGAGATATTTATATGTAGCAACTAAAGCACTCCATTGAAAAAAGTAAAAAAAAAAAAAAGATCAAGTTGAAGAAATGTATATATGGTCTTAAGAAATATCCTAGGATGTGATAGTAAAATTTGATTCATTTGTGTTGGGATTGAGATTTCTAAGGTCCAAATTGGATCATTATACCTATTATAAATATATTGATGATATGCTATTTTTTGGTAACATGAAGATGAATTAAAGTCCAAGCTTTCAACATAGTTTGAGAAAAATACTTGGGGGAAACTAAGTTTATCTTGGGGATGGATATCCAAAGAGGTGGAGCTAATAAAAATATTTGGTTGGTCCAAATTATGTATGTGAACTTTGTATTGGAGAGATTCAGTATGTACCAACTTCAAAACCATTATGTGTTCTTATTTCAATAGGGACTATTTTATTAGTTGATAAATACCTAACTTCTCCTTGTAAGATGGAGGATATGGCTATATTACCTTATTCTAGTGCTCTTTGGAGCTTAATGTATGATATGATTTATACAAGATCAAACATTATCAAGTAGTGAGAGTCCTTAGCCATTCTAAGACTAAAATTAGTTGAGTACATTAGGATGTAGTGAAGAGGTTCTTTAGTTATTTGTGAGGCACCTTTGAGTAATAAATTTTTATCAAGGTAATTCTAAATGAGAAGAACACTCAATGATTATTCATGGATTTTTGGATCTAGATTGGTATAAAGATATTGATAGCAAGAGATCCATGGGTGATATGTTTTCACTATGTTTGGTGGTGCTATTAGTTAGATGTGTAAGATGATGATTGTGATCAATTTGTCCACTAAAAAAGTAGAGTACGTGGTAGATGCTTGTAAGGAATATATTTAGCTTAACATATTTTGGTCAAGTTGGGCTACATCCAAGAGTTATTACAACTCTATGTGTTAGTCAGAGTGTCATATATTTGGCAAAGAAACCAAAATTTCAAGTGAAGATGAAGTATATTGTTGTCTCGTACCATTTTATTCATGACATGGTAGACAATCCAAGGGTGGTGTTGGAGAAAGTTGACACTTTACATAATTTTGCAGATGCATTAACAAAGCTATTGAACACATAAAAGTTCAAGTGGTGCTATGAGTCTATGGGCCTCTCAACCCATAACAATTAGTTCATAAGTGTTGGTACTTCATTTACTCTTGCAATATGTTTGGAAAGAGGGATGATGTTAGGAAAGACTTCTCAACCTTGCTTCTCATGTTAAGTATATGAAGAATGTATTTTTAGACCATGAAACATAAAAACTTATTTTTTGGGCTATAGAATTAATTTTGGATAAAATAATGTTTTGGATTGTTTAGAATTGCTTCTAAGAATACCTATTGTATAGATATTTTTGAGCTCTAAAATTAAAAAAAGGGCCCCAATGGCCTCTAGAAGTTGGACCTCCCACATTAGAAATGTAAAAACATCTAGGGCACATAAATGGGCTATAAGAGTTAGTTACATTTGTTGGTCAACTTATGATACAACTTGTGATATTTCATGAAGCATCTTGAATGGAGATAATGAAGCTAGAATAGAACACCCAAGTTGGTGAGTGGATTATGATGCACTTATGACAAATGAAAGGAATACACTATTTTAGCTTGTAAACTCATCTTAAGATTTGGGTGTTATTTTTCTAATTAGGTATGTGGGCACCACATTTTTGGGTGGTTTTAGCTCATAGTTTTATAATTACCATTTGATGGTTTTTTGTATTACTTCTCTTATTTATTGGATGCTTGAGATGGAGATTTTGGATAGTGTTTTATAGGTATTGCTATGCTACTAGAATTACTCTAGATCTCCAGTTGGTGATACTCCTATAAAAGCTTTCTCTATAAGTGTGTTGTAACCATGTTTAGATAATAAATAATACATTGGGTTGCTTTAGAGTATGGGAGTTTTCTCATAGAAGAGTTTTATCCATGTGCATCTCTGTTGTGGTATAATTTTGTTTATGTTTTGTATGTTTTTCTCCTTTCTATAACTATAAATATCTAAAATTTGCACAATACTCTCCTCTAAGCTTAGTTTAGGAAGTTTTTTTGTGTACCTTTCTTAATTTCATAAATAAAATAATAAAACTCATATTCTAAAACTATTGACATTAATTAAAACCAATAATTGATGTAGGTTGTATCATTTTTTAAGTTAAAGACTATTGTCTCCTAATGTGTTAAGATAAAAACACCATTGCTCAATGGTTTTCCTATAAAAATTACTTGGATATACTTTAGTCTAATGCTCTTGTTGGGTGTTGCCACAATAGTGTGTCCCACTTATGGAACATCTTGATTTTGTCTTGAAATCACACATTCTTAGAAAAAAATAAGGGTTTAAGGATTGAGGGGTTCCATCTAAAGGGGTTTAATTTAAGGAGGTTATATCACACTCCCATAGATCAAAACCCTTGGATAGTACCCCTAGTCTTAAATCAAACCCTCAATATAGTCTCATATGCACCTATCAAAATGTTATATTCATATTCCTCTTGAATATTCATTCAATTTTAAGAAATCCCCGTATTTCAATTGTACATGAGGAAGTTATAGTTCTTGGAAGGTTTTTGAAGTTATTGTTGAAGTGACCAATATTGCTAAAGTCGCCTAGATTGTTATTGAAGTTGTATAGTTTTCTACCGAAGTTGGTGAGATGCTTTCTAGCCTTTAAAATGAATGCTTAGGGTATTTTAGTGACTTATATAAGTGGCATAATCATTGTATGTGTAAAAAGTAGTATTATATATGCTACCAAAATATACAAATAATTTTATGAAAGATGAAAAAAGTTATATTTTATCAAAATTAACACAAAAAGATTGATATTTAGGGTTCCAAAGTATGTAGAATTTTGTTTTCTCTTCCTTTCGTCTTCCATTTGGATAGAGGAATTTTTTAGAGGACCCCACACTTGAAAGTGGTGGGATTCTCATTATACTATTGGCCTTAGTCCATCATAGCACTGTTACGTTTGTATGTAGTAGCTTTTCCTTCACATAGAGAATAGTTTTAGGTACCATTGAAGCTCCAAATATGTGAGAGGGATCAATGGATGCCAAGAGGGGATATTTTCTATATTTATTCAACCTGAATTTAGGTTTTCCTCCCATTATGATGGAGTATGTGAGATTTCATCATTTCAAATTGAAGGATTTTAGCCATTCTCTCTATTATTTGGAGGTCACATTTTCTTATTTTACTATTGTAAAAGGAGTTATAATAATATTTCATGTGATAGGATAATTCATAGGTTTATGAAGTGTCACAATATAATCTAGAGATTTGGAGATCCATGAGAATAATGTAATCACTTGTACTAGCTATAAATTAGTGGCATGAGGAGAAAATGCTCACTCTTAGTAGATTTTTCTACCCATTCGAGAGTTTCTCCAACAATATTTTTGTGTTACAATTATGTGGCTTTCAATATTTACTTTATTTTGTATGTTTTTTTAATTTCTTTAGTTTAATTCCTTGATTGCACATCTCTTGGAGATTGCATCCATCATAGGTAACTAGTATTGGTGTAGGATTGAGGTAGATTGTTCAACATCTTATTAAATTCATTTATTGATGAATGAAGTGTAGCATAGCTACCTCATCTTATGTATTTCTTTTTTCTTTTTGAGGGGCCTATCTCTTCAATTTTGGTAATGTTGTCTTATTCTTCAACTCAAGACCAAGTTTCTACATCATGCTTCTATGGGTGATATCTATGTGTTTAGCAAGGTGTTTATTATTTTTTCCTAGATGTTTGATCTATTGTTTCTTTATGTGGGTTTACACTCAATTCGAAAGCACCTCTTGGTTACCCATTCTAAGGGTATTCTTTGAAAGGAAATCCACAACCATCTATGACAATTTCCATATAACCCAAATAGAAAAATCACACAAACAAATATTCAAAATCCATGTACAAAAGAATAGATAGCATACCATCAAAGATGACACAAAATGTACCTTGAGAAAATCCTCAAGAGGAAAAATCCTAACCTCAAAAAGCACCCATCCTTAACGTATTATTCAATAATGAGATCATTATAGTACATCTTTAGAATCTCTACGAACACCTCTAAAAAATAAAACCTCTATGTGCACTCCATGTGAACAAGAAAATGAGATAACCGCACATCCCAATCCATGCTACAAACCCTCAAATGTGAAACCTACAAGATATGCTCTCATAGGCCAACCCATTAGCCAAAATAGCCAACATTAAACAACTACTCATGTGCTTGCTTTTATAGACATAAGATTGCACAAAACCACCAAGTGGTATTGCATAAACCATATGACTAATACCATAAGCTTACAAAACCATTTCCCTCCATATTTTCTTTTTGATACTAAGTTTTTCCAATATTAAATATTTCCTCAATGTTTAAACCCACATTAAATATTTATCCCAATGTTACATACAACACATAAAATGACCCCAATAATGTCTAACCCACATGATGAACGCATCCCTAGATCCCTTGGGTGCACCACAAATAATATTAAATTACATTATGCAAGGTGTACAACACACTTTCTCCTAACATGCTTGAGGTTACAATTGTTTTCACCATGTTACTATTGGGGAATAGCATCCTACACCACTCTGTTCAGCATAAGGAAGCTATCTATGGTGTAAAATTCACATAACTTGTTGAATATGAAAATATGACTATAAAAGGGAAAATGTTCTTACAACATTGACCTTTCAAATAGGCTCTTCTCTTGGTGGTAGTGGAGAAATTAAAAAATGAGATGTTTCATCTCTACCTCAATATCTTTGTAATGATTGAAATCTCCTTTTATTATTTTATTTCTTTATTTATTTGTTTATTATAAAATGATGATATACCTCTTCAAATGTTAAATCTATTTATTGACTTATTTATTTATGTATTTACTAGACTATATTCTCTTTAATTTTTTATAAATTTTACTTATTTTCTAAATAAAATATTATTTAAAAATAATAATTGATATATATGAAATATAATATTTTCAAAACTAAGAAAAATATTAATCTTACTACTAAATGTTTCTCTATCTAAGAAATCCATGTGTTTTTGTAAACAATCTCATGGCAAGGATTTCCTTATATTTGAATTACCCTAGAAATTTGGTATAGCTAATGTGCCTAAGCATAATTATTCCTACATATGGTTATGATAAGAACTACTTTTAATATAAAGATGAAAGTCAAGAGGTATGATAGAGGTATCTTTTGGGTGTATGTGGGCACGCTCTTCCACTATTATTCTTTAATATAGCTTTAAAAAAAGATTTTATCTTGCATAGAATTTATTCTTGCTAGTCTTAAGTTATGGTGGGGAATTTTTTTATTTTTTTCAAATCATTTTACAATGACATGCAATCAATGTTTTTTATTATAGAAATCAAAGATTTGCTAGCAAACTTTGTCATTATTAAATTTTAACAAATCTCCCATCATCATAACCTAATTAATTATAAATCATTTCACTTTTTAATAAATATGAAATATAATTAATATAGTGATTTTTTAAAAGAAATAATTAAATTATATAAATATTGGTATTTTTATTTTTATTTATTAAATCATAATGAATATGTTTTAATTAAATAATTATGAATAGGAAAGATCTAATTTATTAAAATTATTCAAGAGTTAAATCTTATAAAAGATTTAAAAAAAATAATATTCATAATAGTATCAAATTTATAATTCTTACAAAATACTCTTATATATTTATAACTCACAAACATAAACATTATATTAATGAAAAATATGCTTTCATTTATTCTAAATTTCAACATTTAATTTATCATTACAATACTATATATATATATATATATATATATATATATATATATATATATATATAATTCTACCAAATCTCTATATCTTTATTCTCTTTTAAACTTCTTTCATATTATTTTCTGTCATAAACAACTAAGTCTACTTATATGTAATATTTAAGACTTATCTCAATACATAAAAGGTTGAGGAAGGGAATAGAACTTTTATCATAAAGCATTGGTGTATAGCTTAAGAGAATAGAAATGATTGTTTAAAGATGCACAAGAGAATACAATTCATTTATTTTTCATGTAAAGATGCCCACAAGAATCATTTTTTTTAAAGATTATAGTCTAATATCTTGTTGGATGATAATATTTTTAATAGAAAATGTAAGGCAAGAGATATATTTCTATGAATTCCAAGTGATAAGAGTCCACAAACAAATTATTTAAATAGTCTTCCAAAGTAGACGTGGTGTGGATTACAAAGAATGGAAACCAACTTTGCATATCAATTGATAAGGATGAATTTGGAAGAGAAGAGGGTGGAAAGCAAATTGAATTGCATGGAAATTGTTATTATATTTGAAGCATGTCTATCATTGCCAAACTTACAATCTAAGATCACACTTATCTATGGGAGAAATTGCCACTTGTCCTATGAATTCATTAGTGTAGAAATATGTATACATATATGTATATGTATGCATGTGTGTTCTCTCTTAAAACAATTTTAGGGTGGTATGTAAATGTTTTGAGCAAAGGATTTTTCAAAACACAAATTATATATTTGTGAGTGTAAAATATCCTCACATAATATGTGGTAAGTAATGATAATTAATTTAGATGATTGAGTTGGGATTAAAAATGTGTATTTAATTGGATTTGAAAGTAGAATTAAATAATGGTTCAATAAATATGTATTTTAAAATTAGAGATGAATATATGTGTGGTATATGATTGATAATTTGAATGTGATATGGGATTTAAGATGAATATAATAAGATTTAAATTTTAAAAGTTAGGGAATGTTTGTAATTTGGTTAAATTTGCATTTATGGAAGCAACCTCCATGTTTAAAGATTTCAACTTGATAGAAATAAACTGACCATAAATGATGCAAGGGGTGTTAGACAATCCTGCATCCCCAAAAATATTTTATTTTATTTTGCTTTTTTTTCATGTGATTTCCTATTGTAGGCACCTAGTTTGGGCACTCTTGGAGAATGAAAAAAAATATTTATTAAGTTGGCTGGGTATTTTAATGTTTTAATCTTATAAAAGGTTTAAAATGGGGCCAAATTAGTGTAACTATCATTTTACTTCTTGGCTCAAAAATTGTAATTTGGTGAATTATATGGTGCACATTTAATGTGCTCGAAAAACCAAAAATATGTAAAAATTAAACCCAACACCCAAAGTTGAGAAAATTGAATTTTAGGATATTAAATAATATCCTAGAATGTAAGCAAGGAGCCAATTTTGGGTGCCAGGCATGCTGAGAGTTATTGTAAAAGGGAGTTACATTTGTGCATGCATTTTTTTTCCAAAATTGTAGGTAGTGGTTGTAAGAAGTTTTCAACAACATAGTGGGAGTGGTTTTAAAATAATTTGCAGCTCTAGATATGGAGATCCAATGCCCAAGAACATAGAAAGAAAAATCTTGAAGGGGTTGTAGCAATGATGTTGTAGGAAGGGGTTGATGAACTAGTGTTCAAAAATGGGATTTTTGAGATTTTGGGTCAAAAATTAGTATGATATTGTTGATAGAAAAATATAGTGATCTTGTATTGTTGTAGATGAAGGTGGGAGCTTTTGTTATACAAGTTTTCAGGATAAATAAAAGAGTTTTACATATTTAAAATAATTTCCAAAATATGGTTTGTCAAGAAATTTTTGTGCACATTTGCAACAATTTAAATAATTTGAATTTTATACCATTTTGGATTCACATTTTTTTTTGTGAGTATTTTTTTTTGTTTGAAGAGGTTAAATATTTGAGTGGTGGCTGCAAAGATCAACACATCAATTCAGGGTCTTGGTCTTTGATTGCATCAAACGGTATCAAAGCAAGAAGATTAGATGGGGGTGTTGTAATAGTGAGTAAGTTATTTTTCTTGAAGATGCACTAAGAGAAAATTGAAGGGTTTTTGGGTTTGTTGGAATATGTGAGTGTGAATTTTGTTGCAGTATGAAAGAGGACTTGTGATTTTATCTTCTAGCAAAGGTTAAGGCTGGGTAGAAGGTGGACGAGAGAGAGGTGTGTCTTCTAAAAATTGTAGGATGTTGGGTAGAGGATAAACGAGAGAGAGAGAGAGAGATAGAGAGAGAGAGAGAGAGAGAGAGAGAGAGAGAGAGAGAGAGAGAGAGATTGTTGAAATGAAGACTTGTAACTATAGAGGGACTTGTGAGTCTCTGAAAATGACTTTAAAGAAAAGGCAAGATGGGTAATTGGAAGACCATTGAGAATTTTATTTTGGGAAGAGTATTGGGAAAAGGTAAGAGAAAATAAGCTCATTGCAAAGTTGAAGAAGATAGAAGTAAGATTGGATGCCCTTGAGGAAAGCTTGGGAATGAAGAAGAATGCTACAGTTGAGGAAGATCAAAAAATAGATGAACTTAAATTACATTGTTTGTTTCATAATGAGTTTGTAAGTAATGATTTGTGTGTAGGAAATGAAGAAAGAAAAGAAGTTGTAATAGAGGACAAGAAAGAGAAGAAAAAGGAAAATTAGAGGTTTGTCAAAGAGGATAGCGAAAAGAAGAATGTTGAAGTACGGTGTTGCAGCCCCATGATAGAAAGAGCATGGAAAGAAAGTCACGTGGGAGCAGTCTGCACAAATGTCGTTGAAAAAAGCAAGAAAAGAAGAAAGACACAAGGAAAGAATGGAAAAAGAAAGAGGTAGCAGTAAATGTGCATCTTGTTGAAGCCATAAAAGAGAAGAAAAATGAGGTTGCATGCTGTAATATTTGCTAATTAGCGTACCCAAGATACAAATGAGTGAAGGAAACAAATAAAAAATAAGAGATGAGAAAGAATAAATTGTATTCCTCTCAAGAGAATGCAAATACTCTATGATCTTGAGAATTGGAATGAATGGTGTAAGATTACAAAGGGAACCCCTTTGTTATATAGGCCAAGGTGAGGGATAAGATATCAAAATATTATGAAAAGTGTCTTAATCTTACGATATGAGACATAAAGTGGATAAGTATTATAAGATTTTGACAAGTGTCTTAATCTTATGATATGAGACATAAAGTGACAAATATCTCATGTGGACCCTAAATAAACTTAAGTAATAAGGTGTGAAAAGAACATAAGTGGATAACTAGCTAGGAAATGAACTAGCTAGATAAAGTACCCCTTTCACACCAACACCCCCCTTAAGTGCAACTTAGGGAGAAGTATACAATGCAAAGATGTGAATATGGGTCTTGACTACTAGGCCTGATGAGGTACCCACGTACATAGAAATATCTCATAAATAGAGAAAAGGAGAAAACTCAGCGGGACAAAACTTCTCTCCAAGAGAGGGAAAACAATGAAAATGCTCTCAATAGAATGTGAAGGACAAAACCCCATGTGAGGAAAAAGTGCCCCCATAAGAGAGAATGAAGAGAGAAGGTCAAGTGAACCCCCCCAAGTGTACAATATCCTGCACTGATGGTGGATGCTCAACATAGAACTCTAAAGATGGTTCAAGATCGTCGAACACCATTCCTCCCCTTAGGAATAAAATGATACATGCATGATATATTCCCATTCTTGAAAGAAATAACTCTTTGGAATCCGCTCAAATGTCACAATTTTAGGAGTCTCAATCTTAACTGAAGAAGGGGATGATGTAGAACAATGTGAAGACTGATGTGGAGCATCGAACAAAGATGATGATGAGTCCTCCAAATGCTACTCCAAAAAGATGCCAAATGATGAAAAGCACTAATATAAAGAATCAGGTACCATTGCAGAAGATGTCAACATGAATGGAGATTGAGTTGAACCTATCAACTTATGAGTATCTACAGAATATGTCACTGTGAAAGCATATAAATGTGAAGATGGAGGAAGCGGATCTTAATGTACCCAATTACAAAAATAGGAAAGGAGAAAGCCCATTAGGAATAAAAATCCTAACCACTCATGTCCAAACTCCAAAAAATAGATGAAGTTGTATCTGTCAATGAAGAACTGCTAATGAATCCCACATTGCAATATGAATAAGATCAGAATCAAAGAGACCACTCCATGAGTATCAATTGGATACTCTCAAATGCTCGAAATTATAGATTTGGTACAAAGTTGTATGAGTATCACTGATTTTGGACACTGCTCAACTAGATATTAGTTGAAAATATAGGTATCATGTCTCTAGATGTAAAACATGGCCCTTTGAATACATGAATATTGCTTCCATAACAAGAGTGTCTATATGGTATCTAGTCCATCACACTGAAATGCATGGGTAAACAATTGTTGCATTCATTGTGTATATAGGAGCTAACATTTGATACATAGATTAATCCTAAAAATCTTGCAATATATATGGCATATTACACTAAAGTGACAAGATTTTGGCACTTTATTCTAGTGCATTTACAACATCTTTTACATACAAAAGTTATTTAGACAACATAAAAAATGCAAATCTGGAAACTCTAATGAAGAAGCCAAGCATAAATCAACTATGAAGTTGACAACTAGATGTGACTGTTAAATGTGCCCTCCAATTGAGATATCACCATAATGTCATAAACAACTAGCCCTTATTGACTATCAGATGAAGGAATGACACAAATCATACAATACAAAACCTAGCAGTCAATGAGATTTTTTTTTTTCAATTTTACTTATTTAATGAGAAAATTATTTAAAAAAAAACTTAATTAGAAATTTAATTAAAAACATTATTGAAATTTTTTATTAAAAAAAATTAATAAAGATTTTAAAAAAATTATTTAATTAAAAGTTTAATTAAAACCATATTTAAATAAACCTTTAATAAAAATATATTAAAAACTTTATTTAAAAAGCTTTAATTAAAAAAACACTTTATTAAATTTTTTTTTTGAAAAACTTTATAATAAAGTGGGGGGCCATAGCCTCCCCCACACCCCATGTGTATTAAATTTAAAGCTTTTGAGAAACTTTATTGTACTTAAACATGGGGCTTTAAATAAAGAAAAGTTTACTTTATAATAGATGGAGATATTTTTTTAAAAGCTTTATGGGTGGCCAAATAAAAGTGAGGTCTCATGGGTACGCACTTTTATGGGTGCGGGAGCTTATGTGGGTACTTGCATATCCATAATTTTTTTATTTCTATATTTTTTTTTATTTTTTTTTAAATAATAATTTTTTTTTAAAAAAAAAGTTTAGATTAATGATGGCAGGGTCAATTTGACCCATAATGCTCTGAAATGGTAGTTCCTTACTAGATTTGGCAATGAACCTTCTGCTTCAAATTCTTGCAGATCTGACTTCTGGTGTCTGATTCAAATGAAATAAATGGAAAATTTAACTTTATCAACTACTCTGGACTTAATGGTGAGCTCAAAATTTCTCCAGGAAACTTAAAAAAACTTGCAATTAACAATTCAACGTATGAA
Source organism: Sequoia sempervirens (assembly GCA_007258455.2). Classification (NCBI taxonomy): domain Eukaryota; kingdom Viridiplantae; phylum Streptophyta; class Pinopsida; order Cupressales; family Cupressaceae; genus Sequoia; species Sequoia sempervirens. Next base: position 749,778,491 of record VDFB02271358.1, read on the forward strand.
CCCCCCAGAAAATGATATTTTTTACACATTTTTCTAATTCTCCAAATCATCCAAGGATGAAAGAGAAGGGCATACTTAGTGCTTTGAAAAACAATAGCTCTACACTCCTAGATTTTCTAAAATATTGCTAACCCACAACTCATTCTTGCTCTGATAACATGTAAGATTTCCTAAATAGCATACCCAAGATACAAACGAATGGAGGAAATCAAATACAAAAATAAGAGATGAGAAAGAATAAGCTATAAGATTATGCAAAGCTTCTATGAGCTTGAGAATTGGAATGAATGGTGTAAGATTATAAAGGGAACCCCTTGGTTATATAGGCCAAGGTGAGGGAAAAAATATCGTAAGATTATGACAATTATTTTAATCTTATGATATGAAACATAAAGTGGATAAGTATCATAAGATTGTGACAAGTGTCTTAATCTTATGATATGAGACATAAAGTGATAAATATCCCATGTGGACCCTAAGTAAACTTAAGTAATAAGGTGTGAAAAGAACCTAAGTGGATAACTAGCTAGGAAATGAACTAGCTAGATAAAATACCCTTTCACACCAACATATGCACAAAAAATGAAGTCGCGACAACAAAAATAGAGGTATTATCTCATTCTTATGGGTTTTTCAAAGTAAATATTGATTTGCATGTGGAGAAGATAAAGGAAAATGGTGATTGTGAAGTTGGTGCACAAGTAGAGAAGCAAGAAAACACACAGGTAAATAGGCATTCTTATGATATTTGTGAAAGAAAATATGATTTGAAAGAGATACATGAATTTGTGCATAAAATGATAGTATTGTTGTAGATGATATCCATGAAGTTGTAGCAAAGTTTGGTCCATTAAAGGACTTGGGAACATTAAGACTTTTTGGGAAAACAAAGTGAAGAAGAGTATATGGGGAAGATAGTGAATAGGGGAAGTAAAGGAGCAACATCAATTGAAGAAGAAAATGTCTTAGTAATACAAATTACAGTAGTTGAAAGGGCGTGGCTTGCGTTAACAACAAATGAAACAAAATTTGTAACAAAAATTGAGGTAAAATTTAAATTTTCAGAATTGTTTGATGATAAAGAAAAGGTTGTTTCACATGAAATTGATATGTTTTACAATAATGGATATGAGAATACTAAAATTGACGATACACTAGTAGGGGAAGAGGAGAAAATTAAGATATTTGATGACTTTTCAAAATTTATTGAAGTTGATGTTAAAGCTGATTTGTATTTTAAAGAAATGGTGAAAGAAAGTGAAATGGGAGAGATGGTTAGGGGCAGAAATAACAATTTACAAAATGAAAATAAACAAGGTATGATGACTCTTGTTGACATAGAAAAAGAAGAGGATGAAGGAGAAATAATTGAGAAAGATAAGCAAATAGAATTCATTTATTTCTATGAATTTGTTAAAGCCAATTTGTATGCAAGTGTTGAGAATGATGAAGTAGGGTGTAAAGAAGAACCTTGGTATAGTAGAGTGAATTTCATGAGTGGAAGAAAAATAGGAAGGATGAAAGAAAGAAGAGATATGAATATTCAGAGCAAGGTGAAGAAGAAGAAACATGTTGATAACGAAGAAATATGGTTGGAGAACAAACATAGGATTTTCAAATGTTCATGAGTTCCAACTCATGGAATATTTTTTCTTACCCTAGGTGTTTGATGCAGGAGCATCCAGGGTTCCAGGCAATCCTACATCCCAACAAATATTTTATTTTATTCTATGTGATTTCTTGTTGTAGGCACCTAGTTTGGGCACTCTCAGAAAATGAAAAAAATATTTATTAAGTTGGTTGGGTATTTTAATGTTTTGATCTTATCAAAGGTTGAAAAATGAGGCTAAATTAATGTAAATATTATTTTATTTCTTGGCTCAAAATTTGTAATTTGGTGAATTGTATGGTGCACATTTAATGTGTTGGAAAAACCAAAAATATGTAAAAATTGAAACCCAACACCCAAAGTTGAGAAAATTGAATTTTGGAATATTATATAATATCTTGGAAGAAAATTTTAATGTACAAGGAGCCAATTTTGGGTGTTAGGCATGTTGAGAGTTATTGCAAAAGGGAGTTACATTTGTGCATGCATTTTTTCCCCAAAATTGCAGGTAGTGGTTGCAAGAGGTTTTCAACATCATATTGGGAGTGGTTTTAAAATAAATTTGTAGCTCCAAGTATGGGGATCCAACACCCAAGAACAGAGAAATGGAAATATTGAAGGGGTTGTAGCAATGAAGTTGCAAGAAGGGGTTGATGAACTAGTGTTCAGAAATGGGATTTTTTATATTTTGGGTCAAAAATTAGTATGGTATTGTTGATAGAAAAAATATAGTGATCTTTTATTGTTTTAGATGAAGGTGAGAGCTTCTATTATAAAAATTTTCACTATAAATGAAAGATTTTTTCATATTCAAAATAGTTTCCAAAATGTGATTTGTCAAGAAATTTTTGTGCACATTTGTATCAGTTTAAATAATTTGAATTTCATACCATTTTGGATTCACATGTTTTTTTTGAGTTTTTTTGAAAAGGTTAAATATTTAAGTGGTGATTGCGAAGATCAACACCTCAATTCGAGGTCTTGGTCTTCAACTACATCAATAAAAATAAACCTATAATTTGTAGACATTTTGTACCTAGAAATAGAGATTTATTTGAGTGTCTAAACTTGTAATAAAAGACTATAAATAGTGTTGAAAAAAGTCTTTGAAAGATTTCTAAATAAGGACCTTCTCCTTCTAATAAGCCCCTTGATTTGATTCAACAATTTTCATCAAATAAGGAAGAAAACATGCAACAAATGCATAAGTCACTATCATAATGAATATAACTTGGAACTTGGAACTTGAACAAAATGTAAAAGGGTTACATATGAAATGACCTAGTGTAAAACTAAGTATTTAGAGCTTGTTAACAAAGATATGGTGCAATAAAAATATACTAATGTTATGATAGGGGAAATAATGATTCTAAGAGAAACTAACTTGGATAAGGATCTATTTTGAGTTTAGAAAATTCTTATATGATCGAAAATGACCTAGGGGTGATGTCCTTTTATACTTAACTTGGACACACAATTTAAATTATTTGGCATTGGTCAACACATAATGACTAATTGCAACTAAGTTGAATTGATCCAGTGAGAAATTTGATTTTTGAAACATGAGGGTCAAATCCATGTCATAGATTTCATTAGTGAATGAAAATTGAGATTATAAGAGCTAATAAATTAATGAGTACACGATAGTTTTGTTTCTAACTATTCAACTAGAAAATAGGTTTATTGGGAGCACCAAATTAGTCAAAATCATTTATTGGGGCAAGTACTTAAGGCAATGCAAATTGTCATAAAAAGAAAGGTAAAACTGTAAGGTATACACTTTTGAACATTACATTTCCCCCCCACTTTGGTGTGCATGTAAAGCTACATGAGAAATCATACAAAATTTAAAAAGAAGGAAAATTCAAGAGCAATTTGAAGTAAAATAACTAGGGCAAAGTGATAGGGACAGGGTTGGATGGAAACTCTCACTGTTCCATGCTCTGAGTCCTTTCCTTGAGAACTCCTAAGGGATCTTTTGCACCCTGACCTATAAGCCCTATTCTTGATAACATAACTCCTGGTCTTACTGGCCAACCCTGCTATCAATTACAATGCCTTAACCAAGCATTTCTTGGTGCTCTTCCTCTCATGCAATTCCTAGCCCTTAATACTCTTAAAGACTAGCTCAACTCCAAATACTCCCAAATATTGTCGCAGGGGTGTGAAAAGCTTCCATGGCTTCAAAATCATCTGACTAAGGCTCCTGATCAACCTCCATTCACAAGTTCTCCATCGCTTTCAAGAAAATGCTTTTCTTGGGTTTGAAAGGCTAGTAGCCTTGAGCCCCAATTAGGTCTCTGAAACATGGGTTTAATGCTTCTTCCTCCTAAACCCACAAAGGATCTAGGTTCTTGGCTTAGGAATGGTGTTTCCCCTGCCCTCACCTCCAAGAATCTTGTGGTCTCAAGCCTATTCAGGCTGTATGCTGTCCAGACACAAAAATGCACAAGAACCTAGGGTTTCTAATTTCACAGAGCTGAATGAAGACTGTCAAAGAATGCTCCCTCAAGATGAGCTTCCAGAACTCTCTCCTGACCTCCAAGCATACTTAAGACCTTTCTTTAAATTCTCCAAGAAGAATTTCGCTCAGATTTTTGTTCCCCTGAAAATATGGAACTTTTCCTTCAAGACTACCCCAACCGGGCCTACTCTGGCTCGCCTAGGGCATCCATTTGCTAGCCACCAAAGAACTCACACAAAACCTATTTACAACCATATTTACAAGAAAGGTGACTAGGCACTATTTCCAAAAGGCTATATAGATTGTACGGAGGAAAAGTGTCCTAGCACCACATTTTCAAAATACAGTCTATTTCAGACCAGAATTTGAGCAGAAATAAAACTATTTACAATAAAAACTTATAAGTGCAACTAAGAGACTTATTAAGCTTCCAAAATGCTTGGATACAACTTAAAATACATTATACAGATCAAAGCTAACATTGTTTAATCCATTTAAGCACTGCTAAAAAACAAAAACCAGAAAATAATGGTAAGAACGTTGTTTTTCTCCTACTTCTGAAAACACAGTCCGTACAATGAAACTTCCAACCATCCAAAAGGTCGTGAAATCCATTAAATATGCCTCCACAACAACTTAGGTGCTTTGGTTGAACACAAAGATTACCTAAAGATTCAAAATATAAAACCTCATGTGTTTTCAAACACTTTGGCTAGGTTGGTAAAGATGACAAGTTGGGCTTCAAAACCCACTCATGATTGCCACCTCCCAATCCATTGATCATGGAAAGATCAAGTTTTATTCAAAACAACAACAACCAAGTGAGATTGTCAACATGACCTCACTTAACACAACAAAAATTTGGACTTCCAACAAAACCTTCAATAAAGCTAAACTTTGCCAGGTGCTCCTGCACCACAAAGACCCATAGTCTACCTATGAACTACACATAAACATTGAGAATGATTATTAATAATAAATTTTTGTGAAGGAATACAATATCCTCACATAATTATCTAGGGTAAACAAATATAAATAAATAATGATAAATAAATTACTCTACATAATTAAGTTAGGATTGAAAATGCACACTTGATCAAATCTAAAATAGAGCCAAATGATAAGAATAAATTAGTAACTTAGAATTGGTGATAAAATACATACATGATAGATTAATAATACCTAAAACCTAATGCAAGATCTTAGATGAAAAAAATAAGACAACTAAAACCTAAGAGTTCTAGATTTTTTTGTAATCCTTATCAAATTCATGCCTACAAATTTGAACCTAGTGTATAGGAATGGATTTTGGTTGTAGAAATGAACTTGTGACTTATAAATATAGATCTTCCTAGGTGATTGTGCTTAAATAAATTAGTAACATTATTTTTGATAAGGAAAAGAAGGTTTTGAAGGGACCCTGAAACCCTTTACAATGGAGAGAAGTTGCGAAAAGACTAAATCGATAAAACTAGCAACCCAAAAAAACCAAAAAGCTAACAAAAGAAAAAACCAAGAAACCCATCAAAAACCCTACAACAAAGCATCAACAACAAAACTAACCAAACAAAAGCAACAACAAAGCTACAACATTTTTTCAAGAACATTGGCCGAGGCTATATTTTCCTCAATGAACCCCTCGTGCATCTCAATCACATCCTTGAGCTCTTCAAATGAGATAGCAACTTGTTTCTTGGTCGTACTCCTCGTTCTCAAACACGGGCCAACATCCAGATTCTTTTCCACATCAGGACTAATATCCTCAATCCTCTCTTCAAAATTCAAGTGGTTAACATCCTTAATGGCCTTCTCATGTTCTCCTAGATCCAGAGAATTTCCAGTCCATTTTATAGCTTTCTCATTTAAAACAGAGAGACCCTTAGCAATAGATTTCAAGGAATTGTTGCTAATATTAACAACAGTCTTCAAATAATCAGAAATCTTACTAATTTTTTTGTCCATATTAACAAATCTCTCCTCAATAGTCTTTTGGACAGCCATTTCCAAGGATGTAATCCTCTCCTCATGAGTTTTACCAAGATGACCAACATCAACAACAAGTCTATCAAGCATAACATTCATAGTCTTAACCTTACCTTTGATTGACCATTCATTTTGGTTGCTATGCACAAGTGAAACATAGACATCTTGCCAGTTTTTAAGCTATACATTGAGCTCCTTGACTTTCGAGAAAAGCAACTTCACTAGGGAAAGCAAGTTGCGAGTACTATCCTTTGCCATTCTACAGAATAGGTCAATATTAACCTCATCGCAATTTACCGGTGGCACAACTTGAGAACCAACATTCTCGGGAGGAAGCTCCTGAGCCCCCTCTCTACCCTCCAAATCCTCCTTAGCAGGGGAATCCTCCACTTCAATCACCTCCACTTTCACCCGATGCTTATCCGACAAATTTGCTAAGTTCACTAGAATTTCCAACCACTCTACCTTCACAACACTCCCCTTAACTTGCTTAGCACCAATAGGAGAATCTAAATTAGCTTGGTCAGGGCCAATCCCCTTGGAACACACCAATACCTCATTCGTCTACTGAAAATCCTCCATAGGATGCTCAGACCCCAGAAGGCCTAACCAATGAAAAACTAGAAATGGAGAGACAACCAAATATACTGCTATTGGGAAACAAATGACATTGGAAGTGCCATCAAAGAAGATGGCTAAATGAAAGTCATGTCCTAGAATGTGAGAGGGCTAAATAGCCCCCGTAAGCAGCTTTCTCTAAAGAATTATGTTTGGGAGCACAAGCTTGATGTTCTACTATTACAAGAAGTCAAAATGAAGAAAACAAATTTTGAACCCATAGCTAAATTTTTTTGGCTGAATGCTCACTTTTGTTTTAGTGATGTGGATGGGGATTCAAGGGGGTTCACTATTATGTGGAACCCTAATAGACTTGAGGGTCTTAAAATATTTCAAAATAGGAACAGTTTGGGTATCCAATTCACCCACTCTGGGTCTTTTTGGATGTTGATAAATATTTATGCCCCCAACCTAAGAAATGCTAAGAAAAAATCTTTGGCAAGAAATCATCGGCTGGATCTGGAACTATAATGGGGCATGTTGGTTAGTGGTAGGAGATTTCAACTCCCCTTTATATCCCTCTAAGAAGTGTGGAGGTCTAGTGGATTATACTGACAATATGGATGACCTGGCTAATCTTTTAAGTGATACCCGGTTGGTGGATATTGACCTATAGGGATGAAACTTTACTTAGACTAATAGGAGAATGGGTGATAACCTTATCCGGGTTAGATTGAATAGATTATTTTCCCCCTAACTAGATAGCTCTTCTTAACTCCAATCTATTAGCACTTCCCCAAATGGTCTCTGATCATAACCGCTTGCTGCTTACTTTGAATGAACACTCTGTTGTTGGTCCCTTTCCTTTCCAATTTAAGATAAAGTGGAACTCCCACCTGGACTTTAGGAATAATATTGCTAATTGGTGGAATGTCCTTGTCCACAGCTCCCCCATGTTTAGGGTCTTCCACAAACTTAAGTATATTAAAACATGGTTAAAGGTTGGAATAAATTGGTGTTTGGGGATGTTTTCCACCAAAAAAAGGTGATTGCTAACAAACTTAAGGTGACCCAAAAAAGGATGGAGAAGGAGGATGTTAGTGTGCAAACCTGTCAGCAAGAGAAGGATGAATGTACTGAATGGGACAAAGTTTTGAAAAAGAGGAAATATTTTGGAAGCAAAAATTTAAAATTCAATGGCTGAAAGAAGGGGATCACAACACTTCCTTCTTCCATATCTCGATCCTCAAACACAAAAAGAAGAAACCAGATAAAAAATTTGAAATATGATTTGGGAATTGAATCTACTACACTGGCTTAGATTGGTTCTATGACCTCTTGATATTTCCAACTTTCTTTATCCAAGCCTTTGGAGATTCCTAACTCTGTTGTTGATGACCTATTACTAGACCACATACCTGATTCGATAACTGATGTGGATAATGATGCTATCCTTAGTGTTATCACTCTCAAGGAATTCAAAGTGGCCATCTTCAGTATGGGGGCTTTCAAGGCCCCAAGACTAGATGGTTATCCCTTGAATTTTTTCTAGGAGTATTGGAACATTATGAGTGAGGACATTTTTCTTGCTGCTAAGGACTTCTTCAAGTCGGGTAAACTCTTAAAACAACTGAACCATACCTTCCTTGCTCTAATCCCTAAAAATGAAGAACCCCATACCATGGCTAACTTTTTACCTATCAACCTATGTAATACCATCTATAAGATCTTCTCCAAAATTCTAGTGGTAAACCACCTGAAACCTTTTCTTGAGAAAATGATTAGTCCATGTCAAAAGGAGTTTGTCTCAGACTGCGACATTATTGATGCTGCTATTGGCACACATGAAATCATACACTCCATGGATAGAAGTAATTTTTCTGGTATGGCCTTTAACCTTGAAATTTCAAAAGCTTATGATAAATTCCTTTGGAGATTTTTGCTCAAAGTCTTAGCCAAGTTTTGGTTTAATTAGAAGGTAATGAATCTCATTACAGAATGCACTACTATAGTGAATTACTCTATCTTGGTGAATGGGATTACTCAAGGGTTTTTTAATGCTAGTAAAGGTTTAAGGCAAGGGGACCCCCTCTCAACTTACCTATTCATAATGGTTGTTGATGTCCTAAGCTCAAGAATGTCTCCAAGATGTTGACCAATGGATCTATTAAAGGGATCAAACCTGTCACCACCCTAGATCCGACTACTATATGACAATTTGTGGATGATACCATCCTATATGGGAAAGCCTTGGTGGTGGAAGCAAGGAAATGGAAGAATTTCTTAAATATTTATGCTACTAGCTTTGGCTAGTGCATAAATTACAACAAGAGCATGATTTATTTTTTTAACTCTCAAGATTTGTAGGATAGAGTGACAACTGTTTTGGGCTATAAGAGTGTTTCTCTCCCTTCAGTGTACCTTGGTCTTCTTCTCACTATTAAAGAAGTTACTCCTACTTTTTGGAATTCTATTCTTGAAAGAATTAAAAAAAAACTAGTTGGGTGGAAGGGTTCTATTCTCAGTCAAGCTGGTAAATTGCAACTCCTTACTGTTGTTCTTCAATGGATCCCAATTTACTTCCTTTCCATTTTCAAAATGCCTAGATTTATAGCTGAAAATTTTGAAAGAATCCAAAGGAACTTCCTTTGGACCGGTACTGAGAAAAAAAAGAAAATGGCTCTAATAAGTTGGGATACTATCTGTCTTCCCAAATCTAGTGGGGGATTAGGCATAAGGAAAACCCAACCTACCAATAAGGCATTGCTTGCTAAGGTCAGATGGGATCAACTAAGGAATGGGAAGGATTGGTGTAGAATCTTAAATGCAAACTATATAAACTTCTCCGTGATTAAGTGTTTCTCTGATGAACACCCCATGAGCGGTTCCTTGATTTGGAATAATACTTGCAAGATGAAAAAGCTTCTTCAATATGGTTTCAAATGGAAATTAGGAAATGGATACAACATTAGGTTTTGGGAGGATTCCTGGTTGTTGGAAATTCCTCTCTCTCAATTAGACTTCAAGAACTTGATGGCCCTCACTTTTCTTTTCTTTGGCATATATGTTAGAGACTACTTGTGCGGTCTTCCTGGTTCTTTGAAATGGAAAGTGCTAGAGTCATGTTGCCCTCTATCCCTTCAGCTAAGACACCTTGTAAGATCCCTATAGGACATCCTTTCATTAACAAGAACTCCTCTCTCAAACCTTGAGGATGATTTTTATTGGATTAAGGAGAGCAAGGGTAACCTCTTTTTCAAGATTTCCTATGATTTTTTGTTGGTGTGGGGGATTCAAGAGAGATTATGGAAACAAGTTTGGAATAGACAGCTAACACCAAAAAATAATTTATTTTGGTGGACAGCTTGTCACAATAGGATTTTCACCCAGGACAAATTAAGGAAAATGGGATTTCAAATCCCAAATAGATTCATGCTTTGTAAGAATGAGGAAGAGTTTGTCCCTCATATGTTACTCTATTCTTCATTTGCTACCAAAGTCTGGGATTTGGATTTTAAAATATTAGGTATTCACTAGACCATGAATATTGACATGAAGGGTTTCATTGAGAATTGGGTCGACCCTTGTCATCACCCTCTGCCCAAAGAAATTTGGAGAAAGATTCCCCCTATTTTATGCTGGTGTTTGTGGAAAGAAAGAAACGACTGAATATTTAGAGGTTTGGAAAAAATCCCTAAGGAGGTATTCAATATTGGTATCAGAATCATCATTGAGAATGTCTCTTTATATGTTTAGAAACCCCCAGACAGGGCTCCTACTGAGTGGGAGATCAACATGGCTAATTCTTGGAACAAGAAATTAGAGATCAATGCCTTTGAAAATTCTAAAGCTCTGGCTAGACTTGCTATAGTTTGGAAACCTCCTAATACTGGATGGAACAAACTTAACTTTGATGGTGTAGTGAAAGGGAACCCTGGGTTGGAAAGCATATGTGGCATTATTAGAGACCCACATGGCAACTTGGTGGCAAGGTATGCTGGTGGCATTGGAACTCAGACTTCCATGTCAGCTGAGGCCAAAGCATTGCTAAAGGGTGTTAACATTGCTATCAATCTTAGCATAAACAATTTACACATTGAAGGATACTCTAAGGAAATGATTGATTCCATCAATCTTAATCATTTCCATGGTTGGAACATTAGAGACATTCTATTGGATATTATCTTTTTTCTCACCAAACTTGATAGAAAGAAGTTGACTCACATTTTCCATGAGGGCAACCAAGTGGAGAATTCTTTAGCCAACTTGGGCTCTTCATGGATGCTAACTAAATGCTGAAGAAGATTAGGGGTCCTCCTTGGGAATATACAAGGAATTATCCTTGTAGAAAAAAAAAATCACTACTGGAATGATGAAATCTAACATTTATTTTGTTGTAGGTTACTTTTGGTACTACTCCATTTGGTTCATGTTGTGGGGGCCGTTGCATCATGACTTGGAGGGGTGAAAGCATAAGTTAGATTGGGAGTCTAGAATTTGGTACTACCCCATTGAGCTCATGGTGATGTGGCATTGGTATAATGAGGTGAAGGGGTGCGAGGGAATGATTGGAGGGGGTCTAGAAAGATTGTGGGGAGTAGATAGTCTTTTTAAAGTATTCATGAGTTATCTTTTCAAATGTACCAATTTCATAATAATGTTTATGAAAACATGTGTAAGGCCAAAAATATCTTCAAATTTTTGGCTATTAATGATATGATTATCATGATACCTTTTGGGTTATCTTTTTGGTACTTAAGTAAGATTTTTCTCGGCCCTGCAACCCTAATCTCTTTGGAAATGACCACTGGTGTGTGTGAAAATTTGATTTCCTTAATTAGGAAATATTTTATGTTATGGTATGGCGGTGCCAATATTTTGGGAGTGTGTTCTTTCCATTGGCATTTTGAATTACCTCTAGATATGCTATTCCATCTAAAAAATTACAAGGTGGGAGAGAAAATGGGTGGTAACAGAGCTCAAACAAAGTTGAGTTCTTGTGATGAGTTTCATAGAGACCCCCTTGTTTGGAACATTTGTGTTGAGGGAGGAATTGCACCTCTAATGGAATTCCTTTTGGGGCATGATGAGAGACTCTCTATGCAATTTTCAAGCTAGAGGAATGAGGGGAGAGTCAATGTTGGGGGCATATCCTTTGAAATTAATGAGGATGTCATTTCCAAGGCCACATGCCTGTCTTGCATGGGGCAGAAGCTAAAAAAGCACACTAAAGTGCAGGATCTGGGTAGCCTCCATACCCTCTGCGGGGGGAATGAGAAAGCAACAAAGTTACATGCAGAGTTCGAAAGGGGGTCTCTGTTGAAGCCTTGGAATCAGGTATGTCTGGCCATTATTAAGTACATTACATTGGAGGGGAGATTCAAAATATTTTACTTTTACCATCTTCCCTTGCTGAACCATCTCCATCACAAAATCCTTATAAGCTTTCCCTTCTTCCTACTTTCATCTCTAGAAAATTGTGTGAATGAAACCTTTGAATTAGCCACCAAGAACCCTCACAAACTACCACCTCTTCCCCTACACCAAGGCCTAATCTTTCGTCTGTATCACTTTCATCTAGCCCTTTGCTCCCCTAATCTTATTTCAACTATTAGAATTGTGGAACAGGATGCCCCTGACCATTTTCCTGATAAATTGTCCCCAACCCTATTGATGAGAGAGGGTAAGGAGGAAAACAAACATGATACCATTGAAGAAACTAAAGATTATGTTGAAGGGCCAAGCCATTTTATGGAGCTAAACAAAATGTTCCGTGAAGATTTCACTCTGAAATATTTTGAACACTAGGCTAGGAATGAGGATGAGGAAAAGGTGGAGATAGAGAAGAAGGAGGAGCTCAAAAATCTTAGGTACCATGTGGAAAAGTTGGAGAGGAAGTTCACTAAGCTCACATGCTTCACAGTTTGGATCATCCACAGGTCTGTTGTCACTTTGTCGAATGTGCTGCACAAGGAGGTGGACAAAAATAATGTTGATGAAGGATCTAGCAACAAATGGGTTGGTGATGAGATTTTGGATCTCATTTTCCAAGAATGGGAGGGATTAACAAAGTAATGGGTTGAGTGTGTGGGTGGGTTTTATGTTTGTTGTCGGTTAGCTATTACTGTAAGTTTTTGGTGTTTTTCTACTATTTCTGCTACTGGACTGTTAAATGATAGTTTTTTATTTTTGATCATTTTTAGCCCTCTGGGCTCTTGGTGTAAAGGGTACTACACCCTGTAAATGCATCTTACTTTATTTGAAACAAAATGTGGTGTATAATATATAATCATATCATTATCCTAGAGGCCTATGGCTATCAGACCCCTCAAGGCCTAGTGGTGGTACTCAATGTGAAACAATAGATCATGAGTAACTCCTAGAGCTATTCCATGTCTATACGACACATAACTCACCTCGAATATCTCTAGATATCTCTAACATCTCTATATACTACTGCTAGAATCGATCCCTCTTGGCTTGCACTCTATCCAACTCTTCCTATAGGATCATCTGAGTGTGTTCAATATACAAAGATTCTCCTTGATCCCTCTATACTCTAAGCTCCTCATATGTTTCTCTCAACCATTCCATGGGCTCAAAAATCTCAATATGTCACCCTATGGTCTTTTGAGGCCAATAATTGGCCCACCTGGGCTCATGTAGCTACACATCAAGAATCACCTCTACCATGACTTGACCCATAAATTTGAGCCAATATTGAGTGCCAACTGCAAGAACAAAAACATAGAATCAAGTTATATACATCATAATATAAATCAAAATCAAAATTAAGTACATATAGTATTCTACAATATCATTAAAAAAATCTCATATCACCTGGATCGCCAACTCGCTAGTGAGGATCCTTAAATGAAATGGCTATAGCAATGTGATGGATCACCTATGAATCTAGGGACATGATAATAGTCACTTTGATCATCTCCTTGTGCTCATAGATGATTGGTTTCTCAAGTGTCATAGGATGTGCTTGTGATACATGAAGATGAGACCTAGCTCTCTCCCTGAGGGCATCATCGACCTCCTCCTACTCCTCGGGACCTCCTCCTGATGTTGTAACTTTCTAATACTTATAATTATCTCTCCATGCATCACCATTATTTCCTACCTCCTCATCCTCCTCCTCATCCTCGTGATGCTATGGAAATAGCCTTAGATTGTTGCTAGGATCGTCCATAGGAAATACAAGATCTAGACATGTGGTGCTCCACAATCATGTATGTAAAATGCTCACTCCAACATCATTGATATTAGACATGGGATGTGTGTCTCACTCCTCAAAATTGGAGTCACTTGAGGGGACATCCATGATGGTTTATCAAGTTGTGTCTCAAGGTATGGTACCATTGTGAGTTGATCATAGATAGTTTGGTTGAAGAATAGGAAATATTTGAAGGCAACCAAATTGTCGGGTCACTCGATCATAGTAAATGTCATAACAATATATTCATATTGACTAAAGGAAAGATAACCCCATCGCATCTTCGCCAGCTACTGTGGCATACTTTCCTAGGCCTCTAATGTCCTATATGACCTTTAGATCATGTTTGTACCATCTAATCAATCAAATACAACATGCTAATATAAGAAGTTACCATACTTCTAAGGCCTCTTCAATGGGTAGGAGTATGCTCAAGGATATATCCATGCTACCTCTATTGGATATCCCATGAGCCACATACACACAATATGCTTGAATTCCCATAACTGGAGAAGAGTGCATTTCATAAAGCTTTGTGCCTTGTAATGTACATATTGACCAAGATCATAGTAAAGGTGGGCTAACATGCTTCACCCTAGGAAAACATGGTACATTGATCCTCCATCACATGCATGGTGTGCATAAGGCCCTTATGAAGGTGTGTGCCTCATCCATCAAGTTCTATTACAAGTGCTATGGTCACTATCAATATTTGACATATGATGGGGATGCCTACATCATCATGTAGAATCCATCACAAATATATCCGACCCTTTGCATCATCTAGTATAACTTGGTTGATGCAATATAGGTGGTCATCTAAGACATCATCTAGTGTCCTCCCCTCCTCTAAGCTTGTGGTCCTACCCTGTATAATCATAGAATCATATACACATCCTTGAGGGTCATGGTCAGATCTCCTATCGAAAGATGGAAGGTAGAGGTATCCACATCCCATTGCTCTATGAGTGTTATCATCATTGTATTGTGATACCTCATGATCTACATGGTGTATATCCACAACAAGATAACATCTCTCAGGTGCCTCTACTATTCTTGTGATAGTGAGGTGGCATGGTCACACAAAAATTATATATGTGACCTCCTGAGTGCTCTTACATGTGTGGTGGTACTGTCAATCATCAAAACATTCATTCACTAATTCCTTCATCAATATCATACTAATCTTAATTCAAATTTATAATTTTCAAATCAAACTACCTAGTCTGGGGCACCATAATGGACTATGGGCCTATGTTGGACTAGGGAACCCACATAGGTCTAATGAATGTATTTTGGTCAAGGGCACCCAAAAATAGATAAAAATTCTTAAAAATTCAGAAATTGAGCTCCTAAATACATGAAAAATGAAAAAATGATTGACCTCTCACATCGACACTCTATGTGTGTTGCAATTTCTCAAGGCATCTATCCTAGGTACATAGTATGGTCATCATTGTGGCATTTTCACTCCTAGGGTTGCTCGAAATTACTCAAGGTACTCTTAAATTGAAAATTCACAATCATTGGTGAAAAGGTTAGAATAATTGGTAGTTATAGTAAAATCAAGCAATAAGACATATATCATCTATATCATTTTCAAACATCTCTTTATTAAAATCATCACAACTTAGGCTTGCGAACTCTGATTTTCACATCATTTATTGGGTTGGAATCTTGGTTCCATCATTATTATTCTCCATTTCTTTTACCATTGGTGGTATTTTTATAAATGATCCTACCAAAGGAATTTTCATCAAGACCCTAATAGATTCGATGTGGAAAAGATTGCCACACTGTTTCCACATCCATAGAGCAAGAAAAAATAGGGGACATACATCTATCCTCAAATTTTATTATCCTTATAATTTTTAGACTAACAAATGTATTCATATGTGCAAGATGATTTCATATTTCTAACAAGTTGGTTTTGTAGGATGTGATTCCTAGTGTTATGGTTTTACAAGTTACTA
Source organism: Sequoia sempervirens (assembly GCA_007258455.2). Lineage (NCBI taxonomy): Eukaryota > Viridiplantae > Streptophyta > Pinopsida > Cupressales > Cupressaceae > Sequoia > Sequoia sempervirens. The sequence goes on from VDFB02271358.1 coordinate 749,794,300, forward strand.
TGCTTGGGGCTTCATTCTCTTTCTTGGTGATGCTATACAAATCATGTCCTCTATAGTATCCTTTTGGGTATCCTTAAATTCATATGTTATGATTTAATTTTATGTAATTTAGCTTGCATATTCATGTAGTGTTAGACGACCGCTAAAGTGGTGGCTAAATGCAATGTTGTAAATTGTGCTCCCTAAAGGTGAAATCACAATTTCATGCTTTATTTTGGGCTCACATGGGTGTTTACTCTATTAGTGCATTTTAGGATTACTTATTAGCTTTTTATTTTTCCTTCAACTTAGGAGAGAATGTCAATATTTCCCTAAAAGTGCCTTCTCAATCATATTTCATCATTTTAACCCTGATAAATTCTCTTTTTTTGGATAAGTCCTAATTAAGAAAACCCTAAATAAAAGGACCACACTTTAATATGTACAAAATAGATGGTCAGGGGAAAGGGCACCCTAGACTAGGTATTTTTCCTAATAATTTTGATCTTTAATTTATGCCAATCCTTTATTTATGTGATGTGAATTCAATTTCAAAATTTGGCAGTAAATTAATCTTGAAAGTTTAAAATTAAACGAGTCATGTTACACTTTAATTTATTCAGATGTTTCACTTTATAAACATGAATTGTTATTTTAAAATGAAGGCAATGAAAACTAGAGTGAGGTTTGCTAAAATTCACAACCTATTTTATAGAATTGTAAGCAATTTTCAGATTTAATTAGGTTTAGCACAATGATTGGAGTTTGATGCCAATGGAAGGATAAGATGGAATCTAGGGTTTGGAGATAGCTTTGTCTCATTCCAAGAACATAATGACTTATTTTCAAGGTGTTCTCATCTTTAGAATTTGAGCTCCTTATTGTCCTAAGTAAGGTATTTGATTATTTTTGTTTTCCATCAAGTATTTGTTGGAAGTTTGTGTTGTCATTGATGTCACTAGACCTTTGTTGTTGCATTGATGTCAACCTATGGAGATGCTTTGATTGGTTGCATTATGTTTTCATTAGTAGTATCACTGATGTCAACCTCTAGTGTTGCTTTGATGAGCATGTTTTGGTGATGTTCAACCTTTTGTGTGGTTGAGATATTGTAGAAGTGTTCTAGATGATAAGAATGTGTTTATGGTGCTTGGTTTCCAAGTGCTTTTGAGAAAATTTGAATAAAGGAGTAAACAATGCGGTGAAGAGTATTTAGTGTGACCGAGTGGTATTCAGTGCTTTTCTTTGCATTTATTCATAGCTGAATATTTTCCTATGTGGTTCAGATATGTTGATTAGAAGTGTTCAGAGGTGTTATATCCAAAGTTTCAGGTTCTGTATCGTTGTGCAGAGAAAGTTGTGTTCACCAATGTGTGAACTATGTAAGCAATATTGTCTAGTAGAAATGGCTTTTCTCTACATTTCATCATAGTTTAGATTCTAGTCTTGAAAATCTGGAAGTGTGCTTATATTGCTAGTATCTATCTTTATTCTATTTTTTTTGTGTTTTGGTTCTCCACAAGGTTGGATTCAGGTGTTGTAGTGTGTAGGTTAGTTGGTTGTGTAGAATGAATATGCTCTTTTGGTGTATGATATTATGAAGGAGTTGTTGGATTTCAAGGTGTTGATGGAATATTCCAAATTATGTTAAAGTGATGTGTGTGGTCCACAAGTCATCTTTGGATAAAAGGAAGTGTGTACTTAATTATTTAATGGTGTTAACATAGGTTTATCTAACCTTGGGTGTTTACGCTAATTGTGGATGTGCTTCGATGTTTGTGGAAGTGTGGTGTGGTGTGTATGTGTGTATTTAGGTCCAAGTTAAGGTGTGATGCAGTCCGCTTTCATTCCTTTCCACTATGGGAATGTTTTGGTGCTAACCTAATTTGAATTTGCACATCTAAGGTGCATAGCTGACCTTGTGAATTCTTTTCAAGGTTAAGGAAAATATGTGTGTGATAATTTGATGCAGAAAATATGAGTGAGGTGTGTAACGCAAAGTGTTAAAATGTGAAGTGTGAAAGTGTGAAATGTAGTGTGAGCTTCAATTCCTAATACTATTGGAAGCAGTGAGTAAAAGGTGTCTACATTCTACAAAAAGAGTGTGAATGTTATGGTGAAGTAGTGGTGGAACTTTTTTGTTTCTCTAAGATGGATTTATCATTGTAACAATCTTCTCTCTTCTTCTTTCTAATTTGGAAATGAGCCCTTCTTTTCTTTTGGGTAGTGAACCCTCTAGTAGTGAGCCTATTGTATTTGGTGTTGCAATTACTTTATATTGTGAGCTAATCCTCATAGTGGTTTTTCCCTTCTTGGGTTTTCCATGTAAATATGGTGTTCTCATGTGTTTGGATGTGTTTTCATTGCTATTTCTCATGTTTACATTCTACTAATGCATGATAAGGTTTTAATGGTTGTTAAGGGTTTATGGACTAATGTAGAGTTGAATGTTAATGAGGGTTTTGATGTTTTAATATAAAAATAATTCACCCTACCTCTTAGTTGTTTTGTGCATTCAATAGTGTTTGAATTTCTCTTGGGTTGATCTTGATTGTGTCATTTAGGAATCCTTCTCTAACACACTTGAATAGGGTTTTACCTTTTATTTTGTATTTTATAGTTCATTACAACCTTAGAAACACTTAAGGTTTAGAGCACACACTTTATCCATCAATAAATTAGCTATTCATGGAGGTACAATTACCAAAACATAGGTTTTCAACCGAGGAAAAATCTTATATAGCCACTCATTTTCCTCTCCATGATTTTGCAGGTTCAAATTCAAAGACAATAGGTTCTAGGATAGGAAACAATAATGTAGAACTATAGGTTATAGATTAGGGTTTTATAGATCTAGAATCACCCTTCTTAGTCAAAGGCACCCTCGCCCTTGACCAATCAAATCCAACCCAATTTTGTATGATAGGTGCAAATATATCTACCCTTCTTAGATATGTTTTCATTTTGTCAATTTACATTTTCATTTGTGCAAATAATTTATGTTTTCATACTAGGTTTTTGTATTAAATTAGGTCAACAAATTCACATAAATTAAATCAATCTCCTTGGAAATAAAATATTGTTGGCCAATCTCAACACCTTTGTGGTTTGATTTCTAATGTTGACGTAAGAAAAGATTGATCTAGGTAATCTACTAGTTAATTCTATGACCTCTTTTTCTACATCGCAATGTGTCTCAATAACTATCAAGATATAATCACCATGGTTGAAATAACACCCATCACAAATGCTAACACATCCAACTATCCATACCTCAAAGGTATACAAATCATGACAATTGAAACTCATGCCATAAAAATATACAACCCAAAACATGCAATCACAAGCTCCAAGTGCCAAACTTGTCAATGAAGAACATACACATCTAGGAATTCCCACTACATAGGTAATGACAAATCTAAAAATTATATAGGCATACAAGATATATAAATAGAATCACATAGAATGTCTAATCAACATCATACAGTACCAAGGAATATCCACAAAGATATGAAAAAACCAACAAACCAATTTGTTGCAAGACAAATCTCACCACAAGTCTCCATAGCTCTCCCAAGTTTTTCGCACTCAACAAAGGAAAGAGATAAAGGAACATCCATGTCATCACCAAATAATAATGAACAACACATGAACACAAACATAGTGATCACCATATCTCCACACAAATATTATAACCAATATTATGTGAAAATAAACATCCAAGAAGAAGAAAAATACTAAAGAGAGAAGTTGTAAACCAAAACCTGTAGCATGTCCTTCTACACACACTTCTAAATTATAAGTTGTGATAACTATGATCTCCTCCATTAGACCCCAAATATAATATCACTATCCACATATAACCATAGCCAATATGTATGCATATCAAACCAAAGGAAGATCAAAACAAATCCATTCCCAAACCAAGGGAATAATCCCAATTAAATATCCTAAACAAAATCAATGAATAATATCACAATACATAAGGATATAAACAAGCCAATACTCCTCAAATCAACCCTCCAAAACTAGATAAGATCAAGATTTATATGCATAAGAAGAAAAATCATAAAACATAATGCATCTAAAAGTAATAATGGGCAATAGTTCTCTCAGATGATTATTCACTAGGTAGACCAAGAGTTAGGAATGAGAACGCTCCTCCAAGATATCCAAGTCATCATGACTCATCCAATAAAAATCTCCTCTATAGGTCCTTGTTGAACTCATGCCCAACCAAGGTGTAGGATCCTTGTAGTTCCAACTGAAACCTCATAAAAAATATTAACCATCTCAATAAATGTATCTAATCACAAGAGATCTCTTATCCTCACCTATGTCTCCAAATATCCATGAGCACCTATAACCAATCAATCCATGTCAAACTCCAAATGTAACATAGAACCATCAAGCTCCCAAGAAAATTATCAATGTACTCAATACCAAGAGAACCAACCAAGATCAATGTCAAAGCTATAATCTCTAGAGTCATGAGCACATCATGACATCAGGATCTCACATCTCCTCAAAAGAGGATTATATGATCCAATGAGCATATTGTTAGTGTAAATAGTTTCTTTATCTACCTAGTTAGCTAATCACCTATCTAAGATTGACCTATTCACACTTAGCTTAAGTATACTTAGGATTATTTTTTCTTTTAGTCTCACTTCATATCATTGAGACATGTGTCCTAATGACTTGATACACCATTTTCATGTACACTTTCCACTTGCTCACCCACTTGTCAAGTGAGCTCACAAGTGTCCCACCTATAGAGGGTAGTCAGTGGTCCAGTCCTACCTTTCTACCTCCTCATCCTTGCCTATATATGCAAGGCTTGATGATTTTATCAGATACTCTCCATTTTATATTGATAGACATACTATTGTGCTTATTTTATTTCAATTGTGGAATTTATTTCATGCTCTTGTATCTTGGAATTCTCCAACACATATCATACACATATATCATGCCAAAACTCTTAACTAGTAATCAAGAGTGTATACACCTAAAATTAGTCATGACATCTAATTAATTAAATACTAGTTATTTAATTAATATTCGATTACGTATAAATAAATTCTCAATTTATTTATATTGTTCATATTCTTTAATTCTTCAAATCTAAAATCATATTCTTCTAATTTAATTAAATAAACAAAATTCATAAGTTTATTTTAATTAATTAAGTTTCACTAATCTCGATTAGGAATTCAAGCGTATGTCTACAACTTTTCATGCCACCTCACCAAGGTCACATGAAATTAAATAATTATAATTTTTAATTAGAATTATCTTCAACAAATATTCAAACACATGGCTTGTTCCTCACACACTTGATTCTTCCACACATTTGGCATTCAAACACATGGCTTATTCCTCACAAAATTGATTCTCCCACACATTTGGCATTCAAACACATGGCTTATTCTTCACACACTTGATTCTCCCATCCATTTGGCATGTTTCCCTTGGTCAAGGGGACATTCTAATTGTGTGAACCCTTTTCTTAGTACATGCAAAACAACACGAATAAATGAGTTAGACAATGAATTGCAAGCTAAAAAAAGGATTCCCCATGAAATCCATTTGCAAACTCAAAATAGGGAAGAAAATATTGAAGAACACAAAGCAAATGACAAAACTAGATTTAATCCTAATTAAAGAAGCAAACACTTGATCCCATGGGGGAATTGGTGTCAATTTGATGTGGGAATTGGCCCTTTCCCAATCCCTATGATGCAAGATTCAAATGTTGAAGAGATTGTTGATTCACTTTTGATGAAAATATGAGAACTCCAAGCCAAATCTGCAAAAAGCCTAACTAGGAATTCGAATGATGTATGGAAATGGCTAAATATTTTAGCATGGTAACTTTTCTTGGATTGTGGATGATAAAATGAGGAGAGGAGCTCTTCATTTATAGGATTTCAAGATGGATGAATGTCCAAATTTGAGCAATGTGGGACTAACTTTCATCCAATGATATTGTGCCACTTGTCAAGCTATGAATGAATGATGGTTGTGCAAGATTTGGGGTTTGTTCCAATAAATGCCAATATTTGAAATTCAAATTTGTTGAAATGACATGTAAGAGGGAAGGGGAAAATGCAATAAATGCCACTTGGCTCAAGGCAAAGGACATGTAAGAGGTTTTAAATGCCTTGTTGGATGTACATGTTGACTTGGAATTTTTGAATTCAAATTGAGAGAATATTCCAAAAGATGCCATGTGAGGAAAGTAGGGATTTAATAAATGAATTAAATCTATTTTCATGTGCAACTTGCATTATCTAGAGGATGTGACATGAGATTAGATTAAATTAATCAAGGGTTAATTAATTTAATAGGAGATTAGATGATGTGACTTATTTGACTTAGATTTATGGATTTATTTAAATCAGATAAGAGAGGAATGTGATAAGAGGCTAATTAAATAAATATTTTGATTTATTTAATTAAAAGGGATGGTGTTAGATTAAATCAAATAAGGTTTTAATTTATTTAATTTAATGGATAGACTTTAGAAATTTAATCAAATAAATTGATTATTTAATTAAATAGGGATAATTAGATCAGATGGATTGATTTAATTAACAAGAGAAAGTGACTTAATTAGACAAAATGATTTACTTAATTAAGAGACGAATATTGGTGAATTTAATCAGATAGGGGGATTTGATTAAATGGTTAGACCGAGGGATGATTTAGGAAGAAATGATGTTAGTAAGTCAGGATCGAATGCACGATGTCAATCAGTATATTTTCGATGTCTACACTAATAATTCTAATTTTTAATTAGAATTATCTTCAAATTTTCATGCCACCTCACCAAGGTCACATGAAATTAAATAATTCTAATTTTTAATTAGAATTATCTTCAACAAACTTTCAAACACATGGTCTTTTTCTCCCACACTTGATTCCTCCATCCATTTGGCATGTTGCATTTGGTCAAGAGATTCCTCCATCCATTTGGCATGTTGTCTTTGGTCAAGGGAACACCTTCTTGATTCTCTCCATCTCCACCATTCATCCCTCTTGTTTGAATATGGACCATCGATCTTTGCCACATCACAAGATGCTTGGAAAAGCCTATAAATACAAACCTTTTCCATAGTATTTTGCATCCACTTTTGAATAGAGTTATCATGCAGGTTTATTGTTCGAGCTTGGGAGCATTATGGAGTCTTATAGTTACATTTTATATATGTTTTGCATTATAGTTAAATCTTAGAATAACACTTTGCTTCATAGTTGCATTTTATGTCAACCTTTGCATCATAGTTGCATTTTAGATTAGCATATTTAGAATTTGCATTTGAGCATATGTAGAATCATATAGATCACTACCATAGTATCCACCATAGTTTGTCCATTCATCATAGTCACCCACCATTCATTATAATCATCCATCATTCATCATAACATCCATCATCATTTGTACCATTTAGTTTCATGTAGGAATTTAATTAGCTTGCATGTTGAATACTAATTTTGTTTCTTAAGTGTCATTCTAATAGCCTTTGTGCACATAGAAATCTGAGGGCCAAAAGGTTAAAGGAATCATTAAGAATAAAGGGCAATAAGACGTTCTTGAAAGATTCGTTAAATTGTAATTTAGAATAGCTTCTTTGCTTTGAATCTTTAATATAATTCATTCATTAAGGTTTGTGTTGATACTAACTTTCCACATTTCACACACACACAAAATGGCGCCCACCATGGGGCTTGCCCCATTTTTTTTTAACATTCTAGAAAATTTATGTTTGTAGGTTCAAGCGATAGACTTTTGGTGCAAATGACACTTTCTATGACACACTTTGCAACTCATTCAACACATATTACACCTATTTCAGCGTATATTGCATGCGAAATGGTGCATATTGCATGCGAAATAATGCATATTGCAAATTTTCAATAAAGTTCATTAGGGTTCTAGAACATCTTTTTTGAGTTTTAGAGCATCTTGCATGTCTTTTAGTGCATATTGTATGTGCTTTGGCGCATATTGCTTGCAAATTGGTGCATTTTGTCTTTGTTCTAGCACATTTTGTCTCTATTATGGCACATTTTGTAGTTTCATTGTCTTTCACTAAATCCAAGAGCTAATTCTATGTGTTTTTGTTTTGCAACTTTCCCAGATTCATTGTCAAAGACTCAAACATAAACTACTGACATATTGTAGGGGTTGGAAGTGATTTAATTGTTTCCTTTTGGTTAAGTTAGGAACATAGCTTAATTAAAAGGTTAATGAACACCATGTCTTTTGTTCTTGATGAGTGGTAGGCATATGCTCTCCCCTTAACTAGGTGACCAAAAAGCCAAACCCATTCTTGTTTATCTGTGAGTGTGAGTGGAGTATACAATGTGTGTTCTCTCTTTATTCAAGCAGAATAAAGAGTGATCGAAGTACAAGTATACTTGCTTGATTTTGTTTATCTTAGAGGGCTTGCCTTGTGGGAAAAAGTAATCACCCAAGGGAACGACCCAACCGGTAACACGCTAAAGCCAAACAACTTCCAACCAGTATATAAATGTGGGTACTTGAACAAAGGAAAGTATCACAAGGATAGTTCCAACGAGAAGGGAAACAATGGTCTCTCACTGCATGTATTATCCCCCATGAAAAAAATGTTCGTACTAGAACCCTTGTTATAGTTTGGCCAAAAACCTTTATCTATTCTTTGGTGCAGCAACGGTCGTTGCAAAGGCATCCACATTCTTGCAATTTTTAAGTAGAGATGATTAGCCTGCTATGGGAGTTTTATGGGGGTTGGAAGCTTGGTTGACCTGAGAAGTGAGTGCACTATAAGGGAGAGCCCGTGTGGCCAAGCTTCTGAATTCATCCATTAAGAATAAGTGTCGTTGGGGTAAAACTTGTGTGGAATCCAAAAGAATATAGTCTTTCACAACCTTAGGATTGTACATTGCTTGATGTGTCTTTATCAAAGTGTTTTCAAAACAAATTTCAAACAAAACATCACATGTTGAAAGTGAAAACCTTGATTCAGAATAACATTCATTGAAACAACCAAGTCTCTAATTGGAAAATTTGAAGAATCAAACAAACTTCCAAGAAACAACGTTATTCTCCCAGTTTGGCGCATCTTGTAAACCTTCTAGCACATATTGACTGCCTTCTAGCGCATCTTGCACTTGTATTCACACATATTGTCCAAGTTACCAGAGTCAAAATCTGCATACAAAGCCTTGTAAAACTTTCTGGCACATCTTGCAAGTCCTGTAGCACATCTTGCACCTATTCTGGCGCATCTTTCACCTATTCTAGCGCATCTTGCACATGTTTCAGTGCATCTTGCACATGTTTCAGTGCATCTTGCACATGTTTCAGTGCATCTTGCACCTGTTCTGGTGCATTTTGTACTTGTTATGGGGCATTTTACACCTGTTCTAGCAAATTTTGCACTTGTTCTAGCGCATATTGCACCTATTCTAGCACATTTTGCAGAACAAAAAATTAGTGACCTAAGTTCATCTCCTGTCTGACATTCAGTCTCATTCCGGGAATCCTCAGCAGTGTTCAGTCATTCTTGAGTTTCACCAGTAGTCTAAACTTTCCAAATAGGTATAACAAGTGAACATGTCTAGCTATACCAAGATCTAGCATCCTAAAGTGCCCAAAATAATTCAAAACATCTCTAATTTTCAAGCTTAGTTTCCTCATCAGGATCTATCATCCTTTCATCACGAAACAAATCTTGCTTAATTAGATTCACCCTAGTTCACGTCAATAGAATTTGACATTCTATTTGAACTTGGGTAAAACCTTGGCACTCCCAAATTGAAGATCAAAGTTTAGTGAAAACTATAACACTTGTATGCCAGTCCAAACAAGATTACAAAAGTATAAACTCAAAGAACAGGAAATTGAAACTCAAACCACCATGGCTGAAATAGATGAGGATCAATTAAATGCTTTAGCTCATCAAATGAAAAACCTTCAACAACAAATCTAGGATATGCAAAGGGAAACAACCACAGAAAAATATTTGTTTGTTAGACATCTATTCTTATCCATATGATAGAAATACAGACTTGACACCTTCTCCACCAAAAATTACATCATCCAAGTTCAATTTCTTTAAATTCTTGAAAAATTTAAATGAGAAACACAAATCAAAGTCTTCAAACACAAAGGATATTGAACAATCTTACCATGTCATGCATCTATCTTCATCTCCCATAAGCCAAAATAAATCTCAGGATTCTTTCACCCAAGTTAATGATTCCATCCAACCACCTTCTTCTATCATATCTTCTATATCCAATGATTCATGTCAATCTCTCAGTCCAAACCATGTTGTCATAGAATCCTCTACAACTTGAGATCAAAGCATTCTTTCCACTTCATCCAATGATACCAAAATTGAGCAAGTTATTCCAATCTTTGACCAAGACCCCATCTCTCAAGAATTCTATGATGATCCCCTCCTTTCACTTTTCATCCACAATGATTCCTTTCCATCTCAAGAGAAAAGTATTCTTCCAAGTCCTCCTTCCACCACATCTAATGAATCCATACCATCTCATGATTCTATTGCATCCCAAGAGCATGCTAATTCTTCCATCCTATCTAATGATGTTCTACTATTCGATGATCAAGATATGCTTTTCACAAAATCTCATGATTCCCTTCCTCATCAAGATCAAGATATGCCTTTCACACCACTTCACGATGATTCCATACCTAATAAAGAGCAAGTTACTTCATCTCCTACACCTCGTGATCCTTTTGCAAGTCAAGATCAAAACACTACATCACTGCCATGTCAAGATGCTATCACACCTATACAAGCTATCCATGAACCCCACACCTACAAATTGGGATCCTCCACCTTCATCCACTCCGGTTTACTTCCAACACCTATCCTTTCATCCATATCATATCCTCCCTAAAATGTACTTGCATCTTGTTTCACAAAAAATACATATCCCATTGGTAAACAAATGTGTCAAAGTATGAACTACAAAGGCAAAGGATTAGGCCTTCATGAACAAGGTATCCTATAACCCTTTTTTTCTCAAGAAAACCCACATTACCATGGCCTTGGTTATATGCCTAAGTATCATAGTCCTTTAAACCTTCCATCTGTCTTAGGTCCTCATCCTAGTCCACCAAACCTTCCATCTATCCTAGGTCCTCATCCTAGTCCATCAAACCTTCCCTCTATCCTAGTTCCATATCTTATTCAACAAGAACAACAAAGGCACACATCCTTGATTCCCTTTCAAAATTCTACCTACACTCATTCATCCATAATATCTCCATACCATTCATCTCAATCCACCCCTCACATTGCTCTTGGAAGCAATTTGGGTTCCAAATGTCAAAAGCTTCCATATCAAAATCCACATGTGTCAAAGGATCAACACGTCTCCTTGAAGAGGCATGCAAAAATAAAAGAAAATTTGATCCAAAATCAAAAGAAAAATTAAAAAGGCCACAAAGGCCCATCAAAGCAAAAAGAAAAATTTCCAAGACCACAAAGGTGCATAAATCAGAAGGAAATTTCAAAAGGCCACAAAGGCCCATCAAAGCAAAAGGAAAAATTCCTAAGACCACAAAGGTCCATAAAGAAAAAATAAAAATCTCAAAGGCCACAAAGGCCCACAAAGCAAATATCAAAGTAAAAAATCATGTGGATTCCTAAAAGTCTCATAGAAGCAATAAAATTCAATTTGGCATCCAAATTTGCTAATCCAAAAGCTTCCACCAATCTTCCATCTAAATACCTATCACCTTCCAAATCCATTTTTCCTCCATCACTCCACCACCCTTCAAGGTGTGTGGAAAAGTAGACCTTGCAATCCTTTCCATCTATCCATCAACAAGCCTTCCCACCTCCTATACATTACTCAACATTCATCCCCCATTTTTATCCTTTAATTCAAACCTTTGGATAAGTCCTTAGTTTCTTCCATGATACCTTTAATAGGCCAACATTTATGAGTCTAATTCCAAATCACCATGGTTTACTAAAGGGATATTTGGTCATGAAACTTGATGCTTAAGTCCTTCTTCCATCTCCCTATCATCCATATCCTATTTTCCATATTCCTCTTGCACTCTACACTTGGGGGGGCAAGTTTCGTCCATCTTATCTTCCACATTTTCACCTTTGATCTTGACAAAGTTAAGGATCTTCTTAAACATCATATATCATATCCTTCACTTTATCCATATATTCCATATCATATCTTTCATCTTATCCATATTCCATCATTCTTACTAGATACATCCTTTCTTCTCGTCCTTGGTATTGATGAGGAATAAGGGAAAAATACTTGGGCCTTGTGTCTGTATCTTATCTATTTGATCTTGATCATCCCATTCATTATCTTTATCCTCGCTTTCTTCCATTCCATATCTCCTAGCTTATCAAAATTTGTGTCATCATGTCCCTTTGCAACCTTGAATCTTATCATGCAAATCATATTTGATCCTAGCTGTAAAACATTATCCAATCCTCATATCTTTTGTCAAACAATCATCAAAAATCATCAATCTTATCGTACTTAGAGGAAATCAGTGATCCTAAGTACTTATCATCATCATGCCTTATGGAATCAATCATTCTTAGCATCCTAATCAATCAACCATTATCATCTTTTGACAAGAGATATGTTGCTTGTGTGACATGTTTTGTAGTGAATATTTAATTTTGATCTATAATTTATCCATGGTTGCATTACCTCTATTGTGGGGCATCTTTTATTTCAATCGGTCATATCATATCATTCCATCTTAAATATCCTTCAAAAATCCAAAAAAAAAAGAAAAAATAAAAAAATATCAAAAATCCAAAACAACAAAAAGATCAAAATCCAAAAAATAAAAAGATCAAAACCCAAAAAATAGAAAAAGATAAAAATACAAAAAAATCAGAAAAAGAGAAAAATACAAAAAAAAAGTGAAAAATCAAAAAATCTGAAAAATCTGAAAAAGTGCAATAAAAACAAGTAGTGAAAACCTGGCAACAGACACTATTTGTGATAGGTTAGATTTTCCATCTATTTGAGCATGCCGACCACTTGCTTTTTCCATCCATCTTCCTATCCTCGGAAAGCACCATGTACATATCCTGGCATCACTATCGTGTCTCACCCTAGATTTGGGGAAAAATCCTGAACTCACTGGGGGAAAATAAACTTTGAGCTTGAACCGACAAACAAACAACAACAGTACAACACAACCCAAAACATGATCGTAGTGAAACCAAACATTGAACATCAAACACCATCAGAAACACATCAACCATCCAAATCAAACAGCCGAATCAATCAAACCAAAAGCATGTTTCAAATGGATGATATTCCTTCTAAATCAAGGGTTTATCACGTCAAACACAAATGTTCAATTGTTGAACTTTGATTTTTTCTATCATATCTCTAGAGCACCTCAATGATGTATTGAACTAGAGGAGCTAGGAAGGAGTATGATTTTTCTTTGTCTGTTGTCTGTGAGTTGATCATTATTATTGTGCAAAATGTCGCGGAACATTCTCTACAAAGTATCACTAATGACATTCTGAATTTGCATAGGAAAATGGTTAACTCTTGTCTATTTACGCAAGCAATACTCAGGTCATCTCGGTTTAATTATACTTAGATGCTTGTGTTAACTTGCAATATCAAACATCATGGAAGTAGTACTTAGGTCATCATGGTCTAAAATATACCATCGATGCTTGTACTCACTTTCAACATTTTAAAGGCCCAATGATGATAAAAAGCATGACAAATTGGTTGTTACAAATGACAACTTTTGCATATGAGATCTTCATGGTTAGAGTAGATTGCATCCATATTAGTTTGCATTTGTATTTATGAGGTTTCCAAAGCAGCAACAATTTCATAAGGATGTTATCTCTATTATCAATGGATTGAGTACACTTGAAATTAACCAAAAGCACATCATTCTCATATAGTTGCAAATCAGTTGCATCATCATTTGCATACATTAGAAAAAAATCTCATAGCATATAGGCATTATCACATCATTCATCCATCCATGCATCACATCATAATGTTTGAATCAAAAAACACAAAAAGAAGTGCATTGCATCTCACTTGCATAATCACAATCATCTCATTCATTATTAATGGATTAAGAATTTGTTCCATTAAGAAGATTGAAAGAAATATCCAGCAGAGTAAGATTTCCAAGAAGAAAAATCCGGTGAAAAACATGATTGATTAACAAGGATATAATGCCCTTGTTATGAACAATTTTAAACTAGTAGTGAAGATGAATTTTTTATTACTCAAATCCAAGACTAATAAAGGACCAACTCAATATAAACATCACATGTCATTTGCATAATCACATCCATCTCACATAGCATAAAAAATCATCCATATAAGCAGATCAAATCATCAACCATGCACTATCATATCATCATTGCATACATCCCACAAATAAATCATCACATAAGCATCATCATTGCATAATCATCATGATCATCATAATATAAACATCATATACATACATAGCATCATCATTTCATACATCATACATTCATTCATTACATCAGTTATTTGCATTAGAAAAGAACAAAAAATATAAAATGCATCACATTTCATTGGCATAATAGGATCTGTCACATACATCATATAGACATCATTCATAAAGTAGATCATAGAATCATAACACATTAGTTGCATCATCATTTGCATCCATAGAATATCGTATCACATCAAGAATCATAAAGCAAAAATAAAATGCATCCATCATAATCATCATGATCATCATCATATAAACATCATAAACACATATAGGCACATAGATCAATCATCATCATCCACTACATATCATATAAACCTCAAAATAATAATGTCAAGTGTACAATAATATCCAAACATGGAGAGATACATCAAAAAAGTGGCATAAATCACAAAATATCTGACTGAATAAGTGTATACATCAAGTATCGGTACATCATCAAGTCTTAGTACATTAATCAATCCTATACTGGGGAATATCAATCAAAGATGATAAACCACATCGACTAATAATATCTAAATCAGCTTGCACTAGATGAGAAATCATGTCCCATGTCTTTAGGAAGCATTCCCTACAATGAAGAATTCTAAAAATCCTCCTTTGATCATAACATATCACAAATCTTATCAATCAATTCAACCTCGCCTATCATGAGGTTCATCAATCAATCCAACCTCGCCTATCATGAGGTTCATCAATCAATCCAACCTCACCTATCATGAAGTTCATCAATCAATCCAACCTCGCCTATCATGAGGTTCATTGATCAATCCAACCTCGCTTATCATGAGGTTTATCAATCAATGCACCTTGCCTATCATGAGGTCCATCAATCATCAATCTATCATTGATCCTCACCTATCATGAGGACAATCATCAATCTATCATTGATCCTCGCCTATCATGAGGTCAATCATCAATCTATCATTGATCCTCACCTATCATGAGGTCAATCATCAATCTATCATTGATCCTCGCCTCTCATGAGGTCAATCATCAATCTATCATTTATCCTTTCTTATCATGAGGTCAATCATCAATCTATCATTGATCCTCACTTATCACGAGGATAATCATCAATCTATCATTGATCCTCACCTATCATGAGGAAAATCATCAACATCCTGTCATTGACCCTCACCTATCATGAGGTCAATCATCATCATCCTATCATTGATCCTCACCTATTATGAGGTCAATCATCAACTATCACATCAACATCATCAAATCAATCAGCTGAACACGATCATCAAACATCAAACACAAGAAGGAAACATAAGGCATCAATTAATCAATTAATCAATCTAGCAAGCTCAATCTTCTTTTTTGGGATCACCATTTTGTTCCAAATTTGCACAAGTCACTATCACTCACTAAGTTTTCAAATTGCCAAATGCTCAATTGAACTTTCTAATCACACTTTTTAACCTTTTAAGGTTAATTAATTGGCATTTTATGAGGATGTTTTATTTTTCAAAGGGGCCCTAATTAATCTGATCATCACCTGATGGATATACATCATTTTTTGGGAGATAAATCATTTCTGAATCATAAAATTTTGAGATCATCATCAAATCACCGAAAAATCATCAAAAATTTCAAAAATTTCCAAAAAACCTAAAATTCAAAAATTCACTGATTCATCTCCCGAGGGGGCATATATCCATCATCACCTGAAAAATCAATGTTTGGGGCATTGAAAAAAAATTATTTATTTTTCTTGGCATCGGTATCAAAATTTTCTTTGAAGCAACGTGTAAACACATTACTTCAAAGAGGGGAAAAATGTATACACCTAAAATTGGTCATGACATCTAATTAATTAAATACTAGTTATTTAATTAATATTCGACTACATATAAATAAATTCTCAATTTATTTATATTGTTTATATTCTTTAATTCTTCAAATCTAAAATCATATTCTTCTAATTTAATTAAATAAACAAATTTCATAAGTTTGTTTTATTTAATTAAGTTTCACTAATCTCAATTAGGAATTCAAGCACATGTCTACAACTTTTCATGCCACCTCACCAAGGTCACATGAAATTAAATAATTCTAATTTTTAATTAGAATTATCTTCAACAAACATTCAAACACATGGCTTATTCCTCACACACTTGATTCTTCCACAAATTTAACATTCAAACACATGGCTTATTCCTCACACACTTCATTCTCCCACACATTTGGCATTCAAACACATGGCTTATTCCTCACACACTTGATTCTCCCATACATTTGGTATTCAAACACATGGCTTATTCTTCACACACTTGATTCTCCCATCCATTTGGCATGTTTCCCTTGGTCAAGGGGACATTCTAATAATTCTAATTTTTAATTAGAATTATCTTCAACTTTTCATGCCACCTTACCAAGGTCACATGAATTTTAATTCTAATTTTTAATTAGAATTATCTTCAACAAACTTTCAAACACATGGTCTTTTTCTCCCACACTTGATTCCTCCATCCATTTGGCATGTTGCCTTTGGTCAAGAGATTCCTTTTTCCATTTGGAATGTTGTCTTTGGTCAAGGGAACACCTTCTTGATTCTCTCCATCTCCACTGTTCATCCCTCTTGTTTGAATCTGGACTGTCGATCTTTGCCACATCACAAGATGCTTGGAAAAACCTATAAATACAACCCTTTTCCATAGTATTTTGTATCCACTTTTGAATAGAGTTATCATGCAGGTTTATCGTTCAAGCTTGGGAGCATTATGGAGTCTTATAGTTACATTTTATATCACGTTTTGCATCATAGTTAAATCTTAGAATAGCACTTTGCTTCATAGTTGCATTTTATGTCAACCTTTGCATCATAGTTGCATTTTAGATTAGCATATTTAGAATTTGCATTTGAGCATATGTAGAATCATATATAGAATCATATAGATCACTACCATAGTATCCACCATAGTTTGTCCATTCATCATAGTCACCCACCATTCATCATAATCATCCATCATCATTTCTACCATTTAATTTCATGTAGGAATTTAATTAGCTTGCATGTTGAATACTAATCTCGTTTCTTAAGTGTCATTCTAATAGCCTTTGTGCACATAGAAATTTGAGGGCCAAAAGGTTAAAGGAATTATTAAGAATAGAGGACAATGGGACGTTTTTGAAATATTCGTTAAATTGTAATTTAGAGTAGCTTCTTTGCTTTGAATATTTAATATAATTCATTTCATTAAGGTTTGTGTTGATACTAACTTTCCACATTTCACACACACACACAAAGAGTACATCATGACATAATACCAAAACCATTCCATAAAAATAAGGATCACATGTCAAATGGAAATCATGACACCTCAACCAAAGACTAAAGATTCTTCCATGGCTAACCAAGATGTCGACATCTCCAAACCACATGAATATGACCATCTCCTATTACTGAAACCAAAAATGTAAAAAAAAAATCATTGTAGAGATGGAATAGAATCCAAGAGTCCATCCATGACACCAACAACTATTATAGAAGATCATCCATCACCAATTGATGAATCCACATCATTGTCAAAAGATCCCACTGAATTGTGATATCAAGTTCTCCATGGCATCATGGCAACCATCCTCTAAATGAAGATACAAGACTACCAAACCATCATTGTCACAAGATCCCACTAAATCGTGTAACCAAGCTACCCATGACATCATAGTAAAAAATCCTCAATGAAGATCAACCAAAGGCCCTCACATAATCAAAGAACTCAACACCAAGAGATCCCAAAAGGCAAAGTAAAACCATGATCCTCAAACCAAGAAGATACATCACCATAAACAATTTGGAATCAATCCAAAACTACCAAAAATGCACCTGAATGAAAAATCATGTCATGCCAAAGTACCTAAAGACAAGGAACATCCATGACACCATGATCACCACTAAATATGCCAGCAACAAACTCTAGTCATGTCACACATATCTGCATCACATAGTCAACAAGAATAAGTCCCACATCATGACTATACCTGGTAATACCATCTATCCACCTCAACATGAAAAATAAACCAAGAAAATAAGTGATTAAACCAAACCACAAATTTGAATCTATGACAAAATTGAAGGATCTATGGGCATAGACAACCCACATTTGATTCATAATGCAACCTGGAAGTATAGACATCCTACAGTTCATTGCACAACTCCTAGACCCAACAATGCAATATAAAAATCTAATAATATACTAATAACCATGCCAAATGAGAGCAATTAAAGATGTACATATGAGTATATAATGACTCAAACACCAAATTTCCAAGATCCAAATAGTCATAAGCTCACAAAAGTACTAATATCAATAAGAACCCATTAAAAGTTTAGATGGAAATAACAAAAAAAAAATCATGCCAAAATATCTTCAAACCTGATCTACTATGTAGTGCTTTGAATAAGTTTTCTATCAACTATAAGAAGTCCAAAATATGACTTTGTATGCACAATTTATTACTTCTCCAAGTTTGAAAAGAACACTCAAATTCCAACAAACATTTCTTTATCAAAAAGAGGAAATATGGAAAAATACTATACCATGAAGAATTAATCAAAACCACCTTTCCAATGACTATAAGAAGTCATAAAAGGAACACCCGAGGTGAAATTTATGCCCCATAAAAAAAAGTTGTAGAATTTTGCTAGTGGGGTTGAGTAGAGGTCGACCCAATAGTGAAATAAAATTTGGTTTAATTTTTAATGTTTTGAATTTCGATAGATTTTTTTTCTTTAAGCCCTGCAAGGCACTAAGACTCGATCCCCCATGGGACCAAGGGCTTAAACCCGTTGGCCTTGGTCACCAGCCTGGGGGACCCAACCAATGGCCAATAGGGGCCTATCCAAGTTGTAGCTTGTACGGTGGTCCCTCTCATCAATGCAAGCTTGCCAAGAAGGGTATGGGGGGAGGGTGGTCTATAGAACCCCTCCCAATTAATATTTATTTTTTAAATTTTTTAATAAAATGTGTGAGAACCTTTTTAATATTGCATTTTTTTTATTTTCCTATGTAAATAAATTGATGATTATATGGCCATATGACATGGCTAGGAGGGAATATTTTTTGCTTTATTTTAAAGTGACCTAAATAAGCCAAATTTTATGTCAATATTCATCTCTCATGCCTCATGGATCTAATGGTGAGGTTTTTTTTTCTCCCAAAGGGTCATCTGAAAAATTTCCCCTACAAAACCATCATAGTGAACACCAAGAAAAAACCATTTTCCAACAAAGATTAATAAACCTAGGTCTGCAAAAAATAACTACAAATGTACAATCTCAAAAATCTCAAATCTACAAAAACAACTTACACAAACCCTCATACCTTGTAATTTCTTCATTCTTTCATGCAAAGCATTGGATTCAACTATGCACTAGATCTACTCCAACAAGGGTTATGCAAACCACAACCATGGCTTTGATACCAAATAAAATGAAATATACATCAACCAAGATAATTTCCACATAACCCAAATAGAGAAATCTATGCAAGCAATTATTTAGAATCCATATACAAAAGAATAGACAACATACCATCAAAGATGACATAAGATATACCCTAAGAAAAGCATCAAGAGGGAAAAAACCATGCTCCAAAAGTATCCATCACTTATATTATTCAACAATAAATATTATAATATATTTTTAGAGTCCTCCATGAATACCCTTGAAACATCAAGCCCTCTACAAGTACTCCATCCGAAAAAGCATGTAACCACACATCCCATGCCATGCTTCAAACCTCACAAATGTCAACAAGAGATACTATCAACCCCTTAGCCAAAATGACCAATTATTCAGCCTTATACAACTACCCATGTGCCAAATTTTATATACATAAGCTCTCACAAAACCACCAAGTGGTATTATATAAAACCATGAGCTTACAAAACTATTAACCCCCACATTTACTTTTTGGTACTAAGTTTTCCTAATATTAAATATTACCCCAATGTGCAAACCCACATTAAATATTTATAAAAAAGTTACATACAACACATAAAGTGATCCCAAGAATACTAACCCATCTGATGCATGCATCCCTAGATCCCCTAGGTACACCATAAATAATAAAATATTACATTATATCATTATGCAAGGTGAACACAAATTTTCCTAACAAAGAATAGAACTTTATGGGAGATGGCCAACTCTATGATTTAGTCATGAGATATGAATTCTTCCTTTTGGGTTGAAGCAATTAATTATTCCAATTATATTTAGAATTGTATGCCTCATAAGGCATTATGACATATGAATCCTAAGGAGGATTGGTCCCATGTCAAGCTTGATGTATCTTCATTCAAAATCTTTGGTACTGAGGCTTGGGAATTCATTCTTGAAGCTCACTAGAAAGCCACGAGGAGGAAAAGTCAACCACTCATATTTTTTGGCTATTGTGAGGATGTTAAGGCATAGAGGTTGTTTTATTTTTATTTTATAGATGTATTGTTTAGGTGGGATTTCTAATTTGATTAGTGCTTTCCTCAAGTGGATTCATCATCACCAACTTCTCCCTCACTACCTACTACTCTCTCTTCATCTCTTGACGGTGAGGATGATTCTCAAGCTCTCCCTACACATCCAAATATTTAGCCTTTACCCAAGTGCTCCCACAATACTATTGATGCAACTAGATATTTTGCAGGTGATCCTTTAGAATCCCATCGTACTCATGCACAAAAATCAGGTGTTAGTCTTTGGAGTCATGCCATTTTGGATGATCCTATATTTTTCTAGAGGTAGTTAGTATTCTTGAAAGGGATAGTACTATGGTAGATGAGTATTCTTTAATGATGAAGAATAATATGTGGGATCTTGTTCCTCTTCCAAAGGGAAGATAGTTGGTTCAATGCAAGGGGGTGTACCATACCAAATATGTTGCAAATGGTTTCACTGATAAGTTCAAGGCTCATCTTGTTTCAAAGGGGTCCTCTTAGGTCGAAGGCATTGACTATTATGAGGCCTTTTCACCTATTTCCAAGATGAATTCTATTTACCTTATACTTTCACTTGCAGCTTCATAGAGATGGACAACATACGAGATGGATGTGAAGAGTGCTTTCCTTCATAGTGATCTTCATGAGGAGATTTATTTGGATTAGCCACATGGTTTTTTTCAAGGCTCTTTGTAGGCTTAAACATTCATTATATGGTCTCAATGAGGCCCCTTAGGCTTGGTATGAGAATATTGACACTTTTTTGCTTTCTTTTGGCTTCACAAGATGTCATTTTGGTCCCACAGTGTACATTTAGTGATAGGAGGGTGATATTTTGATCCTTTTGCTATATGTGGAAAATTTGATTCTTATAGATGGTTCATCCCACATGATTAAGAGTATTCAATGAGCTTTGATGAAGTAGTTTGAGATGACGTATCTTGCCCTTTTGCACTACTTTTTTGGTTTACATATTAAATCTTTGGATGGGATTTCCATTTTTCAGCAGAAGTATACTCTTGAAATGCTTCAGAAATTTGGCATAGTTGACTGGAAGCCTACACCACACTATTTTAGTTTGGTTTTGTATTTTCTTCCTATTATACTACTCCTTTAGTAGATGCTACATTGTATAGATAATTGGTTGGTATTCTCTTTTACCCGACACATTCACATCCTGATCTTTCTTTTCTAATTGGTCTTGTCTCTCGATTCTCTCACGATCCACATGAGAGTCATTGTTGAGCTTCCAAAAATATTTTGAGTTATATTTAACACACCTCACATTATGGTATTCAGTATACATCAAGAGATTCTCAAATACTTATCTTCATTGGCTCAAATTGGGTTAGTGATGTGAATTATAGGAAGTCCACTTTTGGATTTGTTTGCACTAGTCCTGGCCCCATTACATGGTATTTCAAGAACAAATTTTCTATTGAATTATCATCTACAAAGGTTAAGTATCATGCAATAGTTTTGGCTAGCTAGGAGGTTTTGTGGCTTCATCAACCATTAACTAAGTTTGATTTTCCTCCTGATAGTCCAACTATTCTTTGGTGTGACAATCAGAGTTCCATTCACATTTCTTGCAACCTAGTGGAGCATCAATGCACTAAGCACATAGAGATCCACATGCAATTCATTCGACAATTTATTCAGGATGACTTTCTCACTTTGGAGTACATGCCTATAAAGGAGTAGGTTGCATACATCTTCACAAAAGCTTTAGCATCTCCTCATTACCTCTAGTTGTGATCAATTCTTAGGGTGAAGGAATTTTTTCTTGGGGGTCTTCATGAGGCCTCCTTCATGTTTTTATATATGCTTTCAACTCTTTTTTGGAGAGGATATTTTTCCCATGAGTTTTTCTCCCTTTCTCCAGTTATGAGAGATTTATTTGATTGTACATGGGTACCTTATCGAGATTTTTTGTTGGGACCTATTCATGCATTCTTTTATTTTATGCATTCAATTTTAGAGTTTTTTAGCTACTCCCTTAGTTACACTTAAAGGGGGTGTTATAGTAATCATTCCTTAGCTAATAATTAATTAATCTTTAATTGATTATTAAGATAATTTTACTTTATGCACTTAAGATAAACTTAGGATTGTTTTTTTCTTTTATTAGATTGAGTTATTATTAGATCATTATGTATCACACATGTGATGTTGAAACTTGTAATGATCTAATCCCCTTCTCATTTAGGGTTTGATCTTACAAGCACTCTCCTTCATTGTATAGTTGAACAACTTTAGCAAGCTCTTCAATTCTATAGGTTTTTATTTTTCAAGGAAATAGAAAATCTTTGTTTGTAAATCTCGTGCATTGAAGGTGTTCTCGTTTTCTATTTGATCTTGATTTTTTTATGTTTTCACAATGTGAACAAAAATGTACAGTTAATGATTATCAATTTGAAGAATTTACCCTTGAAGAGTATGAAGATGGTGATCATGTGGATGGATATGAGAACTTGTTTATTTGGTGTAGTAATTGTTGTATTTCTCATGCAAAGTGTGCTTCAATAAGGTCACCAGATGTTATTCCATTGATCCAAGAAGAATAAATTAAAATTGTTATCGCGAATCTGGCGGTAGCCAGTTCCCCGGATAACCCCCACGCTTAATGCTTTCTAGATTAGCGGAAGTTCAGCAATCACGCTGAATTGATTTTGAGTCACACCTCAAGTCTTCCCAAGTCCTCAATAGTCAATTCGAGCATTCCACCTGTTCTCCTCAGACCTTATACGAGATCTTTCGCGACATTTCACTATTAATACTTTGCAAATTACGGAAGATGCAGTAGCACTCAAAAAGTGCGCCCCTGCAGGGAAAATCCAAAATTTGGCTAAGTCTGGAAATGTAAGGGCGCTAAAATTTAGCGCCCTTGCATGAAGTAAAATTCCAAAAAATGCAAGAGCGCTAAATTTTAGCGCCATTACATTTTTTCTCAACACTTAAACTTTTTTCATTCCTCTGGCACGTTTCTTCACAATTTCGCGTTTTTCGTCAATCGTGCCACTTTTCGTGCCTAAATTTATTGCACGACTTGAGTTAGGTTTTTAATTTTCGTTTTGCGACTTAAGTGAATGAATTCATCTCTCATTTGAGTTGTTCACTTTTTATTTTCTCCTCTCCTCTTGCTGTGCGAGTTCCTTTTTCCACTGCATTTCGCGTTTTGAGGATTTTCGCCATTCACCTCTTCAGCAGGATTCGCGTTTTGCTCTGGTAAGTTTTTCGTTTGGTTTTGTCTTCACTCTTGTCATTTGTATATGATCTTTGTACATTCGCGTTTTGATTTCTTCATTCACGTTTTCTTTATTTCATTCGCGTCCTCCTCCATTCGCATTTTCCTACACCTTTATGCAATGGAGCCTTCATTCATATGCGTCTTTTTCCTCTGTGCGTTTTCGTTTTGATGCTCATTCCTTCTTTTCTTTTCTACTCTCTAACCCTACGCATTTAATCCTTTGCTAACCCAAATGCGTGGTGTTCTCCATTTCGCGTTTTTTTTTCTCTCTTCACCCTACGCATTCTTCTCTTATTCTCCTCTATGGTCGATTTTCTGTGGAACTTGTATCTATTCCAATGTATTCATGTTGAAAGCTTTTTTGTTTCTCTCTATATGCGTTTTGGTGAACGTTGAAAAGATTTATCATTGTGAAAGAGAATTCCCTTAATCTTTGGAGGCGTATGTAATAGGATGAAAGCAAGTTCAAGCATTCATGATTCGAACAAATTGCCTTCTCCAAGCCCGAGCGCTATCGCCATTCCCTCATGCATCTGCATCTCAAAATTTTCAAGAAAAAGCAGAGGCGCTGAATTTTAGCGCTAGGACATTTTTGAGAAGATGAGATTTTACCTACAACTG
Source organism: Sequoia sempervirens (assembly GCA_007258455.2). Classification (NCBI taxonomy): domain Eukaryota; kingdom Viridiplantae; phylum Streptophyta; class Pinopsida; order Cupressales; family Cupressaceae; genus Sequoia; species Sequoia sempervirens. Next base: position 749,819,127 of record VDFB02271358.1, read on the forward strand.
TAAGATGTAAGGGCGCTAAAATTTAGCGCCCTTGCATCAAATTCATCTCTCTCAAAAGCTGAAGTGCTAATTTTGTGCGCCATGACATTTCAAATTCACTAAAAAATTGCCTAACACTAAAAGTGTAAGGGCGCTAAAATTTAGCGCCCTTACACCAAGAGCAATTTTCTCAAAATGTAAGGGCGCTGAATTTTAGCGCCCTTACACTTTTTTCTGACTTTTCCCAATTCCTTCCAAATGAACTTCATTTTTGACCAGTGCGCTCCAGAACCTCGTCTTTCCGCATTTGTGCATCGTTTTGCGTGCCTCGCCATCCGCTCCATGCTCTTCCACCCTCGTGCTCATTTCACGCTTTCCCATGTTTCCTAACAATTGGTGTTTGTTCTGGCTAGACGGATTGCAGTCTACTCTCAGAGATCGTCCAGTTAAGAGTGCTCAGTGTTCCAGTTTCTTTTGATGACTGCTACGAAACCTCCTTCTTCTTCGAAAGCAAAAAGCAAGATGAAGTACAAATATCAAGGCGTCTATCCGCCAACTATGGTACTTTCGAAAGTTGAAGAAATTAAGGATACAGAAGTTGGCCATCAAGATTTGGTTGACTTTGCAAAGTTGACAGAGACGAAGCCTCTTCCTGATTCAATGAGGGCAATAGTACACAGTAATCTCCACTTGGTGGCAATGTTCCCCACAGCTGCGCACAATACTGAGTTTGTTCTTCAAGTTGCGTCTCATTACATCCGAGAAAGCAGAAGTGTGATCGACTCTTCCGGGCATGAGATTCTAAGACTCGACCCCGATTTCTTTGACATCGTCTTCAAGGTTCCTCACATGGACAAATATATTGACATTTCTATATCAAAAGCACAGGAGATTTTCGATGCTGATCCTAATAAAGCCAAACAGTTGATAAATACTCAATGGCTTAAAAAGCCTAGATCGTCTGTTTCCAGATGGCCGAAAGGACTCTTGAGAAGTGACTTCAAAGATGACGTCAAGGATATGATCACGTTTCTGAGCAGAGTGAAAGGTTTGCCAGAATCATCCACCTTTCCACGATTGGATGTATGAATACATCAGGATCATAAAAGGCAAAGTGCATATTGACTGGGGTAAACAAATCAGTGATGAGATGCACGAACAGTTGATCAATGCTCCTTCTACATTGAAGTTCTACATGACTTCTTACCTGGTGTACGCAGCAGCTGTGATGAGACAATTCCCAGGTCTATCTACAAAGGGGAATCGAATGATGGTGCCTGTGTACAGATATTTCTATCAGTTGGAGCTAAAGGAAAGCTTTCATCATTTCAGACGGGTCACTGATGCTTTCTTTGCGCCCTTACTCTTCAACTTTGATCCATCCTTGGAAAGAAGAAGAGTGTCCGATGAGGCTTATAAGGTGGTAAGTAAAGTTGGATGTATTTTTCTTCAATTCCCAACGTTTACTTACTTGAGAGTAGGTTGTTACACCGGTTGTCCCTACATGCTACCACGTTATCCTTCGGATAAGTGGGTTCTCATGGAAACATCGCGCATGTACCGTCACGTAAGAATGAAGAAGCAACCACAAGCGATTCAAGTTCCAACGACCATCGGCAGATGGCTCATCCGGACGCACAAAAGGCTAAGTCCGTCTATGCTGAGATGCAGATCATGACCATCAAAACCTACAGTATAGGTTTGATTTTGACTACCGAGATGTCAGAAAGAAGTTGCAAAAGGGTCACCAACACAGGTACCGTTTTGAAGACATCTGGGCAGATTGCAGAGATGAAGAAGCCATTCGAAAGATGGACTATTGCAGATTGACAGTTCAACAAATCAGAGATCTTGGTATCGCTGACCTACCAGAGGATTTTGAGGATCCAGGTGATATCATGAACGCTGTCTATGATGAACAAGGCGTTGCTAAGAGGCCGTTACCTGCAATACAGTGGTCTAGGAAAGAGGTCACCAGCATGAGAGAAAGGCTGAGACCAATCCTAGCCAATACAGAAGAATGGTTACACAAACATGGTTATGCAATGAAAAGTTTCAGGACAGACTCAGAAGGAGAAGAGTCCGAGGCAGAAGCACGCCAACAGCAAGAACTTCGCGACAAAAACAAGTCAGCGGCCGTTCCCACTTCTTCGCGGAGAGGCCCTAGGATTAAGTTCACTGTTGGTAAAAAAGATACCCAGGCTGTCCAAGAGACAGAAATGACGGAATCTCACCCATCTCGCTCTAAGGGTAAAAAGCCCATCTCAGAGGAGATAGATTCCGATGAAGAAGATACTTCAAGCGACCAATCCGCTGAAGATGAAGATTCAAGAAGCAACTGGATGCCGAAGAGGTTTTAAAGCGGGCAAGAGTGATGAAGATTCGAAGAAGGATCCGAAGGTGACTGGTGAACCGAGTCGAGAGGCAAGAGGGTGATCCATAGGCAGAGCATGATGAAATAACTACTTCTCCTCGAGCGTAGTTGAGGAAATTCACAGAACATCATCGCCGCGTGACTTCAAACGTTCTCATACCCATTTTGAGTCAAGAATTCCTTCACCTCCTGCTCCCTCGTCACCTATTCCTACCACGAGCATTCCTGCAGCCGAGATATCCCCTATCCCTGCAGCATCAACCCAGCTTGATACTCCATCAGCCACAAGCATTCATACGGTTGATATACTATCAAGCCCACCATCGTCCATTCCTAGCTTGTCTTCGCCAACGTATGATATCACTTCTGAGAACGAATTCAATCGTTTCATGAATGAGTCAATGCGTGATCAGCTCAATGTGTCAACTACAGGAGCGATGATGACAAACACTTCTCCAATTGTCACAATACCAATGGTGAGTTCAGATGTGACAATAACTTCAGAGGTGGCAATGGCGACCGAATTGACAGTAAATCCAGAAGTTCACACTTCTTTTCTTCCTCCTTGGCTAATATCTCAAGTGTTGAAGCGTAAAAAGCAAATGATTTCTCCGGAGGAACTCGACCTTGAAGAGATAGTTCTTCCAAAGGCTAAAGGGAAGAAGAAGGCAAAAGCTCGAGGCTGAATGTTGATAAATCGGCCACAAGTATGCTGAAATTGGCATGTACCACCGAATCAAGAAGGTGATGTCAATATGAGGACTACACAGAACAAAGGTCCAATTTGGCAAGGTTACCAACGAAAGTGCAAAAGCCGATGCGCAAGTCACTTTGGATATCTTGGCAGGAAGGCTGGACAAAGTTGAGCAATCTCGTAACATGTACAAACAGAGGGCAGAGCATTATGCCACTGTTGTAAAGAGACTTGCCGGTTCTCCAAGCAATGCACAACCGCTGACAGTGGTAAGTATTGAAGACCCAGCTGTCAAGAAAGCTGAGAAATTCGCCTCCAAAGGCAGAGTGTTGTATGACTTTGTTGAAAAGATCATTGAACCGGATCTCAGATAATTTTGGCTGCGGATGAGAAAACCACCATGTTGGCCAAGCTCACCACAGAGCTTGACAAAGAAAAAGCGTACTTTCCCAGGAGCGCAGAGACATGGAAAAATGCCTGTTGTCATGGTCGGAAATGAAACAGGTAAAGCTCAGCAAATTGGTGGAGGTTGGGGTAATTCCCGACAAAGAAAAGTTTGTAGAGGTAAAAGAATCACTGAAGCACAGGATCCAAGTGGTTCAATCTCTCATTGAAGACCTTCACCAAGTACAGGAAGATGTCGACGGGCATCGCAACATTCTTGACAAAAGTATCAGAGAGTTGCCTGGTCAACTTCTTGAGGACAATTGTATCTTCCTACCGGCCGCAGAAATATCCCTGATCTTCAAAGAAGCCATCATGAATTTGATTGACAGTTCAGACTTCTCAGAAGCTTCACTGAACATCATTTGTGATACAAGGCTCACATTGGACAACCTGAAGACGCATCTTGACAGGTGCAAGAAGGTTCACTCATCTGCCATGAGATCGATCATGAGAATCCACACCATTGTGGATTACACCGTTGGTCCAGATGAGAAGTTCGTGCAGGAGACTAGGAGGAAATTTGAAGACTTCCGCGCCCAATGCAAAAAGACGTGAAGCAGCCTCCTATTCTCCAGTGTTAGACATTTCCGGTGCATCCCATAATGCATCTTGTAAATATTTCTCGACATTTTCGAATGTCATTTTGTAAATTGTAATTACACCAAGTCCAAAGATGTAATATTTTGAAAACAAATTACACTTTGACTTTGGTCAAAGTTAGGTGAGATCTCCTAAAATCGCTCACCTAACTTTCCCTGATTTTCTCAATCTCTTTCCTTCTTTTGCTCATCCCTCTTTCTATATAATGCGAGGGATTTTCATTGTAAATTATCTTTTAGTCTATTGCAACGAAGTGCTGCCCTTTTGTAAGCAAACTTGTGAAACTTTGCGTTCATATTTTGTGAATGAGATTCAATCAATAAAGGAAAGGATTGCAAGCCAAACTTTGTGTTGGATTCGATACTTTTGTAAGTTGATTTGATTTGGTAGTGATTAGTTCGAGAAATCTGAAAGACTCTAAGTGGTTGATGTAAACTTTGTGTTACATCCGTTATTTAGATTGCATTGTTATTTTGTTTATCATTGGTTGAGTGATCTATAAGACTTTGCGCTTATAATCATTCATGCTCATGCATGTTCTTGTTGGATAATCTATAAGACTTTGTGCTTATAATTATTCATTCCATTGGATACTTTGTCGAAGGATCTACAAGACTTTGTGCTTGTAATCATTCGTGCTCGTTGACATTTTGGTTGGATGATCTACAAGACTTTGTGCTTGTAATCGCTCATGCTGTTCGAAGAATTGTTGCGTCTAAGAAGACTTTGTGCTTCTAACGTAGCAAACGGTACGTTTATGCAGATCCGACCCTGATAAAGCTACGGAACGACTTTGTGCCTTCGTGAGCTTTCCCATTTTATTTTCTTTTGTTTGTTGTTAATTACTTCTGGTATCTCTACGCTTCGCTTTGACGAGATAGAGATATTGGCATTACTGCTGGTTGTTAGTTTTTAGTTATCAAGAATTCGGAACTTCCAACACGTGAAGCATTGTAAACATCTTCTCTGAAAAAAGAGAGAAGTATGAATGTAACACACCCCCCCCACTCCGTGACTTTCGTGTACATTGTGTAATTACTTTTGTGATTTACTATTGTTTCTCTTAAGTAAGAAGGGGCCTCCCCTTTCCGAGAGGAGAGATTCACATCTCACATAGCTGTGGCTGAAGTCCAAGTTGTGTAATCTTTAAAGTTGATTACATAATTTTCACCCAACAAAATAATGAGACAATTTGAATAATTTATCTCTTCACCTAAAGTGTCTCTTAATCCACAATGTTATGTTGATGAGGATTGCTTCAATAGAGGTGAAAGTATGGTATGTTGGTTGCCTATTGTCCTAAAAGTTTACAAAATTAAGTATGAGGTTTTTCTCCATGATGAAGATGTAGCTTCTCATAACATGGATAATAGTGTGCCCAAGTTTGAGTGTTTCACTTGGGCCTAGCATATTTCTTGTGATGGTTTTGAGCAATAACATCTTATCTAGGCTAATGATCAACTTGCTAGTCAAGTTTCTTTTATGTTAGAGCTTCAAATTTTTTAGAAGATGATTTTTCTCCTTGTCCAGATTGACTCAATGAAGAGGCATAGTTTTCTTTGCATTGTGAAATGGAGGCATTTTCCTTTTTCCGCAATTCACCCATGGAGGTTAGCGAGTATGAAAATGCCATATTTTCTTTGATGCTAACCTAAGCTTTCAACTGGTACTTCTAGTTGCTATGAAGAGAAAAGATACAATGCATGGAAATTTGACGGCTTATTTAATGTGGTTTCCATGCAATGGAAATGTCAATCTTGGATAAATTCTTCACTTGTTCAATGAAAACCACAAGTTTGTACTTGCAATGTGTGGAGTGTGCAACTGTGGCTTGAGAAAAAATAATTTCTTCAATAGGATGGTGTTTGATAGAGGTAAATGATCATGTCCATCCTTTTCAAGATTGCCATACTATGTTAAAATTTTGTTTCATAGCAATGCCTTTGTTGTTCATGTTTTGTCTTGCTAATTGGACATGATCTTGTCATGTATATATGTTTGTTGTCCCCCATGAATTAGACCCATTCTCTATTGTTACCCATTTTTAGTTTGTCCAAAGAATTGAATTCTCATTGTTCCTACAAGATACACACATCCCCAATCAAATCCATTGTTGGGACTCAAATTTGTTATGTCCTTTTTTCTTTCTTCCCTTTCTGTTGATCTAAGAAAACTTGAAAGGGTTGTATTGCTTTTATTGTTCCTTTGAATGTTGTGTCTAGCTCCCATGTCTAGGCCTTAGTCAAAATTTTAAGTTAAAGAATCTCAATTTAACCAAGTGTATGTTTGTTGGCCTTTTGGTTCATCGATGTCTTCTTTTCCTTCATCCTCTTGTTGCCATGCCTCCCTCCTTCATCCTGCTCCCTGAAACCCCACCTAATAATTCATAAAATTGCTTAAGTGTTTATTCATCAAAATTTCAATGGTTTCCCTTCCTTCACTTCTCCTTTGGTGGGTGTTTGATAGTGGCCCAATGGCTTGACACCCAACATAATATTTTTGTTGCAGATTCAAGGCTTATCATGTTATTCTTCCTTCCCTATCTAATATGTAGTTCATAGGAACTTTAATGCTCAAATCCTGATGGTTCAATTCCTTTTTGGGGTTGCAAGTTTTTTAGTGCCTTTTATTTTGGCGTGGTGATGGCCCAATCCCTAACAAATTTCCTATTCAATTTTTAGGGATCCACATATTTTAATGTTCCATATTTCTAAGGCATGATAAAGATCAAGTGAATAAATTTTAATTATTTTATGACCCAATGGCATGTTTGATCATCAACCTACCTCCACCCACTCACAGTTATGGCATAATTTTCCTAGCTTCTATATTTTATTGTTTTTGTCCTCCTTCCATCTGGAATGCCCATTTTGGGTGGGATTGTTCTTGAACCACAAATTTTGGATGTGCTACATTGCAAAAAATTAGGGTTTTACCCCTATTGTATATGTACCATTTTTTTTGTCATTTTGAGAAGGTTGGTTCTTCTAGTGGCTGGTAGAGGTGATGTAGGTGTAGAGGATTGTCTACAGTTTCAAATCATGCTCTGTCCAATTGCAAAAAGGCTATGAATTCATGAAACATGTGAATATTAAAATACATGTATAGATATTATATGATGAATGTGTCTATTGTTATATGTATTTATCTTAAAAAATATTTGACAATTGTGAAGGTTTTTTGTTGTCACATTTTTTGGCATGAATGTAATGAAAATTTAATAATGTGACAACATTTTGATAATGTGTTACAATCTTTTTAATATTCATTTGTTTGTTACATATGGATTATGAAATTAATTTTGGATGTAATGTTTGTGCTTTGATGGCATGTATGCTTAGATAATTTATTTTATGCTTTCTTTATGGTTTTATTTCTTGTTATATGACTCTGTAGCCCAATGGATATGGCATCAGTCTCTTTTCCCACTTGACCAATCTCAAATCATTCAAATAAAGATGTTTAATTAGTATTTTATTTAGGTGGTCCTTCATGTGCACCCATGACTATCAATGTAGCATGGGAATCATTCTTGAGTGAAAGTGTGGTGGAAATATTTCATGTGGGTTGTGCTTGTACAATCATATCAACTATATAGGGGTCATATGAAGCCAATTGTTCCTAGTCTAGTGAAAATATTCAGGGATAAGACATCAAGTTGGGTTTGGTTTTCCTTGTTTCATTATTGATCATTTTATGTGATTTCAATACCCATTAAAGTATACCCCTAGGAACACCCACCTAAGTTTAAGTTGATCTCGAAGCAAAGGATATCTAACCCGCTCTTGTAGAGTTTTCCATTAACCCTCCATAGTATGTTGATAAGTTTATTTTAATTTCATGATGACAACCCTAGCTCCTTGTGAGTGAGATTTGGTTCGAAGAAGTGAAGCAACAATTTTGAGACCCAACACTTTTCATTTGGTCTTTCCATGTGGGAGAAAGGATATTGTTTATTTTTTATGTTACATGAATTCATGATTATGCTAATTGAGGGACAAAGTGGTATCATCTTTCAACTTTCATCATCACATGCACAAAGCTAAGTAGGTATACTATATGTCTATTTTTCACTATTTTTTCATGTTGAAACTTATCATTCTTATGCTTTATGTTATTTTTTCAATATGTATGTTCAATTTCTAAATACACATGATCATATTATCATGTTTATCCAATCTTTATATCCTTTATTTTTATTCTCTATAATGAGCACACACAAAGTTAAAGGGGAGTATTATTATTAACCATTCTCAAAGTTTATGCCCACTTCACAAGTGGACTATGAATGATTTCTCTTTCCATTTTTCTTAGTTGTGCTTGTATTTTTCGTTTATTTTCTAATTTGGTATGATTACTTCTATAGATTCACATGCTTACAAAGTAGGAGTAAAATGTAATGGTGAAAATTTCACACCTTGCACTTTTACCCTTCATTTTATGATTTTTTTTGTGGGAATCCTAAGAACTTGATTCTAACACATTATTTTGACTAATTTGGCACTCTCACAAGCTCCATTTTCTAGTTGAACACTAGAAACAAAAATAAATTCATTATTGTACATTTATCATTTCTTGAACTATCAATCTATTTCTAGGTTGAATTATAGTACAAATGTGACCTTCATGTTTCAAAAATTAAATTTATCTTTGATAACAACCAACTTAGTTCCAAATAGTCATTATGTGTCAAATACCTTACCAAAATTTTTAAATTTTCAATCTAAGTAAGTCATGTATAAAAAAAATCACCATTAGGTCATTATCAATCATCTAGGAATCATTTAAGATAAAAAAAATTATTATCCAATTTAGCCACTCTTATAATCATGCCTAACCCTATCATAACATTAGTATTTTCTAATTGAATCACCTCTTTGTTAAAAAATTTTGGAACCATTTTTCATTCTAGGTCATTATATACTCATTTTGTAATTTTTTCAAGTTCCAAATTCTAAGTTAATCTCATGATAATAGTAACTTTGCATTCCTTACTTTTTTCTTCCCTATTTTTATCAAAATTATTGAATGGGGCCTAGAGGATTTTCATAAGGAGAAGATCCTTGTTGAGAAAGCTCTTAAAGACTTTTTTCAACAATGTTACTAATTTGGCTAAAGATCATGGGGTCTCAAAACTTTGGCTTGAAGGGGATTCCCTTAATATTATTAAGTACCTTCTAAAGTGTAGCCCACTGTCATGGCCGATTTCCCATTTGTTTAATGATTCTTTATCCATCATTAACTCTTTTGATGAGGTTAGGATTTCTCACGTGTTTAGGGAAGCTAATTCCATGGTTGATGGGCTAGCTAGTTTAGGAGTGGTGGCTCAAAATAATTGGAGTGATTATGAATCCTTGCTACTTAATCTTAAGAATATTTCCAATTATGGCTTGTTGTCATGTCATGAAGATGGTTAAGCTAGGAGAAAGACTTTTTTACCTCTTCCTGAGTTAGTTTTTGCACATCGAGGTATGTGCCTACTTGTTTAATGATTTCCTTCTTGATGTCTATAAGATTATGGGATGGTAGCTAAGGTATGGATGTACTTGGTGTGGCAGGCTCATATGTTTTGTGGGTCTCTTTTGCATTGCATTGTGGATTGTTCGACTTATCTTGCAATTGAAAAAAATTAAGGAGCAGGTGGAGTGTGGTTCGTTGCACGTCACCATGGGAGGAGCTCATTCCAGAGTGGAGTCGAGCTCTTGTGAGGAGTTTAGTAGTAATGAAATTGTTAGGGAGCATCTGGAAAAGGGCGGTGTCAGCTCCTATATGTTGAAGCTCCATGGCCCAAACCCTGAAGTAATGGAAGTGTTTTTTAAAGGGTGGAACAATAGGATTCTATGCTACAAAGGTGTGGAATTTAACATTAATGAGGATTTCATTGCTGAGGTGACTAGTCTTCCTTCAAATGGAAGGAAATTTTATAGAGATAGGGTTGTGGCCAAGAAGGCCCTTGCAAATTTATTCAAATATGATGAGAAGAAAAAGCTTGTGATGATTGGTAGGGATGGGTATGTTGGCAAATCAATCAAGCCGCTTTGGAGGGTCATTGCTCTGGCCATTACGTAATATTTCACTTTGGAGGGTAGGTTATCTGTAATCTACAACTATCATTTCATGTTATTGAATTGTTTCCGCTATAATTCTCTTGTTTTGTTTCCTTTTTACCTCTTGATTTCTATGGAAACAAGTATTGAGGATCATAGGAAGAACCCTAGGAAGGCTATTCTCCATGAAGGCCTTATGAATCTTATTTTTGAGCACATCAAGCTGAAGATTATTCCTGTTTCTCCTAAGACCCCGACTCGTTAAAAGGGTGGAAAAAATATTGGGTTTGATACTAGTAAATTGGTGGAGGAGTGAGAGGGGGATTCTAAGGATGATGATTCTGATTATGAGGAAATGTTGGAGGAGATTAGTGATTCTATTGAGGTTTTCTGAGGACTCTGAATCCTAGTCTAAGGGTTATGAAACTGATTGAAATGAAGGAAGCCTAGTTTCTTCGGTGAAGAAGAATGCAAAGGGGAAGAAAAAATGCCCCAGGAAAGAGAAGCGTGTTGTCAAGTAGAAGGTGGATGATTCTAGAGTTGCAGAAGAGTCCCATGCTTTTGATGTCAAACTTGTCCCAGGTGTTGGCAAGTCTGGTGTTAGGGAGTTTTCCCCTATTCCAGATGATTTACATGTCCCAGGGAAGATTCTATTGAGGTTTTCTGAGGACTCTGAATCCTGGTCTAAGGGTTATGAAACTGATTGAAATGAAGGAAGCCCAGTGTCTTTGGTGAATAAGAATGCAAAGGGGAAGAAAAAATGCCTCAGGAAAGAGAAGCGTGTTTTCAAGTAGAAGGTGGATGATTCTAGAGCTGCAAAAGAATGCCATGTTCCTGATGTCAAACTTGTCCCAGGTGTTGGCAAGTCTAGTGTTAGGGAGTTTTCCCCTATTCTGAATGATTTACATGCCCCAAGGAAGGGCCTTCCTAGTTTGGTATCCACACCCACATCTGCCTTTCTTGGTTTGCCTCTCTTCATTGGGGTTATCCAACCATCTTCATCACTGGTTTGGATGTGATAGCTCAACTACAATATTCTCTTTGGCACCAGAGCCCTCCCCATCTAGAATAGCTCCAAGTATTTCTCCCTCTTCCATATCCTTAATCAAGCCTAGATTAGTTGGGTGAGAATGATATCCCAAAACATCCACCTTCAAATCCTTAGTGACAATGGATTCACATAAGATACTCTTTGAAGGAGACTCAACCTTCAAAGGAGTGGAAGTACTAGGTGTTTTCATAGCCAAGTTAGAGCCAGACGGAGCGTGTTTGCTTGGTGAAGTCACAACCAAGCTTGAGTTGTGGTTTTTAGAAGGATCAAATTTGTAGAAGGACCACATTTTGTTAGTGTGGTGATATGCATATGTATATGGGCACTATGATGCATATATATGATTATTTTCATTTGACATGTATGTGTTTATGCAATTCTTTTGTACTATTTGTGACTTAACTAAAGACATGTAGTATATTTCTTTAATTAAATGTAACAAATATATGTTAATGTGGATTAATTGACATGTATGGAAAATTAGATACACTTGTGACTAATTAAACAATATAATTCAAGATTATTTAATAAATGCAACAATGATTTGATTGATACATGCAATGGCTATGTGACTATGCGATCTAATTAAACAACCTAGTAAAATTGTTTAATTAAATGTCACATTATTTCCTAGTACACCCATGTTGAATTAAATGCAACTATGATATAATTAGACAATTAAATGCTATAATGATCTAATTAATATGGTACACAAACTATTGAATTGTATGCTAATGAGTAATTATCAATATTAAGAAAATTACTCTAAATTTCAAGACACAAATGTTTGTCATGAAAGAAGCAATGCAAAACCAAATAGAAAATATAATTATATATCTAATATGCATGCTCTAAGTTATATCATACCATTCAAAAATGAAATGAATTTAAGAAAAAAATGTACTCAAATGCAAAGCATTATTAGGTTCTTTGAGAGGCATACCTTCTATCATAGAGAGTTTCTATGCACCCAATTTATAGATGTTCGTTATGATATGGGGTCCTAGCCAATTTGGGCTAAACTTTACTTTTTCTCTTGGTACAACATTCATATTGCATTGATTTTCATAAAGCATTAGGTCACCAACTTTAAATGAATGATGAATAACACCTTCATTGTATTTCAATTGAAGAGATTTGTAGTAATCTTGTAGATGTTCGAGAGCATGTATATGTTATTCATAAAGCATCTCAAGTTGTTGAAGTTGTTATTCTCTAGAAGCGTTGTCATCTAAGATACCATTGTGATAAATTCACAATGAAGGAATGTCTAACTCTGAAGGCATGACCACATCAATTCCATACACAAGGTTGTATAGAGTGGTACCCATAGTTGTAGAAACACTTGTGTAGTAAGCCCATACTACATAAGAGAGATGAGTATGTCAATATTTTCCATGTTTGTTAATAGTTTCCCATAAAACTTGTTTGATTTTTTTATTAGAAGCTTCTACTTGGCTATTTTATTGAGGATGATATGGTGTAGAGAAATGATGTTGTATGGAATTTTTTTCAAGGAACTTATTCACTTCTTTGTTTTTAAATGATGTACAATTATCTAAAACCAAAGAGGAAGGAAGGTCAAATCATGCAATCATATTATCCAGGACAAAATGATAGATAACTTCAACGGTCATCGATCGAAGTGGAGCCAATTCAACTTATTTCATGAAATAATTTGTAGCTATTATAATGAAGGTATATCCTTGAGCAGGATAAATTTTACCTATAAGATCCAAGCCCCATTCAGAATATGGCCAAGGAGATACTTGGGTATAAATTTCTTGGGCAGGAACATGAATCAAATCGTTATGTTGTTGACACTTAGGGAACTTTTTGATAAAGGAAAAAGAATAGTATTCCATATTTTTCCAATAGTAACCAAGGCGAAGTAATTTATAAACCAAATATCATCCACCAAAATGTCCTACATAAGCACCTGAATGGGCTTCTTCAAGGGAAATTTGGATCTCTGATTTGTTAAGGCAATGAAGAAAACCAACATTATATGATCTTTGATATAATATATTAGATAAAATGATATATCGCACCACAATTTTTTGAATGTGAGCCCGACTAGTTTTAGTAGAAGGGTAGGGGAAAGTACTATCACACAAATATTGAAATATGTGTGAATATCATTCATATGAATCACTTGTAAGATTAAAAACCACATCTTCTTTAGCATTTTCAAAAATTGATGGAGAAGTGAGATTATGAATAACGAACTTGAAATCCATAGATGAATCATCAAGGGATATAATAGAAGCAACACTCGACATTGTGTCTACATTTCAATTATCTTTGTGGGATATTGTCAATGGTGCAAGAGAATTTTTTTTATAATGTCGATAATGTCAAGTCATGGTATTGAGATAGTTTATTGTGTTTCTCTTGATAAGATTCATTTTTTTATGATCAATTGAGAATCTTTGAATATACAAAGATGGTAAACATTAAGGGATAATGCTACACATAAATTGGCAATATGAGCTTCATATTCCATGATGTTATTAGTGCATAGGAAATTAAGATGGTAAGATAAGGGAATTGGCTTACCTAAATGAGGTAACAATATGACACTAGCATTGGAGCCAATTCAACACTTAGAACCATCAAAATATAAATCCTATGTATTATCAATTTTTAATGAGAGGACACGATCTTAGGAAATAACTCTTGGTTTGGTAAAGCAAATGGTGAAGGAGCATCTGCTAAGTGGTCAGCCAATGCTTGTCCTTTAATTTCCTTTTGAGAAAAAAATTTAAGATCAAATTATGCTAACATCATTACCCATTTATCAAGACATCCTGATAGGTTAGTTTTGGAGAAGAGATGTTTTAATGGAACAAATTTCATAATAACATGAACTTTAGCATTTAAAAGATAATTCCTTAACTTACTCATTGTGAACATGATAGCTAAACATTATTTTTCTATTGTGGTATATGAAATCTCATAGTCATGTAAATTATGGCCAATATAATATATAGGATGTTCTTTACCAAAATCATCATGTTGCACTAATAATGCTATGAGGGCATTAGATGAAGCAAATTTGTAAAGAAGAAAATAACATCTTGATATAGCTGGTTGTAAAATAGGAGGATTAGCCAAATATTTTAAATTAACTTCTCAAAAGCCTTTTTAAAATCTTCATTCCATTGAAAATGAGAATATATCTTAAGGAGTTGGGTGAAGGGGAGAGTTTGATCTACTAGTGATGAAAAAACCAACGAATAGCTTGAATCTTCCCTTGAAAGCTACGAAGTATAAAATGTTTCTATGGGGTAGAATGTTAGCCATGACATCAAATTTATTTGTCTCTACCTCAATACCCCAATTTGACATAATAAATACTAATAATTTACTACTATCCACACCAAAGACACATTTACAAGGATTTAAGTGCATGTTATATTTACAAATTCATTCAAAGATTTGACAGAGGATTTTGATATGATCTTGGAATGAAATGGGTTTAGCCAAGATATTATTGAAACAGTCCTCTAATATATTATGAATGAAGTCATGAAATATTAGTTTCATAGTCCTTTGATATGTTTCTCCAATATTTTTTAATCCAAACAACATAACTACCCAACAAAATATTACATAGGGTGTAATAAAAGCTATTTTAAATTAGCCTCGAGAATTAACTAAGATTTGATCATATCCATAAAATCCATCCGCAAAGGATATTAAAACTTGTCTAGTGGTAGAATCAACAATCATATCTATGTCAGGAAGAGGGAAATCATCTTTCGAAGAGGATTTATTAAGGTCACTAAAATCCATACACATTTGAATATGGTTATCAGGCTTAGCGACAACCACAATGTTTGATATTCAAGGTGAATAGTCAATAGGGTGGATAAAGCCATAAAGCTTCTCAATCTCAGCCTTAACCAACAAAGTCACCTTGGGATTAATTTTATGAATCTTTTGTCTTATTGATTTAAGATCATCATGTAACACAATTTATTATGTGTGACCACTTTAGGATCTATGCCAGTTATATCAAAATAAGACCAAGAAAATAATATAGGAAAGTAATGTAAAAGTGTAGAATATTCTTATTTTTCATTAGAGTTGAGAAAATTTCTAATTAGAATAACATTTTCAAGATTGGATGGATCCATCGAGACATTGACAGTATCTCCTGCAAGTAATGTATTGTGGTATGAGACATTAGGAGGAGGATAGATTTTTTAGTGAATTTAGTGAGAATTCAATATATAATCTAATGTATAGGCATCTTTCCCAAAGTATGCGTCAAAATTTAGACAATTAATAGGGAAATTCATGATCATGATGGTAGCAAGGTAAATTGTCGTAAACTCCAAAAAAATCCAATAAAGATTCACTGGTTGGGAAGATATCTAATAATAGTTCTTCAGTAGTAGAATTTGCATCTATCATTTCAAGTTGAGTTAGATTAAGTGATAATGGAGGTTTATCTTGAGATATTGTGTTTACATTAGGGGAAGGTCTATGGGAGGCTTTGGTGGGTTTCAAAGGATGATAACCAAGTCTTGTTGTCAAACCTTGCATGTTGAGTTCTACAGGGACCTCGATACCTTGTTCCATTATACCATAACCATTTCCTTTATACCTGAATTGAGAAAAGATTCTAAATACTCTTCCACAAATAGATTCCATTTATTTTGATGAAGGTGCTTTTTTCATAATTATTATCATCAAAAGATGATGTGCAACTAGCATCTATGGTTACAAAATTAGGAGTATTTGTAGTGGTAAAATTATATGTTTGAGGAGAGGTTTTTGGAGATTGTGTGGATGTTACAAATACATCTTTTGGTTCTTTTGGATTTGATGGCGGTATTTTATACTCTCTAATGAAGGTAGGTGTAAATTCTAACAAATCACAATCATCACTAAAGATATTTTTTGTAGGTGAATCACAATCATCAATGTCCTTATCATGTGAAGACAATGGTTCCACTTTTGAAGATGGAATCAAAGTATTAGAGGGTTTATGAATAGGATTTTTAAGTTTAGTTTCAGTTTGTAAGAGATTTTTGGACTTTGTCTTGACCACTTGTTGTTATATGTATATTCAATTATATGGTGAAGGTTAGAAGGAACTACTCCTATGGCATGAATCCATGGTTTTTCAAGAAGAAGATTATATGAGAGATAATCCAACATAACATGGATAAGGGTAAGTAAGACTATGGGCCTTACTTTAATAGGTAATGTTATTATTCCCAATGGTTGCCTACCGATATTATTGAAGCCACAAATAGAAAGAGCATTAGGTTTAATGAGAGATTCATCTACACCAATTTTATATATAAGGTGCATGCTACAAATAGTAAGACCTTATCCACTATCAATGATTACATCTAACCCCATAATTATTATTAATGATCATAAACATTAGAGCATAATATTGTTTTTGAATATTAGAAAAAGGTAATTCACTTTGATGGAATATAATATCTAAGTTTGTTGTATTCATATCGTCCAACAAAGTTGCTACATCATTCAGTTTGAAAGAAGGTGGCACAATAATCTTTTGTAAAGCCTCTTGGAGCATATTATAGTATGTGAGTGAATTTTGAATTAAGTCCCAAATCAAGATCTTAGTTGGAGTTGCTTGAAGATTCTCAAGAAGATCATACTCCTTACCATTATGTTGAGTGAGATGAGGTGCGGGATGGAGAATAGGTTGATGAAATAGAATTGAAGCAATAATCAATGTTTTTTTAACCTGTTTATTATTTCAAGTGTTGTATGTATGAGTAACTGCATGATAATGTGGTTGTTGCAACACATTTTGTTTTCTATGACTATTTTTAGTAAGTTGTCTTGAAAAATTCAAAACATGACCAAGACTTTTTGGTTGATTTGAAGGAGGTTTGGTAATGAGAATAAGTTGATTTTGTGACTAATGTTTATGAGAAGGTGGATAAATGATGATTTTTAGTATTATTGAATCTATTGCATTTATTAATCTTTGACATATTGAAGTTTTTGGAGTCTTAGAGGATGACTTTAATGAGATAAAGTCATCAAGGGCTTGATCCAACATCTCAAAACCTTCACTACTAAAAGACTCATCAAATGCATATAAATCTTGTAGAAAGAGATCTAACATGATTGGATAACCTTGATTCATTTGGGAGATTACAAATATAACCCAAATTTACTTTATGACTAATGATAAAATATCAATTAAAATGAGTTATGACTTGTGTTTTGCTTCCTTAAGATGAATTTGATCTAGTACAACAGATTATACCTGTTACAGGATAGACTTCTAGAAATAGATTCCAGATCTGGGTATAGGATACATAGGTGATACTACCACAAAACTCTAAGAAAAAAAAGACAGGTCAAGGGAAAGGGTTCCCTTGACCAAAGATGCAAGGTTTTTAATTTTTGAAAGTTTCAATGTGTTATTATATGTACAGATCAGAGACTATGACAAACTAGGTTTGATACTGCATAAGACTAAGAAATTTATAATATTCTTAATTTTATTTGTGAAATGATATCTAATGCAATGAATTATGGTTTCCAATTATACAAATATTATTATATCCAATCCAATTCATGCGCTATTTCAAAAAATATCAATTTTGATAGTAAATCTGATGTTTTAATGAAAATTAATGAGACAAGATTTCAAATTTATACAAAAGATAAAGAAATAGTACTTCTTTTCCAATGTAAATTCATTTTTTTTTATAAATTCCAAGAGATTCAATTTTGAATGACAATTTAGATCTAATGATATGCAATACAAATCATAAGATTTTACAAGTGTAGGATATGTTCAAATTCACCAAAATATGATGTAGAAAAAGAGATCCCCTAGATCTAACTAGTAGATTACCCGGATCAATATTTTCTTGCATCAACATTAGAAATCAAACCACGAAGGTGTTGAGATTGTCTAGAAGGAGAGCCAATTTTCCTTGGGATTAGTTATTTTTTTCTAAGGATATTGATTTAATTTGTGTGAATTTATTGACCTAATTTATTATGAAAAGCTAATCTAAAAACATAAATTATTCACAAAAAATGATACTATAAATTGATAAAATAATTGCATATTTGAGAAGGGTGGATATTTGTGCACCTATAAAAAAAAAAGGGATGAAATTGACTGGTCAAGGGTGAGGGCACCCATGACTGAGAAGGGTGATTCCAGATCTGCAAAACCCTGGTCTACAACCTATAGGTTTGCACTACTATTTCCTATCTTGGAACCTATCATCTTCAGATATGAACCTATAAAATTGGATCTTTTATTTTCTTTAAATCTACGCCTTTTTTATTAAACAATTATTTTTGGGTGCTATAATTTTCAATATGATAGTTATAGAGCTTCACTAGATCATTTATGACATTCTTGGGACATTTTTTTCCTTTATTAGTGTAAACTACATGTAAATTTGTGCCCTTTTGATGAATAATAGTTATTTGGTGGGAGAAACCCTAATATGAAAATTTATGACATCAACCATATTTATAAATGGTTTTGTAAATGTGCAAGGAGGTAGATGAGAATTAAGGGGAAAATGGTGGGAGCTTCAAACTTCGGGGTTCAAGGTTAACTCATAATTCATGCCTTTGGTCAGGGCATTAGGGATTTAGGGTGACAAAGAACTCGTACCATCAAAGAATGTGGAATGGGAAAGTTCAAACAAGCAACCCCAATAAGGTAATAAGCTTTAAAATTTCAAGGATCAAGAGTTGGGAATACCTTATGATAGGTATATGGGGAGAGGGAAGGTTGAAAGTCCAAATTCAAAGGAGTACTTAGTTAAAGGTTCAAGAGTTAGGGGGTAAGAGTGGGTGCATAAGGCATATAGGAAGGGAAAGTCCAATTTTTTTTAAAATATACTTAGGAAACTTTTGATGTACAAGGGTTTGAGAGTGACATGGAAAGGTACTTAGGTAAAAGGAAGCCCACTAATCCAACTCTAAAAAAGAACATATGGAAGAAATTGAGTCAATAGTTCAAAATTGGGGGAGGTCCATATGAGATACTTGAATAAGGGATGGTTTGAAACTTTAGTCTAAAAGACATAAAAAATTAATGGCAAAGGATTGGGAGGTTAGGGCTAGGGAAAGGTATGTTGAGAAGAGAAAGTATAATGAGTCGATAAGAATAGAGGAGAAAGGTGGAGATGGGTAGAGTGACATATTGGGATGGACAACCTTGAAAGTATAAATACCCATTATAAGAGAACAAATGACTAGAAAATGCACTTAGAAATTTTCAGATTTCCTACAACTATTAGCATATGGGGGATGGCAAAGGGAAAATCTTTAAAAAAATTGTCATAGAAGGTCCACTAATCCTATTTGAGATTGGTTATAAATGATGTGGTTAAAATGGTTAAGACACACAAAAGGGATGTGACTCAAGAAAAAGACAATAAATTATAGATTTTTCCCAGCATCATGTTTATCTTATGCCTCTTATATTTTATGCTTATGATTTCTAGCTCTTATGTCTTTCCATGATATCACGTTTATTCTTATCATACTCACATATGTTACATGTTTTTGATCCTTATCATGCCTATATCTAATAATTCCATATTTATAATCCTTATCATTCTTATATCCTATGATTATATATTATAGCCCTTTCCATGTTCATATCTTTTACATATAATTTATGCTTACATGACTAGGTTATCTAGGATTTATCTAGGATTTATGGCTATCCTTTTTTCTCATTTACCTCTATTGGGGGAAAAATTAAGGGCATCTTTCTTTTCCCTTGTTACATGTGCCAAAATTTAAAAGTCATTAAAGTCAAAAGAAACAAGGAACATAATGGTCTCAAGATGTCAACACACCCATAGGGGGTATCATCATAATCATGTTAAATTTCTCTATTCACAAGAAAATTAAAAATAATAGACAAGAACTTGCAAATATCAAAGTACAACAAATAGAACATAGAAGGTGTAAACATTAGGAAAAACAACTTGATATGGTACTTTAAACTAAATTTAATGGCTTGATAAAGCAAACCATCAATAAGTGTAGATCTTCTAGAGTATGGGAATCTAATAAGATTTACACTTATATCTAGGATAAAGGATAATAAGTTGATTGAAGAATAAACTTCCAAGGTGGTCAAGCCTCTCTTATAGTATTTTGAATTCCATGTGTAACCAAATAGATTTTTATATATGTATGTGTGTGCACACTTAACCTGAGTATATCTAGGACTAAGGGCATAAAATAAAATAGATTTTACAATATAAATGAGGGTGATCCCACAATACTAGTTTACAATTTTTGGCCAAACTGGACACTGAACTGATTTTTTCTAACTAAATCTTCACTTTCGGGCACTTATAGCGGCTAAACTGTGAGGAATTTGAAGATGATGCAAACTAGTGATTTGTGACATTTTGTCTGTAGATTCTAAATATATTTTTTTCAAAAAATTTGGAATCAGATTGCACTTATTTTTCCATCTTCTTCAAAAACTAGTTTTTTTAGTAAACACCATTTTAAAGGAGTGATGCTCATCGTATACAACATAACTACTTTTCCATGAAGGATAAAATTCTATTTTTTTCGAATTTAGATTTGTAACTACGATATCTAATGCTTTCATTTGGTTTCATAGTGTTTTATTGAATTATTTTTCCTTAATCAAGTTTTGAAGTCAAACCAATTACAATTCAAACATTGGCAAACCATATACAACATAACTTTTTTTGTATGTATCAAAATTCAAATTTTTTTTGTTGGATCAAGGACTTCAATATCTAGTGCACTGATATTTTTCATTTTTTTTTTGATAATCTACTATTTTTCCACATGCAGAATAGAGAGCTTGAATTTCGGTGAAAAACCTATGTTTAATCAAACTAAAAAAACAAATACATAATAAAACTAAAACATATTAAAATTATATTCATTGGATAACTTGTCCTGAGGAATACCATCATCCAGTTGGGTCTGTGAAGTCTTCTCCATTTTCATCCTCAACTCGAGCTTCAAAGGGAAAAATTCTAGAAATTTTTGGTGCTAGAGGGGGAGAAGGGGGGTTCTAGCGAGCTAGGGTTCACTAGAACCAAGGGGTTCGCTCAAAACCCCTAGTTCTAGAAAACCCCTCTTTAATGCAATTAAAAAATAAACCCATTAAAGAGGGGTTCACTCGAACCTCCCTAGTTCTAGCTAACCCCCTAGTTCTATCGAACCATAAAGTGTTTTCCATCCGAAAATGCATTTATCCTTCCTCAATGGAATTGTAAACTAGTTTTGTGGGTTTACCCATAATTATAAATTTACAAATGCTTTTGTAAATATGTTATGTGTATTGAAGGATTTAGGTAATGAAATCACTAGTATTTTCAATAAGAAAAATGTAATATAGGGATTTAAGCACTTTGATGCTTACAAAAGATGATTTTTTTTTTGCTAACAATTACTTTAAGTAAAAAAGAAAAAAAGAAAGGAAGGATAGTTTCCCTCAAGAAGGAAAGGGAACAATCAAGATAATTTGAGATGAAGGAGGCTCGATGCTAGAAGATATATGCTATTGCTTCAAAATAGAATAAAATAGATGATAAATTAAGTATTATTGGTTCAAAAAAGAGGGAGGGAACAATAATGGAAAACCCAAATTATTTTAAGGAGTGAAAGGGGTGGGCTACAACTCAATTTCATCTATTAAGATAAAAGAGAGAAAGATCTCTTTTATCATAGAAAAGAGGTGGGGCAACAAAGAAATGGATTCCCAAATGACAATAGGGAGGCCAAGAAGAGTACCTTCAACCAAAAATAATGGAAGGTGAATAAAAGATATGGTTGTTAATACATCCAAATTTATAATATAAATCTTGAAAAATATAATGATATGGAGTAGCATCAAGCTTGTGAAGAATGGAAAGGGATTTAAAGCTTGTATTGAAACCCAGGATAAATGTTGGTTTCTTCACAAATATACTCAATATTACTACAACTTGTGAAAATCTTGTTCAAAAATAAAGACATAAATTTAAATCTTATAAAATCATAAACATATTATTTTTTTAATTTATATTTAAAGTTACAAATATTTTAAATCAACTAACTTTAATCTCAAACTATAGTTTGGTTCATAACTCTAGTATCAAAGATGTAGTTTTGAGAATCTATTTAAGACTTTCAACTTAATTTTCAACTTCTAATTTTGGATCAAATTATTTCATGATAAATAGTAGGTTCCCATTAATAACATAACTAATTATCAAAGCATCTTTATTGAAGGCCTTATTTAGTGGCATATTTTTTCAAATTATAGAAAACATTAGTTCTTATTCATCAATATCCAAAATTATAGAAAATTATGATTAGATGTTTCTTGAAAACCTTACTCTACACAATACATTGGGATCTACAAAGAAAAACCAACGAGGTGCCTCTTGAAACATGTTCTTGATGAAGCTCTTGTAAACGATATCATTCCATCATTGTTGAGAGTGTAAAGGGAAGGGGCCATCAAAAAATATAAGCATGCAATATATAAATAAGATAAACTATAGCATTGTGGGGGAGTTGGTCATGTGTTCATTAAGAAATTTCATCATTATGGACCTGTGTTCATCTAGTATCTTTCTTGTAAATAAGAACTTAGGAAGTTGTGACCAAAGAAAAATAAAAAAAAATGAAACACAAAAGGAGGTGCATTAGTTGTTTGGATTATCTACCATGCGGATTGTCCCTTGGTAGGAACAATAAAACCTTTATAGTAGTATGCTTAAGGAAAACATCTATTTCCCAGATAAAACATATATAATGTCTTGAAAGTTTTAGTTTCAAGCTGCTAATAATATTAGCATTCCATAAGGACATCCCTTTTTAATTGGATAGCTTATTACATTTGGTGGAAAAAATAAAAATAATCCTAAAAACCTTAGGCCACTATATTGTCAAGGAGGCTACATAAAAGTTTTAGTGGGTGTTGCTAGTTTTTTTTAAGAGCTTTTGATAGTTAGTGGTTCAATCAAAATATATATTAAAGACCCTCCATGCACTTGTTTAACTAAGTTTTTTACTTAATTTTTAGTAGTATACGTGGTATCATGTAACTTTTAAATCAAACACAAGGGCTACTTTGGAATCTTCTCTCATAATGGTGGAGTTGTTATAGTTTACAAATTATAATTTCATCCATAGATAAATAATGAGTGTTGAAGTATGTAGTTAGCTTAATGAAAAATGTGTCACATGGATCTACATATAAATCCTTCTCTTTTTTATAAGATATTGTTTCCTTGTTTTTTTACACATTTATTTTTTAATTTATATGATAGTTTTTTAATGAAAAAAATTCACTACTTAAAACAATAATTAAAAATAAATAAAAATCCTTTTGTCTCTTTTTTTCCCCTTCCATTTCCAAAACTAGCATGTATGTCCCTTCCAACAAACTTTAAAGACACTGAATATACCTATTCAAAAGATTGATTTTGGAATCATTTGTGTATGTTTTTGGATTGCTTAGTGATCCATCATTAGAAAGAGGAGAGTGATCCAAAATACCAATTCAAAAACATATACAGTTAATTCTAAAAATAATTTTGAATACTATATAGAATTTAAAAAACTAATACGAATTACTTGATATACCTTATAAGGAAAGTTCATTATATTAAATTTATTATTTAAAACTTCTTTCACAAATACATTAAAGTTTTATGTACTGTCAAATTCGTGGTGCTTCCTTCTTGATAGATATTGAAAATATCTTTCAGATATATAAATATTTCAGTGAGTATGGATCATAACGAGATTGCTTGCTTGCATATTGCATATGATAAAAAACCCTTCTTATTAGGGCTTTGCCAAAACAAGAGATGAGTGAGAAAATTGTGATGAATGTGACTATCTAAGAAAGCAAAAGGTTGCTAAAAACAAAAAAAGGGATTATGAGTACATATAGGTCAAAGTAGTCCTTCACCTATAGTGTAGATAAAATTCCGGAGGTAAAAATATAACATGAAAGATCTACAGGAGATATGTTGCAAGAAGGAAATATTAAAGATAAACACTTCTAGTCCATATGAAGGTTCAATGTTGTTAGTTTATCTATTGTTGTTATATGACAATTTTGATAATTAGTTGGTAGTTGTTGTGATAGTTGTTTGGTTAGTTGTATTTTGATGTGAATTCTATTGAATAAATATAAGATTTTTTTAGTGTGCCCTCCATTTTTCTCTCCATTTATTGTGTTGATGATTTGCAATTCATCTTTAGAATTTTGTTTATAATTGTTTGATATATATTCAATTGTTACCAGAGCATAGGGAAGGGAGAGATAAGTGTGTTTGTAGAGAAGAAATCTTAGAAGACATTGGCAAGGAGGACAAAAAAATCAATAGAGAAGCATAAGATTGCAGTTTTTCTTGAAGGAGAGAGATGTTGATAAACTTATCGCAGATAAAAGAAAAGATTGCAGAAAAATAAACTTAGATAATTCAACAATACACAAAACATAGATTTATAGTGGTTCACCAATTTTGCTACATCCACTTTCAAGCAAGGGAATTCTCATTAATATCTCTAATGTTTGAATACAAGTTACAACAACATAATTTCAACAATTATGTATTGCCAATTACATTATCCATTTTGGATAAGACATTAAAAAAGGAGAGAATGTGAAGAGACAATACAATTGGAGGGAAAAGGAAAAGTGACCATTGTGCTTCAACACCCAACAATCTCCCACTTGAAGTCCAACATCTACTACAAACTCAGAGATATTCCCCCACTTTATCCCTATTGTCACATCTTGACAATACTGAGAGAATTCCTACAAAACTCAAACTTCTCATGTGGTATTATCTTCGTTGAAGCATCTACCAGATTGAACTTTGTGTCAATTTTCTCCACTTTTAGCTTACCTTCTTCAAGAAAATTCTGAATGAAATGATAATGCAACTCAATGTGTTTAGTTTGATTATGAAAGGCTGAGTTCTTTTTACCAAGTGAATAGTGTTGTTGCTATCACAAAAAAGAGTGAAAACATGTTGTTTGAAACCCAACTATCCCAACATTCATTGCAACCAAATCATCTCCTTTGCACCTTCAATGAGTGCAATAAATTCAGCCTCAGTAGTGGAGAGTGTAACCACTTGTTGCAACTGTGAAACTCAACTAATCGCTACCTTGACAAATGTGAACACATAACCTATTGTAGATCTTCATTTGTCCAAGTCTTTGGTCATATTAGAGTCAACATAACCATGTAGTTGTGCATCGCTACCTCCAAAACACAAAACATAATCTAAAGTGCCTTTTAAGTACCTTAATATTCACTTCACTACTTCCCAATGAGTCTTGCTCAGATTGCTCATAAATCTATTCACAACTCCCACTACATGGGCAATGTCTGGATGAGTGCACACCATCACATACATAAGACTCCCAACTGTTGATAAATAAGGAATACCTTTCATTTTTTCCTAATCCTTAGATGTTTTGGGGCACATTTTAAATGACAAACGAAAGTGATCAACACGTGGAGTGCTCAAAGGCTTAGCACCCTTCATGTTAAATTTTCCAACACTTTGTCAATATATTTTTATCGTGACAATCTAATTTCCCTCTTATTTCTGTCCCAGATTATAGGCATTCCAAGTATCCTCTTTGCTACCCCTAAGTATTTCATTGCAAAATTTGAGCTAAATATTGTTTCAAATCACAAACAATTGTCATACTAGTACCAATAACAAGCATATCATCAACATAGAGCAGAAATAAAACAAAACTCACCATTATTCAAAACCTTATAATACACACACAAATCATATTCGCAGTGTGTGAAGTGTTTCTCAGTCATGAAAGAATCAAACTTCAAGTACCACTATCATGGGGCTTGCTTGAGCACATACAAACTCCTCCTCAAACTGCAATATAAATCTTATTTACCTTTTTTCTCAAAACCTTCTGACTAATGCATATATAACTCCTCATTGCTCCGAGCCCTCTCAAGAATCATTTGATTCAACCTTTCAACTATATCATTTTCTAGAGGCATGAATGATAGAACTTTAATATGCTGAATACCATTATCTACACAATATCCATCAGACTCGAAAGAAAAAAATTCACCCCCATTATCTATTTTTAAACATTTAATCTTGTTCCTTGTTTGATTTTCAACAATAGCTTTAAAAATCTTGAATTTGGTAAAAAATTCTGATTTCCTATTGAGTATGTAAATCCATACCTTTCGAGTGCAATCATCAATAAACATAACAAAATAATTAACTCCTCCATACGAGGTTACCTCTATAGGACCAAACACGTCGAAGTGCACAAGGTCCAAGGGCATTGTCTTTTTGTCATGTCTAGGCTTTGAGAAACTAATCCACCTCTATTTTCCATATAGACAATGCTCACATAGGTCCAAATCCATAGATTTTAAACCTAGAAGATCATCCCTTTTGAGCAAGACTTCAAGCCCCTTCTTGCTCATGTGCTTGGGACTTCTATGCCATAATTTTGCTTCATTGCCCACAAGTGCCATTGTTTCTCCCACTTTAGCAAGACTATCTAGCACATATAATGTGCCCAATTTTTTGCCTCTTGCAACCATTAACGCCCCTTTGGTCACCTTCCATGAATTCGATGAAAAAGTGATGCTACATCCTTGAGCATCAAGTTGACCTGCAAAAATCAGATTTCTTTTAAGTCTCGAAACATGTCTCACATCACACAATAACCATTTGTTTCCATTTTTTAACTTCAACATCATGTCACCTTTACCAATAATTTCACATGCCTTGTTATCACCAAGATATACTTTACCAAATTTACCTTCTTGATAGTTTTGAAAGGCACCCTGGCATGATGTTGTGTGAATGGATGCATCAAAATCTAACACCCATGAATCTGTCGTAGTTTCACCCATTGACAAGACTAGCACACCTTCATCTTTTTTGTATGTGGTGTTTACTTCATTGCCCTTCGATTGGTTCTGCACCTTTTGTATGACCAACAATTTTTCTTTGTATGCCCTTTTTTTTTCGCAAAACCAACAACCTCCATTTCTGCCCCTTGACATTGATCTCTGTGCTGATTTTGATCTCCTTCTATTGTTATTTCTGCCCCTTTCTTGGTTTCTACCTCTAATGCCAAAAATCAAGGCATTAGCGAATGCGGTTCCTTGATTTTTCCTTCACATATCTTTGCTAAGTAGAATTGCAACAACACCATCAAACTTGAGTTTTGCTTTCCCAAATACGGAGGTGTTGATTGCCATGACAACACCTTCCCAACTATTCAAAAGAGAACACAACAACAAGATAGATTTGATTTTTTCATCCAAATTGATACTTACGAAAACCAATTGACTGATTAAAGTATTCAATTTGTTCAAATGATTTGACATAATTCCGCCTTCCTTCATTTTTAGATTATATAGTTTTTTCATGAGATAAAATTTATTGGAGGCTGAAGCCATCTTGTACATGTCCGCCATTTTTTCCCACAACTCTTTTGATGTCTTCTCTATTGTGACGTTGAAGAGGACGTTGTTGGATAAAGAAAGAATAATTGTAGCTCTTGCCTTTTTATCTAATCTCTCTCAATCTTCATCTAACATCGTAGTTGGTTTCTTCATTTTTCCTTCCAATGCGAGCGAGAGATCTCCTCTAATCAACAAAGACTCCATCTGCACTTTCCACAATTTGAAGCTTTGTCCCGCAAAATTCTCTATCTTCCATTTTCTGCTTCCTCCATTCCCAAAAATTATCACAATTCTCGAACAACAATTACACCAAGCTTTGATACCAAATTTTGATAAACTTATCATAGATAAAAGAAAAGATTGCAGAAAAATAAACTCAAACAATTCAACAATACACAAACATAAAACATGGATTTATAGTGGTTCACCAATTTTCCTACATCCACTTTCAAGCAGGGGAATTCTCATTAATATCTTTGATGTTTGAATACAAGTTACAGTAGCATAATATCAACAATTATGTATTGCCAATTACATTATCCATTTTGGATAAGACATTCAAAAAGGAGAGAATGTGAAGAGACAATGCAATTGGAGGGAAAAGACAAAGTGACCTTTGGGCTTCAACACCCAACAAGAGCTAGCATAAGATCACAGTTTTGTTTAAAGGAGAGATTGTTGTTTCTTTTTTGAAGACTACTGCAAGTTGAAAAAAGAGAATGTGTCATAGGTTCTTTTCCTGAAGGAACCGCCGCAGATAGACTTGAAGGAGGAATTTAAATTGCTAGCTACATGGAGGAATTCAAATAGTAAGAATATAGAAAACCAGGTTATGCTTTTTTTTGTTAGAGTAAACTATTTTTCTTGTTGATCCTATTTCAAATTTGAATTTGCAAAGGGAAGTGTGTTGTGGAAATTTTGCAAGAAGATTATTAGAATTTGAAATTGATAGGTGGAATATTTTTTTTGCAAAGTATTTTGTTACATTTTTTGAGATGACAAATCTTGCGGGTATGTTAGGGCTATTGATTCCTATTTTTGATGGGATGAACTTTCCTTATTGAGGTATATGAATTCAAAATTTGTTAAAATCTAAGGATTTGTGAGAAATAGTGAGTCCCAGGGGTATGAAGAACTTGAAGATATTAATGCATTGAATAATCAACAAAAATGAGAACTTAAGCAAAATAGAAAAAAGACACTAAAAATTTGTTTACAATTTAGGATGCATTAAGCCAATCAATTTTTTTTTAAGATAAGTGATGTTGTACATTCAAAATAAACATGGCATATTCTTTGTAAATGCATATCATGGTGATCATACAACTAAGTTGCAAACACTCAGGAAAAGTTTTGAAAATGTTAAAATGAGTCAAAATGAGGCAATTAATGAATTTCTCACAAAAGTTGAAGGGATGATAAATCAAATGAAAATTTAGGAGATGATGTTAGAATTCAATATGTGATCAAGAAAATTTTAAGTTTTCTTTCCAAATTTGACAATGTTTTTTCCACAATAGAAATTTCAAAAGATCTTGCATCGATAGAAATTGATAAATTAAGTGGCATTCCATTAACAAAAGTATGAACGAAAAGTAATGAATAATCTTTAGAACAAGCATTTGCATCTAAGGAAAACATTTAATAGGAAAAAATAAAGTTTTTTAAGGGAAATGAGTATCTTTCAAAACTAATCATAGAGGTGAGTCTAGTCATAACTACAAAGGTAGGGGCTATGATCATGGATGAGGTTCTAGTTTTTCAGGAAGAAGCAATAATTATAGAGGTAGAAGCAAAGATACAAGTAGAGACAAAATAAATATTTAGCATTTTCATTGTAATAAATTTGGCCATATGTTGGCATAAGCAATTTGCTCATAGTACTGTAGATGACACACAAAAATCATTTTTTATTTGTTTGGATAGAAGTTCTAATGAAAAGACTTTATGGTATATTCATTTTGGTTGTTCCTCACATATGAATTCTAATGAAAATATATTTATTAATTTGGATGAAAAGAATAATAGTATTGTTGTGTTGGGGGATAACAAATCACATGGAACTAAAGGAAAGGGAACCATTGGAGTAGCAAATGAAAATGGTAAAATTAAGCATATTTCTAATAGCTTGTTAGTTCCTACTCTAAAAAAGATTTTTTTATTAGTTGGTCAGATGCTTGAACATAATTATCAAGTTATTTTTGACAGGAATGAATGAATTATTAAAGATAAGTTGCAAAGATATGCAATATTTGCATAAGTACAAATGATAGGTGATCATATGTTTACTCCTCACTTTTCTTCGAGCAAGCAGATCATGGGTACTATAGAGGTGCATGATAGTCAACTATGGCATCAAAGGTATGGGAATCTATATTTTGGTGGTTTACTTTTTTGTTAAGAAGAAACATATGGTTGAAGGATTTCTATTTCTTAAGAATAATCAAAAAAATTGTGAAGAATGTTTGTTTAGAAAACAATGTAGAAATACTTTTCTAATTGGTATGTTTAGAGGGGCAAGGAAACCTCTTGAATTTATTCATACTGATTTATGTGGTTCTATGACAACTCTCTCACTAAATAAATCCAATTATTTTCTCATTTTTACTGATGATTTTTCTCATGAAACTTGGATCTATTGTTTGGCTAATAAATCATAAGTTTTGATAAGTTTGTTGAGTTCAAACATTTGGTTATTCAATTCATTAAGATCATTAGATCGAATAATGGGGGAGAGTATACATCAAATGTTTTTTGAATTCATGTAGAGAACATGGGATTCAAAGAGAGTTTACAACATTGTAATGCCCCGTCTTATAACCTAAGGAATGTTGCAATTGTGTATAAAAGTGAAATAATTTTTTTTTTAAAATAATAATATTAACTTAATTAGTTGCATACATTCACTAAGTTATGCGACGTTACACTACTTGAGGTTCCATAGACGACTTTAGTATTTAGCATTGCATATATTTAATTAATCATAAACTTAAAAAGTAAACATTGAAAATCATTTGAATCCCATTCAAAATAGTATAAAGTACAAATTTGATTCTTACATTGCATTTAAAATAATATTACAATACTCATTCATCTGATGAGGTAGATCAATAATAGTTACAATTACATTTTACAATGTTCACCTCATTAACAATTGAGGGATGTTTTCAAATACAAGATTTACAATAATGCAATAAAGAAAGTACATCTATATCCAAGTACGAGCTCTCCATCCATGAAGCTCTCGATGCCATGATCATAAACTGGGGACCCAACAGAGTAAGATGCACATTCCACCCAACCATGTGGTACCCGTAGGTCCACCCCCCGTGCTAGGAGATAGTAATATGGTTACCTAGACATAACCTATTCACGCTAGACACAAGTACATAACTAACTGATGGTTACATTGCTTCCAGATTTAAGACAATCAAATATGCTAAGTACACAAGGTAAACTGTTATTTTAGGTGGAGTGTCATCACAACATTGCAAAGGTTACCCTGGTGTTTCTTCCTAGGTTTTGACCCTCAACTTGGGTTACCCTAGTAACCTCTTACGAAACCTGGCCCCATTTGCAAACTATTGCGGAACCGAATATCTTTTAAGGTAACAAGATATCGATTTGCCATTCCAGGCCTTCTCAACTTATACTCAAGACTGAATTAGCTCAAGAGTCTATAAGTGAGGCATAATAATCTTGTTAAGAATTTTAATTCTAACTATTGTGTTATTTAGTTATCACTGACTTACTAACTCTTTGTAAGTTACCCTGACACCACTTTGTGTGTCAGCCCTTACACAGAGCCACTCCCCTAAACATAACAAGGAATTCTAAGTTTTCCTAACTAAGGTAAACAAGGTGTACAAACATACAACATGTAACTCTACACTTTTCATAACGAACATCAAGTCTATGTTCATAAAATTAGATGTCAAAACACCATACAAAACCACGTACACAACCTTAGCCAATACAAGAATTCAATTTTAACAATCACAACTCCCACGTTTAACCATTTTTCTGGAAGACTTGTACATCTAAGACATTCCCGATTTAACCAATAAAAGAGAAAATGCTATTTAAAGCAAATTAAAGCTCAATAAAAATCTATTATTTGGATTTACTAAATCCATTCAAAACAGTAAAAAATAACAAGAAATAAATCAACTTGTTCGTAATTCATTTCTCATACATTAAAGAAAATTGCATCAATTTATTCTAATTTAACTTTCTCGATTTCGCATATAAATAAATATACTAAATATTCTCTTCCAATCTTACTATATTAGAAATATTTAATTTTAAAATTTACATGCAATTTTTTTTAAAATATCAAAATTATTTTTCTAAATTAATAAATCACAAATCTTACAAATATTTATATACAAACATATATACATATATGTTTATATATAAATATTAATATACAAATATTATATTTATTCCAACAATATATATATATATATATATATATATATATAAATAAGAGAATAAAATAAAAATCAAATTCTAAACATAACATATAAAATAAATTGCGTTTGATATTTTTAAATAAAATCAACATTAAGAAGCCGCAGTTCCAGCCGCGGCCTCCCTATGGGGAGGACGCAGCCTTTACCAGGGCTGCACCCACCACATAGTGTGAGGGGAGGGTTTCGGCCCTCCCTAACAACAATAAAATTTATTTTCTTTAATTTTTTTTAAAATAATCGCAAGTACGATGATGAGCATAAATTTAAAATGAATTTTTTTTTACAATTGAATTTATATATAAAAACATATATATATATATATATATATATATAACAAATATATGTATATATATATATATATATAAATTTCACAGGGTTTTACAGTAGAGAAATAAAGAAATTTTTATAGGGTTTTCAATGGGGAAATTGGGGAAATTATAAAATTTATTCAAGGTTTCAAAAGAAAACACGCACAACATTTTTAATCAAGTCCTAATTTATTCCTTGAGGATTCAATTTCCTTTTTCAACAATAATTTCCCTCACAGTAATTTACTCAAACTTTTCTACAAAGAGAAAGCTACAGAAGTTTTCTGAAACCAACAAATTCTTTCAAAACAAGAATACAGTGAACAATTTTTTTTCGAGAAGTACAGGGATTTAATTTAACTGAAATTTCTTTTCTTAAAGATTCTTTTCAAAAAAAAAAAACAAACAAATTAAAACACAAGGGAAATACCCGTTTTTCCTTAGCTTCAGAAATCTATCTGTAGAAGAGAGCCTCTGTTGCCTGTTGAGCGCAATTCTCCAAAGCTTCTCCAGAAAACCCAAACTCACAAAGGAAGCTAAAACCAACCAAAGAATTCTTCCAAAAATATACAACTCACAGGAATTCTCAAATTCTTCTTAAAAGCAAATTTTTAACAGCAAACTATATTTTTCATTTCCCGTGAAGAAAAAGTAACCTTCTATGTTTCCCCAAATCCCAGATAACCTCCGTGAATATCCTCAACCAAAAGCAATAAATTTAACTGGCACACATGTCGAGAAGAAACAAATATCTTCCAACAACTTCTCGGCAATCTTTCTTTTCCTCCACTTTCAAAATTTGCATGCCATTTTAAAATAATTTAAAATTTTAATTTTCATAATGCAATTTTATTTAACAATTAAAAATGCCATTTCCACATAATAATTAATTTAAAATTAAATCTATTCACACAATTAAAACAATTTTAATTTAATTAATTAATTAATTTAATTAAATGAATTTAATCTTAATGATCAAATTATTTAACCAAACAAACTAATTAATTAATTAAATAAAATGTAAAACTTATTTCTTTAACATTTAAAAATTAATTTAAATAAACAGTATATTAAAGCATAACAAACTATCATAAAAATGATAAAATTTTCCTTTCAAGCAATTGATCCAATCAGGGACAAACAAGACCATCTATGACTCTTAACTAAAACTGACGATGTACTATGATTGGGTTAAAGACTAGACCAGGATGAACCATGCTACTACCTTTCAATCAACATTTCCGTTGAGTCTTGACACGCTCAGACCTGAGTAACCAGGTGGAGTCGGTGTCATGTACCTGCAATCCTGCATCCAAACAAATAACATGCATATATATATATATAATCCATTGTACAAGCACACTGTGCAGAGAAAATTATGGATATCACAGGGCACTCGCAAGCGAGTGATGCAACTCCGTTCTTCACACCAATACACATCACATCAGACTGACAAAATAAATAACAGTTAGTCCATCATAACATATATATAGCAAAACATGTGAAGGAAACATCTACGCTATATCAAAGCATGTCAGAAATCAATTATCACCATACAATGTATCATCATAACACAAAGTGAATCCACTGTCGCTCAAAATCAGCGATCAAAATATCCAAACCAAAGTACCAAAGTCTAATAGTGTGAAAACATGCAAACATAAACATAAGCATAAATGGAGGGGTACTACAAACCTCCTACACTCTACAACAAAATGGAGTTGCTAAGAGAAAAAAAATAGAACTATTGTTGAAATGGAAAGAAGCATGATGAAAGAAAAGAGCCTAGAAAAATCTCTTTCAAAAGAGGCAATCACTACCACAATTTATTTGTTGAAAAGGAGTCCCACAAAAGAAGTTCATAGAATTACTCTTGAAGAAGCTTGGTCTAAGTTTAGATCATCAATTGCTCATCTAAAGGTGTTTGGTTGTATTGCTTATGTGCATATTTATAAGGAAAAATAGCAAATTTGGATGAAAAAGCCTCCAATGCATTTTTATTGGTTATGGTTCTGAAAATAAAGTTTACCAATTATATGATTCTATCAATAAGAAATTAATCATAAGTAGAGATGTCATCTTTGATGAAAGAGCACAATATATTCCTGATGAAAAGGCTAAGCATATTGAGATTGATTTGAAGAAATCTAATACTCCTATGAATGATGTAGGTGAAGAGGAATCTCATCTACTTGTGTTTGATGAATCAAAAGTCATTGATAATGCAAAAAATTCATGCTCAAATGTGGAGAGAATGAAGTATTAGAAATACCACAGAAGAGAAGATCTGAGAAAAAATATCCCCCATCACTCATGTTAGATAGTAATTTTGACCAAATGACTACAAGGTCCCATAGACAAGTTAACTATGCTCTCATGACTCATGTTACACAAAATGATGAGCTGGGAGATTTTGTAGAAGCCGGTGCAAAGGAAGAGTGGGTTGTAGCCATGAAAAGTGAAATGGCATCCATTGAGTAGAATGACACTTGGGAGTTGGTCGAATTTCCACCTAGTAAGGATGTTGTTGGTACAAAGTGGATTCATAAAAATTAATATAAACTTGATGGTACTATTGATAAACATAAGAATAGGTTGGTTGCCAAAGGGTACTCTTAATAGGAAGGTAAATTGACTATACCAAAAAATTTGTTCTTGTGCCCAAGATGGATGATATTAGATTAGTTTTGTATTTAGTTTCTCAAAAATGATGAAATGTTTATCAAATGGATGTTAAAAGTTTTTTTTTGAATGGTTATATTGATGAGGAAGTTTATGTTTCTTAACCTCAAGGTTTTGAAGTTCCTTCCAAAGAACATTTTGTTTACAAGTTGAAGAAGGCTTTTATTGTTGGGAAAATGTGTATCAACCTTTCAATTATATAAGTTATTGTTGATACGTAAGCAACGGGGGTCCCCCCGCGAGGGGTCTACGGGGATGATCCCCCCGGTGGGGGGTTTGGGGGCCGTGCCCGCCTCACGCCCCGCCCTCCCCCGAAAGCTAAATTTTATTATTGTAAATTTGGACCGTTTATCATTAGGTCTCAAATTTGACAGTCAATATTTTTTTAGCTTGACATGCCCTAGAAGGCAACCCTATTTTATGAGAGCATTGTATTACAACTGTCCATTGCGATGTATTTTGAGAGTCTGATAGCAGTCATGTTGCCTTTGGATCTTTGGTTGGTGATACTCTTGTGAGAAGTGTTCTTTGCAAGTATATTGTAATCTTTGTGAATTTTGAATAATATATTGGGTGGTTTTTGGAGTGTGGGGTTTTTTTCCCGAAAGGATTTTCCCCACATAAATCACTATGTTGTGGTATGCGTGATATTTATGTTTATTTTTGTTTAAGTTTCTGTAACTATTGAAACGATCTGTAAAGTTTTGCATTATCCCCCTTTCAAGATTAGTGTTGGAAGTTGTTCACTACTTTAGCTTCCTTACGTTTATATGGTCTAAAACAAACACCCCAAACATGGTACTCTAGAATTGACTATTATCTTCAACAAAAAAGATTTTGTAAAAAGTCAGTCTAATTCTAATCTTTATATTAGAAATTCTAGTGAGGATATTCTAATTGTTGTTCTATATGTGGATGATCTCATATACAATGGGAATAATTCCTCTTCATTTCCGGAATTTAGAGCAACTATGGTTTTAGAATTTGAAATGACTAATTTAGGATAGATGCATTACTTTCTTGGTCTCGAAGTTTGGTAGCATCCAGATGGTATATTTTTGTCATAGCAGAAG
Organism: Sequoia sempervirens; assembly: GCA_007258455.2. Taxonomy (NCBI): domain Eukaryota; kingdom Viridiplantae; phylum Streptophyta; class Pinopsida; order Cupressales; family Cupressaceae; genus Sequoia; species Sequoia sempervirens. Next base: position 749,855,325 of record VDFB02271358.1, read on the forward strand.
TATGTTTCCGATCTTCTTTAGAGGTTTAATATGTAGGATTGCAATCTTATGGTCACACCTGTGGAGGTTGGCGTTAAGTTGTCTAATTCTGATGATTCTCCTTTTGTATGTCCCACTCTCTATAGAAAATTAGTTGGATGTTTTCTTTATTTGACCACTACTAGACCAAATATTACTTATGCACTAAGCTTGGTCTCTAGATTCATGCCCAAACCTAAGGAGACACATTAGGGGCAACTAAAAGGATTCTGAGGCATCTTAGAGGAACAATGTATTATGGTATTTATTTTCAACATTCCAAGGAAAGTAAGTTGGCTGGACATACTGATTTTGATTGGGTAGGCTCTATAGATGATCAAAATTCTACTTTTAATTATACATTTAGTCTTGATCTTGTAGTAATTTCTTGGACATCCATGAAGCAACCCACTGCATATGATGCAGGAGCACCCAGACATATTCGCAATCTTGCACACCCAAAAAGAATGGTTATTTTAGTTTTAATTGCTCTTCATTTGGTTTGTTGTTTCAATTGTATTTTGTTATATTGGCGGTGTTGTCGGGGTTGTTGGCGACCACGCGTTGCATCCATTTTGGTATAGGTTCACGCAGACAAAACATTTGACGGAGTCCTTATTTCCAAACAGCTATATGGTGATTTGAATGCTAGAGGTTATCCAACTGAAATTCAAATAAATAAAAATCCTATTCAATTTCTTTCTAGGGGCGACTCATCATTTTATCATTATGTATGCCTTCTTTTGTGCAATAAAAGGTTGCTGATTAAAATACCCTGCAGATGCAACTTCAGGGAGGTCGATGGTGTGAGTTTAGGCGGCCATATGAGGAGACCCGCGCAACACATTAACAAATTTAAAATTTAGTTTGCAATAAACACCCACGAGTGGCAACTGGAAAATGTTGCACTCCATATTCATGTTTTGAAAGGTCAATATTCCCAAGTGCGTGGGAAGTGTTCTGGTTTTTTCCTGTTTTTGCTTGCCTTTGATCAACGAGCACATCACTATTTTCCAACGCATCATGCCAGGCAGGGGGATTCATTTTAGAGAGGTGACCATTCAATTGTTGTTGATATTTTGAACACTATAAAAAGGAAAAGGAAAATGAATGCAAAAAGGGGGTTCGGGCAGCAAATAGAGGAAGGATAATAGAAGAATGAAGGTCTGCAACCAAAAGAAAATGCAAGGGAAGTGAGAACAGGGGACAGCAGGTCGTTGTGAAGTGGATTACCAAGTGTTTGATGGCTGTGGCAATACATTCGAATAGTTAAATTGCCGCCAATAAGAAAAACATTGAGTTGATTGTATTCAAATCTTGACTGTGAATTGTTTGTTTCATGATTGCATCTATGAACAACAATTTATGACTGCGATTATTAATATAAATGTCAAGTTGAAAATTGTAATAAATTGTTTGGTGGAATTGGTTTGAGTTTTGTTGCTTGAATTAGCAGTCCCATAGGACCCCTAATTCATGTCTACACAAGCATCTCTTTCTACTGTAGAGGTTGATTACCAAGTTGCCACTCCTATTTCCTGTCAAGCTGTTTAGTTGAGGAGGATGTTACAAGAACTACAACACCTTCAGGATGGTACCGCAATGTTGTATTGTGACAATCAGAGTCTTATTCAGAAGAGTAAAAATCTCATGTTCGATAGCAGGACTTAGCACATTGATATCCAACACCACTACATTCGAGAGTTGGTTCAACAAGTCTTGGTTGAACTTGTATATTATCCCATTGCGACACAAATTGCTAATATTTTCACAAAACCCCTTTCTCGTGATTACTTTTAGACACTTACAAAGTTTACTTAGTGCTCTTTCCGATGTTCATTCTGAGGAAGAAATGGGATAACTAATGAACATTTTTTTTCTTGTTTTCCTAGAATGTTCATTATGGGAGAATATGTAATATAATAAACAGTTAGTTTATCTGTTTTTGTTAGAGGACAATTTTGGTAATTAGTTGGTAGTTGTTGTGATTAGTTGGATTCTATTGCAAATCCAGTTGCATAACTATGTAGCTTGGTCAATGCATTTTAATAATTTTTATTTTTTTTGGTTTGTTCCACTTTTCTCTGCGTTTGTTGTGCTGATGATCTGCAGATCATCTTTTGAATTTTGTTTACAATTGTTTGATACCTTCAAAAATGTAGGCGCAGGTCAATATTCTAATGTTGAACAGGTAAGATAACAATCTGCTCAACTAGTTGAAATCTTGAACTAGAGACATTTCTAATTGTATACAACCTTCAATCTGATACATGATATTCAATCCCAGGCAAGAACAAATTAGAATTTCATTGTTGTGCACATTTGAACATTATGTGGTCAATTTCCTAATATCCTGAGAAGAAGGCTTTTCTACTTATAATAGATCTGTAATCTTGTGCACATTATTTCCTCCTCAAATAGGTTGATTATCTTCAAAAGCATCATTGTAAATATGAAATAAGAGCAATAGAACAATATGTTAACTTGCACTCTCACTCATATACTTCATATTGATCATGGGATATTGGCTTTCTTTTAAGCATTCAACATTTTTCTTCTATCTTCTCAATAAAAACACGTCAATACTAGAGTGGCCACTTGTTAAGTATTCTTCAAGCCTTCCTTAAGTGTTTAACTATCCCTTGTTATTTATAAATTTCTAAATAGCTAGGTCAGTTCTTTTGTGCTTCATAACTGAAAAAAACAAACTTTTCAGGGCTGTTGCAACAAAAACTTATACCACTTTTTAACTAGAAAGTATGTGCTGGTTATGCTCAGCTAGCTTCCAGTCTTCAGGATAACATCAAAGCTATAACAATTTCCGATTTTTAGGTCATATCTTTGTACTTACCAGTTGGAAAGGGCACAATCCAATTCAACCTGCCTCCTCCTTATCCCTATAAATCGACTCTCCTAAAATTGTCAGTTCTGACTTTGGCTCTGATCCTATATAACTATTGAACCAGTTGTTCTGACTTTGCTTATGATCTTATATATAACTATTGACTTATCTTGTTTCATTCTGTTCTTTTCAAGGCTCAATTGAAGAATTTCTTTAATGTAGATCAAAGGTACCGTGATATTCTTTCTCTATGCCCTTAGAACTCTTTTATCCATCTTCAAATCATTGATGCTTTCATCAAAAGAGATGAACAACAAGGACAATACAGATATCCTTGATACGTCATGCAGCCTAATGACTTGATGCTTGAAATACACAATCATTGGAAATGATAGTCTCAGCATAAATGAAGAATGAGCTAGTTTCTATAATGCATCATTATGCTAGCTTTAGAAGTACAGAAACCTTTGGAATTGGTGGTCTACTTATTTGACTCTGACTCTGCTCATTAGGATATTAGTTTGCAATTACAAATCGTTAATGGCTCATGGGAATAAACTTTGAGTGCCGAAGTTATTGAATGAAAAATAGACTAATTCTCAACTCACGTATTCTTCTCTCCAAATTATCAAAGTCTCTTACAGCAAGAACAACTTTATTGCTTTTCAATAATTCAGTAAGTTCAATTACCTGTTTGTAAACTTCAGACGCTTTCCCAATAGTAACTTGATATGCTGATGACAGACTGCATAGTCGAGAAGGTGCTTGCCACAATAACAAGGCATGTGTTATCTATCAAAATTCTCCTGCTTTAATATGGCCCGGGTAGTCTTCAAATCTATCTGCAACATTGGTTTTCAAGCAACTAGAGATTCATTTCTTCTTCTATAGGTTAAGTCTAGGCTGGTTTATTATTTCATATTTGCATAGCTACTTTCCTCACTAACATTGAGGGACCATAACAACGGGAGAAATTTGATTTAGAAAAATTTTCATAGGAAATTTGCTCAATTTTACTCGATTCTTATGTTAGGCGTTCTAAAATCTGTTGATCCCATCATCCTAAAAACAGTCCATTCCGTCTTAGCTTTGGACTGCCCAGATGCTACTTATATCTACCGTCATTTAATAAAATCTTGATTACCATTTTCAAATGTCTTCTCAAATTGTTTCATGCCTTCACTTCTCAGCAATCTATCTCAAATTTTGAAACAAGTCAGTCCCCCTGATAACTGCTAATTTTCCACACTGCTCTCATTATTTCTTAGCCAAATTTTTGTTCTCTAGATAACAGTATAACTAATTCTCTGCTATAAGTCACGCTTTCTCTTTCTCACATGTAACATCAACATGGGGGCACCCTTTTGGCAAAAGCTTTCATAATTTGAACACTAATGTAGTACAGTTATGCTATTCCAAAATTACAATTAATTGGAGAATTGCCTAGGGTATATTTCACTTCCCTTGTAAGTTCCTGCATTAAGCTTATTTTTTATTTTTTTATTTTTTTTATTTTTATATTATAGGGGTGTCCCCATGACCTAGTCTATAGGCCCAGCAGTCCGTTGATCCCTCACCTACAGGAAGTCCCACCTCTTAAACTCAGGAATGAAGTTGAATACGAGACCAATAGATATGCCAATCAAAATCACTAGATTTTTTTTCATCAAATTTACCTCCAGTTTTTGTAATGTTTTAATTGTAGATACTGATCAGAATTTTTATTGAGAATAGGAAAATAGACAATTTCCAAGCATTGTCATTGAATGAATTTTTTTGAAGCCTTATTGCCACTGTCACTTCAATCGAGGATATATTTGGTACGCATTGAGCTGTACAGGCCTTTTGATGTTTTTCAGCTTTCCCTCATTGGAATTGATAAATCTGGTTTATTATGAATAATCTATTCATATTCTCAAAACGTGTCACGCGCAATTAACTGCATAGGGAATGCAGGAATATCTTGGTTTGTTATAAAGGGAATGATTTCCGAAGGCGCTTTGATTCATAATAAATGAGTACAGAATCGATATCGTTTCAAATGATCCAACAGGTATATCAGTGCTAGGATTTCAAATGATCCAAGTCAGGCCTTTGTTCACAGATTCAAAGTGTTCAGAAAATGTAACCGTGCATGCCATATGGATACATTTTCTAATGTGTGGTTGTATGGAGCGAGTGCAACGAACAGGTAACAGGTAACCACTGATTTGGACAGGTGGGCGATTTAGGGTTTCAAGTGTGTTGACAGATTTACATACAGGCAGTCCGTGCATGCAGAGGAGATGTGGACAGACCATATATGAAAAGTTGTTGCTGGACATGTGAGGCATTCGATGGCAGAAGTCAATGGCAGTATAAAAAAGGAGGGCATAAAAAGTACAGGTATAAAAACATTCTGCTAGGAAAGAATGAATCTAGTTTGGCATATGCATAATATAGTATTTGTTGACTTCAAACATTATGGAGAGTAATCTGGTAAAAAATTGTGTTTTATCGTTGGCTTTTTCTGTTATGCCAGGAAAAGGTTTTCCAAGCTTAGTATCTGACTCTGACCCTTTCAACTTTTATATTTATACAGTAGTTCATTCGTCAAATTCCTCATGTTTTTATGTGACTTCGAACCCAAGGTTTGATTTAGTATAACACTTTTTTGTGGGTTTCTGTGATTGGAATTTACATTTGGGATGAACCTGAATATGGACCACTTACCACTTCTCAGAAATTTGATGTTCTTTTTCCTTTTAAATACAAAATTATTCTCTTAGTCATAGATTTTTTAAAGCATGGATATATAAATTAAGGAATGCGATGTTAAATTATCTCAAGAATCACTATGTATAAATTAATTCAGATAATGAAGAGATGTTTCGCCATGTTCTGTCTAGGTGTTTAGGAAAGTTATTGTCCAAATAGTTGGCCTTTCTCTGCATGCCTGCCTTCAAATTTAGTTACCTTATTCATGGGACGTCGTGTGTGCGCAATGCATGGAATACCCACCAGTAGATTTTTAGAAGTTGCCAAATAACTTTGAGCTAGATAAAAGCCACAAGATAAATTGGCGTCCGGACCCCAAAACACTTCAGTTTATATTTATCAGTTGATACCAAATTTATTAGGAAATTAGATTCATCATACTGTGTTTTTTCTTGCTATGGTATTCACCTTATACAGTAGTTTCCTCTAAAATCCACTGGTGTAAGGTTCCAGCAATGCATGCTGAAACTTACGGGAATATAGAATTTGAATTTTAGTGTGTTTGACTAGTTTCTAATTTTAGAGGGGCTATTAAATATCTGCAATTTTAGCCTTAATATCCGAAGAATTTCCCTCTGGCTTTCTTTTTACTAGTGATCAAGCTTTTCTTTTAAACCTAGTCAGGCACTGTTCCCATGTTGAACCCATTAGCCAATTTCGATGCTGTGTTTTTTTTTTGTTTTTTGTTTTTGCTTATTTTCACAAATGCATGTAATTATTAGTGAGACATGCCTCACATATTTCTGCTGTGGATATGATTGTCTCAGTGATCCAAGAGTATGCTTTAGATTAATAAGTTGGATTTATCTTTCAAAAATCTTATCATTTTACATTAGGGCCTTAGGCAGTTGGACTGGTTTTATGCATTGGTTATATCATATTTCTTGGGAACTTGAGATCGTGGGCTGTGTATGACTGTTTCAGAAAAGAGGACTTATATATGGATAGCCCTGACTTTATCTTACTGTTTGAGAAGTAGAAAGCTGAGATGTTGAGCCCGTTGCCTTTATCTATCATTTGAAGGAATCGGCATTTTATATACCTGTCTTGATTGGAATTTCAGATAAAACGGGTGACATACAGAGAATCAAAGTCAGCTGAAATTGTTTGTGATGCAAGAGATAAATAAATGGACTGCCCATAAACACGGGCAGAATGCATGTTATAATTTATGGTTTTTTTTGTGCTTATAATTTTCCTACTTTTAATATGAATTTGTGCGTTCTATTCTGCCATACATATTCTCCGCATTTTCATAAGTCACAGCAGAGTTGCCTCGGGGCTGACATCATACAGCATAGAAGCTGGAGTTTGGTATTTGCCTCTTTGATGAGTCCTTTTTTGCATATTAAGTTGCGGAGATGATACACTGCTTGTACTAGCTCCAAAGTCCTATGAATAAGGTAAGCACTACAGTATATAGCCTATGAATTTAGTTACTAAAGGCCATCATTAGAAAACAGTAGGTTGATAGTTACAAATTGACTAATGAAACAAAGACAAAATCTGAGTACTACAGAGCATACCGATCATTGGCAGAGCAGTACGACCATCTCAAGAGGGAAATTAGACAGTGTCTCTGAATCCATTCAAGTTTGCAATGGATTATCTTGTGAAGCAAATTTCAGCGAATAAGAACCTAAATAAAGTTTTTGAAATTTGATTCTTTCAAATTTGACATATTTTATAAACCTCGCTTTTTATCTAAATTGACTTTGAATGAAGAAGTGCCTCTTATTCCATCCCAGTCATTTCCTTGCCGAACACTTATTCTTAGTGCCATGTCCTGTATAATATAATAATAAAAATAGCCTTCCCTATTAAAATATGCTTAGGTATTATATAACAGTAACACAGGTCAAGCAGGAAACATGATATAAACCAGACAATGATATGACAAATACATAAAACATAATTGATCATCATAAAAGGAGTAATAATTCATGACAAAACATGAATACAAGGAGCAAGTGGACAAGACTTGAATGTCTGTAAGCAGAAATGATAGGAAGTGCAGAGCAGGACAGTAGACGCATCTAAGGAACATAATCACATAAGTTTTCACCAAGCAGATCTTAGTGATTACTCATTGAAAAACATGGAAAATACTGTCTATGACAAAATGGAGAAAAGTACAGAACAACATAAGAACACAAACATTCCAAGAATTCTTGACTGAAAAATGGAGATCTCTTGTATAAAATTATATGGACTGGACATATTTGTAAACTTGCCAATATGAATCGTCAATATGCTCATTTACAAGAACCTGGAGCTCTATCACATAAAAATGCCTAGTTTAAGACTTTCTGGAAGGATTCCATTAGAAGTTCATACTATAATACCATAGATGTAGCATTATAAGAATTCTGGGGCTCATTTGACTGTGCAAGGGCTCTCTCTTCTTTGGCAAAGCGATACTCATTGTACTTGTGGTCAGTATAGTGCACATTGAACAACAAGCTGCAATGGAAAAAATGCTGTGAACATATTGAGAAGAAAAGAAAATGAATCTGTCCGTTTTCCACTAAGGAAAATTCCTTAGGTACAGAAGGTAACCCTATATTTTCCCATAAATAGTATTATAATAAGTTGTGCAATTGCCTAGTATAATACTTGTTTCTTCTGTGCTGTATGTTGAACTGGGTATGCCATCAAATTGTGCTTTGGTAAGCTTGAGAGATGCGTAGTCAATTGGTTATGTCTTGGCGATGCACGTTTTCTCTATAGATGTGCCAAAACGTCATGAACTGCATGACATATGTTATGTCAAAACATCATGAATTGCATGACATATGTCAAAAATTTCTTTAATTTCTGCACATGACATATCCAGGTTCTACTCAACGATGGTCATTGGAGGATCTCGCAAAGACAGTACCCAGACACTTAATCAAGACTATTCTGTTACGAACATGAACTATGGAAACACTTTCAGTCTTGTCTACCATGTATTCTAGATTTTGTTCAATACTTGATTTAGTACAAAAAACAGCTATTTGATATTCGAATTCCCGTCCTTTATTTTTGACAGCCCTTAAGAGGTAATATGTATACCTGTTACTGCGGAGGCTTACATTCTCACACCATTTGCAGTGAGTGGAATCCTTGATGCTGACACAATTCTAACCATTTTATGAATTGTCTTGTTTTGATTATGCTGTGATGAATGTCAACTCCCTGTTCCAAAGCTCTACTTCTGCCTATGACTAGAAATGTATGTATGAATCTTACTGTTGGCTGACGTGGACTTCCAGCTATGCATATTTAATCTCCCCTGCCACTTCCGTATATCTGCTCCAACCAACCTCATTTACTTTCCTCTCCTTCCTCCTTCTACATTCTTCTTCTATGTATCTAGTCTATTCTATTTTTGATGCGTATTCTGGAAGTTTCTCCCGTAGCTTTGTAATGAGCTCTGTTTTGTAAAAATGTGTTCTGCTGGATACTCTGTTTTTGATGAATGATGAATGGATGAATGCAAGAGCACTGGCAGCTCTGTGTTTTGAGCAAAAGGCATTAATAAAAATCTGATATGTTTTAATAGTTGTCTCCCACAAGTTTTTTCTGTGTTTCTTTTCTTGTTTCACTGTGCAATTCGCTGTCTTTTGCTTGCCTCTGTTTTTAACCAGCAAAGTGGTATCAGAGCAGGTCAATGGTATTTGATGCTGTCCAAAAACTTGAAGCTGTGAGAGTTGATGTTGAAGAGGCATAAAAGAATCTGTGAGTAGATCGTGGCATAGAAGACCCAGTCTTGAGAGGCATAAAAGAATCTGTGAGTATTGAAGAATGAGAAAGCTATAGACTGAGCAAGTGTATCGCAGGTTCGCAGGTTGGAGAAAGCAAGTTGCTGCTGTTTTTGGAGACTTTATTGCTGAAGACAAAGGAGGTGTTAACCTGTTGCAAAGAGATTGCAGATCTCAAAGGGGCAGAATTTTAGGGTTTTAATCATACAAAAGGGCACAAAGAGGGAGAGTTTGGAAAAGGAAACAGAGGAATAGCAGTGAGTAGAGGCAAGGTTTTATTTTAAAAAAAAATCATGGCAGGAACAAGTGGAAGTATTTCACAACCCCAGATTCCAATCTTTAATGGCAAAAACTATGATTTTTGGAGCATAAAAATGAAAACCCTATTTTTCTCCCAGGATGTTTGGGACTTGGTTGAAAATGGGTTCCCTGAACTAACATACTAGCAAGCTTATCTGGCACTTTCACAAGCTGAAAAGGATTTGTTAAAAGAAAATAAGAAGGATGTTAAAACATTGTTTTTTATTCAGTAGGCAATGGAGGAATCAGTTTTTCCATCAATTTTTCCAAATGTAACAGTTGCCACAAGATCAAAACAGGCATGAGAAAGTTTGCAAATAGCATACCAAGGCATAGACAAGGTGAAAACAACAAAATTACAAATTCTTAGAAGGGACTTTGAAAACTTGCAAATGAAGGATTCAGATTCAATAGATTCATTCTTCATTCATGCAATGGCAATAGTAAATCAGATTAGATCATATGGAGAAACCATTGGGGATCAAAAAGTTGTAGAGAGAATACTTAGAAGCTTACCTACAAAGTTTGATTCAGTTGTAGTAGCCATTGAAGAATCTAAAGATCTTACTCAGCTATCAATAGATGAATTAATGGGATCACTCTTAGCACATGAGCAAAGATTAAGTCGATCAGGGACATCATCATTGGAGAATGCATTTAAGACTTAGCTTTCATTTGGCAGAACAAGAGGGAGATCAAATCACAGCAGAGGTAGAGGATGTTTTACACCAAGAGGAGGAAGAGAAAATACACAATTTGAAAACAAAAGACCAGCATCAAGCTCACATACTCATTCTACACCAACAAGAGGAAGAGGCAACAACCATTCTCATAGCCATCATCAAAGAGAAAGGTACGATAAATCCAACATCCAATGTCATTATTGCAATAAATTTGGGCATTTTGCATCAGAATGTAGGAGAAAACAATATGACATGAATAAGCAAAAGACACATTTTACAAATGAAAACTAGCTCAACACTAGTGAACAAAACACCATATTGATAACATGCAATGTAGCATAAGAGAGTTCCAAAGAAGTATGGTTCTTAGATAGTGGTTGTAGTAATCACATGAGTGGGAGTAAGGAGATGTTTGCAACAATGGATGATTCGATAAAATCGAAAGTAAAATTGGGGAATGATCACCGAGTTTCAATCATGGGCAAAGGGTCAATTAATATAAGAACTAAGCAAGGTGAGGAGAAGCATATCTCTGATGTATACTATGTTTCTGGATTGCAACACAATCTCATAAGCATTGGGAAATTAGTGCAAAAAGGATATAGAATATACTTTGAAAATGCTGAATGTGTGATTCTAGACAAGAAACCAAGCAATAGGCCGATTGCAAAAGTTGAAATGACAAAAAATAGGATGTTTCCGCTTAGAATTCAAAGTGAACTATTCTTAGAGCCACAAGGATTGCAAAAGGTTGTTGAGTTAGCTTTCAAAGCTTCATACAAAAATGAATCTTGGCTATGGCATTTAAGACTTGGACATTTAAACTTCAAAGGATTACAGTTGTTGTATAAGAAAAGAATGGTATATGAATTGCCACCAATAGAGCCACTTAAGACAACATGTGAGAGTTGCATATTGGCAAAGCAACATAGGAAAATTTTTCCAATTGGGGAGTCTTATAGGGCAAAGCATCCACTTGAGATAGTGCATTCAAACCTTTGTGGACCTATGCAAACACCATCCATAAGTGGAAGACTTTATTTCTTGACATTTATTGATGATTTCAGCAAGAAAGTATGGGTTTATTTTTTGAAACATATATCAGATGTTGAAGATTTTGTGATTTCTGGATTTTTGATTGTGTTAAAGTTTTTGATTGTGATGAAAAAACTTTAACACAATCAAAAATCCAGAAATCACAAAATCTTTAACATGACAGATTGTGGAAATCTCATAGCATTAATAGATGAAAAAACTTTAACACAATCAAAAATCCAGAAATCACAAAATCTTCAACATGACAGATTGTGGAAATCTCATAGCATTAATATATCAGATGTATTTGTTGTTTTTAAGGAGTTCAAGGAAAAAGTTGAGAAAGAAAGTGGATATTATATCAAAACATTGAGAACCAATCGTGGTGGTGAATACATATCAAATGATTTTCAGAATTTTTGCAAAGAAAATGGTATAAGGAAACAATTTACCAGTGTACCCCAGGGACATGCCCCCCCTAAATCCCGAGCGTTCTCGGAACGTGGGGACGGCGTTCCCAAGTCCTCAACGGCGCCACCAATTTTGCCACTCACCACAGGGGATGCGGGGATGTCCCGACGTTCTTGAGACACTGAGGGGGACGCCTGTGCTCCTCTCAAGCGTCCCGGGGAAGCCTAGGCGTCCCCCGCGGTGACAACTTCAAGCACATGTTTAAAAAAAAATAACACATTTTTTTATTATTTCTTTTGTTCTATTTGTACTTGTTTTGATATCATGCTACTCGTTGTAATCATCTTTATGATCAGATATTTTTGATATCATATAATAAAAATCTTCCATTTGCCGATTCAACAATTTAAAATTTTATGTAGTATTGAGTATTCTAATTTCTAATTATTAATTCGATATCGAAAACTTCAATGTTCATTGTTCAATGTTCAATGTTCAAGTATTTACTATTTAATATTTCAATTTGGCATTTGCAATTTTGCTATTTTACTTATTAATAGTCTTATACATCTTTTCATAACTACCATTTTAAGTACCATATATATAGTATATAGTATATACACCCCCCCGGCTGCCGTCCCCCCACCGTCCCCAAATTGAGGCCCCTTTGTTCCCCCTGTCTTGGAAACCTGTCCCCTCGTTTCGGCGTCCCCTCGCCCCCGACAGTGGTGTAACTATGCAATTTACAGCAAGGTATACTCCTCAACAAAATGGAGTAGCTGAGAGAAAGAA